>CM067080.1:24082267-25308517 GCA_033980235.1 Diadema setosum | reverse complement strand
TAAAAGCCTGTATATTTTTTTTTTCAAAATCCAACTGCCACTATGTATTTTGGCTAAATGAAGCATCATCTTCGTTAGATCGTTACATCGTACGCGACCCCCATATGAGCGCCCCACGAGCCATCATACATGCATTTCTGGTAACGAGCGAATTAAATTGGCTCAGAATTGATCCCACTAATTACGACACTGGACCTACAATCAAACTCGCGGAATAAATTTCACATTAGCACATGAGCCGGGATCAATTTCAATCACGCGTGATTATCCATACGCACCCATGTAATGGCAATGGGCAGAAGAGCAGGTACATGCGAAATGACACTAATAATTATGTACTATTATACTCAGGCGTGTCTCTACACGGATTAGATAGCGACCTGCTTGTCAATAGAATTCAAGATAGTGCTCCTGAAGCAAGGGAGAAACTTTGGGTGTGTTTGTGTTTGTGTGTTTGTTGTTATTGTTGTTGTTCCTGCGTGGAGTGGCTGGGGATATATAGGTATTTTCGTGTTACGTGTCAATCTACTAGTATATTATTTCAGTCAACCTCACCCGAATCGAATCCATGGGAACTCGGAAAATCTTTCGAATAACGTGAATCTCAACTTTAAATACACGATAGAGTTTACACATGTTCATATTCATCGGGGTATAGAATTTTCTTCAATTTACTTCGATTTGTCGACTTGGGCGAGGCCGAAAAGACGAAATTTTCTGTATTGTGTAAAAATATCCGCGTTCACTTGTAAAATGCACATCAAACAGATCGCGAATTAAAATCTCCTTTCGAGATGATAAGATTTAAACACGTTTGTAGTGCGTATCGTGTTTACTGTTCTTCTTCTCTTCTTCTTCTTCTTACTGTTCTGAGAGATCTGACGCGGTAGAAAGTTGTAGTCATTTTAAAAGCAGATTTCAAGGACTTATTTTGTCGACAAATCTTCCTGTACCCATACAAAAGGTCTACCAAAGTTCGAACAACATAGAATTAGTCGGTCGAGTGATGTTGCGCTAAGCTGCAGTCATAACAGGAACCGTTGTGTAAACCAGACAGAAAAATGGTTTCCGAATGCCGCATAAACTTTCATCGAGTCACTCTCTTGTGAAAAAAAAAATGAAATCGTTGATATCCATCATTCTTTTTTATGACTTTTGCTCGGTAAAATCTGAAATGCTCTTGGAATCTTAAAGAATTCTGTATAATAATAATTGTTGAGAGAATTATATCAAGGCTCGGATCGAAGGGAAGCCACCCGAGATATCCATACAGGTCGGCCTTTCAAAAAACTTGCTAGTAATATTCCCTCTCGTTTTGATGCGTCATCTTGGCTATAAAACAAGGACAGAAAACAATAATGTTATCGAGCATAGCGTTCCTGACCACGATCGGACTAATCTAGTATTTAGTTTTTCCTGATATTAATCTAATTAAAATTGTTTGGGACACATTGTCATGGATGTGTGTACCATGCAGACGATTACAATCCTCCCACACTTCAGCATCCACGGAACATTTAAATGAATGGAATAGAAATAAAACAAACAGAAACTTCCCCGCCGCAGGGGAAAAAAGGAAAGCACACTAGTACTACTCAAGTAAATTGAGAGTACTTCGTCCTTCAAGACAATAAGGTATCCTGTCACTTACGACCCGCTCCGCTAGTGAAAGGGCAGGGGAAACGCATTCAAGCGAAGAACCTTTAATGCGCGTATTTAGCGATGGATAATACAATAGTCACGGTACAGCTCTGTAAAGCCATAGTAGAATGGTCACAATAAACTGTCAATAATATTCTTTCTTTGTGCGGTTTCCAGTTTCGGACTGTTAGAAAAGGGGAAAAGAATGAGTAATGCAACTATATATTGGACTCACCTATGGCTGGGCTTACAGCCAGAATGTGGAGTATCAATCCGGATAGCCGAAAACAAGACAGGAATATCCGATCCATTATGGATTCGAGCTTCATTTTGTTGGCGATGATGGAATATCGACTCAGTCTAGAACAAAGCGTCGGCCTGCCCTGTCACCGTCACATGTGTGATACTCCGAGGCAGTGGTCTCATGTGGGCTGTATGTAACTAATTCAAAGTATCGGTCCCATTTGGCGTGGCCTGGAATACGTGCAGACGAGGCGGCAAAGTTCCAGAAACACGTCATGAAAAGTAGAAGGTGATGTGTGGCGGCGTCTGTGTGTTTAGCCCAAGTCGGCAGTTGGTGAATTGACGGACGACCGTTTGGGGTCCGTGCTCAGCCGTGGCGGGTTCTTCTCTACTCTCTCGCGACCGGTGTACCCAACAGTCACACTTACGTAGCTTGGTAGTAAGTCATGATGAATAGGAGGATTTTGAGTAAGCAGTGTGCGCTAGGCGTAGCAGACAGATTGCGTGTGTGCGCTCGTCAGAGGGCGCTGTTCAAATTTTGATTGCGTTATCATTTATGAGCTGGTACCTATCAAAGACTGTTTGCTTGGAATGTAGCCACATTGGAATTTCTTGTGTGACAGAACACACCCCACCCATGTCATAGATCCTCCTTCATTCACTCATCGCACAGAGAGGGTGGATAACTCAGAGAAGTGGTCCGTCCCGACCACAAACAAGTGGATTCCCAGTGACGACCAGATAGTGCAGAGATAAGTCAATGGCTATATCCAACCATCTTGTAATAATTTATGGAAATGAAAACGGGCAAAGACATTGACATACGTAATACCTTGCAGGTTTCGATAATTGTATTTGAGAGCTTGCATATAATGTATAATACGTTGATTAAATAATAATAGTTTGATAGTAAGATATAATAAGTTGATTGCTATACCTTCAAACTTTATTTGACCCCTTGAGATTAAATAATCAGCCAACCTTCAGTGCTGAAGCCAACCTATTTTTGTGAGACTAATGCAGAACGTTGATAACTCCGGGTACACATCCAAAGTAATTTTGCACAGTACTTAATATATTATACAATATAATGTTTCAGACTTATGGATACAACAACAGAAAAAAAATATTGATTTCCACACGCCATACAAGTATAAACCTTCTACTCGTGGGGGGGGGGGGGGGGTGATGTAAAAGCATGGTGCATTAACTTTGTCGCCGAGATGTATGCTATATTTATCTTGTAAATAACGCAAAACAAGAAACGAAAACTATCAATGACATGCTAATGTCGTTTAGAGTGGCCAAGATGATCATTTTTCTTTTGTTTGACTTTAATCAAAACTATGAATGGTTTTCTATTTGCCATTTTTTTCTTATTGTTTTGCTTGTATGCCTGTCATATTCAGTTGGACTTGGTTACCAAGTTGTTAAGCTGCGTCATCAATGTATGCAAGGAAAACATAATACTTGGTTGTATAGTAATAACGTGAAACATGAATCACTTCCTCTGCTGGGTACCGTGCATCATGGAGCTTTGTAACAGATACAGCCTACTGTTAGCAAGGAATGACTGCAGACAGTTATAAAACTGTCATTCTGCGCCACCTAATCTGCACATACGAAAATGTTATGGGTAATTATCATCGCCTGTGTTGATATAGCAGAAATAATGATGTACTTAGGTCTGTAAACATTGACTTATGTTAACTTTTTTTTTCTTGTTTACCCAAGTTCTACGCGGGTTTTGTGATAGTAAAATTCCATGGTCCGCTGATAATCGACACTAAAAGATAAGACAAGTGTTGTGCAAATCACCGGCAGAAATCACGCAACATTTCTGATGCTTTCTGCTCTATCGCATTCTTATCTTTCATGAAAAAAGTACCCGTGTTATTCCCCCTAAAAAAAATAATAAAAAAAAAGTTTTCTGCCTCGCTAGAATGCAGCGTCTCTATGATACAAGATATTCTATGTATCGAAATTTTTGGTTATACCTTATACTGTATATAATTTGCATATTCATCATGGTACACATTTCCTTTCCCCTCTTTTACAATGAGACACAATAACTGTACATGTAATAAGAATATGGTCATTCCATCCATGAATGAAAACTATCATTTAAAGAATTAGGAGCGACGTGCCTGAAAAAAAAAAACAAGAACAACTTCAAATGCAAACTCCAATTGACAAAATAGATATCTTGTTTATAGTCAGTGTTATTCTAATGTCTGGGAATGTTGTATTATAATTTCTTTAATATGACATATATTTTTGTTGGCATTGACATTATACAGTGATAAACTATCCAACTGGAAACATGTCATCCATTTAAACAATAATGAATATGATAACATTATTATGTTCTTTCATGTGCTATTTTATAGGCTACACACAATCTTTACTGTGCACAGTTCGGTATCGCTCATCAAATAAAAATATCACTTCAAAATGGTCTTTGGTCATAGAAAAAAACAAACACGTAACTAGAGTATCAAATAAAACTTTGTCAATTGAAATCATTATCATGCACTAGTCATACACCAATAAATAGATACGTTCATACTTCATTGAACCTTGATCCCGTGAAACAAATTACTAATATGATAAGGTCTATGTAGATGCCAATCAAAGTGCAAGATAGTGAGACTCCGACAAACAGCTTCGGCGAAAGGAGGGGCTTCACATCTTTCTTTTTTTTACCACTCACCTTTTTTTCTTTTCTTTTTTTTTTTTTAACCGACGAAGACATATTGCTTGGCTACAAAGCCGGGGTGCATTTAATAGAGGCTACTCGACAATCTTCCCTATTCGAGAACTGTGACAACAGTGGTGGCTGGCCTGTGGGACATTACTGTTTCAACCTATATTCACTTTGTTACGTAATACTATCTACGTCTACGTGTATACCTGCGATGGCTGAAAGATCTACCCTCGTTCTGCTACTAACATTGACCGTTTCTTTGTTATATGGCGCCGGTGAAGAAGGTAATTGTTAAGTTATTTTTATGAACTTGCACTCACATCAATCTACCGATACAAGATCTTAACCGAGTCTAGGCCAATAATAAAGGAGTTTTTAAAAATGCAGAGATTTAAAGAAAATAATGTATATGGTTCGTTTCCTCTCTTTATGTTAGATATGAAACGCCGGTAATTTTTAGCTCGTTCCAATTAGTTTTACGTTTTCGCTTATTGATTTTAGTTGCTCTAACCTACACTCTCTGCAATACACCCGATTTCACCCTTTGCATTCTCGGTAAGTATGATCTTGATATATCCTGACTTGACTGTGGGTGTTTTAACCCCGAATTCCGAATACGTTGAAAATGAAAGGATTGAACAAAATGAAAGTAAAATAACCTCTAAGACGGGTTCAATTGATACACATACTAACGGTATAACAAATCCAGGGAACATCAAGTGCAGATTATCCAAACTCTAAATAAGGAGATGTGAATAGCAACGTTTTAACAGTGCATTCTACTAACTTACCAAGCTGACAACGTACGCAAAATTTGCAGAGGATGGCCAATAAATCACTCCTTTTTCTTATTATATTCTTTTAGTTAAATAAGTCATTCCAGATGATAAGTAATTCGGTTTAAATGCGATCAAAGAATGAAATAGAGAAAATCTTAAATGCTGAAGTTCTAAATATTGTAAAATATCACAGAAAGATGACTATCTGCCCATGTCAGGGAAAGGCAAACAGTCAGGACTTCCTATATGGACATCAAACAGAAAGTAAAAGTATAAAAGAAAATAAGCAAGTATCAAAATAGCATGACACACACGAAAACTACATCGTTTGATTTGCTTTTTTTTTAAACCAGCGGAAGTAATCGTAATAACTCGTATTAACGTTAAAGAAAATATTCCGAAAATTACTATATTGAAATGGACGTTAACTCCCATTAAATCTATAAATCCATGTTTCTATATTCCCCTCAATTTTTGGTAAAGGATTTCTTTGTCAGTTACAGATGTTTATCTTAAATATCAATGAAATTCAATATTTATAGATCAGTCCCATACAAAAGGAAAAAACTAAAAAAATGAAGTCCGAAATCTTTACATAATTTATCTTGCACCTTAAGCCCGCCGCACACTACACGATTTTGCCCCGATTCACCGGTCTCAAGACCTTAAGACTGGAAGTGTGACGTCACAGTCTTGCCAGTTTCCAGTCGTACGACTGGGTCTTAGCGCCAGTCGTAGAGATTTGACATGTTGAATTTCTACGACTGGTCGTAAGCTTTCAGCCATTCACAATGCAGTAAAATGCAAGTGCACGCAGTGCGCACTGCGCGCGCTTTACAGTCGAGTCGTATAGTGTGCGGTGTCCGGTCGTACGACTGGTCTTAAGACCTAGCTTGGCTTAAGACTTTAAAGGTACTAGCCCACATTTGCAAACCCACGAAAATCAAAACTGCATAAAACAGGTCCAATATGACTTCAAGTACAAGTTATAACAGTAACATACCTCACCTGTCGCTCTTTGTCTATACCATTCGATAAAAGAGAGAAAATCATCGTTTTAAAATCAATTTTCAAACCGGATCAACCCGACCCAAAATCGAATTACGAGCGCGGGCTATAGCTACGTACATTGTACATGTAACACGTATGTGGACCGGAGCTAGCGAGCGTTATACGCATGCATACGGATTACGGTGCATTTTCATTTATTTTTATGAAAGTAATGGACTAATTGGAACGAAATTTTGCACAGGTGTTACTGCAACCATACCCAAACTCCATGCTAACTATGAGACCAATTGCTGCAGGTTTACAAATGTGGGCTAATACCTTTAAGACTAGTCTGATCGTGTAGTGTGCGGTGGCCTTTAGTGTATCTTGCCGTATGTTTTGCTACATGCATGACGTGTAATCCCTCTAGCTATGTTTTTGTTATGTGTTTCTCTTTATTGCTCTGCTTTGCTCCCGCTTTTCTACACTGTATCCTTACTCTCTAAAAAAAAAATCGAGTGACAATATTCACTCTTGAAGGAGTGAATACAAAAAAAAAAAGTGAATTTAGAGTGAAATTGGAGTGACCTCAGGGATCACTCGAAGATTTTGGAGTGATCCCTGAGGTCACTCCAAAATGAGTGAAAATGAACATTTTCACTCGAAATTCACTCCAATTTCACTCTAAATTCACTCTTTTTTGTATTCACTCCTTCGAAAGTGAATATTTTCACTCGATTTTTTTTTAGAGAGTACGCGCTGTTCAATTTCTGAAAAAAAAAAAGATTAAGTGTGTTGATTCAAATCCCCCGAATCATCAACATGAAAACAGTACCTTCAACATTAAACTATAGACGCTTCATTCCTAAAAATCTTGTAAAGACGTGATTCAATTTCTGGTTCTTGTGTAAATTACAGAAAAATAGTTAGAAGTAATAATGACATTCGTATCAAAGCTAGTAATAATCGTAAATATGATAATGTGGTAATAATATAACAAATTGTATTGCGCTTGTAGTTTGTAATATTTTGCAAATAAATTTCACATTGAAACAAATCATTCAATGTCAAGATTTTATTCTTGTGAAAAAGTTCATTTGTATGAGATGAATATACGGCGTTATCAAGTACTCTCACAGCGCAATTTTGAGGAAGGAAAAGCGAATCAAGCAAAAAATTTGGGCGAGTTACCCCATGCTAGAATTCCGAAGTTGAGGTATCAGGGAAATCATTGTTTAGTATATATAATCTGTAATATATTTTTGGAAAATAATCTTTCATTAATGATTACAGTAACAAATTATTGAATTTATTTGTTTTCAACTTGTACACACAACATTGATAAAAACTCTCTGTCACTCTATTTTTTTTTCTTTTGTTCTGATGACAAAAACAATACGGGTTTAATGTATTATTTAGTTTAATTTTATTTATTTTAATTTCTTTATAAAATCATTGAAAGCTTTTCTTGCTTCTTTCAAAGTAGTCAGAATTTTCATGATTCATATTAGTATATAGAGCGTTTGAAACCATTTCTTCATTGAATTTAAAATAATTTGCGACGAGAAATATACAAGATGATTGAAATAAAACATCATAAAATCCTTAAGTGCGTTGTTGTATCAATTTGATTAAAGAATACAAATAATCAAATATATTCACATGAAAAGAATTCGGGGGAATGATGAATTACAGTAGACATTCTTTTCAATAAAAGCTTGGAATGATTTTCAAGTGATAACATACTAAAAAAATCCCGTTACTGTAGTGAAACATGAGGCCAATATCGCAAAAAGATTATTTGACATAGTTTGCACTTAAGTTTGAAAGTTTTCAAAGAATTGATTTCTATAAATATCATTTTCTATCTCATTAATATCGCACTATGATGCATACAGCAGACAGAAAACATTGTGGAAATCACAGGGAGACGCTGAGCTGTTATCTCCGCAAAGATTTATTGAATACACGTAAAAGATGAGAAGATGAAATTAAATTGCATTGGAAGATATTAAAGATAACAGCTGTTCACTAGATTTAAGATTGTGATACACAGTCCAGCAAAGTGCACTTTGATCAGTTCGAAATTTGTCTGACGCTACTCACACACACACATAGATAATTGATAAGTTAAATTCAAATTTTAAAGACAGTATACAATGGACTTTGAGTTTTACGTTTTTATCGACGAGGACAGAGGTTGAAGATGAGGTTTAAGGTTGCAGATAAAGATAGGCTACTTTTTTTTTTTATTTCTGGAAGGAGACCTTTGTCTGGTTATTAAATGAACAGTTCCTTGCTATAAGATGCTTCAAACACATCTGAAGGAATACTGGAGGGGGAGGGGGAGTGGGGATGTTGTTTATTGGGCACTATTTCGGTTATTGAAAGTCTTTAATAGTTAAATACAATAGCTGTTGATGTAATGATCTAATTAACCTCCATTTACATTTATTTCAAATATTCACGTATATCACCACGCAAGTATTGAGGGTATAGGATGCCTGCTTCGAAGTAAGGAAATGTACATACTGTTGGATAAATCTGAATGAACATGCAGATCAATATGACATGATATGGAATAAGGGGAGAGAACGAAAAATAAAGTGTCATGTCACGTCATGGTTTCCTATACCGTATGTCCAAAAAAAAAATACAACGGAACAGTCCTCAACGATAACTTTAAAAATGGTGACTTAATCCAAGTACATTTTAAGGGTATGAAGATATAACTCATTACCCACATCTTTATACAGAAAATCCCATCCGATTTGTTTCAGTGGTCAAAGAGAAAAGAGACTCTTTGTGGAGCATGTCAAAAGTCCCTTCCCTCCAAATTTTTTTTTCCAATGCGTTCACAGTTCCAAAGCATCCAAGTGCTGTACTTTGAAGAAAGAGGCCCGTGACTTGCTTTACAACAATCCACATTTCTCTGTGACCATTCAACTGAATTCAATTGAATGGGATTTCCTGCAAATTATAGGTAAGAAATTATAGTTTCATTACCTGAAATGGCATTCAGATTGTTCAATCATTTTTAAAGTTATCAATGGGAAAATCGATTGTATTTTTTTCCATACTGTACTTAACGTGGTAAATACACCCACTTCCATTGTGTCTTCTCAGTGGTAGACACTGTCTTCATCGCTCGGGGATGGAAAGGGACGGAAATCCTACTACCATGTCACTTTCGAGGGGAGCCTGAAGCTCTGTCCTGGGTCAAAGAGAGCATCTCACAGCAGACTGCCAAGGCTGGATTCATCAATGGGAACTTTGAGAGCTGGGAGGAACGATTCCACGTCGACAGGAATTATAGCCTCGTCATCAGAGAGTCGAAGGTGGCAGATGAGGGTCTTTACCTTTGTCAAGTAGTTCTCAAGACCTTCGAGAGCATAGAGAATTCAATCCATTTGACGATTAATTGTAAGTTGTCCTTTTTCATATCATCATATGATTGTTTTGTCAGTTAGATTGGTTTTTATTTTTTCTCTTTAAGCATTAACCTGTGGAAGAATGTGATGAAATCAAAGCAACATTGATTGACAGTTCCGTCGACGTGTAAGCTACAGAGTGTAAGATGACAGGATGCCTTGTCGGGTGCACGTTACGATTCCGACTCCCAGGAGTCATACAGCCCCCGGGCTCAACACCATAGACAGAAAAGGCCTATGAGTTCGACACCAGGTGAAAAGGCCCACGAGTCCGACAATAGGCAAAAAAAGATGCATGAATCAGACACTAGGCAAACATGTCCCACGAGTCCGACTTCCATTACATCACGGGGCTGTATTCATAGTGTCGGTCTCGTGCTTAGTATCGGACCCATGGGCCTTGTTTGCCTAGTGTCGAGCTTATGGGCTATATGACTCGTTGGCTGTATGACTCATGGACCTTTTTCCAATGTCGAACTCGTGTGCCATGTGACCCGTGGGTGTCGGGCTCGTGGAATGACCACGCCTTGTCAGTAAAATCATCTCACATAGTGTAACATCATATAGCAGGCACTGTATGGAATAAAACAAAATATTTGTTTTCATCTTTTGTGTATCTTTACATTAATCGTTAATCTGTCACTCTGTTTCCTCTAGTCTAGGGAACAAGGGTAAATTCATATTCCTCTAGTTTACCGTAATTGAGGTTACCTTGGTTGAATTAAATTAATCAACCATTCAGGACCCCCTGGAAAACAGTATTTGATTACTGACGGGGCAATCCTGTATAAATAAAACGAAATAATAATTATAATAATGGTAATAATAATAATAATAATAATAATGATGATGATAACAATCATAATAATAATTCAGGTCACCTTTAGCTACCTATATAAAGAAAAGAAAATATGAAAATAAGATAAATGATAAAACATTTCCATATCAACAGTTTATCGAAGAATGTTCATATTATTACAGTCATGGTAGCTTTATTTGATTTCTTTAATTTATTGGTGATTGTAACATTTTTATAGTTAATTCTGAATAAAAATCTTTATTCGAATTCAAGAGGAATTTAAAACATAAGATATAGAACCAAACGACGGGGAGGGGCTTGATGCATTCCAGCCCATTATGCCATGACTTATGAATTGTGCAAAAAAAAAAAACCGTCATCTTGGTTGAGACTGGGGAATACGACGTAAAGAAGAAATGCGATTGTGCACTGCAAACATCAACAAGAAACAGAAAAGACAAAGAAAAATAATATCGACAAAATATGTCGTACCATCATACTCTTAACATAACTAAGTGGATGTTACTGTAGTTTTTGAGCTTCTTTTTCGATACACATTTTAATGGCATTTGTTGCGACACGGATTGTCGCCCCTACACGGATTGTCGCCTCCTGCTCGGGGCGACAATCCGTGACGGGCGTTGGCGGCACGGATTGTCGCCCCCTACACGGATTGTCGCCTGGCGACAATCCGTGACGCTTGTGCAGTTCCCAGTTTTTGACCTCGAAGGCGACAATCCGTGTTGGAAAAAAATTTGTTGCGACACGGATTGTCGCCCCGTCACGGATTGTCACCCCGGGCTCGGGGTGGTTCCTCCGGTGTTAAAGGTAGGGAATCCCATTTGCATGCCTTAAATGAAGAGTTGTTTAAATACAGAGGTATGTTGAAGAGAGTATCATTTTAGAAACTCCCATAAAATATTGAAAGTGGAAGGTAACATTTAGTACATTTTTATTGACCGTTAGATTTTGAATTGAATTTTTTTCGGGGCTCACTGTAAATTCCAGTACATTACTAGGCTACCTTTGCAGACCCATGCACTGCATGTGTGTCCATCATGTATATTTTGTGAAGAAAGTTCATCAAAACTTACAAACATTTAATTCTTGCCACACACTCTATATGTTATTACATCAGCTCTTATACTTTTAGATTTGTGTTTATAGATAAAAAAATACAGAAGACTGCAACAAAAAGGCTTAAGTGTGGCTGACACACAGAACTACTGAGTAGTTGAGTTTTGTGCATTATTCAAATTGTAGATAACTGTTGACTTCCAAATTTCTCAGGAGTGGCCTAAACAAGTCCCCTGAGGTTCATATTTAATGTTTTGCTGCATTTTGGGAGGTCTGTAAAAGGTATCCCCTACCTTTAAGCTTTGGTGGGATGGGTATGACTGGTAAGTTATGCGTATGTGTGTGTGTGTGTGTGTGTGTGCGTGTGTGTGTGTGTATTGTGAGCTGCATGATATGTGATGTGTATGATTTGTTGTGTGTGTGTGTATGTGTGTGTGTGTTTGGAGTATGTAGAAGCTGTGCATGTGTGGTGGTTGTATAGTGGTAGTGGTTTGTTTGTCTGTGTGTATACGTGTGCCTGTATGCTTACGTGTGTATGTGGAATATAGTGGCGTATGTGTATATCAAAGGGTATGTGATGGTGCGTGTTTGTGGGCGCAGTTTTGTGCCTGCATGAGTATCTGAGGGGTTTGGTGTTCGTGGGCTACGTAGGCCCTACGTATGTGTGTTGTGTGTGAGCGTTCTTGTGTCTACGTAAGGCCCCAGTCACATAATGCTCTGCGTCCGGCGTTACGTCCAAATAAGTCATTCTTTTTTTCTTTTATTTCTGCGGACACCCGGGGATCTCTTGCTGTCACCAGAGCATTTTACAAAACATATACGGGAAAAAATATTCGGGGCGATACGGAGAGATTTGGCACGAATTGGCACGCAATTTTGTTCTTTCGACTTGCATTTAAAGGGGAAGGCTAGTAACTGATCTGTGGGAATCAGTGGAAATGCTGGGAGATGATTGTTCCAATCCTTATGGGATTCATTCAAGAGTTCATTGTATATCTATTGTTGTGTGAAAATGATTTGCTTCAGAATGGTCTCATATTCAAGTAATGTGCAGTTTAATGCTTCCAGGTTAGCGTCCCTGGTCAGTGACGGAGCATTAATCTGCACATTACTTGAATATGAGACCGTTCTGAAGCAAATCATTTTCACACAACAATAGATATACAATGTACTCTTGAATGAATCCCATAAGGATTGGAACAATCATCTCCCAGCATTTCCACTGATTCCCACTGATCAGTTACTAGCCTTCCCCTTTAAAACTTCCGAATAGACATGCGGAGAGTTGCGACTATTTACAGAGAGTTGCGGATATTTTCGGATAGTTACAGATTGTTATAAATAATTATGTACAATTATTATGACGATCCCTGCCAAGTCAATGTATTATGACAGCAAATTCATCACATATTGGACTGTCTTACATTGTACACTGGGGAAAAGTGAAATTGAATTTCCGTACAATTTGTGAAAAGTTTTCGCATTTCTTTAATTTGCTTTACAGTAATGAAAGATATGTGAAATTTTGAACTTGAAGTTTGAATTTTATTTTTGCAGCTCAGATATGGATAAACATCATAATGTAAAGACTACATAACATAATTATACCACAAATAGAATACTATCTAGATCGATAAGTTAAACAGAGTAAGAAAATACTACTTACAGTTATGGAATAGACAAACCGTGGTTATGCTCTCATTGTGCAGCGATATTCATGACTTTCTGGGATAACCCATTGTTATTATAAAGCGAAGCCTCATTTCCAGAAAAAAAAATCATTAAAACATTCGGACACCCCTCCCACACCCGAATACAATAAAAAAAAATGTAATATCCATGGAGCGTAAAGTGGGTAAGACTACAGAGAAATACTAAATTCGTTCTCATTGTATATCTTTTATCGCTGTCCCACACCTTCCCGGCCACACACACACACGCACACACACACACGAAGGTTCGTTATTCCGAAGTTTCGTTTTTTCCGAGGCTTCATTTATCCGATACACACAATTCCCTATACCTAGTGGTTCGTTGATCCAAAAATGAAATTCGGAATAACGAACCTTCGGAATAATGACCCTTCGGACGAATGAGCCTTCGGACGAATGAGCCTTCAGAATAACAAACTTTTGCAATAACGAAATGTAACCCTCTTCCCACATACCGACGCACACCCGAACCGATACCACATCCTTCCTGATGAAACGATTTCCCAATAATGATAAATAAGACATAATGGACCGTATGCAGAAAAGCAGCATCCGCCCGCACGCAAGCTCCACTCCGAATTCATATACAAATCTGCCAAACAAACTCATCAAATTCAAAGCTGCTGATAAAATCAATATCAACATTTATGCCAGCAACAGCTTACTAGGTATCCCTCCCCACGCGCAGCTAAAAAACACATACGCAAAAAACTGACATAATAAACACATTCTTCCATCACACACACACACACACACACACACACACACACACGCACAAACGGACACTAAATTATCATGTGCACGCGCACATACACACTTCCTTGAAATCTCACCATGACTTTTTACATGGCATGTTTGCATGGATGTAGCCATTTAAGTTATGTGTTAGTATTTCAATGATTATGTCCAGAACGATATTACCCAGCAAAATGTGCTTCGAGGGCGGGCGACAATCCGTGTAGGGGGCGACAATCCGTGCCGCCAACGCCCGTCACGGATTGTCGCCCCGAGCAGGAGGCGACAGTCCGTGTAGGGGCGACAATCCGTGTCGCAACAGCATTGCTGTTAGAACATTAAAAGCAGCGAACTTCTCACAGCTTCTATATCCAAAATCTCAATGAGGTAGGGAGTTCCACCTGGATATCTATGAGTAGATGTGAGAGCTGGGATTGCATTTCCTGTTGTTTGTGATTTTTTTTCATAACATAATTGTAGCTTTGATCTCTGCCTGGTAATAAAAGAGGGGAAGTCTTTGCTCAGCGGAATTTGTGCGTATCAGGGCAATTAGAAGAGGACAATTACCCCCGGCTAAATACTGGTTAGTGATAAGGTTACACCAAAGATTAGGGTTAAGGTTAGGTGTAGGGTTATTAGTTTGGGTTAGGCTTAGGATTAAGTTCAGGATTAGGATTAAGGTTGGGGTCAGGGGAAGGGTCTGGAGTAATTGCCCAGGGGGTATTGCCCTGTAGACCCGAATCTGTGGCGTAGACGACTATGAGTATGATAAATGCAATCTTTGGTGTGCAAACAAAATATAGCGATAAGGTATCATCGGGGATAGTGTTAATTTGAAAGTGATTGTAAGTTACAATACATTCTCTCAGTTCTTTGTGAAAAATCTGTAATCGTAAAAGCCGTAATTTCTACTATATATTTAATTGCCCTACTTTGCGGAGTAACGTATCATTTTATCGTTAGAGTTGTGCATAGGAGATTGGTGTAACTCAAAATTATAATACAATACCAGATTTATTACACTTTTAGAGTTACGAATCGCGCAAATGAAACCTTTATCGCAGAGCATTGCGAGATATAAGTCATTACGACGATAAACTTTTATCCGTTTGAGAAGATACTCTTAGCTATGGCAGAATTTGAATTCTTCATGTACGATAATATTCAATTTCAGATTTAATTTAATATTTAAGATTTAAAGAATGAATAATTTAAGATTTAATGAGCAGCTTTAAAAAACACTGCAGAAAACATAGGGGAACGTGTTTCATGAATATCCATCATATTTGTGTACACTTGTCAAATCTTTACCTGCTTGATTTATATTTATCAGGTTCTATATTTTCATATCTGTAAAATATCAAATCATTAAAGTGGAATCTATAACTCTCTTTCCACTTAAGAAATGAAGATTGTGGAGTTTGTGAAAATTTACCGAGTTATTCTTTGCGTAAGATATTAGAGTTTGCATTAAATGAAATGTGTTCATCATTTCATTTGTAATCTCCTTTATCCCTAGCGATGGTATCAAAACATACAATCGAGGAATGCGTTGACACGAGTCAGTCTCATTTCGTCACACCTTCCTGGTCTCGTCAAAGCCAATGTACATACGAAACTCCCTCCAACACTCCTTTCTTCAACCTTACGTGTGTCGTGAGTGGATTTAAGCCTAATATTACCATGTCATGGAGTATAAAAGAATCTGGAGAGAGACTAAATCCCGTGGTTTCGCGACAGACAACACTATCTGATGACACGTACGAGAGAATCGAGACAATCAATGTTTCGGCCAAACATGGAACAGAGCAAACCTTCATGTGCACGGCTATTGGAGACTCGCTCAAAGGAACGTCGACACGAGAAATCATTCTTCTGCCTTTACCAGGTTTTGTGGAAAGAAGTGTAATTTTTTTATGTTTCAGAAAAGTAATACTGCATAGTCTGCTTTTTAATCACTTCTCAAAATATCTTTTATAGAAAATACCAATACACTTGAACAAATGTTTTGATTCTGAAGTTTAAACTTAGTGGTCAATCTTGAATATGTATTCGTTTGACCACACAGTCAAATAAGCATCGGTCAGTTTACAATTAAGATACCGTGCATACAAGGAACTCATTTTTTCAACTCGCTGAGTAAGGGACAGATGCCTCTCGTACTTTGCAAATATTTGTAATGTGTCTCTGAACAAGTTACTTTTCCATATATAATGGTTATACCCGTGTAGTCAACTGCGCATTTCTTTGGTGCAACGCAAAATATTTATGTCGTAAATCACAGGCATTTATTAATTTGTGTTATGTTCTATAAAATCAAGTAATGAATGAATAACGTGTTTTACTTCTGTTCATACCAAAATCCAGGAAGTCGAAACAAGGTGATCATCGGAATAATCATTGGTGTATCTGTCACCTTATCAATACTATTTTGTCTTGTTGGAAAGTGTCTATTACAAAAGAGCCAGCCGGAACATGTATCACGAAAAGGTTTGATTATATATATATATATATATCTTTTTGTTATTACCATGTAATATTTTACTAATTTCATTCCATTGTTTATTTGCTTATCCTGACAATCTAGTCATTGATAGTTCTAGACACAATCAGTCTAGAATTAAATAAATAATTGCTAGCAGTGGTGCATCCAACTATACGATATTATTATACTCTGGGATGTAATGTGCCATTCAAAAAAATACCTTAAAGGAACAATAATGGATGAAACGGTGATTCCTAATTGAATTTCAGTTTACACCCACACATCAATATTCTCTATATCCATGTATAGACATCAAAGGACTTAACCACAATATGGCGGGGCGGGGCGGGGCGGGGCGGGGCGGGGCGGTGCAAGAACAGTAAATACTTAGGTTGATTTTATTCATACGTTGTTGTCATTGACTGTGTAGATCCTGAAGAAGGGCTTTTCGCCCGAAAGCTCGATGATTAAAGGGGTGCTACCCAACACCAGCCACGTCAATATGTGCAAGATTTGCTGTCAATATATATATATATATATATATATATATATATATATATATATTATAGATATAGATGTATAGATACATATATATATATATATATAATCATATATATATATATATATATATATATGTATGTATATGTGTGTGTGTGTGTGTGTGTTTGTGTGTGCATAGGGCATTTCCAGCGTTATGGAATTTACATTAAGAGAACTTTTGTTACTTCGTTGGCTCATCTCAGCACACTCATTCCGCCATCCTGGAGTGTTAAATGGAGAGATTTGATTAGTTACAATAAATCCTGTGGTAGGCATTGCACAAAATTTTTGCCGTTACGGACATTTCACTTCTTTGACCATGATTATTTGAAAATTTATGAATTGGAGCATTTAGTAAATTTTCTCCTGAAATTAGTTTTCATGTCCTGTTTAAGTTGGAGATTAATAATTGTTTACAACAGATTCAGCATTTACTGGTTCACAAAAGTAATATTACGGACCTTACAACTTTGTAAACTTTTTAAAAGGTAGTGAGTTAGCCCAGTCGGTAGCGTATCTGCCTCACGATCCGAAGAGCATACGCGATACGCGAGTCCCACTGGGCAATGTTGTGTGTAATCATACCGTCCCCTCTAGTAACAGGCAAAACACTGTCCCTCGCATAGGACATAAAATGGAGGTCCCTTATGTGGGAGCGTCAGAACGTATATGCACGTAAAAGATCACTCTTCATCGCAAAGAACATGGTGTTTATCCCGGTGAAAAGGACGCGCTATTGCAGTTGAATAAGAGTTATCCAGCCATCTCCTTAGATGGAAAATGAAACAAACACTATAGTCCCAAAATTCACACTTCAATACCTGGTCTATTTGTTGTTGTTTTTTGTCAGTTCTTATTGTGAATTACTTTGAAAGAAAGCTTTTAATATTGATGAATATGGAATAATGAGATCAAAATATGATTTTTTTTTTTTTAAATCAGAAATATTGTCCAAACATTTTTTTTTCAGAAAAGAATGCCTAAGTGTACTTTAGCTGTATCAAAATAGCACGCAAATGAAAGAACTTGACAAGTTCTAGCATTTGATACTAAATTTATCCATGTAGCTCATATTTTTTTTTATTATTACAGATTTTAGGAAATGTTTCATTTTTCGTTGAATTGTTGATATAATGACATATATATATCTACAAAGCGGACTTACTCGCATATTTACTTCTTTTAAATATTTCCGACCTCATACAGGTCAATCCAATTTTACTAACAAATACACTTTATTGTATGAGTACCAAATGTCATTCCAGTGGATCATTATATTTATCCATTTATGGAGTTCGTGGCATTTCACTTGAATGGTTTAAGGATTACTTGTCGAATCAGTCAGTCCGCAGCACGTATGCTAATGAGCCGATCCGGCAAGATTTATTCAGCACTCTCGTTGACGATCTTTGCGTTCGAATGGTGTCTCGTCGTGCGAGATTTTGCGAGACTTTGATAGGGCTATGGTTTTCACAGTGTAGCGACTTGTACATACATTTGTCATGGCTACAAGTCACGGTAAATTGTTCTCCAGACTTTGATCTTTATTTTGATACTAAATTTGCAAATAACATCGGATCTTATCATGACTTTATAATCAGTTGAATTTGCGTAAATTTCACCTGCTTTTGACGGAAGATTTTGTCGTCTAAAGTTCTTTTTTGGTTCCTGACCGGATTAAGAAACTGTTGTTTCTGATTTTGGCTTTTTCGTAGAAAGGAAACTTAGATGCTCATCATATATTGGAGTCAAGGAGACGCAAGCATGATTTATACTAATTTTTCCGTTTTGAAATGTCTGTAAAATTCACTCCTAAGCCGGAAGTATGCTCCACACAAAGTGTACAGTGGCGCGAAAGCGCTCTCTCATTGGACAGTGCTTGCATTCAGCGCTTGAACTACACGCGTGCCAAAAAACCGCAAGTGGCATGAAACCGTTATGTAGCAGCGTAATGACGTAATGCAAGCGCTGAATGCAAGCGCTGTCCAATGAGAGAGCTTACTCTTGAGATTACACGGTTTCAAGCTGATCAGCACTGACATCGATGTATATTTTACTGGTTCCTGACCGGATTAAGCAACAAATTGTCAAGATATTTACATGGATACAAAGATTAGGAGATGGACTACCAAATAAAGCATTTTCATTGAGACGCAAGGTGAATTTGATATTTTTTGACGTCTTGAACGTGTACTGCACGAATTACTTTTTTCATCATTTTTCAAGCTCAAATTACGCGATGATATTTTTCATGTACAATAATTTGAGTAACATGTGACGATAGTTTACATATTTTCCTTGAATTTGATACCAAATTTGTGAACATAAGGTGTATTTTTGTTGCCGGAAGCCCAAGGACAAAATGCCCTTACGCAGCTCATTACGTATGCAAGCCTAGAGCGGGCTTGCATACGAGTTGAATAAATACGAGCGAATTATCGGGTGCTGCGGACTGACTGGAATAGAAAGCAATATGTGCACTATGAATCTGTTAACTATAAGTGTTATCTATACAATGTGGAGTCCCACAAGGATCTATATTGGGACCGCTATTATTTCTAGTGTATGTAAATGATATTTCAAATCCATCTAAGTCACTGCAACAGGAATGTGCATGTGAAATGATGATACAGAAACCAATAAATAAGATTTTAAAGAAAATCAAATAAATTAATGAACTACATAACTATAATATATTACTAAGTGTTTTTCATACCTTCATATATTACATTTCCATGTGATCAACGTCCCCCAATTCTGTTCTTTTCTTGCATAGGATATCTTGAATAATGAAACTATTGCATAATTATCTACTAATATCATAATAGAATGCAGTGGGACTCAATCAATTAATATAATTGTATATGTAAAATGTGAATGGTATAATCATATACATAATATTATGTATATACATTTTCATATCATATTATCATACGTGTGTGCGTTTGTGTATGGGTGTGTGTCCGTGCATGTGTGTAAGGTTGAGGGTGCACTTCAGTTATAATATTTACCAACCTGCCCTAACGGTCACATGTCTATTTCAGCCACCAGCAGTATGATCCATGTTAAAGACCCAGTCTATCGCCGCCTCTTCACAGCCGCTTTTTCGTCTCCCTTGGGTTGCAAAATGTAGTCAGACTTGACTTTATTACGTAATATTACATTGACAGTAAATATCCATTTTTTTTTTCATCACTCTTTCTTCTGTTGACATCGTTGGAATTGTGTTCCACAGGATGTGGCTGGAATCCGTGCTGGGGAAGATCACACACACCAAGGGGATCTTATGAGGAAACAGGCAGGATGCTGGGTATGAGAAACATTGAATGATCTAAACATTTGAAAGATCAAACCATCAATATTTTTGTAGGCTAAAATTGTGTTTACATCATATTAAACAATAGTGTTTTATGCCTTTGAAATGCCAATAATACTCCCTTCACTACTAAATTGCATCTCTTTGTTTCCCCTAAGTAAGTGCTACTGTATGCATTTATTGTCCTTTTATTTCTGAATAACAAGTACAAAATTGCAAAGAAAAACGTTTAATACCGTCCTTATTGGCTTTTACTTTATGCGATTCAGTTACAGTTTGCCTATGGATTTCCTTGAATTATGTGGGGGTTTTTTATTGTAAAATGTGAGCTGCACTGATTTCGCTTGAACATGCAAGAGTCATGTCATGCTCTATTTTGTGTGTGTGTGTGTGTATGTGTGTGTGTGTAAATGTCATGTTGTATTCTTTAAGCAAATTATTCTTATTCTATGAAATAAAATGAAATATGAATGAATGAAGATAGAATGGTTCACTTTTACCATAAAGATATAAAAATTTTAGACTCGTTCACTTTGTAAGACGGACATACAAAGTGTACGGGCTGACTGATTCTCTATAAGGCTTCACTACCTGGATTATCGGATAAAACGTAGTTAACATTATCATGTCAGAATGTGCCTCAAATGATTCCTTTCTAGAGTGGTTATCAAAAACGTATTCCGCTGGATACGAAAATGTAGACTTTAAAGTTACAAGGGATTAAAATTCACGGAAAAGTAGAGAAGGGGTTGATTGTGAGAGCATGTTTATTTTATACCATTCGCTTACTCTAAAATCGCTAACTCAATTCATACAAAGAATGTTCATCTAACTTGATTCGTCACTCTTCTCTCTTTCCCTCTCTCTTTCCCTCTCTCTTTCTCTTCGGCTGTCTCTCCCTATATGAAATGCACTGATTTTTGCTTTGTCTGTTTTGCTTCTCCGCTGACGACTAGCACCTATCTCACCGTCGCTTAGAAAGGAGCAATTGATGCAGTGCATAAAAGACCTGAAGGGGTATTACCGCGTGTCACTAGGGAAGGTCACGGTGAATCCATTTAGCTTTATGGAACGTGTTAACTTGGATGAAATCTACACAAATTTGAGTCTCCTGAAAAAAAGCAGCACGAGTGTTAAAATAACGTACAAGGAACTTCTGACCAACGATATAAATGGAAATCTTTCAAAGCACCTTCTGATCCAGGGTGAGGGAGGTGTCGGTAAAACAACACTTTGCACAAAGATTGCATGGGACTGGTCTCAGGGAAGGATTCTCCGGGATCTGGACATGGTGATCGTAATTCCTCTTCGAGATGTAACTGATGGCAACAATATCGGTAGTATAGTGGATAGATATCTGCCTGATTCAAATGCAGCAACACCAGACGAGATAGACGAGTTCATCTCAGCAAATCCAAGTAAAATTTTACTCATATTTGATGGTTTTGATGAATTTAAATGTAAGATAGAGGATAGCAGCAACGAGGTCATTCGCATTCTAAGATTAGAGCAATACCAGTCATGCAAAGTAATTGTGACCACAAGACCGTGGAGAAGTCATGAATTCACGCTGGCCAGTTTTGCAGAAGATTACAGTTTCATTAGCATGGAAGGATTTGACAAGGACAATTTCTGTAAGTACATCAGAAGTTACTTTCGGGTTGGACAGAAAGACGCCCTTGCAGACAGCTTGCTTAGTTTCATGGAGGAAAATGATGTCATCCGGTCGAACATGCCCCCGTTTCCGATCTACTGTGCAATGCTTTGCCTCATGTGGAACAACTCCAATGAAGGGAGAAGAAAAGAAATGCAAAAATTAAAATCTTTCTCCCAGCTCTTTGGCGAAATGATATCATTTCTGAAGGGGCACTACTTATTAAAGGAATGTGGAAATGTACAGACTCAAAAGGCTGACGAGCTTTTGAAGGAAGCCAGTAGGGCAATACTACATATAAGTGAGGTTGCGCTGAAAGGTTTATTAGAAAGGAATCTTTCATTTCGTGAAGAAGAATTCACACATTGTTATGATGCCATGGAAACGTGCTGCAAAGTCGGGATTTTGACATTAGAAAGAAATGACATCAATAGAGAGCGTCGGGGTGATGTCAACAACATTCCGTCCGTCGTTGTTTCAACGGTTTCGTTTCCTCACAAATTGTTTCAAGAATATGTTGCAGGAGTATGCATTGCAAATGTACGCGTCAATGATCCTGACAATTACAACCAGCTGAAAAAGATACTTCTCTCTCGATATCAGGAGTTCCGTCACCTACTCTACTTCGCTTCTGCTTTAGACAAAGAACTTGGACTTGATATCATTCATGGCTTGGCAGATTGCTCAGACCGTGATGAACTGATGCATGAGGATCGCGATGATTATAATAAAAATAGTTACATTTATGATTATGATGACCATAATTTATGTACCGACGTGGCGTTTGAATGTCAAACTGAGGAGGCCGCCAAAGCAGTGGGAAAACGATGGAAGGAATACCAACTATCACATAGTACGTCAGAACATACAAAGTCAGGAGTTGTGTTCATGGTACACCATAACCAAGTGGTGAGTGTCACAGCTTGCATATCGACTTAATAAACATAAATGATATGTCAATGTAGTACTTTAGTTTATGCTGCTCTTCTGCCGTGTTTGATTGGGTGCGAAATCTTCAACTTCTATTGCTATTACCATTCAGGCGTTCTGAATCCCTAAGCAAATAATCAGTGATCGTTCTGAGATGATACATTTTTGGAGAAGTTTACTATTCAATTGGTTCTCACATGGGAGTGGTTTGAAATTATTTCATATCATTATGCATATGATTTTACGAACTTCTTAATCTTGAAACGCTGATTGAGTCAAACAATCATATTGGCATGACAGAACATCTGAATTTAGTGGGAAGAGAGGTACAAATGTTTCACGCTCTGGTGAAATCAATTTCCTATTGTCTCGAGACTGCGTGTTATGGAGTACCTGCATTTAGGGCCCACAGTCATGAATACAATGTCGTGTAGATCAAGTCATGTGTTATACCCTCAACGCTGGCCCATTAGACGAAAATGAAGCAATCGTTCTTTTCCTCCAAAGCATCTATTTCTGTAAGATGTCGATTAAGACATGACAAAATACGCCGTGTCTTCTTGCTAGAGTCACACACGGCCGGATTTCGTACCGGGTCCATAAGGAATTAAAACCGTATCGACCTGGTTCGAGCCGTAGAGACCCGCATTGATCCGCATCGTAACCGTGTTAATTCCTGATGGATTCCAGGGGCTATGATACGGCGGTGAAAAATTTTTGGTCATGTTCAAAATTTTCACACGGATTTAAATGCTGTATTAATATCCGAACTGACCCGGTTCGAACCGCATTGATGCGCATCGACCCTCTGCAACCCGCAGCGTACGGACCCTTGCCGTATACCGCATAGCCTTCATGCAACAGAATGATAATGACAAGTTTTACATCCGGGACGGTATGAGTCGAAGCGGATTGACACGGGTCGATACAGGGGTCGAAAAGGATTCAGTTAAGGATTTAAAGCGGATTTTTATACGGTTCGATAAGGGTCAATACGTCGAGTCTCTACTGCTCGAACCTGGTCGATACGGTTTTCATTCCTTATGGACACGGTTCGCAATCCGGCCGTGTGTGACTGTAGCATATAAATTACCCTCCATTCTGGGACTAATCCGGCTCATTTTCAACCGGACCGAATCCGTTTTGTGACCCGGCCGTGCGTGACTCTAGCATAATTTCCTGTAATCCCTATGAATTCCAAAAACAGCTCCATCTACATTTTTAGCAAACAACCATCATGAATTTACACTGTTTAATTTAGTTATGAATTATTACTATTGAACTCTATCTATCAATCTGTTTTACGTTCTTTGCATTAGCAATCGCTATCTTTTGACCATGTTAAGTGCGGAAGAGTTGTATCACGTGACTTGGCGGAAGGAATATGTTCCAGCGGGGTGCTGCGCGAAGTAACAATAAGTTATTCACAATTTCACACTGACTTCTACAAGATCATCGGAAAGAAGGCTTCGACCTGTCAGGTAACATCTAATAAGACAGAGTGAACTTGAATACCCAAAATATGTTAGTATTTTTCTGATATAGTTTCTAGTATAGTTTGTATCTTGAAAAAGAAAATCCTTCTCGTATCACTTCTTCTCTTCCCTTTCCCCCTTTTCTCACCGTTCTTTGTTTCAGTCGCAACTGTCCGCGCTAGACACAGGTGAATCATGAACAACATTTCACTTTGCTTGTTTTTGTTTCCTGCAATACAAACTAGGAGAAGTTGCTTTATATTGTGACATACATGAGCACATAATCATTGGCATACAGTGTTGGAGGAAGGCTGGATGAACGGATGCACGTCATGAGTTCGACACCCATGAATCATACAGTCCACTAGTCATTCAGTCCATGAGTTCGACACTACGCAGACAAGACCCACAAGACCGACGCGATAGGCCCGTGTTGTAATGTCGAACTCGTGGGCTGTTTTACCTAGTGTCGAGCTCAGGGGCCTTATTTGCCTAGTGTCAAACCCATGGGCTGTATGACTTGTCAGCGGGATGACTCATAGACGTTTTTGTTTCTGTTTTTTGTTGTTAATGTCGAACTCGTGACCTGTATGACTCGTGGGTGTCGGTCTCGTGGGACGACTCCGGATGAACTGGAGTTCATCCCACAAACTCGAAACCCATAAGTCCCATGAGGGAAGACAATTGATTAATGTTTAACTGCACAATGACCGTCACCTCTGTAATGAAGGTAATAATGTAATTATGATAGCAATTATTTTTCATCATCCGCATTTACAAGGATGAGCAATACACAATGGTAGAGACATTATGATGTGGGAATAAAAAATTAATTAATCAAACTTAATAAAAAAAAATGAACTTGAAATAAAAATTACTCAACTAGGCATGTCCGGGCTTTAATTTCACTCATCAATTTAATGCAATACACGTGAAGATTATACAAGTTTTTATTTTAATTAATCGGAAAATCGATAACATCTGCTTTCAAAGAGAGTTCACTTTGAAACACATTAGCCACACACAACTTGCACTGTTGCACATTTTGCTTGACTGGACTGACTTCGTTTTTCTGTGTTTTATCATTTAAAGAATAGACAAGCAAATTGTATCCGACATATTACTAAAGTTCAACATGAATTTTCAGAATGCTTAAAACTAGACAATGGCAACAAACTCCGGTCATCAAAGACACAAATGCATCTGTGGAATTCTAATGCACATCCTATAAAGTAATATGTAGGACTGATTTAATGTATGTTTCTTTTTTCTCAGATTGAAAAGCTGAGTTTGGTTTTGGACAAATTGAATGAACGCTCTCAACTTCAATCTTCAATTGGAGGTGATTTGGCCCAATGGGTATTCTCTATGCCAAATCTTTCGAACTTCTGTGTGACATGCCCATACCTGGACGGTAATTTTCTCTCAACAGCCGGCGCCTCAGCATCTTCCTGTCACGTAAGTTACCTTCGACTACACGTAACTTACATTTGATCGCTAAAAGGCGTCTGTATCTGAAACGTGGGTTTGAGTTTTTTGATATTTGTCTGTTAATTTTGGTTTGTTGATGAAAGTGCCGACCGTTTCTAAGTTGATTACAGTTTGTTTGTTGTTGTTTTTTCGCAATTCATAATTACCACTTCTTTCGTAACATTTGGTGAGTATTTCTTTGTATGTCATCAGTTTGCCATCAGTCTGTTGCCGTGTATATCTGTAGCCATATTTGTTCAGCTGTTTATTAGATAGACCTTTATCCAGGCAGAGTTCTCTTGTAAAGCAAGCCTCTGTGGCACTGAATGGGACTACTCTGCTTTTAAAGAATACTTAATAAATAAATAAAATAGTGTATATGGAAAGGTATCAGTTAACATACATCGAAAGTGGGAATAGGACTACCCTGCTTTTAAAGAATACTTAATAAAAAAAAATAGATAAAATCGTGTACATGGAAAGGTATCAGTTATCGTATACATCGAAAGTGCGAATTGAGTGGGAAAGAGGGTAAAGAGAAACGTAAAGAGAGATCTTATAGTAATCTTACGGCAATAAATGGCCATACATTATTAGGATGAATGCGCATGATTAACCCATTATTCGTTTTTCTATCTCCATATTCAAGACATGGTTTGTCGCTGTGAGCTAAGTGTTGAATATGAACAGAGAAAAATGAACCGTGTGAGTTGGCCTTTGTGAGCATTGGTGAGAGTGACCGGGTTTTTGACAGATGGATATGTCAAAGGTTATTATGGACCATAAAATGTTAGAAGAAACCCTAAACACAAACCTGCGTTCGTACGGGCTGACCTATTTGGCCGGCCTGTACTTTTGACCTTGGACATTCATTGTTCCTTCATGTGACACTCAAACTTGGAAAAGGTGCAAACTGTCATGCTATTAGTTGTCTTTAACGTTTATGTGCTCAGTCATGCATGACTTTACTTATTTTGTTGACATAATTAGGTACCAACGGAAAAAAAGAAGAGTTCTTCTTTCCTCAAAACCAACACCACGCTTTCTACAGCTGACAATTATGAAAAAGTAACCCTCCTTAACTTTTTTTTTTATATGTACTGATAACGGGACTTATTCCAGGTTCTTTAATCAACCATGGTTTTCTGCACAGAAATTCAACCAATCATTATTCTTATATCAAAATTCATTTAATTGGTGTCCATCTCATGTTTGGGATTGTTTGTTTGGTTTTTCTTTTTTCTCCAGATTGAAGAGCTGAAATTGTCTTTTGACAGGTGGGATGGTAGTTCTCATGACCAGTCGGCGATGGAAGGTGACTTGGCCCAATGGGTATTCACTATGCCAAGGCTGTCAATCTTCAGTCTAAAATGCCCTTACTTGGACGATAACTTCTTCTCGACAGGCGCTATCTCAGAATCATTCTGTCAGGTATATCACTTTTGATTATATACAGATGTATGACTTATTAATGTTTAAATCGTTCTTATTTTGTTTGTTTTGGTTATAAATTGAGCCTTCCGAACATCTCTGATTGAGTTATAATTTCTTTGACAAAATAAGCATAGCATTTCACGTAATATTTGATGAGTATTGCTCCCATTGCACATCCCCAATCATGCCAATGATATTCAGTCTTTTGCCACATAACATTGCTTGTGGATCTGTTTACTCAACTTTAAGCATTCAACGCAATAAGATTAAAAAATATATATCAGCGAGAAATAGTTTGTATTGGCAAAACTCACAATGATTATGATCAGTGTTGATTAATCATGGCATTATATCTACTCTATTACATTTCTTGAAAATAGAAGTGCCCTTGCCATAGGACAGGAACGGCTTTTTAGTACAGATGCGCTCATGCCAATGATATTCGCGTTCGTTTGTATAACCATGTATTTTATGTTTTCTATAGTTACTCTCGCAGACAGAAGCGATTTTTTTCTCACTTCATATCCGCGTATTACACAGTCATGTCTTATGTAGCCTTCGTATAAACCGGCGTCTTCTGTGTGCTGCAGGCTTCGTCAGGCTGGTGTTGGCTCTGCGTAGAATCAGATAGGAGTTGGCTGTCTTGGAGTCCGAGAGAGCTAAAAAATTGAATGAGCTAATTGAGAGAGCTAATTGAATGAACCTCTTCTAGACTCACCGCAATTTGCTATTGAAATAGATTCTCCTGATTGTGTTTGAGCTCATTGTTAGGGCAATTTACAATGTGTACTGATAAGCAAAATATGGATTCTTTCCATTTCATTTCTTTTTCTTGTTTTTTGACCGATATCTTGATTGGCTGGTTTGTGTTTCTTCAGATACAAATTCTGACGTTGATCATTGGCAACTGGAATTCCCCTATTCATGCGCCCTCTGTGGGGGAAAACATGGCCCAATGGTTGTGTACTGTGCCTAATCTTTCGATTTTCAGTATGGACTATGACCTCTTGGTTAAAGATGATTTCTTCGCAACGGCCGCGAAACTAGCGCCATCCTGCAAGGTATTTCAAACACGATTGCCGTTTGTTGCTGTCGTTGATTTTTCCAAAGTGTTTTAATCATACTATAGACGTTTCTTTTAAAGTATAATGGTGAACGAGGAAAAAAGGACGATATTCATAAACACGGTGATTTATACATTTTTGGAAAGCGTAAGTCTCTAGGAATATGAATATAATTAACTTTCAGAAGGTAAAAAAGTCTCCAGAACGATGGAGAGATGGTGTTTTGAAATCCTTTTTAGACCACCTGAACCCGATCTGACGGCGAAATTTTGGTGACCAAAATTATGACGTCACGAAATGTGCGCTGTCCTACCACTCCATCCACACAGTGGGCTCCGTATATGGAGGGCCGTTGCGGACGTGGTTCGTTTGGGGCATACGTATCGAGAGGCAGTGTGCCCGTTTCCATGTGTGCCCCAAACGAGTTGTGTCCGCGGCGGCCTTCCATATCCGTCACCTCTCCCTCGCTTCTTCTACCACTCCGACTTTGCCACTGTCACTATCAGCGTCATTGTCACTGTCATCACTCTTATACTCTCGATGTCAATCTTAAAGTCTTTCCGTACAATATAAGGTAAAATTAGACATTTTAATGTCTCAGCCGAGAAAGCAGAGGCGACTAAAGACAGGCCAGATAATGCATCCGCTCACCAAGAAATAATGTTTTATGAATGGCGGCCTTGATGTCCCGCTGCACTTGTAAAGGGTTTTGTTCATTTCGTGATGTCATATTTTAGGGCTCGAAAAAGACGGCTGTACCGGAGCGAATAACGGTGAAGCAAATCAATTAGTTTTAACTCGCGATTTCTCAGTGGCGAGAACATCTTTTAATAAGTCACATTAAGAATCGTTTTAGGAGACATTTCCCTCTGCTTTGACACCTTCTTTTATATGATTTTCTTGATTTTAATGTCTCGTTCACCATACTTTAAGGAGATTTTGTTGAGGTGAAAACACACACACATTCACACACACATACTATAAACGCAGTCCCGAGTATGTTGATGTTCGACTGCATATCACATACACTTTTAAAATATTGGGTAAATTTATTTGGGTAATTGTTGGTTGGTTAAAAAAAAAAATCATCATTCTGGGCAATTATCGCCCAATTGAGCTTTAAGGTGATTAAACCAACATTGGAAGGATGGCCGAACCTCACGATTTTGCAGGGGGTACCAAGAATTACTATAGGGTGTTCTCCGTTTTAGGAATGGGAGGGGGACAACACACACACACACACACACACACACACACACACACGGTATTCTCTCTCTCTATCTATATATATATATGTATATATATTTATATATATATATATATATATATATATATATATATATAAGCAAGAGCTACATTTTGGACGTATTTTGACATAATTTTCTTACGTTTCCCTTTATTCCGTCAACACCGGAGGGGTTAAAATATCAACATTGGTGGAGTATCTGTCTGTAGGAGCAAACTACAGGATACTCCTACAATATTGCTAGTTTGTGTTTTGTGTGTGTTTGTGTGTGTGTGTGTGTGTGTGTGTGTGTGTGTACGTGCGTGTATGTGTCGGTTTGTGTGCAAATAGTTAGATGACACAATTTGAAACCCATATACTTGACTGGACTTGCTTACCACTTCATTCCGGATTAAAACCCAGTAACTAAAACATTGAAATTTTGATACCAGTTGGTTTCTATTAGTTTCTACTTTTTTTTTGCTCATGAATATTCATTAGCTATTCAAATTCTATTCGTGAAAAAGATAAAACATTATTGAATTTAATGTTTTTTTTTATTTCAATAAACTCTAAAATATCTGAAATGTATTAGAAACTTATTGAATATTATTGCCGTGATATTCACAATTTTAACTTGTACCTTTGATATTTTCATATTTTTGTAATAAAAGCGTAATCTTCATGGTAACCATGTCTTAAAGCATTACAACGAAATGGCCCTAGATATGTGAATGAAATATCCCTGGTACTAACTAAGTCTAGGGTGTAGGCTAAGCCTAGATGTACTTGTAGGTATAGGCTTTACAACTAGCTGTAGGATTATGATAAGTTAGATATGAACAATATCTTGACATACATATATTCTTGTAAACACCCACACATCAAATAATTCAACACAAAATTTTTGATTAACCAAAATTCAACTTACTAAACAGTTGGACAAATGGAAGTTGAGCAATATCTAATTGGGTAAAATTGGTTGGGCAAATGATTACCCAACTCAAGATATAACCAACGGTTGGGAAATTGCAAAGTTGGGTAAAGTCTGATTGGTCAACAGCTGATGGGCAATTTAATTTGCCCAACCACATAGCAAACTCATTACCCAGCATCAGTTGGGCAGATTTCAACCAATAGTTGTGTGGACAGTAAGTTATCCAGTGTTGGTTAAAAGTTGGGCTTTTTTTTTTTTTTGCTCAACTATTTTAAAAGTGTAGACTATGTGGAGATCATCACCTTATCCATAGAAAGTCAGAGATCGTTGTATTGTGACCATTTTCCTCTCTCCAAAGTAGCAGCTAACTAGAAAACATCAACGAAAAGACAAAACGAAACGAAATACAACTTATGGCACTTACTAATCTCAGAACTCCACTACATCGAGTCCATAAGACTTCCGAAACTCGAAACTTGTATAAAGAGGCCTAATTTGTGAGTTTCCGTGATTTTGCATGCGGAATAAGTATTTATCAATGGATGAATAATGTCATGAAATGAGCATTCACATGCAGATCTTATTCAAAGATTTCCAGAGTTATTATTGATGTGACACATTAAAATGGAGCTTTGGAGAAAGCCAAAAATATATTTTTTAATAAAAATGTGTAAGTTAACGGTTAGTTCTAGTCAGTGTTTCTCTCAATGCATGTGTAGCTTACCATTGGAAAACAAATATCCATTTGAATAAGAAGACATCTTTTTTTTTTTTCAGTTGTAAAGTTACTGTATGTAGCAATATGGTAATTTGACAGCCGTTGGTTGTCTGTGTCAACCTATGAAGATTTTGTTTATTTCTCCTCTGTCATTCCTGGTTTCTACTCTTTTTCACACGTTTGTTCTGAATGAGTTCCCATTAGTTTTTCGAGCATCCTCGTTAATCATTGAATCACAAAGTAAAGAGAGACTATAGAAGCACAATCAACCCTTCCTGTTATCTGTCAAACTACTAATAATTCAGTAATATTTAGGCTTCATGATTAGCAGCAGTCGCTGACAAACGATATAGATTTCGTTACCTTTGCTATTGCAAAATAACCTTACTCCATGATGTTTGACATTTTATGGCCTCATATCGTGTGCCTCATTTCGGTAAGTGATGAGCTTTCTCCATGCTGTAAAGTAACTATCTTTCAATGTTTCAATGGGTTTAATCACGTAGAAGCACAAAAAAAAAAAATGAAGAAGGGCTATAAGAGGTGAAATATACTTGAAAATGTGCATTCATTTCTTTTTTTTTTTCTTTTCAGATTCGCAAACTTTCGATGGTGCTTCGCAAAAGTTGGACTTCAGAGTCGTCAGCAACAGCAGCAAACTTTGCTGAATTTCTGTGCCTGATGCCCCATCTTGCTTCTGCTAGTATAAAATGCGAAAACCTGCCTACGGCATTCTTCAAGAAATTTGCTTCCCGAATCACAAGCTGTAGAGTAAATATAAAACATTGTGATTTTTGTCGTACTTAAAACGGTTAAAAAAATGTTGTACTGACTATCTCGGGAGCGTATATCGCAAAAGTCTATGACGCACACTAGTGGGGGTCTATTTTCTGATGTCCGTCTTTCTAAAGAAGTGGAAGCTGAACACAGTTCAATTCCGATGCCTGGTATATATATTATATCACCAGAAAAAAAAATTAAAAAAATAATTTTCTACAACTATTTGCATCGTAATTTACCAAGATTTTCATTTCCTCTTTCCTGATCCAGTTCACAAATCTGTCAAAGTCTAATGTGTCCAAATCTGCCAAAGTTAAACAAACAAACAAACAAACATAAACACCTGCCAGTGTTATTCATTAGCAAGGATATACAAAATGAAAAATGTTACCATGCAGAGTTTGCCTGTGGGAAAAACTGAGATTCGATATATTGTGATAGAATGAAAGTAGATAGGTTGTTGAGATAATATTTCACCTTTTTTGTTTTGTTTTGTTTCTTTGTCTTGTACATGCTGCAGACAGAGAACATTATCATCAATGGACAGCCGGTAAACGAGTTCCTCCGTGACAAGTTAGGAGGTGCGACAAAGATTTGCATTTGATTCATAAGTATCGTTTTTTATGATCTTTTCTCATCAGTTAAAGCACATTGTATGTCTCAGCATGCTTGATAAGTGTGTGAGTCTGCGTATAAAATACGTATTATCGTCAGGTCTTACGGCCTAAAACACTGTAATAGGTAAGTTCATGTAACTTATTGAGATAGCGAAATGGGAACAACAGAAAAAGAATCGTGGCCTCCGTTAAACACTGAATACACAATACTGCAACATCTCTTCTTCTTGCAACCAATTCTCTTTGAATAACCATAATATTATGTACTGTCTTTGTCATAGGACAGGATGAGTAGAGCTAGAAAGAGGCAATACCTTATGATACATTTTTTTTTTCTGTGATTTCTTACTGCCACTACAAAGACATTTCCCCTTTACATCTTTATCATATATGTATTGGGGGTTTCTTACCCTCTTTTTACGTGTCTCCTTTTTCTTTCTCACTTTCATCTTCTGTTCGAAAAGTGGCGGGAGGATATTGACCAAGCCGTAACACTAATTGGCAATAATAGAAGGAAGAGCGCTTACCGACGAGTGTCCTGCTCATTTTTGGTATTACACATGCTATACATTGAAACCAGATATTACAAATACCTACAATTCAATTCACCCACCAGTAGATATCCGTAAGGAACTTTCACTCAAAACTTCCCTTAGAGCTTACCATACATTATAATAGATCATCACGTAATCATACGAACCTTTCGATTAAATGAAGGAAGGGATTGGTGCACCATGTTCTCAATTAACTCCCAAATTATTAGTGGTATGAACAAAATATGGGCACTACGAATTTATTCTTATTAGTCGGGATGGTAACTTCATGCTCAAAGTTCAAAGAGATGAGACTGCATAATTTTAGCTCCTTACGAAAGCTGAAGCAGCGAACAAACTTTTGTATTTGCAGCCTCAAATGGGCAGATGGAGTCCAACAATATCTTTGCCTTTAGGCAACCTCTTTGATTCCACGTGTGGTTGATCTTACCTTAATCATTGTACCGGCCATACTCTCTTCGAAATGCCCCCGTCCACAAGACAAAGTGTATCAGTTATAATCACTGAACATTAACGCGTGCCAAAAAAATAATAATAATAAGTTTTTATTTTTATTTTTCTTCTTTTTTTTTTCGAATCATATGGTGTGTATCGGTGAAGCGTAAGTGCTGGATTGACCAAACAATTAAAAAAAAAGCATCTGGACTCCCCACCCGGGACACCTTTATGCTTTGGAAGCTTTACCTATTCGATTGAGTATTGCCTGTTAATTCATATTTCATATTTTCCCCGTTTTCTTCCATGCCCCTTACAGATACGACTACATTCATGACATTAGCGCAGGATATGCGAGAAGAAAGAGTGCAGGCAATGATTCATTAGGCAGGAAGATTGGAATATGTTGTACGTTCGAGGAGACGGTTTCTCTAGAGGACCAGGAAGGGCAAGATGAGATGCATCAGGCAGATGGAGGAGAAAGACAACCAGGAGAAGCGAAGTCAAGACATATGTTTAATGCGAATATACTCAGTCTACAAAAACAGAATAATGAAGAGTAAAAGTTTCTCATACGAAACGGTAATGCAGCAGGACCAATAAGGGCACGAAACGATAGAGGTGAAAGAAGGCGGCATGGGCAAGTGCAAAAAAGGCATCAGAATTGAATTTAATTTAACTGAATAACTTAAACTCCACCGATCTTACACTCGAGACACAGTGACTACTTCCAGCACATTTATTTTCATATCTTACTTGACATCTACATGTCATACATTTAGTTACACTTCACCCCCCAAAAAAGTACAAACAAACAAGAAACAAATATAAAAAGTGGATCATGACTAGAAAGTGTGTCAGCAAATGTACATGCAAAACAATTCTCAATAACATGTGAAATATGAACGAAAAGCAAAGCTTGTAACCGCGGGTTCCAGGAAAAAAAAATACCGATGTGAATACGTCTCGCAAGGAAGATAGAACACAAAGTACTAGTGACAAAACTATGTGAAAGCTAAAATATCATGGTAGAAAGGGCAAAAGAAGTAAAAGAAACGAAGACATCATTCAACCAATTTTCAGTGTATTATGTAATGCTGATATTTATGATTGAAAGCCGAATGAATAATGATGATAATAAAATGAGCGGGGAGAGGCATGATGATGGCTACTGACGAAAGAGCAAATCATGGTCCTGAGTGAAATGGTATTAAAAAGGGGAAACCACTTAACGGACAACGTCAAAGCGAGTTTCGGAGGGCCTCGACGAGTTGGACTGTTAATCTGAGAGCTCCGAGCGCCTTGGTCAGATGTTGGTGCTGGTATGCGCCTAGATACTCATTAAAGTTGAAAACACACACACACGCACGCAGGAAAACCCCATACATACAATGCTTACCACGTGGAGACTGTCCAAAGGTGAGACAGTGCCTTTTGGAGACATGGTTCATACCTGAGAGATGATTGGGCACCTGTCTAGTGGAAACATCTGTTTCCTGCGTATTTATCCTTTTTTACTCTTTCTCTCTTTTTTATTGTTTTCTTGTTTTCGTTGACTAATACGGCACACTCTTAACCATTGTCTTAGAATGATTAGTTGTCGGTTCCGATATTTAAGTGATTGATCATTTAGATCCTACATCACAGCAGTTTCACTTAAATACAGTCTAATGACCTTTATTCTTTGTGTGTGAATACGATTATTAGGAAGATTTAGTTAGTATAGGCTGTATTATGGTATTAGAACATTTTGTATATCGTATTTATGAGTTCGTGTTTTAGAGCTTGCAGGCGGTGGCTGTAATGTTTCTGTACACAATCATTATGTCCGTGTATGTTATCATAACATGTGAAATATCATGTGTACTATTTTGTATATAGGCGTATGCTCCTTTTGAACTCGCATGCCCCAAATGGGATGATTGAGTTAACAAACTTTAAAACTTTCCAATTCAGTTCGATTAGCACGCTTACCTTCACCTATCATCGCAAAAGTCTCGATTTCCCGCAACCGGTCACCAATTTATTGCCGACTTGCTACCAGGCCAAATGTGAACTGTGCATCCCACATCTCTTGATAGAGGGCAGGGCCCGAAAGCTCGAGAAGTAAAATCAAATTGTGAGGATTCAAAAGCTACGTCTATTGCCTCTTCTTTACTCTCGTTATACACACTACTAAGATGCGACAACCCAGGGGTTTAGTAGCTGAAGGCACACATTTCACACTCACTATATCTATGTATATATATATATATATATATATATATATATATATGGGCAATTCCGCGGTTAGTAACGTTACATTTGAACAAATTTAGATATTTGTTTTTACCACTAAATTACCATTTATTCACTTCAAGTCAAAATTATGTCAAAAACATGTTCATCCTTCCCAGGTTTATGATACAGAAAAGAATGAACACAATCCAAGAAATATTAGAATTGCTATAGCAACTTAAAGGGCTGGTTAGTAACGTTACGAAAAAAGGACATGGCAAAAAAATCAATGTCTTGTAACAAAAAGTGTGCAAAAATTCAAGTTACTTCAAACAAAGTGTTGCATTAATTTTAATTATTGCATCATGACAAATGTTCATGCAAATTTTTTTAGCAGTTCGACCAATAATTTTTTAGCTAGACCCCCAAAAGCATGGTTAGTAACGTTACGGTTAGTAACGTTACATTTGTCCGGAGTAATTCTGCAGGTCATTTCACCCTATTGTAATTGACAAAATGTCACATGACTTCTGGAGTATTTAAATGTATTCATCTTTTACCCTTTAGCAAAACTTTGAGGGAAAAAAATTCAAAGGAACCCACTGTAATTTGCATTTAAGTGAATTTCAGCGTCCCCAGTCTCACATGTACGTTTTAAATGATGGTTTTAGATCTCACAAAATCAATGAATACGAAAAATAAAATCTACTGAATTTGAAAGACCCTTATGATTGGTGAACATCCATGGCATTAGTTGATACCTAGATTAAAGGGTAAGATAAAGAGGCACATTTCTTTTATCCATGTCATGTCCACCTAACTGCGGAATTGCCCATATGTAAATTACGGATTCTGATCTCTTATTGTGTACGTTATGTCGTTTTGCATTTTTTGTGTGCAGGCATGTTAACTGCAATGCTCTCTTGCGTATCCCTGTTTTCGACCTTGCACCCTTGCTTTCAACCTTTCCTGAGTCCTTGCTCTCATTTCGATATTCGACTTTCATTTTCTTGTGTCTTTTCTATTTTCGTCCCTGTGGTTCGTCCTAAAATTCTGTACATTCGGCACATATCCGTCTTTCATTTACACCAATGAAACTTCCACTTGCTTTGTAACTCTTTGTTTTTGTGACATTCGGAGTAAAGTCTACTTCCGGTCTTCACGAGCATAACGAGTAATCTGGTCCCTCGCGGCTTTCCCCTCGCGAAGACCATGTCGTATTTGTTATATTCATTACGCAATGTCAAGGACTCTTGTGGGTAAAATTCAAGTTACGAATACTTTGTATTATCTATGTTATCTACATGGAACCTTTTAAATGTTATTCTACTATATCTTGTCAAATCGACTTGATATTTCTATCACGTCGACAAGTCAAGATATCTAATTTACCACGTCGAATAATCAACTTTAATAAGTCGACATGGCGACGTAAGTTATCATGCCAAGTTGACTTTCCAAGATATGTATGCCAACATGGTGATGCACATTATCTCGCCAAGATGACTTCTAAAATGAATACATGTCCACATGGCTATATGCATTAGCTTGCCAAGTAGACATCGCGAAAAGTGTACGTCGACATGGCTTATATCAATATAGATTCCTGGTATTTGTGAAGATTCCTGGTATTTCACATGTCTTAATTCTCTTATGTGTTGTATTTGACAGTTCTCTTATTCAGTATTCCTTGTTCGTACCATTATGTTGCTGACTGAATACATGCCGAGATCTGGCAGTGATTCGCGGCACCTGTAACATGCGTTTTGATTCTGAAAATAAAGTATAAACGCTAATCGTGTGTGACATTCTCCTTGCTTTATACTGAAGTCTTTTATCCTCATACACTTTGTTTTGTGGACGCGGCATCTCACTAACTTGAATTGCCTCATCGATTACAGCCGCACGGCCACACATAACTATGGAGCAATTTATTCTGATGATGCTGTCATATGCGAAGCCGATCACCGAAGAACTAATTAATATCAGACTGAAAAGCATTATATATATATAATATATATATATATATATACATATATATATCAATATATAATATATATATATATATATATATATATATATATATATATATATATCATAGTCTTATCAGAAATAGATTCATAAATTAAGGTCTTTGGAATTTTTGGCAACTTTGTACATTTTTCTGTGAAAGAAAGATCCGATATTGGTCATGAATTTAGGTACATGGACATGTTGAATACATACATATACAAATGTGTGTGCAAATATATGTATGTATATATTCACACAATTATAGTTTATATTGTACACAGAGAGACAGAAAGAGGAGAGGTATAGTGATAGAGATATTCATATGGTCTTTTTATTTTTAATTTCAAGATGAAATGCATTGTATAAGTCTTTAAAAAAATTATCGTACTTTGTCAATTGCGAAAAAAAAAACCTCACAAACATACATATTTTCAAACTTGCTTTCACTGTAAGCTCATAATAAGCCCGAAATAATCCGTAAGTTGTGTACAGCTTTAGAACTATTACTGGTATTCAATTTGAAGACACACACACACACACACATATATATATGTACGCCACATATAAATGGAAATGCGGTATCAGCGAGAGATCGCTTGCCTACCCGTCGTTGTCCTCTCGGCAGAGCAGATAACTATACATAGCTGCAGTTCGTACGAGAGCACAAGGGCTAGGCCCTGACATCGCTCACCAAATATAGCATGTCGATAAGTCCGGAAGAGCGAGACAATTATGGTCAAATGACAAATATGTCACAATGCAAACCTATCCAATGTTCACAAGATATCCAAACACTTACCATTTTTAGGCTACGGTCACAACCTCCAAAATCACCGACCGTTGACCGACTGGTGACCGACCAGGCACCACTGATTTTTAGGGCATCGGTCAGTCGCCGCTGAAGTTTTAACGCGGAGTTAGAATTTCAGCGGTGACCGAACAGGCTGCAAAATCGGTCGGTTGCAGCTCTGAGTTGTGACCGTAGCCTTAGGAATGTAAAGATGAAAATGCCACATTGATGCAGCGTCTGCAAGACATGCAATCAGTAATCTCTCTTCTAATGTGCGTCTAAAGGAATGTAAAAATAAAATGCCACATTGATATAATAGCAGAAATACCACTCATATAATGATCAAGAATAGGTACTCATTATACAACAGGCGTCAACGGGTACATAACTTTCATATGTTCTACAAATGTAGAATGCGCATTCGAGGTTTCTTATATTACAACTCTACATCATTGTCTACGAATGATAGTCAGGATGGAATTTTTCTCGTTAAGAAATAAATCGAAATTGCTTACAGTACTATCAACCTTTAGTGCTCAGTTACTGTAACATTACTCTAACAGCTGTTTGATGTAACATGATAAAAAATAGCAGAAAATTAAACGATCACATCTTTCGCAACTTTTTGTGCTACGAGGTCCTTAACGACCGGCTGAACATTGAACTCGTCGTCGACCTTGTTCTTCTTCTCTTCATCCTCGACCTCGTCCCTGGTCATCGCCCATGACTGCACCTCGCCTGAGCCGAAAATCTGGAAGAAGCACGCCCCCGCGAGGCAGAAACCCGCTGTCGTGTAGAACACTGTCCGCCAGCCGTTTGGGTCCGACTTCAAAAATAATGATAAGCATAGGTCGTACCTGAAGACTTTTATACAAACCGAATATACGATTTTTTATTCATACTTCAGATACACTTTTGATTGTTAACTTGCTGAATGGTAGTGTGCTAATGTCGCAAATCATTGTATACAAGTAACAGTCTACGGGAGAAGTAGGCCTATCAGTGTATGGTAAATTTTCAATGCAATATTATGTTTTATCTGCTACATGGAGGTCCTAATCAGATGGTGAGCATCGTGATAAAACATTTTTTTTATGTCTCTCTATAAACATGATAATACATTATTTTATTGAACCAGAATAAAAGGAAATTGTCTTAAAACTAAATGCCTTATCAAAGTACGAGGTGATAGAAAGCAAAATACTTTCATCAACTAATCATCTTTTTTTTTTCTCGAGTAATTCAATTATTGTTGTCACAAAATAAGGCCTAATGTTACGGAGTAATGTAGTTCAACTAGAACTAGCACCTCCCCCAAAAATACTGGAGAAGCATATTTATTATGTAGGTCTTTTGCGTGATGTGTGAACATCACGTAAAGATACGAATCACGCGCATTATACAGTAAGTGAAAGTCGCATATCTGATAACTCGCTCAAAAAGTATTTTCTAAAGCTCTATAGACTAGCAGAACAATACTCTCTATGCTTGAAAGACGACAGTTTGGGCTTCGATAAAAGGAGGAGGGGGTGAGGTGTCGAGGCTTGATCTTTGATATGGCTTACCCTTCTCGGATACAAAACGCCACCTCAAGATATAAAGCCTGAATCAAGCGTATAGTCCTCAGAAGTTTAAAAAAATGTAAGGTGTTTAACCCAAAACTTCCTCCAAACGGATGTACTCATTTTTTTTTGCACATAATTATGGGACATTAATTCATTGGCAAATGTTAAAGATTATCATTGTTAAAACAACGACAATAGTTGAAAAATTGGCGGTTTTTGCGATTTCAAAGCATGCAAAGGGAGCGAAAAAAAAAAATCAACTTGGCGACTGTGACAGATAGGCTTCACCATCATTCTGTTCACCACCCGAGTTTTTGTGTGTTTGACAATTTCAGCGGATATCTCTATACTCTTTACAAGAGAGTTCTTTCATGTACATATAGAATATACTATATACACAGGACCGACGCCGTTAAATCTCCATTGCACGTCTTGACAATGAGGATAAAGTGCCTCCCCAAAGGGCAACTACTGCAAGGTTGGGATTCGAACCTCTTACATCCGATGAATGGCATCGCGTCGGTGACTCTTACCTGATCCTCTGTCATGAAACCGACGAAGACTGGACCGGCGAACCCGGAGGCGACAGAGAGCAGGTTGCCGACAGCGCACACCGTACCGGCGAAGGCTGGAGCCAAGTCAGACGGGTTGGCAAAAATCCCGGAGTAAGCGATACCGACGCCGCCCATGCCGGTCGTCATTAGGGCCACGACGAAGCGATGGTCGCATCCGGCGTGCGAGATAGCGATCAGCGAGCCCGCTGCGATTACGGCGCCTAAAGACAGAGAGTAGGATGTTAGATAAGTGCACAAATTTCCCCTGGCAACGCAAGTGCTGATATTATGATGCTGCACTATAACACTTCTAAGCTCATTATTGCAACAAAATTTTCTTCCACAGAGCACTACAGAGATTACTTTCACCAATGTGTTGTTGTGCAGTACAGAGTACTGCGCTAAAATGTATAAATGAATGAATAACTTCACAAAATGGCGGATTACTATTTACTTCTCGAGAGTTCCAAAAACCGCATCATATAGGCAATACAGGTACAACACACAAGCACTTCCATGCATCTAAATAAAAAAAAAAAGAGTTGAGGCAAACTGAAATATCAACTGCTTAATACTGACGTCATTTTGAAAAAGGAAAGAAAGAAAGAAATGAAATTGAGTGTACTGTCTGTACAATATACCGAATTCCAATCTTACCCGTATTTATCATCAATTTTCTCGTCTGAGTTTTGGTGAGGTAGTTCCTATGTATCACGTAATCCGAAAAGCACGATGCAAGCAGCATGAGCAGCCAAAACAGGTAGTAAGGTAGCGCCCCCATCAGGCCGATCTAAATGATTATCAGCCACAATATTTGACAGTATATCATAATGACGATTGTATATAAGGACAGCAAATATAGTGACAATTACAATTATGACGATGATGATGATGGTGGTGGTGGTGGTGGTGGTGATTACAACAGTAAAACGGACTTTCTATCAGAGGAGGTATGCTTGCGATATTTCTTGAGCGTTGTGCTTGAAACGACTTATCAGTTCTAAAAGTTCTTAATACAACAATAGAATATGGTACGGCATGTCTACAAGCCTGCTCACTGCGCCACTATAGTCCACTGCCCGGACGGTCTTCGTCCAGCTTTCTGTAAAACACAGTAGGGCTCACACGGGTAAATAATTCCCATAGAGACGTGTGTTAAAATTCAAATAAAAAAAAAAATCTGTAAAATAGCTGGGAGAAATGAGGTATTTCATTTTCACTAACCTGGATAAATTAGTGAGCTATACTTGTATACCCTGTCATCCATCAAATTTCCAAGGCAGGTTCTTTGGCTCAATCTCTGTCCAAGGGTCCGCAAAGCCAGACTACGAGTTCTTTTCACTCAAAAAATCACCTATTTTCCGTACACGCACCCAATGAAATATAGTCCCTTCAAATTCCATGAGAAAAGCTTTTATCTTCAAACTAAAATGCAGTTTGTAGAGGAATAATATTCATACTCAACATCTGCAGCTATTCAGTTTTATGCCAAACTGCATAAATGATTTTTAATGAATATTTATCTGCATTTATTTTGGTATCTTTGGTACGAATTTGTGAAGGGTTCTGGGACATTCCATTTTATTTAGAGGTGTGAGCCTGGTACAGTCAATGAAAAAAAATACTAATATTTCGTCGTTGGTGGCGTTGTAGGAATGCGAGCCTTAACGTGAGGCAGTTTGCATGGACTTTCGCGATTTAAAGGAGACCTACGGATGATTTTCAGATTTTTCATTTGAACAACTATGAATTAGTTATACTGAGTACAGAGTTTCAGGATTTATAATGATTAGGATGAAGAATAAGAATGTTTTCAAAATTTATAACAAATTGCAATGAACAGGGATGATGACATGATAGACTCACTATAAGAATGCATGAGTTGGGGCTCAAGGAAGCAGAACAAAGAAAAAGACATGCGTAGATTATACAAAGGTGAGCTAGCAGTATTGTAATGGGAATTACACTGCTACATTTTTGAAATATGTGAGGCTCCTATGTCATCATCATTGTTCAGTGTAATTTGTTTAAGGTTTTTCAAAGCATTGTGTCTCTGCTCAAGGACCACAATAAATTCCACAAATCTATACAATCATGGAGCTGTCGATTTATGTACTACATGATGGGAAATTATGGAAATCGTCTGAAATTACCCTTTATAAGGTTTTGCGCTACCGGCCTTATGAGGGTGCAAATTGAAAAAGAAAAAGAAAAGCGTCCCGAATCGGAACTAGGTTCCACTTCGCACATGAGCAGAAAAGGTCATTATTTTTGTATATACAATCACACATACTGGTTCTTGAATTTACTCAGATAAGTATCCGCAATGTAAAGATTATCTAATCAATCCCTGTGAATGGTGCTTCCAAAAGAGGAAATGCTGTTAATGCATTCAATACAGAACAATGAAAAGGATTCTGCCGAAGAGTCAATTCACAGGCAATTCTGGTCTCCGGGTCTACAAACAAGTTCACGAAAAGAAACGAAAAAGGTTCGTAACTTCGAGGGTCTGTCAGCACGCACATTCTTTTTATTTTCGAATAAACGAACGTCCGAAATAACGAACCTGATTTCACTTTCAGATTAACAAGACTGCGATATAACAAACCTTATCTCATATCACGAATACTGGAAAAGTAGTGGAAAAAATGCTTCGAAATACATTCCCAGGCTTGAGAATTGAGACATGAAATATTTTTTTTTCCTTCCCCACGCAAGTACTTTCTGTCTTCGGACCACTTTACTGCGGTGAGATTTGTACTAACATTCTTTTTTGAATTGCAACAATGAGTTACAAGTGAGTGCAACAAGCAAACATATCAAAGGCCAGCAGGGCAACTTCAAGACGCTTCAAGAAGAAACTGAGCGCTTTATCAAATGGGAAGCAATAATCTATTTCTAGGTCGGACTTACGTTGAATATGTCGAGTCTGAGTACGCGCTTCAGAAAGAGAGGAATGTTGGTCATGAGAGTCAACGATACCATTCCAGCCAGGGTCAACATGCAGATGCTATATGCTGCCGCCCTCGGCGAGATGAAAATGGAACACAGAGGTATCGATGACGTCTGGATGGGTCACGGAAGAAAAAAAAAACAGAAATAAACGAAACAAAGAAAAAATTAAAAAAAATCAATGAATTTGTGTCATGATATATAATGTATATATAATGTATATACATACACATTACACACACACACACACACACACACACACACACACACACACACACACACATATATATATATATATATATATATATATATATATATATACTGGCATCAAAAGACTTAACCACAACATGGCGGGCGGTGCAAGAACAGTAAATCTATTGACATCAAATCTTGCACTTGTTATAAAATGCGCCGAATTGAGGTATGTTTTATGTTTTATGTTTTATGTTTTATGTTGAGTATATTTTGAAATGTATAGTATATGAGGCTAGTTGAGTTTAGTATGATTTTATACCTAGGTTGATTTTATTTATACGTTGTTGTCATTGACTGTATAGATCCTGAAGAAGGGCTTTTCGCCCGAAAGCTCGATGATTAAAGGGGTGCTACCCAACACCAGCCACGTCTATTAATGTGCAAGATTTGATGTCTATATATATATATATATATATATATATATATATATGTTGATAAGGTAGTCCACGTGTTGGCAAGATAAAAAGATAAGTAACAAAGCTGCAACAAAGTTCATGCTGTATTCACCAACGGTTTATTTCTTCACAAAAAAAAAAATAAACCGTTGGTGAATACAGCATGAACTTTGTTGCAGCTTTGTTACTTATATATATATATATATATATATATATATATATATATATATATATATAACATATACTATCACCCTATTGCTTTACAGATTTTTATAGAGTAAATTGTTGAACCGTTTTCAGCGTGTAAGTGCATGTTTCTGACCGGCAAAATGAAATCACTGTCTAATTCAGTGACAAGTGTTGATTTGGGTGTTAATGGAATTGTAAGTTCTCATGCCACATTAGCGTATAAAGCCATGCCATTGTAGTCGAAGAAACCCCAAGATATTATATTGGAATGAATTTCAAATTCAAAATCCAACTAAAATTCCTAATTGTCCAACGTGAGGGTTGTTTAACAAATTCCCACAAGGAAGACGCGCGCGAAAGTTTCAGGAACATCAGACACTGTTGTAGAACACAAGTAACTTTATGGGTCGACAAACGATTTTGTCACAGCCATTCTCTGGACTTTGTAAAAAAAAAAAAAAAATCATTCAGACTTTATTGCAGCTAACTGGAAAAATGGCCTTCATCTAAATAAACACCGATTATTCATTGTTTTGATAGTATAGCTATAGTAAAATCCATGGACATACACAATAGTCGCGCTTGACTCCAACCAAAGAAGCCTGATTACTAGACAGGTCTCATTCACTGCTTGACTACTACACAGCTTCCTCCCCGCCGATACGCTAGCCGGTAAATGGTTCTGATCCCTTACAGCAACGGGTACAGGCCTACTGTGTACATTTTGTTCGAATCGATGATTCTTGCGTAGATTTGTTTATATTGCAACTGACTGGCAAGTTTACGTTGATCGAGAGCAGTTCATCAATAAGTTGCAATGAACGCAACTCGACGCAAGAATGATTAATTTGAACATTCAGATTTTATTCGCATAATAATTAATAAGTGTTCTCAATAGTGTATGTGTATGTCATATTATGTGTGTTTTACCTCTTCACATACGTATGCAGACTTGCAACTTGTGCAAATGTATAAGTTGCTGATATGCTCTTTTTGTTGTAAAAATCATATGAGCAAATATAAACCTTTTTGTGTTAAAAATCAAATGAGCAATATAAACCTTTTTGTCACAGGCACGAATGCGTTGCGTTTCAATGAGCTCCCTCTCTTTCCTCGATATGCATGGATGATCACTCGGTTCTTCGTAGACGACAACAGACCAAAGAATAGCCCAAGCCAGACTCATGGATCCTATACAGAATCCAAACAAGGAAAAAACATAAATGCAAAGCGTTGCATTGTCCTATTGTGTCAGATTTGCTCCTCTGAGTCTGTTTACATCCATACCAAAAGCGTACATGAGAATGATTAACCCTTTGTGCATTTCAAGTGGCCGATTGGCACTGAAAACACCATTGCATCTTACACACTGTCCAAAGTCCCTGGCATGCATAGAGTTAACCGTTCTACTAACAAAAGACTCCATGTAAAGAAAACCACTGATGCAAGGAGAAACTAAAACATAGAAGACAACTCAACCCCCGCACAAAAATGTAGTTATTCACAAATTCCCGATGTATGCAAGTGTTTGAAGCTCCTTGATGTATGCCACGCCAGGAACAAATCAAAGTGCATTGCCCCATATTGAAACTCATAGCACATTACAATATGTCTGTGTCATTTAAAGAGAGAGAGAGAGCACCATTCATAAATCACCTAAGAGCGAGTATTTGAAATCAATGACAGTTTTATCCCGTCGTGTTGTATTTTTTAAAGGCATGTTAAGCCGCGGGAAAAAAAAAATCAGTTCTCCCTACTGGAAAGAACACAATGTCCCACAGTGTGTTCACTGTGTGGTCATATAGTCGACTACGTGAAAAAGCTCGAATTGAACAGTGTGAAGATGATTTCGCATTATGGTTTGGTTTTCACAGAGTGTTCACATGGCAATGTTCTGTGCCACACTGGGAATTGATGATTCACAAAGTACCCACACTGTTAAAATGCTCGAATTTAACAGTGTGAAGAGATTTCACACTGTGTGTGTTCACAATGTGTTCACATTGTGTTTCTCACACTTCGGGACACTGTGTTCTTGCCAGTAGGGCTGGTAGAGAGTGTTGAACTTTTTTTGCTTGTGGGTACAATGCACTCCCGTTATAGCTAACACGGTTAATAGGAAATTCCGGTTACAACGAAGTAAAATTCAGGCCTCAATATTATCCGGTCTGTTTTTTATTGTTCATTTGTTGGGTTAAAACAAAATTTCGATATAGCGAAACTGCTTATGACGAGCCCCGCTTATAGCTACGGGCAGACGTATATTCATATTTATATGATTATATACACAAATATATGTATCTATGTATTCGTATATTCATATATTCATATATTTGTATATTTATATATTCATACATTCACATTATCCGATATATAAACGACGATTTGAAATCGTCTGACGACACCATCACCTTACCGAAAATGTAAAACGACGCCTCCCAGCTGAGCTGCGAGCACACAAGTCCAGAAAGGGTTAGCCCGCATGCACACCCGAGTGCCGACCCTGTTCATGGTGAGTGAAGGGAAAAGAGGAGATGTTCGTTATTCCGAAAGGGCCGAAAAATTCCAAAGGTCATAAAATTATTATAGGGCTAGTTTTTCTTGATATTTTGTTCTCATTTCTTTGGTTTTGGACTTTTGTACTTTATTTCATACGAATTGGTGAAGAGATTTTTGTTCTTATTAGCAGTTACAAATGAATTGAAATTGAATGAACTGAAATTTGAATGTTATCTTAGAGACATGGCTATGACGCTTTCACCGCCTGTGGCGTACTTCATGAATAATTCATTTGTAGTGACGTGTAAATCCGGAAAGGAGTGACTTATCCAGCGCTTTTCCAGTCTCCAGCTGATCTCGGATGCATTTCCAAGACGACTTATTTTGTCCGCGACGTCTCTACAACCTTGTCGCCTTGGAGTCGCCATCTTGGTGAAAGGGCATGAGCCGCGGCAATGTCGCGACGATGTTGCGGCAATTTCGCGTCCAGTGATATATGGCCTATGCCGCTATCGCTGGGCCCGCAATGCTCTTTGATCGTCTGCATGAATGATAATTTATACGTGCATGCTCACGCCTCAGCTACTTGCGCTGCATGCAGCTTGTCGAAAGCTAGCATATGCTAAGCCTGATTTCGACTTTCTACTACGTCATCAGGTACATTCATGAGATTGGTCACGTGACGCCACTTTCTGGTTTTCTTTTTTTAAACTGCTTTTAGTTCCTTATTATGTGACAACTTAATTGTTTTTTTTTTCCAGATGATACACAGTTTCAGAGGACGTTAAAGCGACTACACTGGATACATAAGACCATGCGATATTATGATTTATTATCAGACTATCTAATCTGACTTCAAAAGACGAAATTAGGGGGGGGGGGGGAGGGTGGTGATAGAGCGTAAGGGAGAGCGGAAATGTAAAAGATGCAGTAAGTGTAAAAACTGATCATTAGATTTAGAAACAATGCTGTGATACCTGACGTGATGAAGAGCATGATCTTGGTTCTTTCGTTTTCAGGTGCCCACTTGGTGACCAGCGTGTTAGCTGCTGGAAAAGACGTCGTCTGTATATTCAAAAGAAAAAAATATATATGTATGTATCTATACACACATATATATATATATATATATATATATATATATATATATATATATATATATATATGTATGTATCCATATTACGAGGTTTATGGAAGTTACAAGTTACGAGATATGTGGAAGTTACGTGTTACAAGTGAGTGATCTTCTTCAACTGGGTGCATGCCAATAGCCCTTATTATCAATATCTCGAATTCGCAAGTCATATCACTGTTAGATAAATGTAAAAATGCAGGGTTCGACATAGTACGTTTTTACCTGGTATCCCGTTCAGGCCATTAAAATCTTTTATTTTGAAATTATGGAACGAAGTTTCCCGAATTAAAAGCCAACGTGAAACTCCATTTTAAATCTTCCTTGTCCGATCGGGCCACCAAAAGATAGATGTAAAGTTCCACCGATGTGTTCCACTATAATGACTGCTGCTTTAACTCAATCCATATTTATGTTTAGGCTTTCGTTTCTTTTAAGTTTCTTTATCAATGAGGAAGGGAACTTTGGTTGCTGACACGCTTGCTTAGATTTGAATTTTAGCGTATTGTCACACATAATTACGATAGATTTTATCTTAAATGAAATGAACAACAAACAAACAAACAAACTAACTAACTAACTAACTAATTACACCGCCAGCGCCAGGTTTTCCAAAGTGTGTGTGTGGGGGGGGGGGGGGGGGGAGGAATTCCGGGTTTCATGAGCTAACAAGCAAAACACACACACACACACACACACACACACACACACACAGGTCTTCAGCGCAAAACCGGGCTCAAAGTAATAATATCTTTTCTACTGCACTTCCTGGTTAAAAAAAAAAAAATGTAGGGGGCCCAAAGTGGTTACACCCTATATGTATTCCTATGTACGGGAGCAAAAGAGTGGGGGGCCGAGCCCCAGGCCTCCTCCCCCACCCCCCTCGTCCCCAACCCCCTGTAGTTGTGGAAGAAGTTCTCCTTACCTCAGCTATTCCGGAGATGAACCTCGTGAGGAAGAATAAGGGCACGCTGACTTCGACTGCCAGCGGAGCGGCGAGGTTCATGAGAGCTGACACACCCGCACCGACTCCCATCAGCCACTTTCCCCCGAAGCGATCGGAGAGCCACCCGGAAGGTATTGTGCCGATGGTCTGCCCGATGAAGTACGCACCGAGGAGGAGTTCTTGCAGGTGGCTACTCCATTGAAACTTGGCTTGCTGTGTTGGGTGCACGTTGTTTGTAAGATTTATCATTTCATACATGCTTGACCTGTTTGACCATTGGGATGTTTGGTTTTATTTCATCAACATTGAAACTGTATTCCAAAACGAGCTAACAATAACGGGTGCACGTCACGAGACCGACACCCACGAGTCATACATCACACGAGTTATCCAGCTCACGAGTCATACAACCAATTAGTTCGACACTAAGCTAACTAGGCCCACGAGACCGACACATTAAGCCCCGTGTTGCATCTGTCGAACTCGTGGGCTGTTTTTACCTTGTGTCGAACTCATGGGCTTTATTTACCTACTGTCGAACTCATGGGCTGTATGACTCGTGAGCTGTATGACTCATGCACCTGTTTTCAATGTCGAACTCGTGGGTGTCGGTCTAGTGGGATGACCCCACAATAATCATTCTCTTCGATAGTGAAGTATTGAGGTAAATAATTACCGAATGTGGATTGACTGAAGTTACGAACAAAACACCGGTTACCTTTTGGTTACTAATATGATTTGAGGCAATAATTTATAATCTTTTTTTTTTTTACATATTACAGAAATTACAAAAGGATTACAGCAAATACAAGGACAATTATGAGTGTTGTGTATACGCGTTTGTGCACCTTTTAATGTCCGTGCATGTGTGCATATCTGTATCAAAAAGAGAATTATGTCCCGAGCATCCGACCTGCACATCAGTTAAGACGATAACATTTCATTTCTATTTGCTTTTCTTTTGAATTTTGTTGTTGGTTAACTTTATTGCATGCTTTGTTTATGATTTATCCATCTGGACAAGAACGAAAAAAAAAAAAACAGAGAATGTTGCAGAATTTCACATACCTGGGAATGTGACATTTCAGTTCTATTAAAACTCTCCTGTGACGAAGGGTCAGGACACACCCCGTGGGAGGAGTTTATGCCGTCATTCCCTGAAAGCTCGCTGTGATTGGTCCGTGCTATGATCGTCATGACAACGCTCATATTGATGCGCATGATGTACAGACAGGAGAGCCCAATGAAAGACATGACGGCAAATAGCATTCGCGTAGAGAAGAGACCTGCAGAAAAGAATATAAGCCAAGTGATGAGGAGAGGGGTTAGACAATCATAAAATGCATTATAAATCCTGAATTCAAAAGGTCAGCATTTCATTGGTTAAAATCTTGCGGCAAGAAATCAACAAAGAAAGCATATGAGAATTAGAAGCGCTTCGAGAGTTTAATCTCAAATCTGTACATTACTTGAATTGTTTTATAGATGTAATCCAAATCAGTAATATTGTCTGTATAGGTAGACACAAATTGTTGGGTTTTTTTATCTTTCTTTAAGTGTATGGATAGATCCCGATAGCATAATACTATAATCTTCGGCCGGTTGGTACATCAAATTTTGGATCGCACACGCGCAAAAGCCACAAGTAAGATAATGTTAATGTCACTGGAAGAAAAAAAAAATCATTTCATTTATTTCATTCCCCTACAAAAAGGAAATATCAACAAGCTACATCGTACTCAGAATGACATTACAACAGCAGCTGACATGGACATTTATCACTTTGCAGACATGACAACTACAAAGGAAAGAAATCACAGGGTTTTTTGTGTTTTTTTTTTTACTCAATCATTAGCCATGGAGTTATGAAATAGCCGAAGATTTATAGGGAAAATCGTTCATATCATTATTAATCTATCAGTCAAAGTAGAACATCTATATTCATGCTGGTTGTTCTGTTGCCTGTTGTCGTTGATGCTGCTGTTTTGGGTTTCATTTTTTGTTGTTTTCAAGAAGGGTATTAACGTTCGAAAAGTAGCGATCGATGCTTTTTACCGATGCAAGAAATGGCTATATATACACTCCTCTATGTATCAAATCAATGTTAAACTGTTGACTTCGGAAGGAAAAGAAGCAAAAGAATTAAAGCAAACAGGTATGAAAGGTGTACATTTACTAAAAGCGACGTCCAAATTCATGAAATTCTTCGGTCGAAATGTTTTCATTGCAACTGACTGACAAATTGTCCTACATCGACTTAAATAAACAATAAATTAATCAGTGTTTTAGTAGTAGCCATGCTAAAAGAAGTCATGGGCCTACATACTCGAGCAGGATTCGAACCTACGAAATCCTGAACTCCGGACAGGTGTCATCTCCACTAGACCACCGAGCTCCCGCCCGACAGCAAGTGTTGGTTCTAATCCTAATACAATTACTGAAACTTGGAGCGATCCATAGGATTAGAACCAACACTCCGTGTCGAGCGGAAGCTCGGTGGTTTGATTACAAACTATCATGCCTTACTTTAGAATGGTTGAAATGTTCTGCCTTCATCTATCTATGTAGATTGATGCATGAATACACTCTTTTCCACTAATTTAATATCTTCGTCCATATCACTTCTGGTTTCTCCAAAGATCGATACAAAATTCTATGGGTCACGTTCATTTTGACAGATTATACCTGAAGGATGCAGACTAAAAAAAAAATATTATCGGATGTAAACCCGTTTCTAAAAAAGCTGTATGGAAGCATTTTTAGAGAGACTTTTAGATGAAAAAAAAAACAATTGAATGTTACCTATCACCTACTTTTCATTTCTGTATCTATTATTTGAGCGCATGGAGACTACAGAGATGTCCAATACATGAATTTATGATACTTAATAAATACATATAGTGTGTATTTCTGTAGGCATATACATACATACACACACAAACACACACACACACACACATTTATATATATATATATATATATATATATATACATACATATGCGTATAAATATGTATTATGTATGTGTATACGTATCATATTACGTACACATAAATAATTTTATATTATATACGTGTGTGTGTGTGTGTTTCTTAGGATTTGAGTAGTGACACTGGGTCATATTTACTGGGTTAGACATGAATTCTATAACGACAATGCCATGTGTCATCACAATGCTCTTGCATATGATTTTTTTTTTTAGTTTTTCTAGTTTTTTTTTTGTTTTTTGTTTTTTAAGATAATATTGTTGTACAGGCTTAATGATCATCCTATATCTAGGCCTCGGTTCTGATCCCTAATTCGATAAGAGCATGTATCCTCCTGGAACAAATGAACCAAGCACAATTGTCATGGCCAGATGACTGCAAAAGACATCTTTTCCACTTCCATCTTCCTGAAGAGCCTGCGTGGGTGCCTGAAAAGTCAACCTATTTCATGTTAATGCTAGAAAAAAAAAAGGTGAATGATCGCGTGTTTTAGAGCCAAACAATAAGCCTATTATACTCTATCATACTAATAAAAAAAACAACTATGGATGCTGGTGGATTCAAGAGTACGTATGACCGAGATACATGCACTTTGACATGCAGTATACAACCGTGTCGACGACATCATAACTGCGAACCCGACCTGGATAAGTAAAGAACGTTTGAGTTGGCTCTAATGGATAGAAGATGACATAAGGGGACACTAGAGTCAAGGTTTCATCAAAATTGAACCTGACATGATAAAGTTATAGAGAATTTCAAAGTTTCATACGCTAATCCCGGTAGATCTGGGGCCACCATTATCTTTGAAAATCATATGATTTGGAGGTCAGGCCACCAAATATTATGTGTACAGTTTGTACAGTGTTCATTGTTTTTATGTGTTTTTCTCGCCCTTGAAAGGGAAGAATGCACTGCAAAACATCGGTGGTGGAATTAACACCATGGGTGTCTAATCGAACACCGATCAAGTGTCAATAGAGGACAACACCCACAGGTGTAGAAAGTGTGTTGTGATGGTGTTGTAAAGTATTTACCTGGTACTTTGTTGTGTTAATTTGACACCGTAGCTGGTGATATTTTTGAACATGCGCTGGTGTTAATTCAACAATTACCCTGCATGATGTTGATTTGACATTGGATGTGTTAATGTCAATGGTATATAACACCCGTCCAGCTTCAATAACTGGTGTTATTGTGGTGAAATGTGTTGATCGTCTTGTTGAAGTTCAAAATCAACAAGAAAAAAGAAACCAAAAAACTATATATATATATATATATATATATATATATATATATATATATATATATATATATACAGGGTGGCCCAAAAAGAACGGAACGCCTAAGATCTTTGATTTCTGCAATATCGTTGCAAATGCGTCATTATTTTGCATACTATTGGAAAGGCTATTCTTTTTCCAAGAGAATGACACCAAGCTTTTTAATTTCAGTTAATGCGTTACGATTTTAGGACCATTTTGTCAACCTTTGCAATTTTCAAAATGTGATCATTTTGCACTCTCAGAGACACCGAAGTCAGCGAGAATTCGGCTTGCCATAGAAGCAGTAACGTTCACAATGTGTGGAATGTGGCTGTCATTGTCCGTTACCATTGTGAATGAGACGACCTGACGACAATAACACTGTCCGCCCCACATTCCGCACATTGCGAACGCTACTGGTTCTACGGTAAGCCGAATTCTCACTGGTTTCTGTATCTCTGAGAGTGCAAAATGATCACATTTTGAAAATTGCAAGGGTTGACAAAAATGGGCGTAAAATCGTTACGCATTAACTGAAATTAAAGAGCTTGGTGTCATTCTATTGGAAAAAGAATGGCCTTTCTAATAGTATGCAACATGTTGACATATTTGCAACGATATTGCTGAAATTAAAGATCTTAGGCGTTCCGTTCTTTTTGGGCCACCCTGTATATATATATATATATATATATATATATATATATATATATATATATTATATCACAGTATTTATAGCTAAGAATGTGCACCCACTAACACTCCAGACCAGTATAGCAGCATTTTGATTGAATCCTTCATGAAGGTTTCTCTGAACGGGCCGAAAGCTCGACCAATACAATAAGTTGAAATCCAGCTACCCCTATTGCTCCTATATACATATATATTATATATATATATATATATATATATATATATATATATATATATATATATATATATATATATATATATATATATATATATATACAGGGTGGCCCAGAAAGAACGGAACGCCTAAGATCTTTGATTTCAGCAGTATCGTTGCAAATGCGTCATTATTTTGCATACTATTGGAAAGGCCATTCTTTTTCCAAGAGAATGACACCAAGCTTTTAAATTTCAGTTAATGCGTTACGATTTTAGGACCATTTTTGCAAGGGTTGACAAATATGGGCGTAAAATCGTTACGCATTAACTGAAATGAAAGAGCTTGGCGTCATTCTATTGGAAAAAGAATGGCCTTTCTAATAGTATGCAACATGATGACAGGTATTTGCAACGATATTGCTGAAATTAAAGATCTTAGGCGTTCCGTTCTTTTTCGGCCACCCTGTATATATATATATATATATATATATATATATATACATATATATATATATATATATATATATATATATATATATATATATATATATATATATATATAAGTAACAAAGCTGCAACAATGTTCATGCTGTATTCACCAACGGTTTATTTCTTCACACAAATTTTCGAGCGTCTCGCCGCCATTTCTCAAGTGTTGATACACTTGATGTATACATATATATATATATATATATATATATATATATATATATCCCTAGTTGGCACCTTAGGGAGACATATTGGGGGGAAGTGTCTTCATTAGGGAGACAACTGGTCATTAAGGAGACAATTTTCGTGTCTCCATTGCGTAAACTGCCATTGAACATGTATAATCGAATTTGCATATAAAACAAATAAATAGCAAGAGGAGACGTATCATAAAACCACCTCGTTTCTTAAACTTTATGCCCCAGATCGGAAATACGGGAAAATCATCAGATGCATCGAGAATTATTTCCAAACATCAACAAAAACGAACGATATGCTATCAATATATATCAATACATATGGATCTAGACAGAAAAATGAATAACAGCGGACTGTTTTGGACCATGGTTTACAATCATGGAAATGTCTTCCAAATGACCCATCTAGGAGCAACGGAAAATTAACACCAGCTCGGTGATTCATATTTAACATCGGACTTTTTGCAGTGTGATTTTTCGCCGCCCAGTGCTTGATAACTGCATGAATTTCAGCTATACAGTGCTGCGACCAGGTACGTTGTGAGCTCCTCGCTACTTCGTTCGGCCGTGACCGAGTTCACAGCCAAACCCATTTATTTTCCAGCCAATTTTAGCCAAATCATTCTCTCATGGCCAAATCCATCTGAAAATAGGAGTATCGTATCACTACTTTGAATATGATAATTTTGCGATTATGTGGTTTCAACAAAAAAAAAATCATATTTAAGCCTCACTTCAGTATTGAATGTTAGATTAATTGAACTTAGTCCCAGGTATTCGAAAATTCCACAAAAAAAAAAATTCATGAAAATTACAAATTCCATCAACTTGATACTGACATAATGTTAAGGGTAGCAATTATTCCCCCTTTTTCTGAAAGCGGTTAGTCACAGTGCTCTTTCATAATGCTAGAAAGTGAATTTTTGTTGAATTTCCTTTATAATTTCTTTGTATTGTTGTCAACTCATACGTCATAACCTCTAGTAGTCTCCTCATCCAGCCGTTCCAACACCAAAACTTTAAAAATTCATAACTTTTGCATCGATTGTCCGATTTTCCTCAAACTCTCACTGACGTGTTCTACTAATGTTGTTGCTTTCACTCAACTGACATTGCTCTTTGGGCACTGTTGGGTTTGCGTTCCCTTTAAGTGTCTCCCTGCTAAACCGAGCATCTACGCCTAGCACAATGCGTAAATCTCTATTCTGTAGAGTCTGGAGCCTTTGTTGTTTGTAGGTCGCGCACTTTTCCATTCATCCACGTAATGGAACAATAATCAAAGTGTGGTTGAATGATCGTTTTGTACAATGAAAGAGCTGACTTTTCATCTGTAAGGCTTCTAGATTGCTTCAACAGTTGAAGACCCCTTACTCTTATGCTTGACCTGATTAATGTGAGCCTTCCAATAAAGATTTTCATCAAGTGTCACCCCGCAAGGTATTTGGATGCTGTTAATCTTCGTAATTTGGTTCTGTCAACAGATTCAAAATGACGCAACTTTGCTTTTGTTCCAATACGAAATTACATTTGTTTACATTGAGAAGTAACTGGCTATGGAAAAACTATTCACTAAGTAGAGGAAGTTCGGCATTTATTGTTGCTTCTAAGATTGTTGGATCCTTAGCAGAAAGATGTAAACAGGTGTCGCCTGCACACAAAGAAACTTTACATTGTTTGATACCCGTGGGAGATCATTAGGAGTGTTAAGATAAACATTAATGGCCCCAGAATACTCCTTTGCGGAACACCACTTTGCACTGCAGTATTTGGCGAACTATTTCCATTTTCTGCAGTGGAAAGTAGTGTTCCGCAAGGGAGTATTTTGGTGCCATTTAATAAGGATATCTTGCGGCATTAAATCAAAAGGCTTTTTTTTTTTCCTCCAAGTCTGGGGTTACCGTTGCATCAACATCCCCACCACTGCCCATTGTCAACTGAGACCTGAAAATCTTCTAATACATTTGCCAATGCAGTGAATGTAGAATGCTTAGGACGAAAACCATGTTGGTATGTAATGTGTAAACTTGTTCAAACTCTAAAACCTTTCTAACACGTTTGAAAAATAAAACCCGAGAGCATGAAGATTGGTCCTTTAGTCCATGGGCCAAGACCTGAAAAATGGGTTATTGGTACCACCTGAGGTGGCAAAACCTTTTTGGTGTCATTTTGTTTGTCGGACATAGATAACTATGCTTATCAAGCTATGATAGCATTTCCAAATGAGTAGCTTAGTCATAATAAATGAATTTTCAACCAATTTGGTCTCGTTTTTATATCCCTATACTTCTGAATCGAAACTACGCGCTATACAGAAGAGCACTGTCTTCTGTATGTCCACAGGTGTTCTGTTGTAAACGCGGTGCGCTTAGTCCTTATTCAAGGCGGCGAAGGGAATATGCAAAGGGTTATGATATCCACAGCTGTCACGCGGTGCGCTTATAGTCTTTATCTAGAAGAATGTACCGTTATCATATCTAAAGTTCCTAATAAAAGGGATTATCTATACTGTTTTTATACTACCCTCTCAACAAATACATCAGTTTTAAACAAAAATCACTCTGTTCATTTACAATATTATTTATTATAATGTATTGTAGTGTACCGGTACATTGATTTTGCATTATCTTGTGCCTTTCATTGTTGGATGGAAATAAAGCGACATTGGCGTGGTATTAGCGTTTTCACCGTAGCGTTTTCACCGGAAAATTATAAATAATTATTGAAAAATACGGTAAAATTCACGAGGAATTGCTTTGTTGTTGTTGTTGTTGTTGTTGTTGTTGTTGTTGTTGTTGTTGTTGTTGTTGTTTTTAGATAAAGGGATATACACTGTATTATAAGCTTTGGATATTCCCTTCGCCGTCTTGAATAAAGACTAAGCGCTGTGGACATCATAACATTTGGATATTCCCTTCGTTGCTTTGAATGAAGACTAAGCGCACCGCGTTTACAACAGAACACCTACAGACGACAGTGCTCTTCTTTGTATAGCGGTTAGTCTCGATTCAGAAGTATAGGGATATAACAACGAGTCCAAATTGGTTAAAAATTCATTTATTATGACTAAGTCACTCATTTGGAAATGCTATCATAGCTTGATAAGCATATCTATGCCCGACAAACAAAATGACACCAAAAAGGTTTTGCCACCTCAGGTGGTACCAATATCTGGCCTGGCCCATGGACTAGATCCGACCGCCTGGCTACCGTCTTTGTGAAGGAATCTAACTCACCCTATTCTCCATTGTTGAGGTATTATGCCTGTAGCTAAAGAGAGGTTTATTATGTGAAATTGTGGAGTTAAGATCACATCTGCTGAATCTGTTATGATACACGCAGGAATTTGGTCCAAACCGGTAGCCTTCTTTGATGATATTGACATAACACAATTTAACACATCTGTAAATAATACATTCTTAGATTTAAGGGATGATGTCGAACGCATTAAATGTTTCTTCATATCATTTCCAAATCGCACATTGCCCTTTCCGCGAGAAGATACATTTGCAAAGAAATCGTTTAAACTGGAGGCAATATTTTTATAACCAACTACCTCATTACCTGAAAATATAAGCTTGTTGATAGAGGTTGATTTTTTCTTGCGTTGTATGATACATCGAAGTGTTTTCCACATTGCGGGAGAATCACTTCGATTTTAGTTAACAATACTTTCATTATCATATGATTGTTTTGCAGCTCTAATCATTGCCGTAACACGGTTTCTCAGTTTACGATATTTTTCCCACACAGGCAAGGTTATGCTGATATCATACTGATATTAACTTTACTTTAATTCTACTTTTAACGTTATTTTGTGGATGGATTTTGCCGATTTTCGACTCACGCTGAGTGTACAGTAGTTCAAAATTTTCTAGAATGACCTAGAATGACCTCCTACTGGTGTTCTGCGTGTACCTCTACGGGCAAACCCCCGCGACTCACCCAGCACAAGTTTTGAGAATGCTCAAGGTTTTGTCATACCATGTCTGCGGGGGAAGTCTTGCGGGTTAAATTGCGGGGGGAACTTTTTGCTACTCGGTACTCCCCGCAGTTGGCCCGCACCTGACAGTACCTAATACGTATCTTGCCCGAAGTTGCCTATAGAGGCGCACGCAAGTCCGATTTACCCGCAGCCAAGTTATGAGCATGGCCAAAACTTTTTCCGGGTGAGTCATGGGGATTGTCCGCACGGAGGTCCACGCAGAACCTTTATGAGGTCCGTAGCTGCCGCAAGTCACAGGCAGTTAACCCGCTTGAAGTAGGCCTACGTAGGTTGCCCGTGTATCTATGCCTATGCGCCGGATGCTCGTGTCATCTGCGGGCATTCTACGAGTACAATACGGGTGCTTTTCTGTCAAGGAACGGTGTCGATACTGTCATTATCCGTGTAGCTGGTCAGTTCTGCGTGCGTGGCGGGAGCGAGCTATACCTGCAAATTGCGTACATGAGAGTCATTTACTGCCTTTCTGCTCGTAAGTTGATAGTCGGCTTCGGATAGGATAATGACATTCTGTGGGACTTCTGCCATATCACTTCCTACAGGCACTGGCAGAGGGATTCCTTCACCGAGTTGTCAGCCCTCACTCGCCACTCATGCGCGTAACACGCAGCTCACACCGAATACACGTAAGTAGCACGGGTCCAGCAGGTAAGCCACACGCGAAACTCACCCATAAAATCCTTGTCCGCCCTCAAAATTGTCTGCAAAATTGCCCGCACATTGTTTGATTAATTTCAATCAAAGAAAATAAAATACACAACGCAATGTGAATAGCAGACTCAAGAGTACACAAATGTAATCATAGTAAGATATTTAAGTAGAATAACTAAGAACACCTACGCACGCTTTGGAGGATGACAGAAAAGTAAGCATGGAAAAGAGTGGCCCACTAAAAAGCAAGGACTGTTATATATGGATCACTCAAAAACATAATAGATAAGTATACATAACATCATTAGTATAATCAGTAGATTGTTTTAAAGTACAGAAAATACAAATCCAGGCAAAGTTCACAATGTTCAATTCGCAGGCGCTATTCCATGAGCCATGTGTATCCAACAGAATAATGGTAAATAAAAAAAAAAACTCACAATAGTAGATATACATACACACGTGCGCATGCATTGCCCATACACTTAGACAAATAGCACGTTGACAAATAGCACAATATTATCACCGGTATACGAATATTATAGTTTTAAAAAACGAAACTCACGATATACATACACATTGGTGAATAGCACAATAACATTGTCCAAATTCAAATATCATTTCAGTGGGACAAGAAATGGTAACAGATTTATCAGATTTCGCACGTTTTCATTGTGTATTATGTATAATATACAACCAACCACACAATACTAACAGTTAAACACCACAATAAGTCCAAAACTTTGGAATGACCTCCAAAGAATCTACGCAAAATTTCTGCAACAGTCGAATCTAAACAAAAACCCGTACACATAATTCAGCCTCTGACTATCCAAGCCTTAATCTTGTCTTTAATTTTGCCTATCATCAACTGTTTGTATGTTCGTATTTGTATTTTTTTTTATTCAAGTTCCATATTCCACATTCCATATTCAGGCTTCATATTCCATTTGATTTCGGAGTAAAATATGTATAACATAACATTCAATTTTAGACATAATTTTACAAATGTATAAGGACATGTAATAAAATGATGTGTAAATATGAGGAACCTACTAAAAAGCAATGCTTGTAGGATGTAGGTTCCAAAGAAACAATATAAGCGTTTAGTACAACATGCTAATTACGAAAGATGACGAAACACAAGCGAAAATCGGTATGTCGAGATAATAATAAACTCTATAACAGAATGTACAAAATAGTTTATAATGTTCAAGGTAAAACTCAGGGATTCAATGCTCCATAAAATTGCACTATTGGTCAAAGAAATATGGTCAAATGAAGTCAAATGAAGACACCCGAGCGAGGCATCATTGAGAATAAGAACATATTATTATGTACATGACATCATGCATTTCTTTTGTAGATGATTGTTTGCAACTAAACGCCAAACCGTCGAAGAGGACTTGTGCGCTCTCTGTTAGTTACAATGATGATGATGATGATGATGACGATAATAATGATAATAATAATAATGATAATAATAATTATTATTATTATAACTATTATTATTATTATTATTATCATCATTATTATTATTATTATTATTATTATTATTATTATTATTATTATTATACATTGCTTTTTGAAACGCATAATATAACTACCGTATAGTGTCTCTATGCGATTTAAGGGAGAGGGTTGAAAATGGAAAAAAGGAAATGTACTGTATGCACCGTATAGATGTTGCAGTTTGCAAGACCAAAACTCATTCAAAATGCTTTTTTTTTTAAATAGAACGTTAACAAAACATTAACACTGTGGAAGCTTCCTTTATATAGCGCGGAGGAGTGTTCCACAGTGTAGGAACAGCATGAGCAAATATTGCTCACCATAAAACTGATCTGAGATTCAGAGTGGGAGTATAACCTGACCAAAGACTCACTGATATTATTCTGGTGCCATTGAATTCAGGCTCTTATAAGTCAGTAACACTATCTAAAAAACTATGCGTGATTGGATATAGGGAGCCAATATATCTGCTTTAAAATGGGGGTTATGTGAGAATTCTTTCGTAATCATTCTTGCAGCTGCGTTATGGATTGACTGGAGTTTATGTAGTTGCGAGTCCGAGGTATTGTACCGTTCAATAAACTTTATAATACTGACATAATATAACACGAGGCCGAACAAGTTTCTTTGTGGTTTTAGAATCCCAAAACTATACCATTTTTATTTTTATTGTGTTACATCTCCATTGGTTGGCCAATAAGGAGGTGATGCTAATGAATTGGCAACATCAACATTGGCCCATTTGATGCCATTAGTAATAATCTGATGCAAATGGCCAAGGTTTCTGCTCTCACGTTATGCCACACAAAATGAAGTTAATTTAAAAAAAAAAATGGGGTGTAGGTTAGATGTTGACTTGAGTGAGATCACAAGCCAAACTGCATTCATTTGCACATTAAGTGACTATTTATTTTCCATGAAAATACAAGAAGCTTAACAATTGTGTGCAACTGATAATTTTGTTTCAGATTTTAATGAAACTTCTATTTGATTAATAGTTTTTTTTTAATCAAATACTTTAAGCCGAAATATTTTAGTGGCGATATATACACTTTACTTCCAACGCTCCCAGGAACATTCTTACAACGGTGGCGACTTGTATAATCCAAGTGCAACTCACCTTTACAATGGGCCATGATGATCGTTGTGAACTTGGTTCGTGAACTTCAAATACAAAAAGCGAGGTAATATCTGTCGAGAGGTTGAGCGATCTGTCGAGAGGTTGAGCGATGGAGCTTCGGCATTCTAACTGATACATGGAGAGGTATGAAATATCCTGCGACCGAACGGAGCTCATTGAGCGGCCGTACACCAATGCAGTCTTATTATGATAATTGATGATTTGCACGCATGATCAAACCCAGCCTTTATTTTCTGGCCCCACCTTTCATTGGCGACTGATCGTGATCTTCGTTGTCACGTGCATAAGTTTCCACGCACGTGATCTCTCCATGGCTCAATGTCGTTTAAACAAATTCTGATTCCAAATCATTCATTATGAGCTACCACACCTTACTTTTCGCAAGATTCATAAGAGTCATTGTGAAAAAGCTTGAGCCTATACACAAATGCGTATAAAAAAAGGTAATCCAACTTTGGAAGGCTACTATTTCATAATTCGGAGCTTGGGTATTTGTTCCAAGTTCATCGTGTCTCTGCCGGCAATCAGGGACAGCCTAGTGGTAGTGTCGCTGCCCGGAAGTAGATGACAGTTTCGATACACTGTAGATATTCTATTCATCGCATTGTGGTACTGATTTCCTGACATCTGTACGAGTGTTTCATTGTATTTCTAATTATTTGTTTGTTGGAAATGAAATAAATCAACTTGAACTTGAACTTGAATACACGCAAGCTTAATCCCATGTCCATCATGGTGATTGTGCTGACCCCATTAGCAAAATGTCAATTACAGAATGTGAGTATAACTGTTGACTGCACTCGTTCTGACAGGGCCATACGGTGGTGAGTGGATACAACGACCTCTTGTTTGAAGGAGTGAAACCGCATGAAGCTCTTTAAATCTGCATCAAAGAAACAATATCTCAACAAATGCGTCAAGTCTCACAATGCCACTCATGTTCAAGAGGACTTGATTTTCAACAAACTTTGAATGAGGAGATGGTCCCATCACCACGCCAATTTCTAATTGGTGTGATGTATAGGGCCTACGTAATTTTATGAATATGCATCTATGCAAATTCGTGTAATCATGAATAACCAATAAGGTGAAACGTTTTTAAACAAAGAGATCGCACATATAGCGCTTGAGGAATAAAGTTTGTGGATCCCTCCTAAATAAATAAATGATGATGTTGAGTGCCGTCATCATCATTCTCATTCACGAGGTCGTAACAATAATTTATGTATAATCACGCAGGGCGATGTATAGGGTGATATTCGTTATTCCGTAAGTTCGTTAATCCGAAAATGAAAAAAAAAAAGTTCGTCATTCCAAGTTCAAGTTCAATAGTGAGATTTGTTTGCATTCGATCACATCAAACCGTAACAAAATACAAAGTCGACATTACATGATTATTATTTTATCATTTTCTAGAAATTCATAATAAGAGTATCATGAAGTATAATTATGAAGTATGATATTATAAGTATAATTTCGAAGGTTCGTTCATCCAAAAATGGAACCAGGTTCGTTAATCCGAAAATGAATAGAAGGTGGGTACAAGCAAACGAAATACAAACTTTTCTTTTGTTGTCGGATTAACAAATTTTCGGAATAACTAACGTTTTTTCCTTTTTTTTTTTCTTTTTTGATTAACGAACCTTCGGAATAAGAAACATTCGGGTTACCGAACCTTTAGGAATAAGTAACCTCATTCCAATCTCAGGATAAACGAACCTTTGAAAGGACGAACCTTTTCATGCTGACTCATTTTCTGATTAACAACCTGCGGAATAACGAACCTGCGGGATAACGAATTGTAACCGCGTATAAAAGGATCCTGCTCTTAGTCACTAGTTTACTGTGTCGTTCCTTCAACCCAAAGAGTGCGCTTAGCTTGATACATTTTTTTTTTTTTTGCGAAAGATACGAGTTTCCTTTTTTATTTCATTTCCAAAAAGGTGGAAAGAAATTCAACAGCGCAAGTCATTCAATGATTTGACAGATGCCGAGATCAGCTGACGATTAACTCTCATCAACATCTCATCTAATGTCTCATCGTCTTCAATACCTCACCCGAAATGTTGAATCTGGGAATTCTAAATGTCTCTTCATCATTATACATAGTTGAACAAGGGTCCCTCGTCTGTTTACTAACTTTCTGTTCCTCTTCTCTTTATCACGCTGGGGGCGCTATTTATGGCACAGTGGATAAGACTCCCAACTCGCGATCGGAGTACCCGAGTTCGAACCCCGCCCAGTGCTTACGTCCTTGGACAAGATGTTTTACCCACTATATCCCTCTCGACCCAGGTGAATAAATGGGTACCTGGCAACGCTGGGGTAATAATGATAGCAGGACCCTCTGGTAGAGAAGTGAATAGGCTACCCTGGGTAATAAGACCTTATAATTATTATCACAGAAGGATGTTTACTCTAGCTTTTTTTCCGACCGATCTTTGTGATTTTCTACGTATATTTTGAAGCACTGACTTTAGTGAAAGCAAAGAATCAAATATGAACTCACTGTAATTACAGGTTATGGGTGGGAGCAAACGTGAAGCTTTGAAACTTGCATCCCTGAGACTGTTGAAAACATAACATTTTCTTACTGAATTTGGCAAGGACTACTGCCCCTACAAATTAGTACAGTATTATATTTGTGGAAATAACTTCAGATAAAAGTATATTTCAGATTTTCAGATAAAAAGTATATTTCTTCGAATATGAAAGTCATGAGAAACGCACATGGACTCTACTATTAATACTAATAACGGATATTCCTTGACCTCAAAGTTCACCATCACTCTTTAGGGTTCATACCTTGGCCTTTCGTGCACTTTTTTGTATGGCGCGCCGCTCATTAGGAAATGTAGGAAGGTTGTTTCTTTTAATGTATCCGCTCTTATTTTGCCGTTCATCGAACTTGGACCGTGTGTACTCTCGTCAAAAAATGTTCGTGGAAAGCACTTGGTATACTTTATGGGGCTTTGTGCACATAATAAAATTAATGTACAAAATGTACTTATCAAGTACAACGCAAATTTTATACAAGACTAGTTATATGCATGTTATGCTTTTCACTATCTATCAAATAGTTCAATTAATTTTGATTGCAATAACCACAACAACGGTGCAGAATTTCAGGGTTCCTTTCACTTTCCTCGTACATAGGGACCAATAAAAATTGTTAATTTTTATTTTGTTACGTTAACAAAACTGATATATGTACCCGTTTTCAGGTCATGCATGTAAAGTAGCGGAAGTCATATGTAAAGTGACACAATCAGCTGCTGGATGGTATATAGGAATGGATTTTGATCTGGTGGTTCAAAAGCTTTTGACCCTTGTCATTATTATCCTATAAGAACAAGTGACTGAGTAAAATTTACGCAGTGTATAATGTTCTCATTGTAATCAGCTTTAAGTGCAGAGTGTAAATGATTCAAACTGCAAACTTGATCTGTCAATATACGTTTATCATTCTAAGGTGTCACAACATGAAAAGCACACAGATCCAGCTATCGATTTGATTTGATGTGATGTGATTTGACATGATTTGATTTATTCTCTCTATAATTTATATGGTGTTTTCTTAGAAGTACATCAATTCTCTGCAATTTCATTAGCGTTGTAAAAATAATGCCCTACATAGTGGTATAGGCCTATGCCTTTTGAGGTATTAATTCGGTCGTTTTATATTATTAGTGACCTCAAAACGGGTATACCTCAATTAGTTTTGTTCAATGTAACAGAATCATTGATTTCAATGTAACTTGGTATTAGGAATCAGAACAAAATTTCTGAACAGGCGAAATATGATATGGTGATTTAGTTTGGTCTACTAGTATTCATTGTGTGGATACTGATGTGTAATTGATTCTAATGTTTGTAATAAGCAGGCCTGAGGCGGCGGAACGTTTTTCAGGGTGGTTGGACTGCGTTACCGGGGACGGACCGGTCAAGGCTAATCACATGCCAATGGTAAATGATATTCCTTCATTTAGGCCTGTGATTTTTATAATTTAGGCCTCCAACAATACCCGCCCTTAAAGGGATGGTACAGTATTGATGGAGATGAAAATTGGGCTTTTAACTTTTTGCGCGATACCAAGAAAACACTTATGAAATAGTACAGAGCATACCATTTTAAGAGGAATTCAAAGTTTATTTGATGAAAATCGGGTTTGGAATGACTGAAACATCCAAAAACAAAGTAAAACAAAGCAATCGTAATAAAATGTGGGTAACGACTTTAGAATCGCTGTGTTTTGGATATCTCAGCCATTTCAAAACCGATTTTCATGAAATAAACGTTGAATTCCTCACGGAATTACATGCTCTTTCATAATTTATTTCATAAGAGGTTTCTCATTATCTCCCCCCAAAATGTTCGAAACTGAAATTAGGTCTCAATCAAAACTATACGATCACTTTAATCAAGTATTGGATTTTTATGGGGCGCAAGATGTCCAGTCTATAGGGGAAGCACGCGGGCGAGGGAGTGGGAGGGGGAATCCCCCTCCCCCCCCCCCCACACACACACACACGCACACACGCACACACACGCACGAGTGAGCTTTTGTATTTTGTAGGAATTGAAGTTTAAGGACCTGGTGATTCACATATTGGTTGGAATGATTAGAAAATATCAGTTTAAAAAAAAAGAAGAAGATACATTAGTCACTGAGTATCAAGATTGCACTTAAAACTCCCTCAACCCTTAATTGAAACCAACCAAGTTCTTAAAGTGTTGCGTGATCAATAATCTTAATGTGGCGCAATACCGAGCGAGGGGAGGCGGCCTGAAGGCCAAGGTTATCCCCGTGCTTCCACTAGAGGGAACTTTTGCATTTCAGAATTGAAATTCAACAATGTTTTGATGGAATAGTTTCAATCAAAAGAGAAAGACGATGAGTTAGTCACTTGTGTAACTTGCAAAGAAACGAAAACAAACTAAATTTTGTAAGAAATGAGACGCTACAATTCTTTAACATATAGTATTATTATTGCATGATTTTCTGATTAACTGATCAAATTATTTGAAAATGCATTATCCGAATGTAAGGAAAAAAGGGGAAGTAATTGAATTTCCTCGTCTGCGTATGCCCACGAGAGTGCCTTGCTTAGACTTAAAAAAAAAAGAGAGAGAGAAAAAAAAAAGTTAAGTTTAAGCTGACCCTTCTCCGCACTGAGGCGTGACGCAATATTCATACTCATAATATATAAGCCAGTTCACAGTTAGCTCATGGGCACATTGGTACAAAATGACCTTTCCTTTTTCTCAATAATTGGTTTGGCACTTCACTCGTCTTCAAAGCAGCATGATGCATAAGCATGCCCACAATAATAATATGGAATTCACGTTTAAACAAAGAATGAACTTGCACAGAGCAGGTGACAAAAATGGTCTGTCCATCGTGTCCATTGACACTTCGAGGCAGGCATTCATTTCATAGTTACGTGTTGAATGCATAAACAAAGTCTTTCTACCAACATTGCTAAATACCAGGCTTGATGTGCTAGTGAGCACCACTTACAACGGTTACATGAATAATCATTACATCAGGGATGTTTATCTCAGTGATTTCAAAGGCAAACACGCTGCGCCCTGATGCGCTGATTATACAAAATTACCTTTTTCTGCTCATGCGCAAAGTGGAACTGTAAACTGGCTTATATAGTGCAATGATATATTATTACACCATTCATAGAGCCTCTCAGACTCTTAGTACCAGTATTGTTTTGTTTACTTGGATCATGTTTGTAAGCCTATAATGCTTACTATTATAGGCAGAAGGCTGAACACAATGCCACAATGTTGCAAACACACACATCACACATACAGTAATAATGTACTGTATGAGTGTGTACTATCAAAACTTCATAATAGACGAAAATGACAGATTGGACTGTACGTCTCATTTTGTTATAAATGCGCCATATTGCATACAATAGATGCCGTGCATCTAGCTTACTTTTCCTGCTCTGAGTTGTCATTAAGGTTTTTTTTTTTTTTTTTCGTTTGAAACTAAAATGTTTTACTGGTGTAGGGTCAGTAATCATCATCTTGTGGTCCATATGTCTTATTGTCACTTTATTACTTAACTCTGAAGCATAGGCCTATGCGATATATTGAGGAAAAATATATCAGGAATTTGGTTGCCAGTATTGATTCGTTTGGTGTGTGTAGTCTTGTTGGACTGGCTTTGGGACCCCATAGGGCTTACATAGAACTAGGCCTATAGTACACGTAGTAAATTTCACAAGAAAAATCGTCTTTGTATTGATGTGTTTTTTCATAGATTTTTTTTTTTTTGGGGGGGGGGCAAGGTAGCGAATGATAATGTTTCGTAAATATTACATCACTGACTGTTTATCAAGGTTCCTTTTTTAGGATTCTTTAGCCTCCGGGATTCGGGCTGTTTCGACAGTGTCCGGTGACCTTTATTGTCATGTCTTTATGGATCGATTTAGTAGGATCAGTAAATCGTCATGAAGTCATCATATAAAAGTTTTTACATAAATCTCAGAATGGCCAAAGTCGCTCGTAATATGAGACTTTCAAATCCATTTCATGATGCCTAGCTCCCATGTGTTTTATGAAGGAACATCTCATAAGACTTTCGTGAAACGGACCTCAAGTCTGGTTTGTTGGTCGTTATCATTAGGCTATCACTGCAGAGGATTTAGTGTGCTTCAATCTAGTCATGGGTCCAAATAAAAAAATTGGTGATGACTCAGTAATGTTTTTAGTAAATCTTGAATTTCGCAATGCGATAACTGTCAAACTGCGGAGCATGTTATAATGCTTTGAGATTATTATCATTTTTATAATGCAGCCTGTGCTTATCATCAATAGTCTGGACCGAATACCAAGGGTGGTACTCTTTCATTCATGATGCTGAAACCATCGATAAAAACACGTTCATTGCATGATTATGATGTACGCCCAGCAGCGGGTCGAACATTAGCGCCTCATCTTACTATTTTTATTTTTTATTTTTTATTTATCTTTATTTTTTTACTTTTCCGGCAACCGCTCTCAGTGAACACAAGTGAAGCCAGACGTAGTCTCAGCGGAAAATGATTACTAATACTGTAAAACATAATATATTCGCGGCACGAAATTTTCGCTAATTGGAGCCGACGGCCTTTTTACGTGGCATGAAATTTTCGCGAATTGCCACTGGCGTTCAATGCATTATAGTGTCGACAAGAAATTTCGCGTGCATTTTAATTTCGCGAATCTTGACACTCGCGAAATTCGCGAAATCATAATGCACGAGAACATTCCTCTTTTTACAGTATCCCTGACAAGAATCCATGCAGACCATAGAGCTGTATTTATGAAGCAGACCGATCTTTCGGACGCTGCCAGGGGGGGCAAACACCTCTCGTCGTCCGAGAAATTACAAATCATTGGCTGAATGATAACGGAGAGGGCGCTAGACCACTTTTTGTCATCGCCCCCATTAATGCGGAAGCCTGTGCACTGAAATCAGTACAGTACGTATTCGGACATGAATCACGTATACCTGGCTAAAATAGGTATCATGCGAACAATATTATACCCCTTTTCCGTTTTCAGAAGGGTTAGGTGTAAAAATGTGTACTTTAACCTAAAATTAACCATAAAATTACACTTTTGGAATGAGGTTACTGTAAGCTATGGAATATATCTGTTATTACCACTCCACTGGCATGTAGTCCCGGTGGCCGAGTGGTTAAGGCGTTGGACTCGAAATCCAATGGGGTTTCCCCGCACAGGTTCGAATCCTGTCCGTGACGTTAACTTTTTTTTTTTTTTTTTAATTTGTTTATTTCTTTTTAATGCTTAAAAGTATTAAAAAGAAATAAAATCTATTCCGTATGGAAACAAAAGTCAGTGTATTTTTTTTATTTTTACTTTTTTTTTTTTTTTTTTTTTTACGTGTTACCACTAAATATTGTGCAATCAGGCTGAGGCAGAGGTGTATGGCGAGGGGCGGAGGGGTGGAAACAGCACTCTTGCATTCACTCAAGCAGCACGTACAGTGTGCATTAACGTATCTACCACAAACTAGTATGTCTCCGCTTGTGCAATGTCTTGCTGAACTCTCATCAAATGTAAAGCTGGTACATTAAGTTTCCTCAAAATACTCAGTATTTTTCGAATAATAATATTATGATCACTAGCTGTTATGGACAACAGTCTGTGTATGTGTGTTTGTGAGTATGCTTTTCTTCTTCTATTTGAAGCTACCAATTGTAGCAAAAAAAAAAACAACAACAACAACAATCTGCTTAAGCTACCAACGTTACAACCTGCAGGCGCTATTCGCTGAACCATATTTGTGTACCCAATTGAAGGTACAATGTATTACATAGTGAACAAAAATTCCACAATAGTGCATGTATACACACATACACACACACATGCACATAAATGTACTACTTTGTATATTGCTAGCTTACTTTCAGAGACCATTTTTTCTTTAAGCCTTAAGAATTTTAAAGGGCGATTCAAGGTAATTTTCAGAAAAAAAAAGAAATATAATTATCTGATCATCACACAGGACCGTGGCCTACGAAAGCGTTTCGAAGCATACAGTCTGGTCAATCAATGTATTTTGTACTTTCACTGAAAAGGCTTAAAAATCGTCTGAAGTTCTCCTTTAACGGGTATATTACTATGACGTCATTATGACCGTCTCGCAACAATTATGGATAAAGGGATAGTATAGTTTTGGTTGAGATGGGGATTCAGGTTTTAACTTTTTGCCAGATAATAAGAAACCACTTATATGAAATATTAAAAAGCATACTACAATTTTAAGAGGAATCAAAGTTTATTTGATAAAAATCGATTTTGAAATGGCTGATACTGATGATACTAATGATTTCATTGCTGCTGCTGTGATGGAGATACAGTATAATTATCATTCGGTCTTGATTTCTCATCATCGCTGGAGCAGAGGAAGCCGTGCGTGTGCGCGTGTGTGTGTGTATTTTTTTTTTTATTGTTGATTCATGGTTTGCATTGCATTATCACTAGCAATGACTAGTAAAAATAGTTGTAGTAGTTATCATTAGCATTTATATCAATAAGAATAATTATTCATACTCTTCACATTTATTGATTTTCATGTGTGTCTTATGCATTCATTGTGATATACGAACAATACATGGCTATAATGTATTGTGTATGCATACAGATGAATGACTGTATGTTCTAAAAAAGTTTACGTCGGTTTTAATTCTTTAAGATCTTTGGCAGAAATTTTATTATTATTACACGTACTACAAATAAAGACATTATATATATATATATATATATATATATATATATATATATATATATATATATATATATAGTATATATATATAAATATATATACATACATTATATATCATATATATACATACATAATCACGTGTGTGTGTGTGTGTGTGTGTGTGTGTACTATGTATGTATGTATGTATGTAGGAGAGTGTGGGGATATTGTAGAAAACAGATAAGAATAGAAAGGCATAATGTTTAATGCGTTAGAAATGAGCTTTCATCCATCACAGAATAAATTCGAATGCACTAAAATATCACTTGAGCTTAAACAGTGTTTACTGCAAAGATTATCGGGATTCGTCGATAGATATCATTTGCACGCACATAAATACGATTGAAATATTCATTTGGCCACCATTTTCATTCACTTAAGAATAATACAAAAAATAACATGAATGTGTAACCACGTGAAACAAAATGATTAGAGTGAATTACTCGTGGCGTTATTTTGTTCAATTTGCATTACATTAGATAGTTTTGCGCATACTATTATTAATCTTTGCTTGAAATCTTCAACACATATATTTTACAGAACAATCATAATAATTATTCACGGGTATTATTATTATGTATACATTTGCATATGTGTTATTAATTATTTTGCTTTTATTTACAGAATATCGTAAATATGTTCTCCATTATTCTGACCGAGGTTGCACTTAGTCACATGCGTAATATGAAAGCCGCTGATAGTTTTCCTCAGCTAGCAATTTAGCAGCTCTAAAATAAAGATAATTATTATAAGATAGGTGGAATACAAGCAATAAAGACACATAATGTCTAGACCTCTGTGTCACTATCAGTTACAGTAGTAGCGTCAACTTAAGCGCCTTCCACGTTTCTGTAAATAGGCCTATTATGAAACACATACTAGCTTGTCTTGCGTTGGTATCTTACTGCTTATACAGTATCTTGACCGCAGCGTTCATACCACCAAGAGACAATGAACCATTAACAGATATTGGTAAAAACAAGTTATCAATGACCATAAACTATTAATCAAACAGTACAGCTACCTTTAACAGTTGATATCAAACAGTCAATGAAAACAAAAACAAAATGATCTGCTTTTATATTTCAAAGGCACATGACGGGTTAGAGTACCTTGTAGTATATGCCTTAGAATATTACACCCTCATATACTCCTGAGCTATTGGTCATAAAATAAACTATTTGCTTATACGGAACACTTTCCCACTTGACAATGTCCAATATTTCTTACTGATCTCGTTGGATTGCTAAACGACATGCTATCCTCTTTAGAAACATTTTTAGCGATTGATGTAACTGCGGTTTTCCACTTCGAAAATACATGAAGATTATTCAATGTTCAGCAAAGTTTTCCAATCGCCTACTCAAAATCACGATATTATATAGCGATATCCAAATAAAAATAGTAATTAAATAGGAGGAAAGTTGCGTTATGCCTTCTCATCTCGTGCTTATCTTGACCTACTCATTTTGTTTTCCACCTTTTTAGATCTCTTCTAGTTAAACCATTTTCATCAGCTTGCTAAAACAACGGAGGCAAACAGCAGCTTCCTATCTAGTTGGACAATGAACATGATGAAATTGGAAACTAATCATACACTAGCACAAAACAGAGGTTTAGCAAAATAAGGCCAACCACTGTGACAATTTTGAGTAAAACTGCGCATTAACCATCTCAACCTCACGCCTCATAATAATCTGTTTCTTCAGAGGACATTAAGATTTTTACATAGCGTGTTGGGGTTATGTTACGCATCACGGATAGCACATCAGTACTTTTAGATTGCCAACCATTGTGAGGAATGTGACGAGGAACACAGCTATGGACCAGTATGACAGCTAATTACAACCTGTAAGTCTCAACACACCATTGCCCTTTGCTTCCAGAACAGAGTCCCCACATAGACATATGCCTTAATGGACTCTAGCAGCTTGCTCTAGCTGAATAATGCGTTACGGCGCCCTCTACGTACGTTGTACCGTATTTAGACCATATCCAGGCACAAGTAATGTACAATGTAAATGTGAAGGACACTATTAAACGTTTCCGATTGAACAGAGTTGGTAATGAAAAATTGTCTGGTCGGTGCCCTATGTATTCAGTAAAAATTGTATTTCCTAAGCCTTGGAGAGAAAGTAACAATTTTCTATTTTACCTAATACCAAACATTGGGAAATATCTGTGATATTTATTTTTCTTTCTTACAGATAATCAAAGACGAGGAACGGCGGAATCTTACTTCTTCGTAAGAGTTTATCGTGATTTGCAATATCGTACACAGAGTCTAAGAGTTAAGAATGGCTTTCTGATCATTATCTTTGTTCATATTCTTTACTAACTTTTTTTTCCATTAAAACTGCTGATTTAAAAGAATAAGATAAGACATGGCAACTACATACACCAGCAATCGACTAGGGCAGTGAATATCTTCAACTTCAGTTGGACACCAAAATATTTTTACTGGGGTTAAATCGCGAATGAAATGAATACACAAACACTCAGTTTTTGCGCCTCCCAAGGCGCTATAGATATTGACAAAATGAGCTGATTTTCACTTCACTAATAACTTCAAAATCAGAGTTTACAGGACTGTCTTCGCACTCGTATGATTAATGTACTCGCTTTTAAAGATGTCCAGACATGATAAAACGCCATCATCATTGCACTACGGATATGCATTTCACTCGCACATACCCCAAGATAAATAAATAATAGAAACAAGGGCATTATTTTTTGAACACGTACATAAGAATACTTTGCAGGGGTACATGACGCGATATGCATGCATAATCATGAATGGAATGAAAATTTATCAAAATATATTTCAGAGAAACATGTACAATATATCCTTCGAATACTTTCCAAAACATTCTTTGAATCAAATAGTACATGAACAATGTATTATTACACTTGGGTGTACAATAACACGACGAATGGCTAATTATTGATGATTGTTATGTACCTCGCAAAATATTGCAGTCAATATGATGTATGTGACAGTCATTTAGATTGACGTTAAAGGAAGCTTGGGATATTACCACTACTTCCACTTTATTGTGTTACACGCATTAATCACTCTCCCTTTTTAACACTTCAATGTCAGTGTATCACTATCAACACTGCATGCAAACGGGTATGAGCTTTACCAGTGTCACATCACATTAACAGGTGTACAGCCTGCACGCCGGAAACTTACTGGGTTGATGAAGGAGTAATTTGACTTGTTTTGATGCACATCATTCCATCCTGTTTTTTTATGTTTCTCATGCAACATTAGCCTGTACTGCATTTGCAGAAGAATTACAGTTTCATGAATATCAGATTAGATAGATCTGTTATTTTATATAGAGTGTCAAGGGTGTGAAATGATTGCCATAGGATTAGTGCCAACACTAAACGACGGATGCGATAATAAAAAAGTGGCGTACTGTATTAGAACTTTGATGACGCCACCTGGCGGTACAATACGGGCAGTGTGTAAAAGTGACTAAGAATCTGTAACAGCGTCACTACCAAAAGTCAACAAGAGAAAATGCTAATGAGCTAGAACTTTGGTGAATTATCATACATTACCTAAGTGCAAGTCACCAAGACATGTCCACTCTCTTCCCACTAAATGTCATTAATATATACCGTGTCCGAATACGATAATATATTAGCACGTTGTAGCTGGCGGCATTTCCAACCTTTGTACATCTTTCAAAAAAAAAAAAAAAAAAGAGCCACGCAGTCATCCACGACAAATATTCAATTTCCCTATCTATGAGTTCTTGTCTTTAGTCTTTCGACGAAAAACTTTCACCGTGTCCTCGTCGGACACGACCACGTATCCCTCGGCGGAAAGACACACGTCGAATGGCTCTCGGAATGCCGTGGCTACGCAGGCGACGTATCTGCCTTTGTTGTCGTACATGTGGACCCCCTTCTCCCCTCCCCGCTCCTTGTGGACCACGTAGATGTTGTTGTCACTGTCGCAGCAGACCCCACTGGGCTTCAGTTTACCCCTCTCGCCGAAGGAATCCACCGCCATGAGCAACTTTCCGTCCTTCGTCATGATGCGGATCTTCTGCTTCCGGGGACAGCTGACGACGATGCGGTCGAGGAGGTCGGTGGCGATGTGGCTGGGCCCGACGACGGGGAGGGTCTTCAGCAGCGTGCCGTCCGTATAGTGGAACGTGATGACGTTGCGTTTGCAGTCGCCGACGAGAATGCGGCTCCGGCGATCGACTGTCACGCACGAGAGTTCGACTTCCAACATCTTCACATCCTCGTCTTTGCTGGATGTCTCGAAGCGGAGGTAGAATCGTCCTTGCGGGTCGTACATGCGAACAAACTTCGACTTGTCGACGGCGACGAATCGCCCGTCGGGGAGACAGGCGACATCCTGCGGCATGGACAGCTTGCCGTCCGGCTTCTTATCTGAGTTCAGGAGGCAGAGGAACTTGCCATCGCGGTCGAGTACCTGCACGCGATCGTTGCCCCAGTCGGCTACGACGGTGTGTCCATCCAAGGACACAGACACACCTCGGCACCAATCAAACTGACCTTCCTTTGAGCCTGCCGATCCAATAGTTGTCGCCAGCTCCCAGATGGGTCCCAAGTCTTCACTCTCATCATCCGCTGACTCCGTGGACTCACTCTTTGATCCATCCTCCTCCTCCTGCTCTACCCCCTCCTCCCCCGTGATCTCCACCAGGTCGATGATGCTCAGGTCCTCCGTCGGTAGCGTGGGCTGGAGCTTCTTCAGGACATCGAGCCTCGATCGCAACGCGAGGTCAAGAGACAGGAGGTGGTAATCATCACCAAAGTCTAAAACACTTTCACCAAGCTCAAAGGCAGTAACAAGCTTTTCCAGCGCCATTTCAACTTTATCAATCAAACCTTCGATTTTGCCGTCATTTTTCTTTTCAGCGTTGTCGACGTTTCCCAAGTAGCGATTCTGGCGGTCCTCTAAATCGTCCTTTTCGCCTTTGATGGCATCCTTGATCTCCGTCCGGAGCTGTTCGGCGCTCCCTTTCAGCTCTCCACGAGTCTTCTCGAGGATTTCCCAAGCACCGCGAAACTTAGCAGCCGTCTGCTGCGCCTCACTGATCGTCGTTTCCAGTTGCTGTTTCCTGGCAACGGCAGCGTCTTTGATCGCTAGACAACGATGCTTCTGCCCCTTGTGGTACAGCACCACGCAATCACTACAAGCTAACGCACTGCATTTGTCACAGAATAACGAGATTGGTTCCTTGTGCTCTACACACAACTTGGTTACACCGTCTGTCTCGTCAACCTGTGGGTCTTTCTGTTTTAATTTCTGCCATTCCTCCATAGTAAGGATGGTGTGATCACGCAGGACCTTGATACTTTGGTGCGCCCGAAAACACGTCTTACACATAAACTCTCGACAGTCTTGACAGCGACTAGTGGCAGTATTCCCCTTTTCGCATGACGTGCACGTCTTCTCCGTCACGCTTGTGTCCGACTCCGATTCCGTGCTCGACTCCCCTTGATCACCGAGCAGCAGCGACTTCATCTTCGCCACCATCGCGTTGATCGGGAGCTCTCCCGCTTTCATTTTCACCGACGTCCCGTCTCGGCAGAGCTCGCACTTGAACAGCCCGCCATTTTGTTTTTGCTGCTTCTCGATGCAGCTCTTGCAGTACGTGTGTAGGCATGGCAACATGCGAGCATCCTCGTAGTCGCGCTCACACAAAGGACAAGTCGTGAATTCCTCCATGAACTGGACGCTGTGGATGTCATGCTCTGGGCTGGCTGGATCCGTCTCTGCCGCCATGTTTGGACGTCAGTCGACAGTCTCCACACCGAAGTTATTCACCTGAAGTATTTTAAAAAGAGAGTAAAAGTAATAATATGCATTCGTTATTGATAATCAATATCAAACATCATAATTACTGCATGTGACTCAGTGGTAAATCTGGTGAAATATATCGAACTTATAAAATTTCTTAGTTTTCATACAGTCCAAAGCACATGACAGTCATACTAGTTTGATGTACACAAAACAAAATAACAGAATAATAGAAATAAAGAATTATTGTTTTGATTAAAGGTGGTATGGAATGGGGTGGGAATGGTTACATTTCGTCGGTCGCATTACGAACCGGCGAATGTTCGAATTTGGGTCAATTTTTCAAAATTCACTTTTTTCCATTTTTTGAATGTCCATACCAAACTCTATCTATCCCCAAAATATCAAATCGCAAAATTCACGAAAACATGTTTTTTTGGTAGTGAAGAATTTTCAAAATGTCCAAATGCTGCCATTTGTGACATTACGAACCGGCAAATGTTTGTATACGCCGGTTCGTAAAATCCCTGTTCAGACGGAACACACGTGAGGTATGTGGGGCGAATCGAGGAGCTTGCGAGGCCGCGAGCGAGGGCTCGTCATCACCATCAGTCCCATGCACTCGGAATTGTGCTGGTATGTAACTACTAGGTGCATTTTGTTGCTCATTTGTTATTTAATCTTCTGTTTAAAAACAAAAGTAATGATAATCGGGGCAGGTTAATGTGTAATCATAACATATTACATCAGAGAAGTAGAATTGCTCGACATTATCATGTAAAAGTAGCTTTCCTGTGTATTTCATTTCCTTGTAGGTCTAGATCCTACACAGTCGTACACCTAGCCACCATTTTGTCGAAGGGGGTCCTTGATTATTCTTGGTCAGAGATAAAGCAATCCTCCCATATGTACAACCCGGATGCATTTTTTTTTAAACTAAAGCATAGTAGAATCTATGAACTGAAAAAAAAAATATATCGTGTAGCAATTGCATATACGGTACCCAGGTAGAACTGAAAATGGGCCCAAAGTAATAAATGATTATCATTGTTTTCAAAGATTCATGTTGCATTAAAAAAAAAAAATGTATTTAGGCCCTAAGTAAGAATGAAATTGCATGATGAGACTGTTTAGCGTCAGTGTTAAGTCGGTTATAGTTACATATAGCTTCCTTAAGCATGCAAGAATAGCTACTCTGGCCTTTACTGTCTAACTAAAATCCTGCATAAACAGTAAATTTATAGGCTAGATCGAGGTTGTATTCACCGGTACGTTACCAAAGGTACCCGGTACTTATTTTGATTACCGGGACAGATATCAATGAACTTTCAGAAAAATTAAACGAAGTTGATTACCGGTACCGGTACACGGTACTCACAGGTTTTTTTTTAACACTCATGTACAAGTATAAGCCTATATCCAGGGATTTTTATTCTATATAAGTTAACGCGGTATCCTATTTGTGCCCTGATAACACTGATATGACTTTCCTTATTTATATCTTGGGGATAATTCTAGGAGCAGCAGGCCACTACAAGCAGGAGCCGAGTCCCCACAAACAAAGGCAGCACCGCTATCATTACAACTGTAGCAGCTAGCATCCCAGGAACATCAGCAGCACCTCTCGGCGCAGGAGCAGCATTAGCAGAGCCTGTAAAGTGCAACTGTAGCAGCTGAACTTCTCCATACAATTGTAGTCGCGAAGCCTCTATGTACTACAGTAGGCCTACCGACAGTACTATTGCAACAGAGCGTCTACGTATGCTACCGTAAAACTGTACATTTGTAGCAGCATGATCCTAACTTACAACTGTAGCAGCTGAGCCTTTCAGACTGTAGCAGCAGAGCCTCTACGTACAACCGCAGAGAGTAGTGGTGATGAGGATGTTTTTCCTTCTGCCTATAATGGTAAGTTTGATTCGTAACAAGTGATTATGGTACCGGTACTTGTGGACCATTAAGTGTACCGGGAACCAGGTATTCACAAACATTTCTCAGTTTACGGTGAATGGGATAGGTCATTTATTACTTTCAGAGGAATAGATGATTGAACAATACGATGTCATTTGACAGAAATCACTGTTTTGATATCTGGGATGTAATGTAGTCATACCTTTTCTGTAATGTCGATCTTATCTAACTCTACTGTCAAGTATCTTATGCAGATATTAACCTGGTGAGAACAGGCTCATGTTGATATTACAAGCTCTTCCCTAGGCACCTGCTTGAGCATACTTGGGGCAAGTTTCTAATGGCCTTACTGTAATTATTTCATACATGTATATCAATGTTGACTGCTACTCAATGTATTAAAAGAGAAAAAAAGCAAGCACTAACACTTCTGTGTATAAGATTGTTAGGTTTTTATGTGAAAAACATCACATTTCTAATCAAAGAATGTGTAGCAGCTATCATTATTTACCTTTGCCAACCCCAAGGTGTAAAAGCTTGACCAATAGCACCTGAATTACTATGCCCTTCAGAGATCAGCAGACTTTGATGACAATTTATTTTGCATTTCAAATAGGTATGCTGGCTGTAGCTATTTTCATTTTGTCTCACAAAATGTCGTATAGGTGATTGCCTGTAAAGAATTTCCTTATGTTACTTTGTTTTTTCTTCTGAAATTGTGCTTTAGCTCTAAGAAATACTCTTCACATTTTTCAAACCTGCAGGTACTTGTAATGTTCTATCACATAGTGTATGACACAACTATCAAATTTCTCACTGAAATTGTCCATACAATGTTTTGTGTTTTTGAACCACCGTAGGCATAGATGTTCTTGTCAAGTGGAAGAGGGATGGTTCTATGAATCCTGTCAGCTCAAGTGACCTCTATCATGCTCAACGGACCAAACCGAAACAAGGTTCCTGCGTACATATGAGAAGTGAAAATGGCTGGTGGAAAGGGAGGGTGCTTCAAGTCTTCAACATGCCCATGGATGGACGTAGGATGTCAGATGACGAGGGCATTCCTCTTTCTGCCTGAGGTAATTTGAATACATAGTTACTGATTTGTTCTACATCAATAAGTTTATCAAGATATATTATGTCTTTTTTCATTTTAAAATGATGTAGAGATTTTTATGCATAGTATCATGTAGGTACAATGTACTTTCATTGCATTACCATTTCAATATAAATGTTCAATTCTGTGTAATGAATAAAACAAATGTCATAATTGCAGTTTGTAATGACTGTAGGATGCTGAAGACTGTTAGCTTTCCACTTCCTTTCTTTAAAAGTCTGATATTGATTATTACTTACAATTTATTATGTCAACGTCTCTTCTCAGTCCCAAAACAAAATCAATTACTGATAATTTGCTTTATGTGCATGTAATACACTGTAGATTCTAGTGTCCATGATAGATGTTTGCAAGTATATCTAGTATAAATCTTGTTGATTCTGCCCTCAGGATGGTCACATAATTTGTTTCATTGATGCATTGTTTACAACTTCCCCAGCAGTATCGTTACTTGCGACAGCAGTAGCAGAGCCTCATTTTGTAACAGCTGAATCCCCAGAAACATCAGCAGCACCGCTTGAATGAAGCAGCAGCAGCAGCAGCAGTGGAGCCTGTACATACAGCCCTAGCAGCTGAGCCTCTAAGTACGACAGCAGTGGTAGAGCCTCTACTTACAACTGTAGCAACTGAGCCTCTACTTACCACTGTAGCAGCAGAGCCTCTACTTGCAACTTTAGCATCTGCACTTCCAGGAACATTAGCAACACTGCTAGAAGCAGCAGCAGCAACAGAAGCAGAGCCTCTACAAACAACTGTGGTGTCCGCATTCTAAGAAACAACACAGCAATGTTACCTTTGAAACTGAAGGTAATTCAACTGGAGTTGAGAAGTTCAGGGCATTGTATAACTGTTGTTTGTATTTCTTGCATTATCTGTCTGTGTGGTGCAAATTCCTAAAAAAAGCAATTATGAGCCAAAACTTCATTTTCCAATAACAAATGTAAAATAATTTAAAAATGTGATAAATACTTTATCTTTTTTTTTTCTTTTATCCTTCACTCTTGTAAGAAAAAGTTTGTGGCAGGCAACCTGTAAAATTTAAAGAAAATAGTTTGTCTTCTGCAAACAATAGTTTAAAAAAAAAGTAAATGAAGTAACAATTATTCAACCAGACTTGGCAGTTTCATCAAATTATGTATTTGTTTTTCTTGCATTAGGTGTACCTGATTTCAATTTGAAAGCAGACTAAGTCCTCCACTCTTATTTCAGATTACAAAGAATACTGAACCTTGCTGGATGATGGAAAACTGTTAAATCTCGAGAAAGCAATGTCCCTGTCAGACATTGAAGAACCGATTTTGATGGTAACCGGACACAGGAAAGCAATAGAAAACTGTTTGTGAAGTGTAATGGAAGTACAGCATATTCATATGCTGTATGTATTCTATACTGCCCTCTATCTAGTCTTGTTGGTATACATCTGGTTGTATTTACATTATTATATGTAGTGCACTAACTGTTGACCAACTTTCCTAAAATAAAGACCATTTAGGCAAACTATTGTACATGTTTCTTGTAAGGAAAGGAAAGGGAATTATTGGTGAATTTCTTGCTCATAATGCCTTGTACAAATATAGACTTGATGCATGATCAAGTTTGTAATACTTTCTGGTAATTATTTTATCTTCAGTGTTACATATTTGCTACATCATTTCAACACAGTTTCACACAAATCGACCAATTTTTATCACTTCGGGAGGACCTTATTCAAATATAAAAGAAACAATAGAAATAAAGTGTAGTGTTCCAGTATGTATTCCATTTATTGTCTCTTCATTGCAAATTTGGAAACTACTGCCATTGAGGCTTTTGAGGGAGTGGAAGATAGATGTCAGTGCAAAGCCAGAAGATTTTCATGTGGAAGAATATGTAGGTACTGACATCAGTTCTATTCCTGATAGATCTTCAGTTGTCATGAAAAAATTCATGGAATCTAAAACAGAATTGTCAAAGAAAAAAAGCTGAACAGTGGGGAAGCCTACAAAAAGTCAGAAATATTTGTAGATGGTAGAATACATTTTAACCATCAAAGATGTGATTTAACACGTAACCATAAATCTTTTGGCTATGATTGCCTCAGTGAAAATGGCAGAATGTCTATCAGACAATATTATCATGCCTTGAAAATTCTGGTCCTAGAAAGAGAATGGCTAGCCAGACATGTTATTAACATGTTGTCCCCCATCCTAAGGACAGCAAAAAGAGACAAATGACGTACACTACTCTCCTCCCAGCAGTCCAGTAGTTGGCAGACTGTTAAAGTTTGTAGACTCGTGTTTATAAACACATTGGGTATCACTTTCATTAATTCAACCCTGGGCAAAATTACCTTGTGAAGTGTGAGGAGAATGGTACACTTGATCATGTTATTGCACTATTTGTGACTAACACGCGTACTACAGTAATACATTAAAGTCAAGGAAATGCAGAACTTCTCACCAATTTACAGGTCAGATTACCTCGTGAAGTGTTGGGAGAATTTTGTATTTTGTACATGTTATTGCACCACTTTTATAGTGGTCAGAACACAATTCTGAAATGCAACAAATGCCTAACTTCTCATTCCAAGTGAGATTACATAGTGAAGTATCATGCAGAATGTCACATTTATTTTGTTTCAATTGTAATATAATGCATTGTAATAATAGTGTGCAATGTAATTATTGTGAGCTGTCGAAAATGCAAAAAAAAAAAAAAAATCACTCTCTGAATTTACAGGTTATATCTGGAAGTTTGAGGAGAATGCTTTGTTTTGTAGTTACTGTATGTAATTATGAACACACATGTGGAATGGTGCATTTTGAATTAATAAAATGCAGAATTCGGATCTTCACAAACTTGGGGACTGGTGAATAGAAAACAAAAAAAAAGAACAAAAGAATAGAAAAAAGAGGAGTGAGAGAGACACAGATACCTAGAATTGAGAGAACAAGGTGATTATGACTGCTTTGTAAGAGGGTATGTGTGTGTGTGTGTGTTTGTTCGAGTGTGTGTACTGGTATGTGCATGTATAGTGTGTGTTTGTGTATGTTTGTGTTTGCATGGCCGTAATTATATTCTCTCAATAATGAATTTACACTTTTTTATAGACAGTGAGTACCAGGCGCACTTTTAGTACTCATCCAGTAATCAATAAAAACCCATTGCACAGTTTGATAACATTACTGGCATCAACAATTAATGTGTCGGAAAGTAGGTTGTGTGTGTGGGTTCGAGTGTGTTTACTGGTATATGTGCGTGTATGTGTGTTTGTGTATGTTTGTGTTTGTATGGGTGTAATTATATCCTGTCAATACTGATATTGACTTAACACTTGTAATATTTATAGATAGTGACAGGGCTGCCAACATTTGAAACTAGTTGAGAGTGAGACTCCCATAGGCCAATGCTATGATTTAGGAGGCAAAATGAGTGAGATCAATAGAAATGCATGCAAATGAAATAAAGTTTTAGAGTGAGAAAGGACCAAAATGAGTGAGTCTCGCTCTCGATGAGTGAGAGTTGGCAGCTCTGCAGTGACTACCAGGCACACTTTAATAGAACGGTACTCATCCAATCAAAAACCCATTGCACAGTTTGATAACATTACTCGCATCAACAATTGATGTGTAAAAGTACAGGTAGGTTGTATAGTTTGAGAAAATAACTGTGGTGTTTGTTACACTTTCCTAATATCCATGATTATGATACAACTAACATGAATGAACATGAATGAACATGAATGTATTACAATCCCACTACCTAGAGCGGCGAATGTATACATTACACTGTGCGCGTACCACCTAAGCGTGTGGAATGTGTGATGATACGCGCCATTTTATGTTACATTTGCCGGTTCGTAATGCGCACTCGCTACGTCCACACGTATTGTAGGCCTGCAGACGATGGCCAAAAAGTGGCTTAAAAAAGACTCAACTGGCAACTATCGTATAACAAGCAAATTTTAACTTTTTTAAAAAGTATACATCCTGACAATATCCCACGTGAAATTTACCCAAAAAAATCTAATCGGAACATGCTCAAATGACGTCATCAAAATGGCCTCTCAAGAACTGCAATTTTGCCAGAGTAATTGTCACTTCGACATCTGTAATGATAAAAATGGAATATTACGGAAAGGAAGTAATTCTAGCTATAGTGATGCTATTTCTCATGTACCTCAGGTCATCAGCCATCAATTATGCTCATTTTCAGTTGAGCTGGTGAGTTGTACGCATACCAATAGCGTTTCTATAGCAACCTTACACTGACGTAGTAGAAATAAACAAAAAATTCATAATAATTTTCATAATTTTCATCTAATTTGTTGAAATATAATAAAAATTCCTAAATATATGTTTCATGATGTGTCTTGTTGGTTTCAGCGAAGTGCCGAACCAATTTCCGTCTTACTCATGTGTTAATACGGGGGAAATATAGTCATTGCCATGGTAACGCTTTCATGAAAAAACGCCACTAAATGATAAAATGTAATTCTTTCTACGCAAATAGTTATAAATTAAGCTTAATAACTTTCAAATAAGTAGGTGCCCAGTAAACGTATCCAGTCACTAGATGACTCAACTCATTGTAAGGCTAACCATGGTCACCAAAATTGTTTCCATGGCAACGAGAAAGAGCTTCGGAAGCAGGTTTACGCAATGGGATGAGAGTGCAATTTCAACATATCTGTCAAGTGTCATTTTGCTTGTGTATTCTGTTTATCAAAATATATTAATATGGACATGATGGATGTCACATTTGAGGTAAAGAACTATGTGACAATCTGTATCAATTACATTGCATTTCTCGGAAACAATCGTGCCCTTGCTATAAGGCACGACAGCATGTACGTTTGAAACATATTATATATTCGCGTCAATTATGTTTTCTATATTGCCAAGAGGATAAAGGGCATTTTGGGGACACACGGCACCGGGTCGCCCTTCAATAAGCACCCTCTTTATCATGTAGATCTTGTAAGGTAAATCTTCTTCTATCATTTCGATGACTTTTCATTGATCTAAGAGTATATTTGCTGCATTGCCGGACCTACTTTTAAAACCACTCACGTTAAAACAACTGTATTTGCGTTGCTAACATCCATATTTTGTAATAAAGGTCGTTAGCGTAGGTGTAAATTTAGACACCTCCCAAAAGCTTACCTTTGAATGTTCACCTTTTTGACAATATAGTTATTGTAGAGCAATGCTTCCTCTAGTAATTGGTTGCATTTTTGGATACAAAAGTGCCTTTGCTATACGGCACGATGGAATTTCGAAAACATGTACGTTTGGAACATATTTGCGTTATATGATATTACAATGTTTTCTATATTGCGGTGAGGGTGGAGTATTTTTGGCACATCCCACAGGGTTGCCGTTTAATGCGCACCCTCTTCACTGTATAGATCTTGTAAAGTTAAGTCTCTTCTATCGTTTCCATTGCTTCCCGTCGATGAAAATTGTATTTGCCGTATTGCCGGGACTACTTTTACAACCATTCACGCTAGAACAACGGTATTTGCGTTGCTAATATTATATGTGCTCTGTAACAAGAGGGCGTAAGCTTAGGTGTGAATTTAGACACTTCCCAAGGGATTAATTTTAAATGTTCACCCTTTTGATAATATATTTACTGTAGAGCAATGTCTCCTCTATTAATAAGTTGTATTTCTTGGACACAAAAGTGCCTTTACTGTACGGCACGATGGCATTTTGAAGACATACACGTTTGGAACATATTATGATATATTCGCATTATATGATTTCATATGTCTCATATATTGCCGTGAGGGTGGGATATTTTTTGGCACATACTACAGGGTTGCCATTTAATGTGCACCCTCTTCACTGCATAGATCTTGTAAAGTTAAACCTCTTCTATCATTTCCATGACTTTTCATTGTTAAAAAGTGTATTTGCTATATTGCAGGAACTGCTTTTAAAACCACCCACGCTATAGAACAACGATGTTTGTGTTGCTAATATCTATATTTTGTCTTAAGGGGGCTTGAGCGTAGGTGTACTTTGGACAATTCCCATGGGGTTGTCTTTTAACGTTCACCCTCTTGACGATATGGATATTGTAGAGCAATGTCTCCTCTATTAACTACAATGTATTTTTGAAAACAAAAGTGCCCTTGATTTACGGCACGATCGAAGTTTGAAAACATGTATGTTTGTAACATAATAATAGTGTATTCGCGTTCATGATATTCAATGTTTTCAATATCATTGCAATGAGGGTGGTGCACTTTGGGGGCACATCCCACAGGATTGGCATTTAATGTGCATCCTCCCACTAAATATATATTTTTGAAGCAATGCTTTTCCTATCATTTCCACGACATTCATTGATATAAAAGTGTGTAGCTGTATTGCTGCAACTACTTCTAAAACCATGCACGAAAGAACGTCGGTATTTGCGTTCATAGTATCCATGTGATGTAATTACGGGTCTTGAGCGGCGGTGTAATTCTGGAGATTTCCCAAGAGATTGCTTTTGAATGTTCACCCTTTTGACAATGTAGTTAATGTAGAGCATTTTTCTTTTTGTAATCATATTGCATTTCTTACAAACAAAAGGGCAATTGCTCTACAACCGTAACGATCGGGAAAATGTGAAGGCATGGGAAATTGAAACATATTTGTGCTATATAATTATGCTAGTGCATGTTTCTATATTGCTGTGGGGTTAGATGATTTTGAACACATCCCACTCGGTTGCCGTTGAATGTGCACCCCTTTGACTATATGATGATTGCAAAGCAGTGTCTCTACCATTCAAAAATCATGAAAAGTAAAGTGTCTTTACTTGCCACTCGGCAAAACGACTTTACATGCATGTACAAGTGAGTTTGCTTTGGCATAAATGCATGTTTTGTTAATCTGTTTCAGGACCACGACGGTCAGGGTAGGGGTAATCTGGGCACTTCCCAAGGGCTTGACAAAATATATATTGTAAAGCAACGTGTCCTATATCACCTTAATAACATTTTACGAACATAAAAGCGCATGTGCTACACAGGCGAAAGAGCTTTTCAGAGGTATGTAACCATGGAACATTTTTCTCGGTTGTATACTGCATGTTTTTCATCGCCTTTAGGATGCATGGAGTTACTTTGAGCACCTCTCCTAAGGTGGTCTTTGCAAGTGAACCCTTTGGACTGCATAGATATTGTAGATCAATGTTGTTATTTCATCTCTACCCCGGCAACTTGTATAGAAAAAAAAAAGTGTCTTGATATGGCAGGAATCCAGTTCAATACAATTCAATTTAATTTTTATTTCATTTTCAACAAGAACAGATCGAGACATCACTTTCTTTGTAAAAGAAAATGAGGTGCGTAAAACTATGTCGAATGAAAAGAATTTACAATGATTATAGCACCATACGATACTTATACATAAACGTAAAACTCAAGTGATAGTCATAAAACTCAAGGAACGTGTTTTTTTTTTTTTTTTTTTTTAGACATGCACTTTTTGGAACGACTGTAATTGCGTTGATATTTGCGTTACAAAGGGTCATGTATAGAGGCAATTAATGTGGGTATACTTCCCATATAGCACGCTCCCTTCGAATGATAACCATTTTAACTATGTCAGTGTAAGTCAAAATTGCAGAGCAATATATCGTCTGTTGACTCCGTTGAATTTCATTAAATAAAAGTTTATTTGCTAGAGGATCAAAGGGACTGTTTAAAGACATGTACCCATAGAACATCATTATGTATTTGCGTTGGTACATGATTATTTCATGTCTTAGACTGCCTTTGGGTGGGGTAATTTTGGGCGCTCTCCACGTATTTGCCTTCGTATGTGAACCATTTTCACCCTATAGATATTGTAGAACAAAAATTCTTCTATAACTTCCACTGAATTTTAATGGAAATGAAACTAAAGGGACGTTATGCACAGAGTTTTTTTCGCTTCAAACAGCTGTATTCACGTGTGTATAATTATGTTGTGTACCGAGCCGTGAGGATATAGGGATGAATTCGGGTACCTCACTACGAGTCGCTTTGACTGTGCACCACTTTTTAAAGATAATTATACACATTGTAGGAAAATGTCTCTGTTAATGCCAATTCTATTTCATGGAAATAAAAGAGTCTTTGCCAGACGCCCAAACGACTTGAAAATAAAATCTCGTACGCTTAAAACAACGAAAATCGCGTTGGTTGATGCATGTTGTGTAAATGGTCGTGGGGATAATTATGATCGACTGGGGTGACTTTGGGCGCTACCTACAGGGTTTCCTTTGACTGTGCCATCTTCAATATCTCAAAACCCTCAAGGATGCAAGAGATGAATCATCAAGATTCGAGCAAACCACCCTCCAAATAGAGTTAATTCATTACAAATTAAGACAAATTATAGATGTTGACACTTGTTTAATTTCGTACTTTTAAGCTATCATTATCTGTTTGATAACAAACTCTAATTTTTATGATATTATTCATGCTCGTTTACTAAGGCTGTAAAGTTTGTGTTTGGTGAAGAGAAACTGAAATATCATATTTGAACACTCTTGATATGCTCATATCGGGCACTTTGATGCATTAGAGTATTCCGTTGGCTCGGAACCCTTTACATATTATGCAAGAGGCCGAGATTATATACGTGGAAATATTTACATCGCACTAACTCACATTGCAAACATAGGTTTCAACATTTTCGGTGTTCCAATCTGAAACCTAGAAGCATTGTTTTCATGGAAACGCTGTATTTTTATCATTATGTGAGCTAATTTGCATACTATGCAAATGAGGCCCAGACTATATGTACATGGAAATAGTTGCATCGCACTAACTGACATCGTAAACATAGATTTCAACACTTTCGGTGTTCCAGTCTTAATCCCAGAAGCATTGTTTTCATGGAAACACTGTATTTTTATCATTAGGCCTATGGGAGCTAATTTCCATATTATGAAAATGAGGCCCAGACTATGTACATGTCATGGCGAATGTTTGCATCGCACTAACTGACATTACAAACATATAGGTTTCAACACTTTCGGTGTTCCAATCTAAAACCTAGAAGTATAGTTTTCATGGAAACACTGTATTTTTATCATAATGGGTGCTAATTTGCATATTATGGAAATTTAGCCACTATGCTCCACTGGATTTCTTGGGACTTTGAGTAAGGTGTTTGGGAGCCCATAACAAGTAGCAATGCAGTGGAATTTCCTCCTGCAATTAGTATAGTGGGTGAAACCCTATTTTGACTGGACTGATGTGATCTATGACAAAATGTGTACAACGGTATCCAGTTTCTGTTAACAGTGCTTCATTTCTTTCAGAAGTACAGTATTTGTTGTGGTAGTCCATCGAGTATAATGAGCTTGCTTTGATATCGTACAGAAATCCATGAAAGACCCATTTCACCGACATTGATTTCAGTGAGATCAGTGTCAATTAGTGTTTCCAGTTTCACTTAGCAAGTCCTCGTGACTGAAACATAATAAAAAAAAAAAAGTGAGATAGCGAGACTTAAACCAGTGAAGTGAAAATGAAACCAATGAGAAGTTTGGTGAAACACCCTACAGGACTGTAAGAAAGGAACAGCCATGAACTAACAAGGGGGCTGAGGTGGAGGAGGGTCTCGTCTAATATGAGAAATTAATCTATGTTCTATGCCTAATTGGCTTGAAAAAATGTCAGATTGTCCTTTGATTGTGCCAAATGCAAAACGAAAAACAACAAAAAATCCAGCTACTGAGATGGAATATACATATTAATACAACACTTTTATAATGAAAATTGTGATATCTGGACAGCTGTGTTATAATGGCTACAGGCAAATTTGAGTGTAACCATGGTAGCTATGGTCTCTCACAGGTTAGGTCTCAACTCTAGTCTATTAAATTTACATATTTATGTAAATTTAGAATGGTGTTTATCGTTGAGAGGGTGTTGCATTTTTTGTTTGAGAAAAAAAAAAATGTTTTTAGCATAAAGTTGCCATAGAAATGACCTAATTTGGGCTCAGATTTTTTGAAAAGAGGTCACAAATGGGCCCAATTTTGTTTGAAGAAAGGCAGGAAATAAGAAATACATACACTGGCAACTTATCTAATGATTATAATGTCAGTGGTATAATGAACACTTGAGATATCCTAAAATTCTCATTGATTTTTTTGGTTTTGGGGTGGCCATATTGATGACGTCATTTGAGCATGTTCCGACGCAGAAATTTCGGGTAAATTTTACTGGTAAGTTTGTTAAGAAATATACTTTCAAAAAATTATAAAATTTGTTTGTTATACGATAGTTGCCAGTTGACCCCCAAATTCAGCCTCAATCCGCAGGCCTATTGAGCATGGGCTTTACGAACCGGCAAATGTAAACATTTGCCGGTTCGTAATGCCCTCTCTTTAGTACACGATATACGTAAAACGCTGAAATGGGGGGTTTTACGAACCGGCAAACGCACTTTGCATCACTACCACAGAGCCCCAGGTGCTGCTACAAAATAATATTTAGTATCAAACAAAGCAGAAAATTCCGCTTTCATCACTCTCTTAATATTATCATCAATGTGCGGTTATAAGACACGTTTTTATACGTTTAAAGAAGTCCCGATTCTTTAAACGCGATTATCTCGTAATCGTGTTTCCGCGCAAATTCGAACATTCGCCGGTTCGTAATGCGACCGACGATTTGTTAAATGCACTTCCATAAAACTCCCAAAATTAAAATTATCAACGTGAGGGCTTGCCCATGCCAGATACCGTGATACTTTGTTTCCGATCCAAAGTTCAAATGCGGAGTTGATAAACATCCCTGAAGGCTTGCTTTATTCCCTCCCGCTCATCATTGCCGCTTCCAAAGTCTCACAGATGAAGATTCAATATAACGGCTTGGCATCCATCCCTGGAGCTGTAACTCCGCACCCAGTAGCCGCCGGAAATTCATATAGTATCATGTCATCATAGAAAGAACGATGCCAATCAAGCACATATTGATATATCGTCATTATATCTATTTATTCCGTGGATTTGGATTGTCTGTTTTCCAGACTAAACATCGGACTCATACAAATTTGCAGGCCTTTTTTGCCTGGTGTACGACCTTTGGGCCTTGTTTGCGTAGTGTTGGACTCAGGGGCCTTGTTTGCCTAGTGTCGCGCTCGTGGGCTGTATGACTAGTGGGCTGAATGACTCGTGGGTGTCGGACTCGTGACGTGCACCCATAATGCATGCATGTTCTTTTTTTGCAAAAGAGAGTTTATCCTTATCTTCAGTTACAAAGCATTTCGTATCAAAGTTATATATTGTACAACATTCCCAATGCATATTATGTAGTACCTGACAGCTCGCCATATAACACTAGAATTGTAGTAACAATAATGCTGATGCACTCATTTTTAACGCCCTGTACACAGTCAATTATTTTCTTTACTTGAGTTTCTTCACTTTACGATTATTGACTATACATGTTCATTAAATATTCCTCACTGGCTATACGACGATACATATGCCTGTAGGTTGACTATGTTATTACGAGTCACTAATCAGGCGTTTCAAATCAACAGAAGTCAGTTATAGGCAATGTACCGTGCGCAGTCGTTATGGATGAGCCACAATAGCTAAACGGAAGAGTCAATATTGGCAGACAGGGATATAACAATACAGCCTATACTGTTGATATTTCCCGCTGAGTTCTGAGTACACGGGATCGGAGTATATACAACAAAGCCACCTATCCCTCGACAACAAAGACGCTGTCAGGCATGCTGTTAGCGTTTCGTTGCCATGGCAACCAATTAAACGAAAGTCGAAACCGCTAGCAACGAGCTCTAGCGGCCTTGCATATTTCTCACCATGCACTTTACACCGAGCGCCGCGTAATGAAGACACGCTGAGCTTTGTTCGAATTCGCAGACGACTTGTAGCAATATATTGTGTGAAAGATGGTAATATGACCAGATATAAACGTAATAGGACCTGCAATAGGTCGCCCTCTGCTCACAGGTTGTTGTCTGAACGAAGTGATTATGAAAAGCATGAAAGCGACAGTATAAGTGGTTCTATCTTTATCTGGTGGACAATTCTACTTACAATTGCATTACATCACCGGCACTCAAATTGGTTCGCACGTCGAATACCTACAACTATCACCCATTGCCTTTCACTCAAACGCAGAGAAAAAAAAATCGATGATTTGTCAACCTTTACCTCTTAAAAGGCCACACAAAAGACTCCCAGTGGTACTTAAAGGGCACTAGTACGTCTTCATCAATACGTCGGATTTTTCTGGAATTTCGAATGCGTAACTGATCAATAGGCAGGGAAGCCGTCATAACGAGACCTACATATCTTTTTTTTTTTTCAGAGCATAATATCAAGAGATCTTTATGAAGTTTTGTGTAGCTCAGACTATATAGGTTCGTAATTGAGATTGCAGTGTACAAGATGTGAATACTGAAAAACGGATCATAACAAGAAAACAGCAACAAAACACGAAAATCTATGCACCAACAAGACAGTTTCTCCCACTCCGAGAATGAGGCAAATATCGATGGAAGCTGGACACACATACGGATACAGGCTCAATCAAATTATTCCATTAGATCTCCTTTACCTCGTATCTACATTAGGTTATTACAGTATAGACTAGCTGGCATACATCTTGTCATTTTCGAGTATACAACGACATCTAGGACTATAGCGTACAATGTGGCTTCTTCTGCACCGCCTAACAACAGACTTTCGCAACGAGCAGTTCTATGTTCTCAGTAATACAGGCCATTGCGACTTATTCATGACCACGATTAAGCACTCATTTCAGCCTTTTGTGCAACAGGATTCACGACGCCCGACAATGACAAAAAGGTACAAAATGTACCCCGCATTGTTGGGTACAACTTCGTGGAGTGATGAATGACCCAGTCCAATTCACTATTCACTTCGACTTGACACAGAATGCAATCGATTATTCCCCTCGAATTGGTCGTCTAGAAACCTAGATCTTGAACGTTTCCGACTTTGTGCTCTCTCCTACAGTACTAAGAGTATAGCAACAGGGAAAACATATTGCTATAGGACACGGCTCGTCTCAAAGAACATTGAACTATATCAGGATGTAAACTTGAGAAGGGTTAAACTCTTTCTCATGATAACTTTTCAAAGAAGAAACGTCAAAACCAACCTCAATATTTCCACACTTGCGCGAAAAGAATAAAACATTCCTCAAAAAAAAAAAAAAAAAATCTTACTATCTCCACTGTACATGTATAAAAAAGGGGAGAGAACTGAAGCAGAACCGCAGAGGAAATAAAATTAACGGCAACGTATTGTATTGAATGTCGTTAGGGAATCCCCGTCCCAACATTGTAAATGACAAAGAGTTTAAAAGTATTCACTTCCGTCTGACAAATCGCATACATCGCAGTAAAAATTTTATACTGTAAAAATGACTAGACGTTGTCATTATATTCCTAACTTTGAGTTTTAGAATCGAAACTCGAACATCGTTTCTTTTCATTTTTTTTTTTTTTGCTTTTTTGTGGTTGCTGTTGTTGTTTGTTGTTGGGGATGATGATCGGGTTTCAATTCTGCATTTCCCTCCGTATGAGACTTAGTATAGATACTATAAACACGCCGCAATGTTAGGAACTCTTTTGGAATATAACATGTGATAGTCCTGAATTCAGGTCTTTTTATAATCATTGTACGTTGCATTGACTCAATATTAGATTGATGGGTATTATACTCCAGCCTTAGTTACATCCTCTCTCTCTCTCTCTCTCTCTCTCCCTTTCTGTATCAACATGTTGTATCAACCTATCTATCCATCTATTTATCTCCCATTACACCTCTGTTTCGGTCTGCATACAATGAAAATATTCTGCATTATGCTTACAACTCCATGTACATTGTACATCAAACTGTAGATCAATACCTTTAGATCTTATCTTTTCGACACGTCAATAGGCTAGCTGAATACATTTTTTTTTCTTTTCGAATGGAAAATTTTTCGATTGGCGTCGGGACTGAAACTGATTCAACTCTTAGAAATGTTAAACACAACGTTTGTATAGGGATCGGATAGTTTTGGTTGAGTCTTTACTTCAGGTTTCTAACATATTTTGGTGAGATAATAAGAAACCTCAGCTCTTATGAATAATGTGAAAGAAGCATTCTAAAAGGAATTCAACGTTTTTTTTATTTTGATGAAAATAAATTTTGAAATGGCTGAGATATCCAAAACAGAGCCGGGTCCTAATAAAAGTTGGGACCCACCTTTCATGACTGTCGCTTTGTTTTACTTTGTTTTTGGATGTCTCAGCCATTCCAAAACTGATTGTCATCAAATAAACTTTTATAATTCCTCTTAGAATGGTATGCGATCTGTACTATTTCATGAGTGCTTTCTTGCTATATCTCGCAATAAGTTAGCCCAATCCTTGGCTCCACCAATACTATATACACACTGTACCATCCCTCTAAGTACAGCTACAGTTAGTAATAGATTTGATTATTCTTCTCTTAAACCAAATAAAAGCACAGCAAATTGTGGATAGATTTCTGCGCATTGGAACAGCTATGGTACATAATGCATAGTACCCATTGATGTTCGATGGCTCAATACCCAGGCCCACGTTGTAATACGGCTCCACACAAAAATACGAAGCTAGAATTCATGTGTTCGAATTAATCCATAACGATTTTTTTTTTTGTCACAAACAATGTTGTCTTTGTATCCAGAGTGGGCTCAAGCACCCACTGGGAGTGTACGCGACGCGACGTGCTGTCATTCTTTTAGCTTATGTAAGAATACCTTTATAGATAGATATTAATCGAAAATCATATCATCCCGACGGCTGGGATTCGCAAACAAACTCATACAAATTGAGAGAACAAAGGGCAATTCCATGAGTGACACTATTGCCTTTGAAAGCGGCACGTACACTGCGCCAAATGAATACAGTCATGAATGTCATAGGCTTATAAATGTAGATGTGAGCTTGACAGACGCGCTGCAGTGATCGACTGAGAAACTTGAAACGTACACTTCATAACATATTTTATAGTACAACTCATGTTTTTGTCGTGATCGATACAACATTCAAAACAAATCATTATGTACATTCAAACGTTTTGCGACTTATACAGACAGGAGATAAAATTTACTCGTTATATAGCAAGGGCACATTGTCCATGTTGACTGGTTGACAAGCTGCGTATACTGACACAAGACACAGGTATACATTCGTATATACCTTGTATACCACAGGTCATCTTGGAAAAATATACTGCATACAGTCATAATGTCGCGTACATTTCAGTGAGACAATACTACATGTAAATCAAGATCGTTGGGATAATAAGGTACTATAGCTATTCATGTATTATGCATCGATTTCGGCAACATACACGGTGCATGCGGATGGCCAACGCAGAGTTATATATCTCCACGTACTGCACATACTCACTGTAAAAATGGAGATGGAAATGTAACCTCTGGGAAACTATATACCGAAACTCGTTCGCAGCTCCGCTCAGTGAAAGTAGATGCAGATGAAATGCCCAAGGTTTTCGCGTAAATTTTGACCAGCAGGTCCTTGGAAATTGATTACGCTCAGCTTCACCGGTATAGGTCGAGAATAATTATTTTCACCCGCGATAGCTGGCTTGCCAACCCCGCCTCCCGATCCGTCTCCGAGTGTACAGCGTCCGTAGTCCGCTCCGTTTCTACGTACGCTCAAATATTTCACAACTGTACAGTAGTTCGTCACTGCGGAAAACTGTGTGCAGTACATACAACGATCGCCATAGCAAGTGCTACACGTCCTGCGTCGATATTGAAAATTTCTGACTCCTTCTGATCACATTTCACTGTTTATCTTCCTCACAGAGGTGACAAGAGGGGTTTCTAACCACGGCTATTAGGTATCACTTCTTGGTGTCCGTTTCTTTCTATTCAATATTGCACATCCGCGTCACTTGCTGACTAATCGTGTTCGGTAACAATGCTGGGTCTACGCTGAACTGAACTGAAGCGTATCTTCAATTACAACTCAGTTTAGTCTCCTCCCTTCGCTGTCTATACGCCTATATCAACAAACAATGCTTTTCATCACAGTATTGCAGAAGGCCAAATTACACCCCCAAAAACGTCCATGTACTCATGCAGTATACGAATGATTTACAGGTCTGCTGTTTTCGTTATGATGTCCTTTCACGAGAATTTCATATTGACATGCGCATGGAAATCACAATGTTACCTAAAAATCAATCCTAGCATAAGATTAATGCAAGCAAAACTTCGAAGGTCACAGCTATGGTCTTGTGAAATACTGTGATCTCAGCTGCCTTTACCGAGCTCGTTTGTTAGTCTTCAATCGAAGGCCTCTTGCGTAATATCAATGAAGGATTTTAATCATTCAAATTCACACAAGCTTTTGGCACAGTCATTTCTATTTTTTTAGAACATCGTAGGAACATCACAGCGTCAGCTAAAGTAATTTACCATTTACAGGTGGAACAAAATCCCAGTTTTACTGCTTCAAAATAGTTGTAAAATGTGCGTTTAGGGACAGAAACAACCAATGTGAAAAATTTGAACCAGTATAACTATTGTTAAGTATTGTTAAATGTACAACATGTGAACAATAGTTATAATAGAAATGTTTCCAGATTAAACCGTCTTTACTTACGGTTTGATGAGAAAAATAGTGATATCTCGTTATATTTTAGGCTTTATTGGGAAAATTATATATAGTATGATGTTCAAGTGTGATTCAACTGACCTACACATATGCATCACAAGTGATATCTTAAACATTTTTAAAATCACTGCTTCCAAAGGTAAACAGGACCTTGAACTTTTATTTTTTGTTGCGATCCAGTAGATAGTTGTGTATTTCTAATCCGTGAGAATTTTTACATCGGAAGAAATGAAAATGACAGTGTTTTGGTCCCCACTAGGTAAAATGAGGGAGGTGGGAAGAAAAAAAAAATCAACAGTTGTATATGATAGCCTGTGGCATAGCGTGAATACCCGTCCGGTCCGTAGCTGCCAATGAGTATGGTGTCGTGAGAAGCTTTTTAGATATCAATTTGTCGTTGATCAGTTCATGACATAATTTAAAAGGATAGCAAGATAACGTCAAGTGGTTTATACGCTTATACCATGGGATATGATCTATGTTATCCAAGATTAGTGAAACCATTTCTGACCTTATTGAGGAAAGCGTATGATTCGTTCCAAAAGTAATACCTTCCATGAATAACCTAATGTGTCGTCCTTTCTAAATGGGAAATCTACAACACTTTGTGAGGTACTGCAGTAGTACATATACATGTGTTATTGCATACTAAGTGTATATAGGTATGATTGTATGAGATATAAATATATTTTTGAATGATTTCATTGTCGATCTGTTACCGAGATGTATAGGGAAAATAACACATACCACCATGCCTTCTGTAAGGGAACTTTAGTCAAGGCGATCTTCAGTTATTCTAAAACAATCATCAGTTGTGAAGCCGTTTCTTAACTTTTATTCCGATTGCATTCTTTTTTCTCTCTCTCTCTCTCTCTCTCTTTAATAGAGTGAGGTTTGAACGTGAAATGATAATTAATGAACTTTATGGTATTTATTTCTTTACACATTTGAGTTCAATCATTTATTTTTGATATTTCACAAGAATGTACAATACACACTGGTTTTTATTAACTGGATGCAGAGAAATAAACGAAGTCAGTAAAGTGATATGAAATTGATACAGAAAAAAAAAAAATAATGCATACAAGACTATAATTATGACGAACTCGAAACTAGACAAGTAATGATAATCCCAACCTATTTCTCAATCAATCTTATACATGTACTGCTACTTTGCTACGCTCAATCTAAATGTTTTTTTTTTTTCAGCACAATGTTTTCGAAAAAGTTTTCCACGAAGTAAATCCCTCGCGAAAACGATCTTAAGCTCTCAGCAATATGCAATTAAGTCTGTGTTTACAGACTATGCTTCATGGGTTTTTGTTTTTGTTTATTGTTTTTTGTTTTTTGTAATATTCCCATTGATTCCTCACCCCTTCCACCCCACACACATCGTCTCCAATACATTGAACAGCAGCATCACAGCGTGACAAAAGAGCTGCTTTTCATTTAGTATAACGTAATTCGCGAAGACGCTGTTGTCCTTTAATGAAATTAAGTGTCTTTATCGATCGGTTGAATGAATAGTCTGTCGGCCCGTGAGTGGAACGGCCATGAAAATCCGTTGGATCTCTTTTCCTTGCGACACGATTCCCATTATTTTGATCTTCGTCAATCGCCTATTGTTCTCTTTCGCCTTATTCAGAGCTCGTCACGAAAGCCCTCATCTATACGACTTGCCGCTGCCGTGAAGTGTCCAATTACCAAATTTAATGACAGCATCAGGGACGAAGCTCGTACAAGATTAGGACGTTTTCCCTCAGCCTCGTCATGTAGGTATAGTCATAATAGATGACTCGTGATAAAATGAGTACAAGGGTTTATTTCCTTCTTTTCTTTTTGATTTTGCTTTGTAACGAAAGACCTATACCGGTACCCAATATTGGGTAGAATGGGTAAGAGTGAATAATAATCGAGTGCGGGAGCGCCGTGCGAATCACGCTTTTTTAGAGTCCCTTTTTAATGACGTCTCGCCTAACAGTGTTTAATCCTTTAGGCGAATAAGGCAGTTTTCCTTGTAGTGAACGCCATAATACTTTCCACTCGTTCCTCTGAGAAAAGATACCGGGTAAATAATGTCGACTGTTTAAACAATGAGTCGCGGAACATGCAATATTTATGAATCGTGATGAATAGATATAGAGGGAGAAAGAAAAACTCTTACCTGATCCTTCGGACATGGAGGGGTTTCAAATACATGTATTGTGCTGTCGGGAAAAGTAGCACAAGACGCAATGTTATGCTGAAAGCTAGGGTTCAAATAATAATAATGATAATGATAATAATAACGATAATAATAATAATAATAATAATAATAATAATAATAATAATAATAATAGCGATAATAATAATGATAATAATAATAATAATAATAATGATAATGATAATGATAATAATAATAATAATGATAATAATAATAATAATGATAATAATAATAACAATCGTCATCATAACCATCATCAAAACAGTAACCCCCTAAACAAAAAATCTCTTCTGCAAATCCCAAATATCTGTGTAATGACTTTATCAGAAAGAAAAAAAGATATCCTATCTCATGAGATTAAAAATAACGAGCACATAAAAGGGCTTTTCAAGAAAAAGAGTTAACAAATTACTATTCTAGTTATGCTCAAGATACTGTTGCCTTTTTTAAAATAATGAATCACGTTGGCATTTATACGCAAAACTTAGAGGCATAATTTACTATTTGCAGATGAAACAAAAACCCAGCATTAGTGCTTTAAAGTAGTTCTAAAATGTGAGTTAGGGGTAGAAACAACCACTGTTAAAATTTGAATCGGTAAAATCGATGTTAAGTATTGTTAAATAATATACCAAATAAGAATAATAGTTATAATAAGAATGTTTCCATGCTTAACCGTCTACAGTTACGGTTTATTGAGAAAAATACAGATATCTCCTTGTATTTTAGGCTTTATCGCGAAAATTTTATATGTAGGATGTTTTGTGGTACAACAGACCTACACATGTGCATTAAAAAAATGTCGTATCTTAAAAATTTTTAAATCACTGTTCCGAAGGTAAACAGGACCTTTAAGACAAAAGAGCAGGATCGTTCAGGCTTTTTTTAAGCAAATTCATCATAATGATAAAAAATTTAGTTAAAAAGCTAGTTTGAATTTTGATTTTCTGAAAAAAAAGAAGTTTGTTTAAATATTTTTGCATTTGTTGAGTAGAACATTGCTTAACCCATTATTGATTGAACCGCCAGAAACTGCGCTTCTAAATCGCCGGAAACCGCCCGTTCACTTTTTTTTTTTTTTTTTTTTGTAATAGTTTTAGGCTTTACCATTTTCATTGTTTTCATGGTATTATACAGTAGCGAAAAGAGGTCAAAGGTCAACATAAGTATGTCAGATTTTACTTGTGTAACACACCGTGAAGTCTCTTGATAAAGTCTATAGGCTTTCAAATAAACATAAGTTATAACATAAACAAAAACAATTTAATATGCAGTGAGCTATTTTACATGATTTTAAAAAAATCGAAATGAAAGTAATATTGCTTTACCTTTTATTAAAGGGAACAATAGGCCATTATGTACGGAATTTTCAGTTACTAAAGGGTTAACTCTATTTTGATATTTCATAGGCTTGTGAAAACCACATTAATGAAATTACAATCACCGCATGAAGGGTTTGTTTGCAAAAACCGATAAGTCCATTTTGAAGATTTTGAAGTACGATCTCTGTCATAAAGTACAAAATAATACCTTTTAAATGATATATTGGTCACTGCATATAAAGGTATATTTTTTAAGTTATGGTCAAAAGAAGCAAAAATTTTCTTATTATTCTCTTTATTTTTCTTGACCTTTAATCGCAAATATCTCCATTTGGCAAATATGGACTTATCGGTTTTTGCAAACAAACTCTTCACATCTAAATTTAATCTCCACATGATACTTAGCAGTTGTGTTTATTACTTGCGTGTGAAAACACTTTCATATCAAACGTCATTGAAATTCTAAAACTAGTGTTGTCCGTTTCATTATTAGCTTCGATTTTACGGAAGCTCATTCAACAACAAAATTATCTTTTTAGTATGGCTTCACACAATTCAGAAGTGCCAATTTAACATAATGAGAACCCTATTAGTCTTCACACAGCTGCTGTCGTTGCATTGCCCGACAAGCAACACGTACACCAGGGAGATGGAAGCTCTCTCTTACACCTTCCTGACGTATACTATGATGCTTGCACTTGTCTAATTCTGGGGCTAGAGGGGTACATGTTGGTACTTGGCTGACATCTTGTCACAAAATAAACGCACCGGTGTAATGGGTTTGAATCCATGATATTAAACATGTTAAACATCCAGAGCCTCATTTCATCTTACGTAAGTTATCACGAGCCTCATTATTTTACTATTCCTAATTGATTTGATCTCCACGATAATAACCAGAACGTGTGAGAAAGCTATGGGGGAGCAAGCAGTTCTGGAGAAAAGGGAGAAAATCGTGTTCTGACCTCTACTTTAACAGTGGATAAACAGGCCAAGGGTGCATTCACTCATATTCCACAGAGATCAGTCAACTGGTGGGTGCATAGAATAATATTGCAGATGTACATGTACTATAATTTCAGCTATAATGTTCGAGGCGCAAGATGGCGCCCTACTTATTTTGTTTTAGCTAGGCTCACCGCTCTGCTGACATTGCGCATGCCCATTAACGTTGCTAGGGTAAACGTACAGGTGACAGTGGGGTAGTGTATTGTGAATGCGAAGTTGCTCCATGTGTGTGTTATGAATGGGCGAAGTTCGATCGAAGGTGTAAGGAGGACCGAAGGGCCGAATAAAATCAATATTATTTCCCTTTCACAAAAAACTTTTGGCCTCTTCCAAGATGATTGTAGGTGAGGAACAAGATGAGGCACTTTCCAGGGAATCTTTCGCCATCTATATGGCGGAAGGGGACGTCCTTTTTAAGCAAGGAGAGTACAAGAAGGCCCTGCAGAGTTACTCCACGGTGAGTCTGTGTATTTGTTGATATAATCAATCATCATCAATCATAAGCAACTAACTGTACGATTATCGATTCTGAATGATTACCTGATAATATTATCATTGCAGACCCTTCGGCCAAATTAGGATAAGAATGTGGGGCTAAAGCCAAAATCTTTATGAATGATGAACTATAAATTATGATTTTTGTTGGAGGGTGTGGTACATTTGTAGGACCCTAACGTTTTTCCAACGTGTAGTCATGATGCCACTATGGACATTGTCATTTGAGGTTTATTCACTCACCTCAGCAAGTCGAGCCGTGTTTTCCTCCACTCAGGGTAGCACTACTTCTTCTTCTTCTTCCGATGAGTACATCCCTCTGATAAGAGTACTGTCGTACTTGGCAGGCAAAAGCGCAGTCACAGAAACACGCAAAATAAGAGTGCAATTTGGGTGCAATTTGGGACAAATAAAAATAAATAACTAACGTTAAGCTACCGTGCGAGTAATAATAACTCCCTTCGGTTGTCTTAAAGATGACTGGTATAAAAGAATAATTTTGGTGAAAAAAATCCTTCCCAAAAAGTGAAATTTAAACACATATTTCCAATAAAATCAGGAGCACTCTGAAAACTGCACGTTGCCGCGACCGCGCCCTTACACCTGCGCACTTATACTAGCAGGGCTGGTGTAAGCGCACTTACACCCGCGCACTTACACTAGCAGGGCTGGCTGTAATGTGGGCGAGAGCCCAGGAAGTCTCTATCATTTGGACTAAACGTGTTAGACCCCTTGCCCCTCTAGGCTCTAGTAATTATAGAAAACATAGCCTGCTACTTAGTACTTAAGAATGTGGTAGTAAGACTCTTTACTCATGCACCAAGCGCTGACGACGCCCAGGAGGCTGACGACATCGTTATACAGCAATTACAGGACCTAACCTTTCTCCCAGAGTCTGCGGAGATGCTGATGGATGCTGATGCTGCATGCTGCTGCTGCTGATGATTGGTGATGACCTTTTGCACTTGGAGTGTGAGCTCTCCATTCTGGATGCAAGTTTGCCCAGCGAATATATTCAGGGTCCCATATTCCATCCATCGTTTCATGTTTTGAGACAGACCCCTATATTTATTGGAATTCATTTTTTACAAAATTCTATCTTTAGACAACCTTGAAGGTTAACATTCATTTTGAGGAAAAACCAAAACAAATAAGCAAATACTCAATTAGACTATTCCTTTAGACAAAGAAGGTGGTGACTTACAAATGAACCTTTTTTTTTTTTTGCTGAGAATGCATGGCATTTTTGACAAATGAATGACATCAGAAGCTAATTCCACAGTGATAAAGTGTATGGATTTCTGTTTTTAAAGAGCTCTGCACCCTACAGAGATATAAAGGAGTAGACTCTATGTGTTGCACAAGACATATCCTAGCTGTATTTTGGCACTGCAGTTTTTAAAGGTTTGTTATTCTCACACCTGCCCTCCCACCCCTTTTTAAAAGTCTACACGTCCTTCAGATCAATACCTCTCGATAATCATGATCAATACAACTTTCCATGACGGACAGCTGTGGGCCAGTAGTGAAAGTAAAGACTAAAGGAAGAGAGAGATTATCCTTCAATCTATTGATGTTGTTTGTCCCTGCATGGCAGTCCCTATTCTTTTTCCGCATCATGAATATGCACAGCTGTTTGCCATAATCTCATGAATATGCATGAGGCTCTGTTGCTAGGACTTGAGTGAGGGCAAAGGGGCTTGTGTACAAATCAATGGTGAAACAAAATGGTTGCACGCTGTCTGCAGTAGCCGTATGTGGAAGTGCACAGAACAAGGGCTCTACAGGGAAAACACTCAATTTGACGAAGAATCTGTGTGAATTTGATCGTGTCCATGATGGATGAATACGTGGATCCAGCGCTAGAGCGGGAGGAGCAACTGAAGCTCCTACAATCCTACATCGGAGAAGCAGAGGACCACATGAGAAAGAGGGACTACAGGCGGGCAATGGAGGGCTATAACTTAGTATGTAAACAATATCCATGGCCGCCCTTGTGAAAGCCAGTTGCTAAATCCTGTATTGCTGCGTGATGTGTCTCCCAAATAGTATTGAACAGAGAGCGCTGAAATGTTATCCCTGACCCTGTATCTTTATGTGACGAATGTAGTATGCAGTGGGTTCTACTTATTTGTGTTAGATGTGTTAGATGTGAAATTATGAGCATTCTAAGATAATGACAACTTGGTCAGTAATGGCATTCAGCACATATCTTCATTGTCAAATATGTCATTGCCAATGTGGTCATTACATTATCATTATATTATTCTATTCTTCATCTGTTCCCAGGCCCTGGAAATAGAACCGACAGACAAGAATTGCCTGGTGGCCCGCTCAAAGTGTCATCTCCAGCTTGGTGACTCCAAGGCAGCCCTCAAGGATGCTGAAGCAGCACTGGAGGATGATGACAAATACATCAAGGTATTGAATGATGGCCTTTTGTCATTTACATGTAGCTTCCATTACCAGCAGCTTATAGCAGGTCAAGTCTTTGCAAATTCATGCTCAATTGGACATTTGTAGGCATGTGAGTTGTAAGGCACAACATGGATGAAATCAGTCTAGATACAATGTATGGCCATATTTGTAACTCTTTGAATAATATGAGAGTTTCTTACATTTGTGTCACAATAGAATTCATGATTTGGCAGCACAACATCTATCAAGGTACATGTATCTGTAGATGTGCTCTGGAGAAAATATATTTACTATGGTTATTGTAATATTTTGTTTCAACAATTCTTTCTAGAGAACATGGTCCATGTTTTCAGGGTTAATAGTTCATTTTTATTTGTATTGCATTGAAATCAGTCATTTGCTTTGTACAACAAGTCATATACTTATGCGAACTACTTGTGTGTGCACTGAAGGCATGATACCTTTGAAAAATGTTCACATATTTGATCAGTGTATTATTTCTCTTTAATAGCAGCACACCCTTCACATGAAATATTTGGAAATATCCACATGATGCCAGCAAAAGAGTGCACTGCAAGGAAGACCTAAATCTAAAGCATGACCTGTCATCTGGGGCCATTTCATGAAGCGTTTTGGTCTGATATTTTGTGTGTGTGTGTGTGTGTGTGTGTGTGTGTGTGTGTGTGTGTGTGAAAAATTTCCTCTCAGCCAATCCGATGCAAGGATTGCAGTAGCTTATAACAGTATGTCAGAAAAAAAAAAATATCTTACAAAACGCTTCATGAAATGCCCTTTGGTCATTCGATATGGTTCAATGCAGAAAACTGGGAAGAAATTTGAATTTGAATATGAATTTTAATCTGATCACTTGACAGGGTCTGTACCACAAGGCAGAGGCCCTCTACCAGATGGGGGACTTTGAGATGGGCCTAGTCTTCTATCACCGTGGAAACAAGCTGAGACCCGAGCTACAAGAGTTCCGTCTCGGCATCCAGAAAGCACAAGAAGCCATCGATAACTCAATAGGAAGTGAGTGCAATCTGTATTCGATAATCAAGCAGAAGAAGATGTAATCCTGATGGATCATAAAAGATCATTCTTCAGAGTTATCGATCAAGGGAACATGGGAACAACTGAGATACTTTCACATTTGACAATTGTTGAATTCTTCATGTTGTTGTCTCCTGCTACAGTATAACTCATCATCAAGTATCATCCATTACATGTGCATGTATCGTGACACAAGAACCTGATGAATCAAGCATTATAATATACACCCTCACAGTGAGAGTTTGACTGGCTCCAAAGGTACAAATTGTACACTACATCATGTCCACTTCAGGTACAGGCAATGATTTTTTTTTTTTTTTTTTTTTTTTTTTTAGAAGAGCATTATAATATCAATGTGCATAAACTTTGTGACAAGAAGATGAATTGCAAATTTTGTTTTTTTACTCTCCCCTTCTCCCCAGGTCCATCAAAAGTCAAGCTAGAAAACAAAGGAGATCTATCATTCTTCACAAAACAAGATGAGGTAAGCATCAGTTAATCTTGTGTGTTTCAGACATAAAACTTAGACTGTGATGAAGTTAACAGTCATTGTTGCCATTATGTTGTTCATAATATCAAGAATGAATATCAAATACTTCACAATTTCTTCACAATTTTTTATTGCTCGTTCTACTTACTGGTACTGTGTTACTATTTCATCATGCAAGTATTCTATAAGAGAATTGAAAAATAGAATTGATTTAACATTTTGTTGTATAAATCTTAATATCTGATGAATGATTGAACATGCTCACTGTCTCTGACTGATTTTTGCCAGGCCAAAAGCAAGAAGCCAGCCAGGATGGGCTACAGTAAGCCCATGGCCAAGCAGCAGGAGAACAAGAAGAAGCGGCCCACCAAGCCGGAGCAGACCGACGCCGAGAAGAAGACAGCCAAGCAGCTCCTGGGTGAACTCTATGCGGACAAAGAATACCTCGACATGCTTCTCAGAGATGACGGTAAGTGCAGTCTGCGAAAAGCGATGCCGGTTACTTTCACCGACACCCCTTGAGGCTCCTTGAAATGCATCAGTCAGTCATTAGCAAAAAGTTTTCCGATTAGGATGCAAGCTACCGACAGTCGTTTGGTGCTGTACACTCAAGACCACTTTGGCATACATTGAAGATGTGCAACGTGGCCCGTACTGTTCGATTATACAGACAACCATGAACGTTGCAAAGACAACTGTATTATATGATTACAAGGTTTGACACTAATTCTTCTCCTTAGTGACCCATTTGGGCTATTGAAATCTTAATTTGGGTTATCTTAAAGTCTGAAGCATTGTTGGCCCCATAAAGAAGTGTCTTGGTCTAAAACGAAAGGAAATATACCAATCCATTTTCACTCCCAGTTGCCTAATCAGGCCACCAAAATATAACTTTTTTGAAAATTTTGTGGCCTGACATCAATTTCTAATGGCGCTGCGCCTTTGAGCCACCTCTGATGTCAAACCATACATTAGCATAAGAAGACATAATGTGATTTGTTTGTAAGATGAGCTATAATTAGGTTTAAGGTTGCCCTTATACTATCTGTGATGCAGAATCATTTCATCCAGTCTAACATTGTCTATGGGTAAACATGCAACATATTATAAAGAAATGTCTAATGATACGTTCTGTGTGGCACCAACTTTGCAGAATGTCTTCATATTTTATGGTATGTATGTGGCTGAATGCAAAACTGTTTGAAAACTTAGCATTGTCATCACATATGGAAAAGCGCAAGTCGGCCATTCAAAAGGTCCTAGTATGGGGTAACTACATTATCATGCTGTGGATTCGTCTTGACCAAAGCTGCATTGTTCATAACCATAATACCATTCACTATAGGCATAATATCCAAAGTCTTTTGTGACTGCTTTCCATCTTTCAGGATAAAAACATTAGAGTATACAATGTATGTGTCTCTCCTGTATTTGCCTAATGTACAGTATGTTCCAGGCATTTTCAGTCATCATGCCAGCAATCAGTCACCACTCCGCATGTGACAGAAATTAGTTTCTTCGGAGTTTTATTTTAAATCTTTGAAAGAGTTCTTGGTAAATACTTCCACAGAGCTGATGAATACAGCTCCTGTAGCAGTGACAAATGTTGTTTTTGCGTAATGAGTTCATACTATGTGCATTTTATGTTCCTTGTCAGATTTAACGAGGGCTGACACAGACAGCGGAAATCGAATTTACGATCTTGTGAATGAGGGCCTGCAGTATCTCGACACGAGGACAGAGTTCTGGCGGCAGCAGAAGCCGATGTATGCCCGTAAGAGGGAGAAGGAGGAGGCGAAGGGGGCGAGGGAAAAGAACAAACAGAAACCAGCCGATCCTGCCAAGTACATCCTCAAGAACCTAGAAGACATCGATGCAGGTAAGGAGACATACTGTGGTGATGGTGATGATGATGATGATGATGGTGGTGGTGGTGGTGGTGGTGGTGATGATAATGGTTATTATGGTGATGATGATGACTACAGTGTTGATCATGATAGCGGTGATGAATGATGATGATTATAGGATTATTTGTGACATTCATGATGATGATGATGGTGATGATGGTGATGATGATGATGGCGGTGGTGGTGGTGGTGATAATAATGGTTATTATGGTGATGATGATGATTAGGGCCTACAATGTTAATCATGATAGCGATGATGAATGATGATGATTATAGGATTATTCGTGACGTTCATGATGATGATGATGGTGATGATGGTGATGATGGTGATGGTGGTGATGATGGTGATGGTGATGATGATGATGATGATTATAGGATCATTCATGATGTTCATGAGGATGATAGTGGTAATGATGTTGATTATTATGCTCATGATGATGATAGTAATGATGATGATTATGCCTGTGATAGTGTTGATGATGAGTGTAATGATGACGTAATTACTAGATGACAATATAAGGATAATTATATTTTCAATGTTGCTCAGGGAGGGACTTTGTTTTGAAGCCTGAGAAGGGTTCAAGATATACCACCCCCTGAATTTGTCTGATCAAAGGTGTGGAACTAATTTTAGTCACTTTTTTGTTGTTGTAAGAACTCAATTAATAGCAAAGCTAGATTGATGTATCAGTTCTACAAAATGTACAAAATATCTTAAAGTTGTGACATACACTCAAGACACATAGATGATCTGAATGTATGGCTTGTACATTGTATGTGTTTAAAAAAAGAAGAAAAAGAAACAAAGAGCCAGTTGATATAGCATACATGATAAATGCCTCATCTCAAATACCTTTCATGTCTAGCATTGGCTGACGGCAGACCACGTGATGCCCTACGGCAGGCCCAGAAGGTCCTGAGGAATGTGGAAAGCTGGTCGCAGGACGACGTGCCAGAGAAGCAGGAATTCATCGCCAACCTGCACAGCTGCATCGGCAATGCTTACCTCGACATGGGCAAGATGCCGGATGCTCAGCAGAACCACCAACGGGACCTGGATATCTCCAAGGAGAAGTGAGTTTCTGCAACAGAATTAAACAAATTAGAAATGATCAATATCTGTCATGAATTCTTCTCTATTTTTTTTTTGCCTTTATTTCTGTGTGTAGACATTGTTCATTCACCAGCTTTGTTTTGTCATTGAGAAGACAATTTTAGTACTTAGAAATTCTGAATGTAAAGCTAAATATAATTTTGGGAAAAAAAGATTGAAAATGTTTAACACAAAGCTTGAAGTATATTGGTTCTTAATGTCAGCTTAATAATGATTACTTTGAGGAGACTGACTGTTCATGATGTATTGATTGTACAAGCACCTGAACATGGCTTGTGCGTTTCAAATGTTGATGTTGTATAACAAGTGATATTATTGACAACATTAGAAATGACAATGTCATTATTGTGTCTTTCTATTTGATGCTACAGTTTATGTGATTGTAGACACAAAAGGGAAAAGAAGTGGTGGTATAATTCTATTGGGCATGTCAATTGAATAGCACATGGTATGATGTTGAGGGACTGTTCCATCATCTTTCTTAGATTGATTTAAAGTAACACTGGAGCCTCACCTTCTTTTCTAATTTGGAAGTTTGCATTTTATCTATTTTCCCAATAAAGCGATAATGAGGAAGGCAAGTCACGGGCGCTTGATAACCTGGGTCGCGTGTATGCCCGCATCGGCAAGTTTGACGCGGCCGTGGCGCACTGGTCAGAGAAGCTACCGCTGGTCAAGTCGGCGCTAGAGGGCACCTGGCTGTACCACGAGATCGGCCGCTGCCACCTGGAGCTGGGCGACTACCAGGAGGCCAGGGACTGCGGCCAGAAGAGTCTTCAGGCAGCCCAGGAGGCTGGGGACGACGTGTGGCAGCTCAACGCTAGCGTGCTCATTGCCCAATCAGAAGGTACCGATCCCTTGATGTCATTTTTTTTTTTTCCTTCTTATTGCCATTTTCACTTCATGGCTGCACTTTGCATGAGGCTACATTGACTTATATGTTCTGTGTAGAAACATGTACATACCTTGTACATCACAATATAAGCACTCTATTGGTGCGTTTCTACAGAACCCTGAATTCCGTGTCTGTCAGATTACAGAAGAGTATGTAGAAACGCACCAATATCGGATTTTTCAGATTCCGATAGGCACAAAAATTCTGATTATCGTAACCGTCTCCTGAGGTAGTTCTTTCCAGGTTAGTTTCCCGTTTCAGCACTGTGGAAACAAGCAGGCTTCAAAAGTCCGATACAGCTGATGCGAGGTTGCGGTATGACCCGGAAGTATTATCTGGAGTCAATCAACACTGACATGATCGTGCTTCATCAGAGTGTGCCAAACTAGACTGCGAAAACACCATCCAAAACGCAACTGAATGCATCAACTGGCAAATCATACCAGCCACAATGATGAATGATTATAAATTCACCCACAATGCACTAAACCAACTTTCCAAACATCCAGTCGCAACTTCATACAGGTGTAGAATCGGATTCCAACTGATTATACGTTTTCTGTGAAAACAACCCAAGTGTGCGTTTGCGTGGTATTTAATTCCAGGTTTACAAAATTCCAGGTCTATCGGACTCTCTGTGGGAACATGTTGAAAGTCAAAATTAAACAGTTTCCTACGGGAACCCGGTGGCCTGTGTATAAAGTCTATTGGGATTTCAGAATTCAGTATGGAACGGGTTAATGATGCCTAAATTTTGTAAACTTTATTTGAAGGCTCTTATTGTGAATGCACTGTAAGCATTTGCTCTCTCAGTCCTATTTTAGCTGTGTAGCCTGCCTGTTTGAAGAGCGATGCAAACCATTTTTGTTTTTCATGTGTGCTATCATTTAGACCAATCAGTTAATCAGTCTGAAGTACTGGTCAAAAATGATTGTTGACCCCTGACTCATGACCTTTTTTTTTTTTCACCCCATTTCAGTCAAGCTGGGTGATCTCCAGGAGGCTATTGAGTCCTTCGAGCGTGCCCTGGAGATGGCCAAGGTCCAAGGGGACGAGCCGGCCCAGAAGGCCATCTCCAAGGCCCTGGAGGACCTCAATGAGAAGATCGTCCAGGGGCTGCAGGAGAAGGAGGCGGAGGGAGACGTCCTACCGGAGGAGCAGGAAGGACAGAAGAAGGAGGAGGAGGAGGAGAAGAAGGAGGAACAGAAAGAAGAGGAAGGTGAGTCACTGGAGTAAGACTCAGTGCCAGTGTGAAATGGTTCATGTGGAATTTGGACCTATGATGGATGAAGTAACATGCATCATTTGGATAGGGATCCATAGGGCCCTGTTTCATAGAAAAAAGTTTCTATGATAGTAACTCTTGCTACTGGAGTGGCAAATGTCATGGTAACGACCAAAATCCAGCTTCCTGATTGGCTGTTGCAACAAAAATTGCTATTTTAGCAAAATTTGCTATCCTAACATCTTTTATGAAATGGGGCCCTGATTTCTGTCTGTCTATTCAATATCTTAGCATCTATTAAATCTGGCTTGGTTAGTGCATTATTAAAAATCTTTCCATCATCCTTTTCTCTTCTTTCTTTTTCTTTTTTTTTTGTGGGGGGGGGGGGGGGAGGTCAAAAGTGCACCTTAACTGTGTCTCTAGAAAAAATGTGAGAGTTCTGAGTTTAATCTGATTTCAAATGTTTTTCTCTGTACCCAAAACCCATTTTTCAGACTTTTGTCACTTCAAATGTTTTGAAATGCTCACAGTATCATGCACTTCAGACTTTTCATTGTGTAAGTTTCAGATTTTTCCCTTTTTTTATGCAAGTACTCTCACATCCCAGCAAGACAGAAATACATTAACAAAAAAAAAGGATGAAGGTTGTTATGCTGATTGTATGTCTCGTGTTGAGAGGAAAGAGGATGTTGGCATATGGTGGAGAAAAATAAGGAAGGTGGAATTCAGTGAGATGATAGCCTTGTGAGAATAGACCACAATTGAAGTTTCCACCATATACAAGTTAAAGGACAAGTCCACCCTCATGTACTTGTGGATTGAATGAATGCAGCAATATTTGCAGAACGCATCAGTGAAAGTTTGAGGAAAATCGGACAATCAGTTCAAAAGTTATGAATTTTTTAAGTATCTGGACAGTCACTGCTGGATGAGAACTAACTACAGTATATGATGTCACGTGCGTAGAACGATATAACGAAAATACAAAGAGAATTTCACAAAATTTTATTTTTTGAAAAAAATGCAAATTTCCACAACTTGTCACTGACGTATGTTAAGTGTAATATTATTCCCCCTGCCTACTGAAAGTGGTAAGTCAAGTGTTCTTTTATTATGTGGGAAAAGTGAAAATATGTTGAATTTTCTTTTTGTTTTCTTTACATCGTTCTACACAATGTGACATCACAAGCGGTAGTAGTCTTCTCATCCAGCGATGGCGGCACTGGAAATTCAGTGGGCAAAGATGAGCCAGTTAGATCTTTGGCATTTTGAGTCAAGTCTGGAGCAGTACATTTGTATGTTATTGTTGTTGTTTTTTTCAGTGATGAAGAGCTTTTGATATATGCACTTTGCATTCTGTCACTCTGATCGGAAGCATGGCCGAGCAATTTAATGAGACAAGCTTGAGCTTGATATGTCTCAAGCTTGAGATCAACAAACTTTAAGATCAGTTAAAAATTTGAGTACTGTAAAAGTGGATATTTTTGCGCAACTAATTTTTCGCACTCTCCAGGTGAGATGAGTTTCGCATGTTTTTAATTCCGTGAAATCAAGACATCAACTATTGGAACATTGTGGCAAGCAAAAATATTCACATGCTTTTGTTTTCACGCTAGTTTCTGGTTGCGCAAAATGCGTGAAAATTTCAACACCACGGAGATTTCCACTTTTACAGTATATGTGCAGATTAACACTTTCTGTCGACCAGGGGATCATTTTCAAATGAGATTTTGACTTTGCCAGTCATGTGCATTTGGAATATACAAGTGTATGATTTATGAAAATCCCTCCTAAAATCACCTCACCTCCATCGTGGAATAGTATTCGGCGGTCAGCAAAAAGAGGAAGAGGTGAACGATGCCCAGGTGGACGTCGGTCAGGCAAAAGAGGAGGAGAAGCCTGGGGAGGCAGAGATGCCTCAGCAGAAGGAAGATGACATACAACAGAAGGAGGAGGAGGAGAAGGAGGAGGAGAAGGAAGAGAAAACGAAAGCTGATGGTGAAGACACGTCGTGTGGCTGGATGTTTAAATGTGTCATTATATATACCCTCATGCTTGCTTTATCACGTCATTGGTGTATTACTATATATCTCGACATCAATCCCCCACCCGCGCTCCTTATCTCTCCCTCGTGACGTCCTGTTCCATTGACTGAAGATGTTTTTCCAGTATAATGTTTTGTTTGCACATTATTTCACCAGGTTCTTGTGGTACACTGGGATGTGATTTAAAAATTGTTTTGTCATTGCAGAAGCTCGGATATCTGCTCCTATAGTTAGTTGATGCTCTTCAAGTGACATGACTTTTGTTTCCAAATATGAATAGGTTTAATGAATACTTTTGAATATCTGATGATTGTTCAGTTATTGCAGAACATCAAGTCTTTCATAAAACAATGGAACTTATGTATGAAAAACAATAGCAACAAAAAACACCCCCCCAAAAAAAAAAAATACTATAATAATAATAATAAAATAATAAAATGAAAATAAAATGAAATAAATAAATAAAATAAAGTGAAATAAAAAAAAATAATGATAATCCTAATATTCTGGTAGGCTTGCATGAAATTATGGGATTTCTTGATTTGTTGGTGAGGATGTGGCTAGTCCTTGTACTTGTTCCAAGGTCCTGATGCCTGTCTTTAGAACTATTGCTATATATGAATCATACTTACTTCAGTAAGTCACTTAACCAGAAGAGAATCAAGTTGATGAAAATTTGTAGTCTGTGACTGTATTAGAAGGAGAGTGTTGTGTCATTTGTATAATTGCTCTCCAAGTTTTCTTGACTCTGTTGATTAGACATGGATGATTCTAAATTTTTACATTATATGATAAGTAATTCCAAGAAGTTCATGCATCACACTGCAACCTGGTGAAATAATCAAGTGCATGATGGCTAATGCACAAGATGTCGTAGTTAAATTGACCCTAAGGCTGCTTTCACATAGAAGTACAATGTATACTATTCGGGTATTCGGGCTCGTTTTTCGAGGGCACGCGAATAGCTTGAATCGAACGATAGGATTTCCTCACACCGGTTCACATAAGAGGGCACTATTCGAAAGTACCAAATACCTGCGAAAAGTATAGCAAAGTGGGAATCAAACTTGTTCGATTTTCTTGCAGCGTATACCGTCTCTCGTTTATGAAATAATGACACATTTGGTCTGGATTTGCCCGTTAGCAAATATAAGCATGTAGACTGACATTCTGATGCAGTTTAGAAATTGTTTATAAGATTTGTTGTGATGTAAGAGGAAGAAATCCTCACTACATGGGATGGTGAGTTGACGGTGCGGGTGATGGTGTATTCGGTGCTCGAATAGCGAATAGCGAATACCGAATACCGAATACTTCTATGTGAAAGCAGCCTAATGACTACATATTCCTACTCACATTCACTTGTTGGCTGGATCGTGATGGCACAGTAACATGCTTCTTCCATCGTTGCTTCATACATCATATTGACCTGTTGCTGGCTTTAATCTCTTGGGCTGCTAGATATTTTCACATCCTTGAAATGCCATTGAGTGCTTCATTTGTGCAAAGCTACTAGTCTTGCTCTTATCTAATATACATTTAGGCATATTGTTTATTATGAGAGATTGGTTGCATTACAGGCCAGGAACATATGTCATCTTTCTTCATTTTCATGATTTAAAAGCCTCCCGCCCTCCCCCCCCCCAAAAAAAAAAGTAAGCAAACAATTGAACAAATGCACAAAATTGATATTGACATCCTGTAGACTTTGAATAAGACAAATAACTTTCAAGACAAGGAACCTTCATGCATTGTCCGGATGATTAAAAAGGTCTGAAATCAATTTTCATACAGAATAGCTATGTCTGTGCTTTTTTTTTTTTTTTAACTCACCTGAGCCAAAGGCTCAAGTGAGCTATTGCGATCACCCTTCGTCATACGTGCGTCGTGCATAAACTTTTTACATTTTCATCTTCTTCTTGAAAACCCCAAGAACGATTTTCATCAAACTTGGCAGGTAGCATCCCTAGGGGGCTAGGAACTCAATTTGTTAAAATGGGCACCATGCCCCACCTGGGGGCCCCCAGGGGGGCCCAAACCCCCAAAAATTAAGGAATCTGAAAAATCTTCTTCTCTAGAACCAGAAGTGATAGAGCTAAGTTAATACTATGAGTTAGTACATTGATGGCTGTAGTTTCAAGTCTGTTCATGGCAGAATCAGGGGTGCCCCCCTTGGGACCCAGGGGAGGGGTCCTAATAGGGCCTAAATTGTACATTTTTATCTTCTTCTTGAGAACCCCATGACCCATTTTCACCAAACTTGGCAGGTAGCATCCCTAGGGGGTTAGGATCTCAATTTGTTAAAATGGGCACCATGCCCCACCCAGGGGGCCCCCAGGGGGCCCAAACCCCCAAAATGAAGGAATCTTTAAAAATCTTCTCTAGAATCAGAAGTTATAGAGCTAAGATAATACTATGAGTGAGTACGTTAATGACTGTAGTTTCAAGTTTGTTCATAGGAGATCCAGGGGTGCCCCTCTTGGGGGTGGGGGGGGGGGTGGTTGGGAAGGTCCAAATGGGGGCCTGAATTGTACATTTTCATCTTCTTCCTGAATGTATTTTCATCAAACTAGGCAGGTAGCATCCCTAGGGGGTCAGGATCTCAATTTATAAAAAGGACACCATGCCCCACCCAGAGGGCCCCAGGGGGCCCCATTCCCCCCAAATTAAGGAATCTTAAAAAATTTGGGCCCTTATTGTACATTTTCATCTTCTACTTGAGAATGCCTGGTCAAATTTTGGTAGAGCTGTGAATAATTTAGATTATTGACTGCGTGAAAAGTGAACTTGCGATACTCAGGTGAGCGCTACACCTGCGGGTCTCTTGTTTAAGTGTAGATACGAAGCACCTCCTTCTAAACGTGCATTCTGTTCATTGCTCCCCTATACAGCACATTAAGTGGATCTGTTTGTGCTGCGTGCAATTGTTTGAAAAGTAAACCCATTCCTGGGTTGCTCATTTTGAGCGATTTACAACATGCCACACTTGTGCTGTGTTACTTGTCTGTGCAAGTCACATATAACCATTTTTTTTTTTTTACACTCATCCGTACATAACTTCAGCACTGTGTTTTGATGTATTAAAGCATAGCTCACCATCAGCGACCCTGAGTGAACAAACACACCACGTATAATCATTATTCTTTTTGCCATCACCAGACATTCGACTCTCTTTCCACTCCCTCTCATTGCTGCTCATGAGATTTTTTTTTTTTTTCGTGCAGATGAGTATGGAAAAATCTGCTAAGCTTTTATGACTAACTCGTAAGGCACAGGTAGAATACATGTATTTGGTTTTATTATTTTTACTTTTTATTTTTTTAAATTGATTAATCAATACTATCTGAACACCCTGCAGCCAGGGTCTCACACACCTCCAAACTTGTAATGTACAATCCAGCTTAAGTATAGATGGGAGTTTTAGGTGGTCAGCAATTAAACAACAGGTATCGATCACCACACAGACTATACTCACACATACTTTTGACAAGGTTACATGTACATGATCCTGTCTAAATCTCTTTTCTCATCTCACAACCTCATGGGTCTTCCAGAAAGCATCACTGCTCATTAGTATCCAGAAATCTCAAGCAATGCTCAGACTGGACAGGAAGAACAGCCTTTTAAGTGCACTCTCACAATCAACTGCTTTACCTTAGTGTCGTGAACCATACTTTCAAGCATTTTTCATGACTCTTAATGACCTTCACTCAGATATCACACTACCCATTTCAAGATGCCACTTTCTTCAAAATAGAAATGGGCTACGAGATAGGTGGTAAAAAGTAATGGCAATAAGCTCCTTTAATAGAGGAAGCATCTTTTTTTTTTTAAGGGATTGCTTCATACTCGAGATGGGAGATAGTGCTAATCAGGGCCAGGGTTTGAAGAGGATACATTTCCTCAAGCCAGTTTTTGAATATTTATTCATTTATTTTAATCACTCTTTAGTTGTTCTTTTTTGTTGCAAATTTCACAAATTTCAAAACTTCAAATGCATACAATGTGCAAGTATGTGGTATGCTTTGAAATGACTGGCATTTCCACATGAGGTCATTTTGCTTCAAATACTTCAAGTCAAATAATGTTTTGTGGTGGACACTTATTCCTTTAAAGTGAACGGATTTGGAATTCTGCCTATCGCTTTCTTTATCCCATATACTCCTAGAAAAAAAAAAATATCAAAACCATGTATATGATTATGCATTGATCCAGGTTCAGATTTCATATTTTTTTCATGGACATAACCTTAACCATAACCATAACCTGTTATCACATGTGGGTTGTGCGGAAGCTAATTTCCTTTTTCACATCTGTATCAAAGCTCTAAAATGTCACCGTTTGTAATAGTTGCAGTTGGTGCAGGGTTTTTTTTTTTTGTGCCTACTTTATTGTTTTCATTATTGTATACATAACTTTTAATATTCTCAAAAATAATACCTCATTATTTCTTCTGAGTATTTTAAAGTAGATTTCAATATCTTATTTAATTTCTTCGTCAAAATGTTGATTTTTAGTTCAAAATGCCTCAGAAGACTGATAAGCTTAATCACATGGCAAAGAAGTCAAAACAAAATCTTCCTTCCACAAGAAGGCAATGCGTGGTCTTACAAAATGCAAAACAAGTTTTCAGCAACTAATATATCATTCAATATTCAAAGATGAAAACAGAGGTGAGGGAGATCTATGCCATTGACACATTTACTCACTTCAGATTAATTACTTTAGGCACATAAATCGTAGGACATCGATGTATTTTCAGAAAAAAAGACAAAAAGAAAAATTGCACTCAGTTCTTCTTAGTGTACACTTTTGATATAAGATGTCTGTGACCAGAGAGGCAAAGCAGGGAAGAAATGAACTAATAGCACGTCGGGACAGTAATATAATTTTGTTCGCTTTATAACTGAGCAAAACTCACTGGTATATACCAATGCTGGCCCATCACGCAGACTCTCGCAGCAGTAGTAGGTCGTCCAAGGCCAGCAGCAGGAGCAGCAGTCGTTCGTCCCGCCGCAGCCGAAAGAAGAGCAGCAGTAGCAGCTCTAGTGACGAGTCCAAGAAGGATGACAAGTAGTTCGCTAAGAGGTGAAAGATTTCTCACAGTGGAAGTTAGCAAGGAGGGTTAACCAAAAAAAAAAAAAAAAATCTTGTATGCACATATTGTAAGGTGTAGGGGAAAGGGATGGGGTAGGGACATGAGGATGTGTTCTATAAGTAAGTTCATGAGTCTTTGCTGAAACCCACACATTGCTATTATACTTCAAGTTTTGAGGGGGTGGGTTTTTTTCTTCCTTTTTTTTTTTTTGAAGGGGGAAGGGAGGGAAGATGGCCTAATAGTATGTTATTGGTGGATTGTCTTGTTCGTAGCTTCTATTTTTCCACTATTTCAGAGACAGAAAGATTTTCCTCAAATTTAGTTTGTGGTGGTCAAAATGGCTACACACACATGACTCTGCATTCAACTGAGAGATGCACCTTTTTTTTTTTCCTCACTCATAAAAAATCAAATGTAAACAGTACATGTAGATGCCAATACGAGTGAACTGAAGTCCCATACGTCTAACAGATTTGTGAATGATGATGCCTTTGCATCCAAGCAGAAACATTGTCAGTAAAAAGACGGTATCCCAAGTGAGAACCCAAAATGGATCATTCTTCACATTTATCAGAATGTGCTGAGAAAATACTGGACCTTGAGACTACTACTTCATATCTCTAATTTGTTGTTGCCGAGTGTCTGTCAAGGTCAACATGCATTTTTTTTTTTTGGTGCCAATTACATAATGGAGTTTCCTCGTTCTAGTCCCTTTTCCTCTTTCCGTCTTTTTTTCCCTCTGTCTGTCTGTCTGTTTGTTTCTTTCCCCTTTTCTCTGAGCTTTGTGGTTGTTTAAGAAATTTCAGATACAACGTGAACTAGGGAATGAAGTCCTGTGCGTATTGATATACACTGTACAATGTATTGTATGTATGTCCTTCGTTAGGATTTACCGTTTCATTGTGTCTTCAAAGGAGTACCCGTACTAGCATACCACTCTACATGTTGTTATGTAGCCCTTGTGAAGGTTTGAGTTCTTTGTAGACCAGGATCTGCATGGGTTTTGCACGATGACAATTGCATCTCCATCGCGTATGTTCGTGCAATTGTCTCGATATTCCTCTGTCAACCATCATCGTGCTTTAATATGCAAACTGTGTACTTTGTCACAAGCCTAAAATTAGCATATCATTGTTTGTTTTTCAACAGAAAAATATTTGAAAGCTCAGTGCATAACACGTTTGTGTGTTTTTGAATAGCGCATTTTGTATCTGCCTTCAATGTAATGTCACCTCTCATTCAGTACCATCTTGCCTGTGTTACCGTAGAGTTACACATGAAAGACAATTTTTTTCTTTTTTTGCCTGTATCATGAAGAAGTAGAATAAATCACTCATATATTCAGAGTCTTTATGATTACTTTTTCAACGAATGTTATCCACGGCAGCACAGAATTGGTTTGGGCTGGCCTGGGGGGTGTTTCATAAAGTTGTTCTTAAAGGTACGATCGACTTAAGAACGACTGGTGATCAGTTCTTGTGCTGAATTATTGAAATTTTGATAAGTATAGCACATCAGAACGTGTTCCAGTCGTTCTTAAGTCGTTCGTAACTTTAAGAACAGCTTTATGAAACAGCCCCCTGGTAAATTAGCAATCCATAATGCAGGCATAACAATGAAATTTCAGGTAAAGTTTCAAGAAGTAGGTGCAGTGAAACTTGTCATCCTTTTGCCGTGGGCAAAGAAACTAATGAATGCAAAATTACACCATCAGCGTGGTGTGATAGTGTCAAATCCTGCTGCTGAATTAACCACTTACATTGCTGCAATGCATAAGTTTATGCTTCCTTGAGTGATGCAAATGACTTTTGCCATTGACCCTAGCTGTGCTGTGTGAGAGATGGTACCGTAAAGACATAACAAAAAAGAAAAACATTAATGAATGCGAGGGAATATTAATCATTATTTTCACAAAGCATGCAAGTCAAGGATGCCACAAAACATGCTTTAAGAGTGTATTTATAAATACACTGCATGCTTATCTGTACAGTAATTTTGTATGATGTCTATTGTCGCCTTAATTGCAGGATACATTACATCTCATGCTGTTCATGCAATGATTTGAAAAATGAACTGTCTGCTATACCATTAGCTACATGTACCTCAAGATGGGCAAACTGATTTTTTTTTTTTTTCATGTGATGTGATACATGTATGCAGATGTATCCTTTAACCTGCATTGACCTGACATTACGTAAAGTCAGCTTCGCAAAGAGTCTGTCTGACATTTGAAAGGAAATATTAAATGTCATGGAATGCGGTGCAATGTGCCCAGAGCATTCACAATTAATTTATGCAAGCTCTTTTACAGTGTTCGTTATTAAACATGACTGTAATATTACCAAAAGAGTTTTGATGTGTGTTGGTGAGATTAGATGAGATGTGATTGCTCATCAAGAAATCTAAAATTATTTTATTGTATGGGTTAATGTCCATATTTCTTTACATGTCACAAAAGATTGGTTATAATTTAACACCTTTTATTGATGAATGTTTGATAAATGACTATGTGTCGATATACTGTTTGTCATAAATGACATGTACATGATCCTATCTGGTGTAACAGAATTAAGCAGAAATAAATCAAATCAAATCAAATCAAATCAATGACATTATTCCTGTATTTATCTTGCTATCTATTTTCTTCATTTTCTGTCTCTCGTTTAGAGAAAGATGAAGAGATTACACCACCTGAGGAAGAAAAGCAGGAGAAGGAGGAATAAACCCCAAGCAAGACTTCACAAACATTTGCCAGACAAGCCCCTAGATTCTCGATTGGAAACAATGTTGGAATATATACAGTCACAAGAACATATTGGACCAAACTCTCTCGTGCTCTACATCATCTGCATCAATAGCTTGAACACCGGGGGATGCTGGTGTAGCTTCGAGTCCAGTGTAGAAAGCGTGAAGGAATGTACTGGGTGGACTGGTTGCTGTATTCTGGATAATTATGCAAGTTTATTGTGTATTTGAAAACATGCTGGTTTCTTTTTATCTTTCTTTCTTTTCTTTTTTGCACATCAGCAAACAACGATCCATTTACCAGGAATTGACTAGCAAGACCACGTTCTGCAAAATCACATAACCCTTTATTATCATAAGCAGCAGTATTATTAATTTGGAATTATTTGAAGGATCCAGCTCAGACGAATTGTGTTTGCTTGTATATACATAGTACGTATTACATTTTGCAGTTTAAATTTGCCAAGGTTCTTTCAAGCAGTACAATAAACAAAGTCTTCATTGTGTTGGGCCATGTTACACAAAAAGACAATTTTTGTTTTTTTAAATCCATGCTTCATTGTAGTAACTCACGCTATTAGAGCAACTACCACTGCATTGTGGAATACCAGGTCTCATGCGATACAAAGTCAGCATGGTGCGATGTAATTACTGTTTTTGTGGTATACTCGCACTTGAACCCATCAGGACTATATTATATGACCAACCAGCAGTCTTTATTCAAACTTTCCAGATACTTATACACTGTAGTAAATTTGCAAGAGAACTATTTATTGTTGTCATTTCTCATACATCCCATACTTCCGGTTTGAAACTTTTAAAAAGTTTGGAAACCAGTCAGTGTGAAGTTGAAAATAAATCACAGCACCCTTCATGCCATTCTTCTGTTACATCCCAACTTGTAGCCCATTACCGATTACGGTGTGTTTATGCAATTCATTCCTCTCTACAATTTCCTCCACACCTTGATGTATACAACACTCGTACACTGTACTTCAAAAAGTTGTCTTAGATGTTTGGGTTTTGTTTAGGACACGACTGTTTGACGACAATGAACACGTCACAAATGGGAATGTCGAAATATGTAATAATGTTTATTCAACGTGAAATGTGTGTAAATACTGTAAAATTGTACATACGACATGAAATCATGCTTATGGTTTGAATATCGATGCCTTCTGTACTCTGTAAGTCTGTCGATTGTACAATTTTTGTACACAGCAAAATTTTATCCAAAAGGTATTCATTTTGATACAAGTCAGCACTGTATACACAGTGTATCCTACTACAATGGACTTTCAGGAACTCCAATGAAATTACCTTGGTACATGTACACTTGTATATCAAAACTTTGCTATAGGGTAATAGAAAAACATTTAGATAAAAAATGAAACATTGAACTTCAGGGGCAAGGGAATACTTTGTTATGAATGAAAGATTGTTATCGTTGTTCATCCAATGAGAGTCCACTGTACATGAATTACAAAGTGTGTGGACAGTCTCCTTCATTTTAGTGCATATGGCTAAAGAAAGATAGATATCCAACTAAAAAGGAAGAAAAAATGATGTGCTTGTTGCAGACCGGAAAAGGAGTAAAATGATGATGAATATAATACTCTGTGGAACCTGGAAATATGTCATAATACAAACATTCCAGTAAATTTTGTGCATCTCGTCCTTGGAAATATCACATTCGAAAATGAGTCAAAAGTTTAGTGAAAGCTTCAAACTGTATCCTGATTTGATATTTCACACAGGTGTACACACCGTATCATGTTAAAAACTATATACGGCATAATATTTAATATCAAGTCTAATTTCTTGTGAATTGAGACTTCCTGCAATTTCACGTGTTTAATTTGCAGATGAGGAGTACAGCTGTGGACGTAGAATCGTACACATGCACATCGCATTAAAATTGGGAATAGAGTTGAATCTTTGTGTGCTCTTAACTTCGAGAATAACACCCGACTTGCTAACTTCGCGAAACGATAAACCCCTCCAAATATATGTATATATGGCGTATGCACTATTGCATCAGCTGAACTTTAACCATTCTTCAAAAGACACCACTGGCTTGTGTTTGACTGTACCTCTCACAAATAAAGCCCCAGTATACAGCCTTAACCCGCTGAGAACTGGTCCCGAGAATACTCGGGCAAGTGTCTATGGGAAATGTGTGCTGTAGCAAAATCATCCTGTTCTCATCAGGCTAACAGAGGGTGTAACAAAGTATATGTAAAATGGAATTGTGCATCTAGACTTGAATCTTTCAACTGTTTGTTGTACTCACACCTAACAAAGCAAAATTAAAAGAAGAATACAATAATAACACACAAAATGTTGGATACCGATTAGACACATTAACCAGACAAATTTCAATTTAATCTCTGTCTTATGGCTCTGCCAGAGATCATAAATTTTGATACAGTAGTACAATGTATGATGCTAAAGCTGACTGGTATCAATTCTTGAGGCGCAGCAATAAATCATACTTTTAGGGCTTGATACTCAGAATCCAAGTCTATTTCACAGTCTGATACCGAGCAAGAGTGTGTTCAAGCCTTTGATGATTTTGTTATGTAAAGTCTACTTCAGAAGGGATGTTTAAAAAAGTTTCTAGATGATTTACATACTCTGACCTTCATTTTCATTTCACTTTTGTGTTGTCCTTCCCTGGTGTAAAGAAATGAAGTTGCCTTGTATATTTACACTATGAGTGTATCTCATTGTATCTAGTCTCTTTCTTACTGTATAAATCTATTATATGACCGTCCATTCAATAAAATGTTTGATACTCATACTGAAATGTTGTCACTGGCTTGTTCAGTTTTCACTGGCCTCTTTGCATGTTCATGCTGCAAAGACATTGATGTTGGCATGTACCTTCAAGCAAAAAGCACCCTGTGAAAGTCACAATCATCTTTACAAGACTTTATGAAGGAAATGCACCATAGAAAATAAACTATAAATTACGTTACAATTGAATGTGTGGAAACTACAGCTGCAAATATTGCATATCTGTGACAGCTGCACAAATTGTACTGACATACATGTTGTATACAGTGCACTCCCGTTACAACGAACACGGTTATAACAAAATTTCGTTATAACGAAGTAAATCTTCTGGTCCCAAAATTGTCACCATTAAAGTCTACGGTACAAAATTCGCTTATAACGAACACAGTTATAGCGAAATTTCCGTTATAACGAAGTCTTTTCCGAGCGCCACAGACAAAGAAAAACAAAAGAAATGTGCTCCCTTATAACGAAATGCGAATTGCTTTCGAAAATACGTAGCGGAACAAGCGTCTCTGCATGGGTGAACGCTTCACACCACTGTGTGTTCGCTCCTTGTGTCACGCACAGTTCCCCTCGAGGGGAACTTGCATTTATCATTGTAATAGTTATCCCATCACATTTCACATAGCTTTCCAGTGTATGATGAGTATTCAGCAAACATAATATGATATATATAGGTGGTTCCTTATTTTCGTTATATATTGTATTGTTCGGTTATAACGAAATTTCGTTATAACGAAAGAAAACTGCCGGTCCCGAGCATTTCGTTATAACGGGAGTGCACTGTATCATTATTTCCATTTAGAGTGACATTACGCTGTAGAACTGGTAATCACCCCAGAAGGCTACACCAAAGTCAATGCACTGTGTAATAAATACAAACAACACTTTTTCCCCCACTGGTAGTTAGTTGCTTTTGTACAGCAGAGAGAGAGAGAGAGAGAGAGAAACAAATACACAACATCTGCACATCTCTAACATGTTTCAATATTTGATCAATTTACACATTAAAAAAAAAAAAAAATTCACTTCTTAAGTATGTTTCCATAATACTGAGGTCTTACTGAATAAATACTTTTCCTGAATTGACTTGAGCTGAATAATCAACTGAAACAAGTACACCACAGTATCATAATTATTAATTATGACCCGCTCCAACAAAAGGATCCGAAAGTCGGGGAAGGACAATTTTCTGAAAATGACATGACCTTATTCCCTCACTCTTCCACTCTATTTTCATATATTTCATGACTCCTAAAAGTACTCAGTTGCAGAGATATTGATGAATTAATAGCGCATGTTGAGTGGTTTAGGCAATCAGCGTTTCGAGAAAACCGATTTTAAAGTTTTCCTTCCGACTCTATCTTGATCAAGGGGAGGCCTGACAGTTTTCACCTCTTGACAATAGAAGGCATGCTCATAGCAACCTCCTCGATGTTCATTCAAGCTTAGAGCCAGCTGGCTACGCACGACCAATCAGTAATGAGGGTGCCATGCACTGACCAATAAGATCACTCAACTCTTGATAGGGTCGGAGTCTAGCTGCAGCGCTAAATCCAAATCTTCAGACACATTTCTGTTCTGTCGAAAGTTGGAAAATCATGGCCCAGAAAAACGCTAATTTCTTGCCTTTCCTTTGTTTAGCTTCGAAATTTTGGCATATGATAGACAATACATGATACTACAAAATAATACCAAAAACAAAAATCCGGTGGTTTTGACCGCTCTCGACGATCTGACTTCAAACCCGATTTTCTCGGCTCAGCTGTCAGCGACTTTAGGATCCTTTTGTTGTGGCGGGTCACATATTATACATGTACATCTTGTACAAATGGATACCTGGTAAATGAAGTGTAATCCACTTTACAATGAGCTAAAACTTGGATTCTGGTTCCACTTCAACTGTTGGGAAAATCATGCAAGATTCATGATTTTACAGCATCTATTAAAAGTTGTGGCAAGAACATAGTGCTTGATGATTTTTCTTTGCATCATAATGAAATATATCGTATCAAGAGATTTGTCGTCAGATCTCGGAACCTGCACAAAATAATGTCACAAAATTTAAGGCTTCTGCTCTGCAAAATCTTGAGAGGACTTTCTAACAGCTCTTAGAGAGAGCCTGGACTATTGATCACATGTAATGGCTTGTTTTCATACAACATAGATGATGAGAAAAATATGCACCATATATTATAAAACACACATATACATGTATGTTCAATTGAGGTCAGATTCTCACAAAGCAGATTATGAACTTAAGAATGATGTACAACTTGTATCTCTAGGAATGTTGCTACTGAGGAAAGAGGTCTTCTGAACAGGTCATTGAAGCAGATCGACTCAAATTTGATTGCACACAAAGGGAATTTCAGCTTACTCCATTGCTTCATTCTGCATGAAGGCATTATCAAATTACCCTGAAAATTTCCATAATGCTCTTAAAAACATACTACACTGCTGATTGTTGTGTTGTTGGTTGGTGTTTTCTTCTTTTTTTTTCATGAATATAACTGACTATTTGAATTCAAAAGTTTTGTGGAGTTTTCACTTGATGTAACTTATGGACTTTTAAATAAAAGTAATTATTGAGTAGTAATAATGTCACAATCCAAAACAGGCCTTGAAACACTTTTACTCCATTCAGTACCCCCAAACTTCAAATCAAACTGATATGGATTATTGAAAAGGAAAAAAGAAATAGATTGAAAAATACATGTTGTTGTAATACAGAAATATACATGTGGTAATATAACATTGCAAGTTCATAAGATAATTCCAGACCTTCTGGGAACTTACCATCAGGTAATTTGGTCATGCACAATCAGAACTGCAGCTAAGATAGTTTAACAAATGAAATACCAGCCTTTGATTGGCTGCTGCCATGCTGCTACCATGGACACTGTTATTACTGTTGGGTGCAACTGACATTAAAGGGGATGGCTAGTAACTGATCAGTGTCATATTCAAGTAATGTGCAGTTTAATGTTTCCAGGTTAGCATGCCTGTACAGTGATGGGGCCTTAAACTGCACATAACTTGAATATGAGACCATTCTGAAGCAAATAATTTTCACACAATTGATATTATGATGCACTCTGAAATGAATCCCACAAGGATTGGAACAATCATCCCCAGCATTCCCACTGATTCCCACTGATCAGTTACTAGCCATCCCCTTTAAATGGAAGTGGTTTGATAAATTCATAAGACATCTGCACAAAATCAGAGAGATATTAACACAGCTTTGCCAATATGAGGGAGAAATAGAACTTAAATCATCCAAGCCATGTTGAAAAACTGACGACTCAATCATAAAGTAGCAATTACATTTTTTTTTTTTTTTTTTTTTGGGGGGGGGGGGGGGGATTGTGCACGGAACAAAAACAGAATTATATATGAATAACAAACAACGCTGAATCTGATGAAATGCTACCAGCGAAGAGTAAAATTAATGATTAAGCCCTTTAACCCGTTGAGGACGGACTGATTTTGCTACAACACGCATTTCCCATAGACACCTGCCCGAGTATACTCGGGACTCGTCCTCAACGGGTTAAAAAGATATAGCACCAAACCACGTGCACATGATTGTGGCTTGCGGGACTCAAGCAGTTAAAATGCTACTTGTCAGCTGCAGTAATAAGGCCAAGTGGCGAGGACATGTTTCATAATATGTAGAGATGGGCTGTGCTGTTAGGCCCTGCGTACAATGATCATGTGTACAGCCATACATCGTCCCGCGGGTGACAACACCTTGTATCTCAATTGGCATACCTGGTATATAACAAACCTCCTAACTCAATTTTTAATATATCAAAAAATAGGGGCTAGTGATTTGAACAATTATCAATGTAATCCAAAACAATATTTCCATACTTTTTTTAAAGTCAACATTGTGAAAATTTTGTGAAAATTTTGCAACAACAACAACAACAAAATGACAATTGAAAATTCATATCTTTGAAATATGACATCTTGTCACCCCATGGACGACATGCCAATAAATGCAGCCAAGCAAAACTAATGATGTATCGGTAACATACAGTTAAGATATTACTCTTCAGCAGCCATTGATGCACGAGTTTCCTGAGAACGATGAACTTCGCATCAAACTGCAAAAGATGGAACTGATCTGCATAGAAATTTGCTGTCAATTAAAAGAGGAAATACTGTTTCGACAGCACAACTATTTGCATCCTCCTGTAAAGCACCTATTTATGAGTATGATTTATATTGCACGCAAATTAAAACTGATATGCACACAGAGTATTAGGACCTGCACAACTGACTTCACAGCTATTACCACCAGTCCTCTGTGATGTTCACTTATTGATATAAATGATCATATTTGCATTGATTATTGCTTAATTTGATTTGGTGTCTGTAAATCCATAGGTTGACTCTGAAGGTACAGTGTACCTGTACTTCTTCTCCAACTGACTGCCAGCTTTTCATTCTTTCCTTTACAAAGATTACTTTGTATTTTCCTGCTAATATGAGAAGCATAACACAAAATTAAAATGAATTCGTTCCCTGCAGTGCAGTAGATGCAGAAGAGCTAAGTGTAGGGGGAAAAAAGAAGAAGAGATATTTGTGCTTGGTCCCACATACTGCACTTTGTGTTTGCTGAACAGCTCTTGTCAAATCCGGGAACTGACCGATCAGCTGATACAATGTTGAGGCAACCTCGCTCAATGGGTTCCGATTGACATGTTGGCATGCTAGTACTTGACAAGTTCTACAACAAATCCCTGGCTCCACTACAATGATGTGTCGTGAGAGAGTGTCCCTGGTTTGCTGTAAGCGGACCGCAGGCTGTCCTACCTCCACACTCCAAAAGTCTTGTCAAACACCTGCATAAAAGATAGAAACAGAGAGCCACTCAGTCAATCAATCATAAAGTCCAGCTGCCCACAGATTGTTGTGAGGAAAAGGCGCAAAAGAACACACAAAGCAATGTAATGCTACAATTTCTTGCTACTAGATACGGCCAACTAGCAACAGTGCTAAGTATTTGAAAATCTTTACAAGGGAATGTACCACTAGGAGAACTAAGTCAGGAAGCATTTAAATATCAATGCATAAGGTATAATGGCTATAAAGATGTCAAAAATTACCTGGGTACTTAATGCCCTATTCTTGGGGTCCTCAACTGAACTATCCAAGTCACCTGGGTAGATCTATTATATAGTGTGCCAATAATCTATCTAAAATTCTGCAAGAACTCATGGGTATTATAGAAACAAAAAAAATTACCATTCATATGATATGAGACAGATTTGATTAAATAGTCAATAAGGAAATATGAGTCACAGTATCTGACTTTACCCAAAGAACTTAAAAAAAAAAAAAAATGTACCGAACTATATGTTTTATTCTAGTTTGTGCATACCCTTAACATTTGCAGATATAAATCATCTCATCTTTCTAATACCTCTACAGTTGAACCTCTCTTATCCGGCCTCACTTTATCCGGATCTCTCTATTATACGGATGCAATCTCGCTGTGATGTTTTTTTTTATAATTACAGGAGGAAAGGGGGATTCCCAACTCCTTTAGAACTCCTACACAAACACACATGAATTACATATACTTGATACATTTCTTAATAATTATTTAGGTAAATCATCCCAAGAATTTATAAAAGAAAATGATTTCATTCTTGCAAACACGAACCTCTATTTTGGGGTCTGTTACTGAGTGTAACAATGAAAAGGTTGCAGTATACACATTACTACATGTGGTACAACAATGGGCTACATCAGTACATGTGTATGTATATGTACATGTACAAAGCGTTGAGTCTCCCATATCCGGCCAAATCCCTTATCCAGATGAGCCCCGGTCACGACTTGTCCGGATACGAGAGGTTCAACTGTATTTGAATTTTAGTCTCCACGCCAGATAAATGATGCGATTGATAAAAGAGTTAATATTTACACTAAACATGTGCAGTTCTTGGTCAGCAATGGTCATTCCATTACTTTAAAGCACAAGCTTATTAAAGGTGAAAATCACGGTCTTGTATTTGAATCACATTCTCACATTGTTTTGGTTATTCAATTTTCAGAGAAGATGTGCCCTCGATTGTGTTGGACGAGATGTATACCCAAATATAAAAAATAAACCAATGAGCACATCGATTACAAATTCTTGCTTAAAACTTCACATTCACAGAGATACAAAAATGGATATGTGTACAAAAGGAGACATCACAATGTGATTTTTTTTTCTCCTACTTATGATAATTCTGTTCCTCAAAAACTTGAAATTGTATCTATATATTCATCTGATATGTTTTCCTTCATTTGTGTACTACAAAACATTCATTCTACAGTATAAGTGAAATTACCCCCCCCCCCCCAAAATAAAAAAAGAAAGAATTTTCAATCATTTAGGTTCCATTTCCAGCAACTCTAAAGAAGGGCTACAAAATCTCTACAAACTTGAAACTACAAAAGAAGAAAGGGAAGAAAATATGAACCTTTTCTTGCATGGAGCTGAAAAGTCGTATCTTGCCGGACAGTCTGACCTTGAAGTGCCTTCTCCACAGGTGGCTGCGTTCCATCATCATGGTTCCCACGACAACGTCCCCCTTCATCAGGTCATACCAGTCATCCAGGATGAATACCGCTTGCTTCCAGTGGGTGAGTCTATTTTGAGGAGGCATCATGGTATAGACAAGTAGACAAATATAAGCAAAACATTGTTGAATGAATGAATGAATGAATGAATGAATGAATGAATGAATGAATGAATGAATGAATGAATGAATATATAAACGAATATCAATAAATAGCTATATATAGTAACTGACTGAATGAAACTTTTAAATAAACAAATATATCACAAAGGAAAAATGATACTATGTAAATAACAAAAACAAATTGATTAATAGATAAATACATACATGAGTGTATGTGATTGTTCAAAATTGGGAAGATGAGGAAACTACTTGACCGGCCTACAACTACCAAATTAACTCATGCATTTGTTTCTTGTCATCTAGATTATTGCAATTCCATATTTTCTAACCTCCCTCAGACACATATATTCCCACTTCAACGGGTACAAAATTCTGCTGCAAGACTTGTCTCCCTCTCCAGGAAATCCGAGCCCATAACTCCAATCCTCCGTTCTCTCCACTGACTTCCCATACATCACCGCATATATTTTAAAGTTCTTTTGCTTACGTACAAAATTCTGAATGGGCAAGCCCCCAGGTATCTCACAGATCTTGTTTCTTTACGTTCCATTACTTCCTCAAGATCCCTCCGTTCATCCTCTACAATGCAATTGACTCCTGGACCACGTACTTCCACAAAATATGGTGATCATGCTTTTTCTACAATTGCCCCTTCTCTCTGGAATTCTCTACCCGCCTATATACATCAAGCCACTTCCGTTAATCAGTTTAAGATTTTGCTGAAGACTTTAACTTTTTAGTAGATAGTCCTTTGGAATAGTCCAGTTGTGGGTCGGTCGATGGAGGTGCACACTGATTTTGATTTTCATTATTTATCGTAATTATACACTGTATCTATTTTTTTGGTGGTATTTTTGTACTTGTATTTTGGTATTTTTGTATTATTCTGGTTTAAATATTAATTTTTCCGGTAGACTGTGCGCTTAGAAACATCTGTATTAAGCGCCTTATAAATGTATTGTATTATTATTATTATTATTATTATTATACATAAACAAATACATAGATACACTAAAAAGAGAATAGACATAGAAATTAAACAAGTGAAATAAATTAATAGATAAACATACGCACAATCAAGCACACAGCACAGGGGAGAGAGAGAATGATATAGGAAGAGTTTTATCATAAAACGAGCTATTTAAAATCCATTCTTGTTAAGCTGAGATTGTGATTAAAGCTGCTAAAAACAAAGAAAATAATAAGAAAATACAAGATATTATTAATCATAACTTCTAGAATATTCCTTGTTATGTTACAAGTGAGGTATTCCTGGAAAGGTTTAATTTTGCTCTATGTGATGGACTTACTTTGAAATGTTTAAAAATGGCACGTGCCTCATTTTGCAATAACACTCTTCATATGTTTCACTTACGGAGACTTTGGCCCTGTGTCCAGTACAACTTGGTCATCCAGACTGTCTCCCAGGGGAGCAAAGTCCACCGAGAACCAGGAGCCAAACCCATGGAAGGTTCCGGGTGTGGTCACTCTGAAGCTAAACTCCATCTTAATGGCCTGCATAACAAAAATAGGAATCATTAAAAGAAAAAAAGAATAAGAACGCAAATGTCACTTCCACATTCTCAGATAACGTATAGTTGTAGTTCATTTCATTTCACAAAAAAATCCATACAAAAAGAATAAATTCTCTTGTTGCTCATGGTTTTGTTTCATTTATCATTTTATGTTGGTATAGTCAGTTCCGTACAAAAACAAAATCGTTTTGCTAATTCTACTGAAACAAGGAAAAGTAGAAATTATGCGGTGCGTAACATATGTCCCCGCCGGGAAGTAGCATTTTGTAACAAAATGTGCAATATAGGTAAAAAATCAAGGTCAAAGGTCAAAGAAGTCAAAGGTCAAAATTCTGTGTAGAAGTTTTGAAGCCCTCACCTAGTGCCATCACATAAAGCAAATGGAATCGAAATTGGGTTAGAAATGGCGAAGGAGTAGCATTTTGTAGCCAATGTACAATATAGGTCAAAAATCAAGGTCAAAGGTCAAAGAAGACAAAGGTCAAAATTCTGTGTAGAAGTTTTGAAGCCCTCACCTAGTGCTATCACATAAAGCAAACGGAATCGAAATCGGGTTAGAAATGGCGAAGGAGTAGCATTCTGTAGCAAAATGCACAATATAGGTCAAAAATCAAGGTCAAAGGTCAAAGAAGTCAAAGGTCAAAATTCTGTGTAGAAGTTTTGAAGCCCTCAACTAGTGCCATCATATAAAGCAAACGGAATTGAAATCGGGTTAAAAATGGCGAAGGAGTAGCATTTCGTAGCAAAATGTACAATATAGGTCAAAAATCAAGGTCAAAGGTCAAAGAAGTCAAAGGTCAAAATTCTGTGTAGAAGTTTTGAAGCCCTCACCTAGTGCCATCACATAAAGCAAACGGAATCGAAATCGGGTTAGAAATGGCGAAGGAGTAGCATTTTGTAGCAAAATGTACAATATAGGTCAAAAAATCAAGGTCAAAGGTCAAAAAAGTCAAAGGTCAAAATTCTGTGCAGAAGTTTTGAAGCCCTCACCTAGTGCCATCACATAAAGCAAACGGAATCGAAATCGGGTTAGAATTGGTGAAGGAGTAGCATTTTGTAGCAAAATGTACAATATAGGTCAAAGGTCAAGGTCAAAGGTCACGACTGAAATTCTGTGTAGAAGTTTCAAAGCTCCCATGTAGTGCTATCATATAAAGCAAACAGAATCAAAATTGGCTCATAAATGACAGAGAAGTAGCAAATTGAAGATTTTGATCACACACGGACGGACGCACACACGGACGGACGGACACACGGACACACACACGTACAGAGCCCGTTTCATAGTCCCCTGCTCGAACTAGTTCGGCGGGGACAAACTAGAAATGTCGCTTTGGCGACTGGTATGCCTCCGCCATAATACATGATTTTCCCTATAGGTCTAGATAGTACATGTGGACAATGTGTGACTACATTTTCACAAAATTGGCAAAATATTGAAATAACAAATTTCTCACAAATGTGTTGAATGTTCACCTTCCTTGACCTAGGTTTGATTGGATGAATAGGAGAGCATGTATCTAGGGATTTAAGGACTTTAACTTGACTTTGACCCATTCATACATTTAGGCATCGAGTAATTTTCAAGGTACAGGTGTGGAGAATTGGTGTGAATTTCTGAATTGAATAGTAAATTGTTACCATTTTCATCTGGCCCTTGACCCTAAAATTCATAAGATAATCACTTTCAGGTAGAACATGCATAATATGTACTAAGTTTCAAGATAACTTGAGCCACTTCCAAGATATGGAGGAAAAAGTTAGTTCAGCACTTTCACTTGATCTTTGACCTTTTGACCTTTGAGGCAAAAAAAAAATGAAAAAAAAAACTTTCCAGAGAATTTCTATTAGGTTACACATGCATACACCAAGTGCAAAAAAAAAAAATATAACCCTGCTGGCATTGCATAAATATGAGGGAAATAGTAAAATTTTGAAGTGTTGCACTTGACCTTTGACCCCTGACCTTTGACCCCATGAACCCTACATTCTCTAGATACAATCAATTCCAGTCAGTACATGTATATACTATGTTCCATGAAGATACCTTGAACAATTTTCCAAGGTACGGAGAAAAAAAAGAAGTTTTAATATTTTTACTTGACCTTTTGACCTTTGACCTTTGACCTCATGACCTAAACTTTCACCAGAGAATCTTCATTGGGTAATACATGTATACACTAAGTTTCAAGAAAATATCTTCAGGCATTCAATAGATATGGTGGAAATAGTGATATTTTATGTATTTGACCCTGACCTTTTGACCTTTGACCTTTGACCTCATGACCCAAACCTTCACCAGAGAATCTTAATTGGGTAATACATGTATACACTAAGTTTCAAGAAAATATCTTCAGGCATTCAATAGATATGGTGGAAATAGTGAAATTTTATGTATTTGACCTTGACCTTTTGACCTTTGACCTTGAGCATGTGCACCCAAAAGTTGATAGGCACAACTTCACTCCCTAATACACATACATGCCAAGTTTCATTAGGATACCTCAACAGGTTTTGATAGTTACCTTGTCCACAAAATTCATTACGGACGGACGGAAGGACGGACGGACGGACGGACGGACGGACGGACGGACGGACGGACAACCCGAAAACATAATGCCTCCGGCACCACTTCGTGGCGGAGGCATAAAAAAAAAAACAACACTAAACATTGAATGTAATTCTATCACAAGGGTTCATTGACAAGTGTCAATTTTCATACACACAGAAAGATGTATGATACACTGTATATACTTGGGTTCATAGACTTTTGTTGCCCAAAGGTTGACAATTCGTGGCATATTTTTGTTGACATATCACAGACATGAAAAGTCTTCAGTATATCACAGTTTGAGAGAAAAGGAGTGACCTACATCCAAAAACCCCTTCTATTTTCTTCTGTTTTCTTAATATTTTTTAAAATCACATTACTACTGACCTCTAGCTGCTGGACAGTCATCTTGCAGAGGTCAAAGGTGAAAATGAGCGCTGGCTCCGCTAAGATGTCACCAGGGTCTAGCTGTTCATTGATGAGAGGCTTGGAGAAGTACTCGGATTTGGCAGCTGCTCTGTCATGAAGGCAATGAATGCAGGCAGTGTAAAACATCATTACTTATTAACATCAAATGAATGTTCCTGTAGACATACTGGGAGTTAAAGGACAAGTCCACCTTCATATACATGTGGATTGAGTGAATGCAGCAATATTAGTAGAACACATCAGTGAAAGTTTGGGGAAAATCGGAGAATCCGTTCAAAAGTTATGAATTTCTAAAGTATCTGCGCAGTCACTGCTGGATGAGAAGACTACTACAGTGTATGATGTCATATGCGTACAACCATATAAAGAAAATAAAAAGAGAATTTCACAAAATTTTACTTTTTGAAGAAAGTGCACATTTCTTCGACTTGTTACTGACATATGTTAAGGGTAATATTATTCCCCCTGCCTTCTGAAAGAGAGAAGTCAAGTGTTCTTTTGTTATGCGAGAAAAGTGAAAATATGTTGAATTTTCTAAATTCTTTCTTTATATCATTGTACTCATGTGACATCACAAGCTATAGTAGTCTTCTCATCCAGCCTTGAGTGAGCAGAAACTTCAAAAATTCATAACTTTTGAACGGATTCTCAGATTTTCCTCAAACTCTCAATGATGTGTTCTACTAATATTGCTGCATTCACTCAACCCACATATCTATGAAGGTGAACTTGTCCTTTAATGGGGTCTGAGCTTTCGATCCCAGCAGAATCTTCGTCAGGGGTAACGACAAACAGACAGGGAAAGTAATCACATAATAAAAGGACTACACACAACAAGAACAGTCAGGGGAGGGCTAGGGACACAGAATGAAGAAAATAAAAGGGAAGGGTTGGGGGTAATGGGCAAGGAGCCCAACAGGTAAAGGGAGGGGGATTAAAGCAAGAGGGTTATTAGACTAAAGGCAGCGGTGGGTCAATGATGATCCCAAGAATCAAAGATGGCAACCTATGAAGGATAAAGATGAATAGGGAGGCAATATCAAACAGGGTAAGGAACAACAGAGGGATAAAGAATAGGAAGAAAGTGAAATAGCAACAGCACGAGTGGGGGGGGGGGGGGGGCTGAACAAGCAGTTAGCCCTAACCTGGCGTACCAAGGCATACTTGTGAAAAGCATCTTCAACAAATCTCAGAATTACACTACAGTCGACTCCCATTATGACGATGTCCTCGAAACCAGCAGTCCCTTTTACGTTATATTGAAATTCTGTTACAGCTGAACAGTAAAAGATATAAAGATGTATACATGATGATTTAGGGACCTGAATTTTAACTTCATTGTAACAATAAATTTGTTAATACCTTATTCATTTAATACAAGAGTGCACTGCACTACAACTGTGAAAGTTTTCTTGATCCTAATCTTGTTTTCGAGGAAACCTTGCCATGTACTGTAGCAACAAACACCATTTTTACCCTTACTGTACTTGTCAATTTACTTTCAATCTGGAGCTCTATGTTTGCCTACATGCACAGATGTCTGGAGACTATTTGTCAGTGAATAGTGATTACCTAATCCCTCTAATACCTATCGAGTCATATTGGAGTTCCTGTTAGAGTGAGGCCCATTGCTACACCTGAGTGAGGCTTCCTAATCTACAACTGGGTCAAGTTTGGATGGATTTATACTGAACACTGATGAAAGAACTACAGCAGTTTAAGCTACACATATAAAGCACTTGAACACACAAAGGATTACACATTATTGATTTATCTAATGTATGATACAGAAGAAAGAAAAACCACCATGACACTAAATATGAAGCTCGGATATGTACTGCATTTGCAGCAACATACAAGGCAGACAAGGGATACAAAGATAACATAGTTCACATTACAGAGTAAACATCACTGTACTACAAATGGAAATGGCAATGTACAAAACTATACTATTACAGAAATTGACACTTCTATTGCCATCATTGTTTTAAAGGGGCTGTACAGTACTGGTTAAGGTGGGGATTGGTGTTTTTTACATTCCTAAGTGAGATAATGAGAAACCTGTTATGAAATATGAAAGAGCATGTAATTTTAAGAAGGATTCAACATTTATTTGATGAAAATCAGTTTTCAAATGGCTGAGATATCCAAAAAAGTGAAAATAATAAAAGACTACAGGCCACAACTTTATTAGGATTTCTTTGTTTCATCTTGTTTTTGGATATCTCGGCCACTTCAAAACCGATTTTCATCAAATAAACTTTTGATACCCCTCAGAATTGCATGCTCTTTGACATTTCATAGAGTGGTTTCTGAATATCTCGCAAAACGTTAAAAGCTAAATCCTCACCTCGACCAGAACTGTACACACCCTTTAACAGCAAGAAATTTGATAATGACGGAAAGGAATATTGAAATATTTTCAAACATAACTGTGAGATCATGAGACAAGCAAACCTTGCGATAGGCAAATAATCACTTCAATCCAAGCCATATTCACCTATTGGCACATTCATTGGAAAGCTATCATTTTTAATCAGCACATCTGGAATCTAGCTGTTTATGAATAGAGATTACCTTAAAGGGGATGGCTAGTAACTGATCAGTGGGAATCAGTGGGAATGCTGGGGATGATTGTTCCAATCCTTGCGGGATTCATTTAAGAGTACATTATATATCTATTGTTGTGTGAAAATTGAAGACCTGAATATAAGAACGACCCAAGTCCAATTTTTGGCCAAATTCAGTTTGACATGGGAAATTGTAGCTCATGCATGGACTCAGAAGTGTATATGATAAATCCTAATTACCCCCGGAAGTGCCTGAAATAAATGAGTTAAATCTTAATATGAATGTAAGAATGAAGGACTTGGGTCATTCTTACATTCATATTATAGTGCCCTCTCTCATCCTTCTCTCACCTCCATAGCAGAATATTATGTATATGATTCAAAGAACGACCCAAGTCCATCACACAAAATGGCCTCTCCACAATTAATGTAAATGTTAATTGTCATAATAATATATGTTCTAGTTTGTATAAACAATGTTGCCTTCCCATCACAGTTAAATAGAATATTATTGGACAAATAAAAAAGATACAAAGTTTTTTTTTAAGTTTACTCGAAATGGTCTTCCATGGACTTGGGTCATTCCATATTCAGATACTCAATTATTTGCTTCAGAATGGTCTCGTATTCAAGTAATGTGCAGTTCAATGTTTCCAGGTCAGCATGCCTGTACAGTGACAGGGTGATCGTTAACGGCCCGAGGGGCTATGTTTATTTGATTTTTTTTTTCACCCTACTAGTAATGATAATAATATAATAATGATAACAAGAACATTGTCTTTTTTATCCAGGGTAGCCTCTAAGTATTGACACTGTCCTACCAGAGGGCCCTGCCAGTATTAACCCAGCAGTAATCCTAGCCTGTCAAATACAACATGCAAAGTCTGGGTTGCAATCAAACAATTTATGGCCATATCAAACGTCTGGCAGATTTTACACTGAAGCTATTTATTCCTTTGTGTCCAGTCTGCTAAATGAACATTGATTCTAAAAAAAAAAATAAAATAAAAATAAGAAAATGAAAAGTAGTCTATTCTATGCTTCTCTCAGTTTTTATGAGGTGAGTTTGAGAGATGATGACAAAGCTTACTTCAGAGATGAGTAGTCCAGGTCGCACACTGAATCCCAGAATGCAATGCGCTCCTGCTGCTTGGGGGCTGAGATGGGGGCCAGGGTGAGGTGGGCTTGTGAGGGCCACATCCTCCCATCGTCCTTCAGCCACTTGTCCCTGGCAATGATGACCGACTCTATCATGAATTCAAACTAGAGAGTTGAAATTAAAACAAGCATGCTCCCAAGAGGCTGTCAACTAATATGTAGATGAGATGATCGACATAAAATTCTGATAGCACAGGAAGACAAGGGTGCCCTGATCGAGTTGATCTTCATTCACTACACACAAGGGTACATTTGTGACCAGCCAAACAAAAGGATGCGAAAGTCGCTGATGGCTGAGCTGAGAAATTCAAGTTTGAAGTCAGATCATCAAAATCAGTCAAAACCATTGGATTTCTATTTTTGGCATAACCTTTCAGTCTAATATATTGCCTATCAGCTGCCGAAATTTTGAAGCTAAATGATCAAAGGAAAGGTGAGAAATGAGCGTTTTTTGGGTGCCATGATTTTTCGACTTTCAATGAAACAGAAACGTGTCCAGAGATTTGGATTCAGCACCGCAGAAAGACTCCACCCCTAACAACCAAAGAGTGATCATATTGGTCAGTGTGTGCCATCCTGGTTACTGATTGTTCGTGCATAGACCGCTGGCACTAAGCTTGAATGAACATCGCGGAGGTTGCTAGGAGCATACCTTCTATTGTAAGGAGGTGAAAACTGTCTTGCATCCCCTTGATTACAATTAGGTCAGAAGGAAAACTTTGAAAGCGGTTTTCTCGAAACATTGATTTCCTAAACCACTGGACATGCTCTCATAAAATCATCGCTATCTCCGTAACCAAGTACTTTAATGAGTCGTGATATTTATGAAATTAAAGTGGAAGAGTGAGGGAATAATGTCATGCCATTTCATAAAATCTTCCTCCCCAGACTTTTGAATCCTTTTGTTGTAGCGGGTCACATTTGAAAACCATGAATAGCATAGATCTGCTGAAGTAGAACTGCCGATCAGCATATAACATGTGCTCGAAGCATACATCAGTATCTGTTGACTCCAATTTAGTATTCTTTGACTGTCAGTGTAATTACATAGAGATCAGTGCTAAGCTGTACACAATTCATCACAAGGATTCTCGAATATACCCGGGTCAGGCTAATTTTACAACTCCGTGGTATCCCCATGCTACCAGGTCTTTAATCAAAATCTTTTAACTACCGTGTATTATAAGCTGATGGAGAATATATGAAATTTCCTCTCTCATATATGCAGCAATTGCTCAGTATATTTTAAAAAGAAAACCAGTTGACTTTACCCAAGACTAATAGGTCTAAAATGGTATATGTCTCTCTCTTTCTTTCTATGTTACATGTTTATCTATGTTGCTATCTTGACAAGCGTATACCTGTAGACATCAATTTCATATCTGAATAGAGAGAAGAAAAGAGTGAGAGACAGATAACTAGAAAGAACAAGAACTGGTGGGAGGGGGAGATTATCTTTCCAACAGAATCAGAAAGAAGAAGACAAGAAAAAACTAGAAATGTCGCTACAGCGACTGGTTATACCCCCGCCAAACAACATTTCATAAGCTTTGGTCAAAACAACATTTCATTAAAGCTTTGGTCAAAAAACTGAGGAAGTAGTTAAATCCGCAAGATCTTTCCTTGATCTTCTGCCATTAATATGCCGTTACCATGGCAACGTACTTTCGGGTACTGTCGAAAAATGCGTCTTGCACATCTACAACCAAAGGCACACATCTGTACCAAGTTTCATGGAAATTGGGCAAAAACTGAGGAAGTAGTTTGCAACACAAAATTTTCCATCATTTTGGCTCATAATATGTAAGCTGTTACCATGGCAACATACTTTTTGTCACTGTCAAGAAATGTGTCATGCTGACCTATATCCTAAGACAAACATTCAATATGAATTTCATGAGAATTGGAAGAACACTGATGAAGCAGTTTTGCCATGAAGCATTTTGCCCTATATTTTACCAATAACATGCCATTACCATGGCAATGCACTTTTTGCCACTGCGGAAATATGTGTCTTGCACATTAACATATTCAGATGAACATCTGTACCTAATTTCATAAAAATTGATCAAAAACTGTGGGAGGAGTTCGCGACACAAGATTTGTACCCATTTTTGCCCATAATATGCCGTTACCATGGCAACGTACTTTTGGGTACTGTCAAAAAATACGTCTTGCACATCTACAACCCAAGGCACAAATCTGTGCCAAGTTTTATGGGAATCGGTTGAAAACTGAGGAAGTAGTTCGCGACGCAAGATTTGCAACGGACCAACCGCCCGACCGACCGCCCGACCGCCCGACCGTCCGCTGATTCCTATATACCCCCTTCAAACTTCGTTTGGCGGGGGTATAAAAAACATGATGAACTTACAATGAGCAGAGTCCCCATCCACTCTGAGATTATGAGGTCTACTTTTTCGGGAAGCATCACTCCTTCAACTTTGCCATGGAAGACTTGGATACGCTCCGATAAGTGGTTGTGCTCAATTAGGCTCCTTGCTGTCTCTGCAATTTCACTGGCTTCAATAGAATACACCTTTATCAAGAATCAAAATGAAGACCAAAAACAAGTGAGATAAGTTTTAAAAGAAAATATTTGTGATAAAATCATCTTGCTTTGAGTGAAATATCCCATTTACAATGTGACTTTCATAAATTGAGTAAATTAGATCAAACAGTATGGTAAATGCTTTTTAATCAAAATCTGACAAAACTGTATTAGTCATGGAAATTTTAATGTTTCTCATATTTTCCAGGAATAGTGGTACTACTACGGTGACAGGTTTATCAATCACCTGTACACATCTTCACTGAATTCTTCTTGCTAAATATCAAATCAAAAAGAATACTTTATGGCATTAGCATCAAATTGAGGAATGGTAATACCCTCAATAGCAATAATGAATATTAATGAGATATGCCAAAACAAATTTATATTGCCTAGTATCATTGATGATCATCAATGGATTATATTCTTCTTTGATATCAATGTGAAATTTTGTCATTTTGTATTTTTAAGACTTTCTTACTGTTCACCTGTTTGTTTCATATTACTCTGTATTTCAAAGTCAAATTGAATATGACACTGAGTTTCACTTCATGGATAACTGACAAAAACCTTTAAAATATGACAGTCAACAAAATGAGACATAAGAATGAATTAAACATTTTCATATGATCAAAATTGAGAAGTGAAAAATGATTTAATTCAGGGAGTCACAAGACTGAAAACAGAGGCAATAATGAAGGAATGCAAGTGATAAGATATTAGAGGCCAAATGTGGTGGCCGAAAATGATAGGATGTGAAGAAACAGGAAAAGAAAATATACAAGATGCAATATAAAAAGAAAGCATAGATGAAGTATAGTACATTGAGTATGTATTCACAAGTTCAGGGAAGTATATGGATATATGTTAGACAGACAATCGAGAAGGAATAACCTTTGACAAGGAAAGTGCCGGATCGGATTACGTACAGAGACTGTTGTGAAAATAAACACAGAGGGGTGCTCATATATCTGTCTGCATGCTGCACAGACAAGGAATTACATTGAACCTAGGTCTGTGCGCAGAGTATACAGAGGTTGAAAGGGAAGACCGTATGTGATGCTGATCTACAATGAGCGAATATATATTAAGCTTTTCCACATTCTCAACAAATATGTACACATGAATTAAAATGGCAAATGGAATGCAAACTATACATATTTTTTGCTAGAAACTAGGCACTGATTATCATGTTTCATTCTTCTTCTTTTTTTGACTCACCTGCTTTGCTGCTCCATGTTTGGCACACAGCATACTTAGGAAGCCTGTCCCACATCCCACATCTAGGACCACCTGCAAGTATATAAGCAAGGCTCGTGATCTTTTTTTGATTCAGCTTTCTGGTGTAGAAGTCCTTGAATCATGAGTGTTATTACCTTTAACTTGTTCAGAAAAACTCCAGGGCATATTCAGGCAGATGGCAATGATAGGGAAACCAGTTAACTGCACTGTATATCATAATTCTATTTCATTGGAAATATCATGATGGAATGATATTAAAACACATTTTCCTGGTAAATTGTGTCCCAACTATCAAATTATATGTATATTGAAGTAATGATAAGTCTAGTATCTGGTATATTATATTTGGTAACCTGTCAACAAAAAAATGAAATAATGATGGGTACGATTTCATCCCAAATTAAAAACCAAAGTGAAGCAGTGTGATAATACTGTGTGTAAAGAAATGTGGGCCAGTTCTGTCCCCCCCCCCCCCTTTTTTTTCTAAAGTGTCTCAGATGTACTTTCCCCACTCCTGATGACAAACATTGCACCTCTTGTAGAAATTACACATCAACAAGGAAATGAAAAACTGATTTTAGTTGATCTTCATCATCTACAAAAGGAAAATGTTTGATCCAAATATTGCTGAGGTCTTTTCCACATGGAACAAAAAAAATCACTAGCTGTTGAATCTACAAGGCAATGATTATGGAGGGGTACTGCAGAATTCGAAGGGTGAAATCATATATTTTACAAAGGTTGTGAATGTGTGAAATTAAGTGTAATCATCTGCACCCCTCCCCAGGGGTGGATCCAGGAATTCTGTTAAGGGAAGGCACCTTTACAAAATAAAAGGGGGTGCACGTGCCCCCATTTTTTTTTAATTTTAATTTTTTTGTGTAACAAAAAATTAAGAGGGGGACGTGTGCCCGGTAACTGTCTCGATCCGCCACTGCCTCCCTGAAACAGGATAATAATCAGGCCAAGGGACATCAGATGCTTTGAGTGAAAAGCCAAATCAGCAAACAGCATCAACTACAAACACATTAAAAAAAGAATGTGTATAAATCATATCGCTCTCATATTTCTCACCTTGCAAAACAAATATTGCATTTCTGGCAAAGTGATATATATTTGTCACGGTTTGTCTCTGATACATCTTAAATTCCAGCAATAGTTTTCCCCTACCACCTGAGTATCTATGGATCATCCTTGTCATAAAACTGAGGGGAGAGAGACTGGGAAAGAGATAGAGAAAGAACTTATCTTACCTTTCCTTCTAAAAATTTCTTGTTTTTGATGATGGCATTAAAGTAGGCCTCATTTCTGGCTGTGTCACTCAGCATCTCCTGTTGCAATTTCTGTTAAAATGAGGAGAAAAAACAAAAACAGTGATAGCAAACAGATATCTATTTCGTGTACATTTTGTGTGCCTAATAAATGTATACATATTTGTAATACCATGCTTATCATCACACATTTTGTTAACCACATTATAGAGGCCATATATATAACCTGTACACAGCATCTAGAATACGGTGGCCACAATACAAGATGTAGTAAACAGAGTACTATTTCAACATTCAAAACAGAGTTGAATTGAGGTGTGCAAAACTCTACTTATAACGATGTAAACTCCACTTTTCACACCTACTGTTAAGGTTAGAAAGCTTAATTACATTTTAGTTTTAATCGAGCTCTGCTTTTTGAGCAAGGGTACAACTGAAAATAGTGTACATTATAAATTTATCATGCAAGTAAGTTGCACTGATCTATTATAAACTTTTTTGCTTGCAAGGCAAGGGAGAATATTTGAAAACTAATAGAGTAATCAACCCAGCTTGCAGTAGAGTGCCTGTTTCTGGCAGAGGCACTTTCATCAATCAATAAAACAGCTTATGAACATCATGTGTGCTTTATAGTCCCACTTCAGAACACAAGCAGGAGTTACTCGCAAGTGTTATTAGAAGTGACACCTGATTGGGCCTTTTCATCAATGAATGAAATGGCCCCTGCTGCAAATAGGCACTCTGCATAAGGCCTGTTGTAAACAGGTATTTACTCTAGCTGCACAATTCTCCATTGTTTTATTTTTTCCTTTAGTTTTACAGAGCATCTATAAAATCCAAGAATGTATTTGACTAGAAGAGAGAACTGGAATTTCTTTATACAAGAAAAAAAAAAAGTTAATGCAATGAAATTAAGTATAATAATTTTATGCAGCTTTACCAGTGTGCTGTAGCTTCCAAAGTATTCCTCATCTTGCCAGTCAGGTTTGGTGATGGCACAGTGAGGGGGCTTCGTTGTGACGTGATTGGTGGGAATGTAACCGGTTACGCTGCCCTTGCGTGCCCACCACCAGTGTCCAGTCGTCTTGCACAGCACAGACAGCAGCTGTCCACTCTCAAAGCTTAGCTAAAAAGCAGAAATGATAAGACACTTTAAAGATTATGCAGAAAATAATTTTCCCGGTATTGCATTGCAATTTGCTATGTATTTTTTTTTCTTTTAGATGACTGCTATATAAAATTTCTTGTGTGTGGTGTTTTTTTGTTTGTTTGTTTGTTGTTGTTGTTGTGTTTTACATAGGACTGTACAGAACTTTGTTGAAAATATTTTCCCATTGATCAAAACTGCTAATCAAATTTGAGAAGTAAAATCATTCCCTGTTATGAAAGGGATAATGATTAAGAATAAAACAAAAAAGAAATGCAAGACTATCCAAGAGCAGTTCTTTCCATTTTTTTTTTAATTTGTTCATTTATTTATTTTATTTCATTTTGGGCCTATCACAGCAATTCTGTCACCTTAGGGACATACAGCTGTTCCTCCTGGGCAAATGGAATGAACATATATCAGTTTGTAGCAGGACAGACAGTTAAAGGGATGGTATAGTTTTGGTTGAGATGGGGCTTCAGGTTTTCGAATTTTTTTTTGTAAGATAATGAGAATCGCCTCTTTTGAAACGTGAAAAAGCATACAATTCTTAGAGGAATTCAAAGGTCATTTCATAATTGTTTTTGAAATAGCAGAGATATCCAAAGACAGAGAGGTCCTATTAAAGGTAGGGATACCTTTTACAGACCTCCCAAAATGCAGCAAAACATTAAATATGAACCTCAGGGGACTTGTTTAGGCCACTGCTGAGAAATTTGGAAGTCAACAGTTATCTACAATTTGAATAATGCACAAAACTCAACTACTCAGTAGTTCTGTGTGTCAGCCACACTTAAGCCTTTTTGTTGCAGTCTTCTGTATTTTTTATCTATAAACACAAATCTAAAAGTATAAGAGCTGATGTAATAACATATAGAGTGTGTGGCAAGAATGTATATATAAATGTTTGTAAGTTTTGATGAACTTTCTTCACAAAATATACATGATGGACACACATGCAGTGCATGGGTCTGCAAAGGTAGCCTAGTAATGTACTGGAATTTACAGTGAGCCCTGAAAAAAATTCAATTCAAAATCTAACGGTCAATAAAAATGTACTAAATGTTACCTTCCACTTTCAATACTTTATGGGAGTTTCTAAAATGATATTCTTTTCAAAATACCACTGTATTTATACAACTCTTCATTTAAGGCCTGCAAATGGGACTCCCTACCTTTAAATATAAACGGTGGGACCCAATTTTGTAACATTAGGACCACTGTGTTTTATTTTGCTTCTGAGTATCTCAGCAATTTCAAAGCCGATTTTCATCAAACTTTGAATTCCTCTTGGAATTGTATGCTATGAAATATTTCATAAGTGGTTTTTAATCATCTCACAAAAAAAAATATATATATATATAGAATTGAATCGCTACCTGGTACCTGATGGCTGAACCAAAACTATCATTAGTACCTAGTACCATCCCTTTAAAAGACAAGTTCACCCAATATGTGCAGGTTGAGTACATGCAGCAATATAAAATAGTAGAAGACAATAGTGAAAGTGTGGAAAAATTTTTAAAATCTACTAAGAAGTTATGATTTTGTAAATTTTCAGTGCTTCCATCGCTGGAAGAGAGGAATCAAGTTTGTAATGTCACTGCGGGGCAACGATAAGATCTAATTTTGTTATAAATTCTAAAGAAAATATATGATAGATCTAACGTTAAATAGAATTCAACATATTTTCAGATTTCTGGCAAAATGAAAGAGCACTTGACTTACCCTTTTGAGAAAGCAGGGGGACAATATTATCCTTTCTTAACATGTCGGTAACAAGTCTAGGAATATATACATTCTAGATATTCTATGTACCGGTACTTTTCATTTAAAAAAAAAAAAAAAAAAAAAATCATGGAACTCTCTTGAAATCTTCGAATTTTATTTCCTTTTTAATCTTTATATCGTTGTGTCTTGCAAATACTGTGGAAACCAACACTCACTTCTACGAAATAATTATTTATGAGTTCGCCATAGTTCAACTTGACTATGCTGCGAGCTCGCTAAGCTCACCAACGCTCCTAGAGTGACTCGTAAGTTGGCTAATTTAATTCGTCATGTTCGTCAGGTTATGTCTGAAGCGCCAGTTCCACAAACACTACACAAACTGTGACGTGCGGGACTAAACAGTAAATGACAACAAACCTGAGTGTCGTCCTTGGCAGAAAAATCGGCAAGAGCAGTAACGATTTCCAAAACATCACTGTCATCAATCTCACTACATTTCCCATTACCACTTGCCGGTACATCTCCATTACTATCGATATCAATCGAGTTTATACTGACGAGACTTGCTTTGTCTTCGTCGCCCATTTCCTTCCGATCGCTGCCAGCAAGATGTGAATAAAATGAATGGAAAGCGCGCACAGGCCGGGCTGGCTCTGTGATCTCAATCGAGCTTCAAGCATCATACGCCCCTCAACCTCAAGGGTAAGTGTACTCTTTCGTCCGACCGAACCACGCCACTCCACCTCCACCAGCTTCCCCAGAGGCTGGGTAAGGTGTCGTCGCAGCGGCCAGTCTCGTTAGCTCTATACATGTACACTACTAGTATTTCCGCAATTGCGCAATCGTTTGACCCCCCCCCCCCCCCCCCATGCTAGATGAACTTTACACCACTACCCCACCCCCCCCCCCCCCCCCCGCCGCAAAAAATTCCAAAGGAATCTAGAATATTATACTGTACATGTAAAAACTGAAAAAAAAAAAAAACGGGCATAATTGCGATTGAATGAAAAACTGGAAATTTCGAAATTTTGATGATTGATTGATTGATTTTATTTCCGCAAAATATAATAATGTACATCAATTCTTATTGAATAATACAAAGAAATTATCACAAAAGTACATGAAACTACGGCTGGATGGCCCTACTCAGCTAGCCCTCATGGTGGAGCTGTTCTACCGAGGGGTCCAGAAGAAAACACACTCGGTGTATCTGAAATTAACATACAAACTTGTATCAACAAAAACTACATTACACAAAATTTAAACAACATCCACTACTACATTTCTGTTACTATTACCACGATGGCAATAAGCCAAGTCAATGAATTTAACAAATATCTACATCTATCGCTTCAAAGAAAAAAAAAAAGAAGAAGGAGAAAAAAAAGTACATGGTTAGTATTAAGTTGACAATTTAAGACTGTTGTATAAACACGATCTTCTATAACTGAAAGATTTATACGGCAGTATTGAGTTTTGGGTTTTGGGAGAGGTAGAGTACCAACAGAACGAAGATTATATGGTGTATCGGAAAATCTAAACATCTCTTTTAAATATGGTGGAGATAATTAATGGCCTTGATCATGGAGTACAATGATCAATCTGCGCCGGGATTCTAGTGTTTAAGGTTCATCAAAGTATGGGATTTCTTGATTTGAAACATATTATAAGGGTTTATTCGAAGAATAATTCTCAGTGCCCTATTTTATAATTTTTGTAATTTATCTGTGTGTTTTGCCGCCGATGATCCATACATAATATCTGCATAAATCAAATAATGGGAGAATAAAGATTGTATAAAAATATATCAATTTCAAAGTTGAAGTATTTACATAACTGCGTAAACGGCACAGAAATTTCACCAGTTTGACACTATCTTACACATTGTATCTATTATGTATATCCCATTTCAGCTGTTGATCAATCATAACACCAAGGTATTTTACAACATCCTTCTGTTCTATTCTATTTCCAAAAATAGATAATATTAATTTACTACATTTGTTTATTTTATGTACATACTATATTTATTTTAAGTTGTGAGGGAATGACGTGCTCACTAAGTGTCTTTGCCATTTGCATATTCATATGACTGTTCAAGATTTACTGTTTCCACCCAAGATAGCGAAACTTCAAAATGGCATAAGTTCCTTATTTTTCATCCGATTCGATCAAGGACCAATTTCAGCCATTTCAAACCAATTTTTATAGAATAAACTCTGAATTCCTCTTAGAATCGTACGTTCTTTTATATTTCGAGGTTTCTCACAAAAACGATGGAAACCTGAAGCCGCATAATACCAATAAAAGTACACTACCTCCTTATAAAACCATATCCCGATTACATGGCTATTAAATAGTACTGTATAGTACGCTTGCAGCTACAACCATTCTTATGTTAATTGATTTGATAAATTTGATTTGTTACATATTCTTTCTTCATTTGATAACTTTTGTATATAATACTTTCTTCACTGTCATTTTGGTTCAAAATTTTCAAAGAGAAATCCTTTATACCAATACACTATACGTCGAGTATTACTTTTTTGTTAGATGATATTAGGAACAACTTATAATGTTAAAGAGCATACGCTTCTAAGAGGCCTGTTCAAGGTTTGGGACAATTCTTGGTTTTGAAATGGCTATAAGGATATCCAAAAACAAAGTAAAATAAAGTGATCATCTAAAAGGTGGGACCCACTTCTTATTTTGTGAGATAATGAAAAGAGTTTTTTTTTGTTTTTTTTTTAATTCTCTCGCACAAAAAAAAGTTGGTAACCTAATTCAGCATCTCAACCAATAATCCCTTTAATTAGGTGCCTAAACCTTCCCTCACTGTCTCTGTCAAGTAGATCCTAGTTTTCATGATACGTGTTGAAAAAAAAAAAAACATGGACGACATTATTTTTTGGTGAAGATGCAAGATATCGATTGAATTTTTTTAAGAGGAAATAATGCAAACAAAATGAAGAAAAACAATTTTATAACTATGCTACTTGTATCATACATGTACTTGTATTGTGAATAGCTGAGCGGGGGGGGGGGGGGGAGGGGGGGGGGGGGCTTAGGAGGTTTTAAGGAAGGCGGATTAAAGAGGGATATCGATTAAAGACCGCCGGAGAGCGGTCAAACAAGTGTTTTTTTTTTTTGTTTTTTTTTTAAAGAATATTTTATTCTTCATCAATGGGAAACATAATATACAAACAAATTTATACAAAATTCTCTGGACCAATTTCGTAATCCTTTACATCAATAAATACAAAATTTATACCAAAACTTTACATCAGTTTAATATGTTTTGATACACTCTGATACATTTTTTTCACAATCCATATACACAATCCATATATAGATGTCTCTTCTTTTCTAGTTTTACACTACTAATCCCTCATTCTCTTAACAATTTTATTCTTTCATCATATCATAAATTCTGAAAGAAAGAAAGATATTAATTCTATTAACTAAATCACTTACCCAAAAAATAATTTCTTTTCAGCTTTCATTCAATCCAACCTAAAATATCAATATCCATTGATTGAAGTTTATTGTTAAAAAAAAACAAAACAACCACCTCCCTCGCAACCCCCCCCCCCCGACCACTCTATAGATACCCCCGTCCATTCTCCCTCTTACTACCCCACCCCCATCCCCCCTCCCCCTTCCAAAACCCCCATCACGTACAACAAAACCTCAAAGGCAACTGACTTACATAACACATCCATTACACTACGAGTGCGTGGAAAAGGCATTTCCTGGTGGATGTGCAGCAGACCCTACTCTATTAAATAAACGCAAAACAAATTCTCAATTCTTTTTCCAGTTTTCCCACTTTTGTAAATGTATTGACAACGTATTCCGTATAACTGCTAACTTTTCTTCTTCTAACATATCCTGCTCTATAGACCTTTTAATGAAATATTCCGTTGGGGGTGTCTTATTTTGGAAAGGAGGTACGAGTATGATCGTTCTCTATCATAGAGCTGTATTATAGAGCTCCTCCCTCTATGTTCTCTATCAAACCGGCTGATCGGCTCTGATCGTTCTTACATGGCGCCATCTGTTGACTGACAATTGCTGAGCGATGCTTTTCGCGCGGCTTGAGTGAAATGCGAATTACGTTCTGTGCACTTTACCCGCGCCGTCGCCGTGCGTGACTCGCTCGTGGTGTGGATCTTTTACGCTATGCTAATGCGCTAAGCGCTAGCTCCTGCACGCTCGCTCTGTGGATGACGATGTACTAGACAGGTAGCTAGCTAGCTACAGTAGCTGTGCTTTGAGTAATGGCAGTGAAACTTTCACAACCTTGAACGTTACTCTTCTACGAAATGTGGCGATCTTCAGAAGTCGAATAACACAGGACTGATATTGCTGCGTAGCATGCTTTCAAAATGACTGTGTGACGTCGGAAATCATGAATAGAATTGTGTGTCTACTCTACCGCCGCAACCAAGTCCAAGGACTCCCAGCTCGGAGCCGGAGTATTGAATGAGCAGCTGGTTTTGGACAATAATCATACGGTGGTGCGTATTACAGGCCCTGCGATATGTTTATTGTACTGTAGGCTAACCTATTGTGGTGAATGAGCAAATCTCTGAATCTGATTCTGTCAAGAGTACACCAATGATCATGAGCAGTGAGCACGTTTCAGCGGGGAAATACCGCGATATCTGAATCTCTGGCCAATCTCTGAATGAAATCTGGACATACAGGTGGCGCTGGTCACATCACTTTTCACCCAGACTACAGAGCAGAGTTCGAGTTTGTCATGGTTGTTGCATTTTGATTTAGCCTTCGGACAAGTAAATTTTTACAGTTGAGTAAGGGTAGGCCTACCGGTTTTCGACACTTTAGCACATTTCCTTGTTTACCATCAATACTGCAACGTTTTACCTCGGAATTTCGATATGAAGTTGAGCTACAAAGGCCAATAATAACATGCCTTAAACGAATCCCCATTTGAATGCACTCGCGTTCAATTTTTAAGCGATTTCCGTCACGCCGTCGCTGACATCAGATTTCAACACCGAACGGTAACTGTTAGCATCATTTTTCGACACAATCACAGCGCGCATCACACAGAAATCACATGGCGCGTACAGTACGCGTACATGTACACTGCATTGTGGACGCAAACTAGCAATCATACTGGCGCAAGAACTTGTTGTTTCCTTTATAACGTGTCTTGATAATGATATGGGAATGTCGAAACTGGTGCCACATTCTCAAAGGCAACTCTTTCTACAAGTTTGCTCGTTTATCACGAATTCAGCCATGAAATTACTAAAGACGATTATGAAATCAAACATCAAGATTTGGCAAACAAACTGATACTAAAGCAAGATAACCGGCACGTGTGAATTTAATTTTACGGCGATGTATACCAAATGCGTCATATTCTTTTGAACCCCTAAAATATAATGGCTGACATTAACATTTCTGCTGACACTGTGTTGCTTTTCTCCTAAATATTCTACCGTCGGATTATGATGACAAGTGACAAACGGTGTTTATATAAGACTAGAAATGTGATTGATAACTTGGTTGATTGCTGAAGTCTAGACGTTTGTATTGAGTATAAAATTTTATAAGAATTATCTGCTGGGTGTCGAAATCTGGGTCCTGTTGAAAACTGGTGCTCTAACGGTAACTGGGTTAACAATAGATCTAACGTCAACGTTAACCCCGGGGCGCTCCTTGTACCACAACGTTACACAGTTAACGTTAGATCTATACTGTGGGAGCGCCCTGAGTCAAAAGAGTGCTTAGGCCTAACTCATCAACTGCTATCTAAGTTAGAAAGGCAATAAATATCACGAAAATGCGGAAAAATCACCTCCCAGAATCTCCTGATGATACAATGACGCCATATGACGGAGTGAATTTCTGCATTCAATTTCTCGGGGTATATAAAGGTCGCGCAGCTGCCCTCTGTAGTTTCATTCGTGAACGTGTCTGCCCAGCTCTGCAGCTGTAACGTGCTTTGGCTTTCATAAACGATCGATCGAACAAATTACGAATTCTATTGGCTACGAACGAGACAAGCGAGACGACACGTGTAGGCTACAACATCCTTATAACCTTAACTCTTTATGTGCTACGTTCGCACGTCCGGCTCAGTCGACGGGGTGCCAACTTCGCATATTCTGCTCAACAAACAAAGGAAAGCCCCCAAAACCGATCGATAAATCGCTAATCACTGCTAATCCCGCGGCACAATGAAAGCGTTTTTCGTGCTTTTGTTCCTCTCACATAAGGCTTGCGTTCTATGTGGTGATTGACTATCAACTGGTGTTCCCAAGTAGATTTGCCTGTACATTCTAAGTTTTTGTCACGATTTTATGTGCAAAAGTAATGCCTTTACAGAAATGCATCATCTGGTCATTCGAAAAAGAAATTGAAAATAGATTTGTCATACAATTTATATCGAAACAAAGTTTGGCATTCCTCTTTAACTTTGCCCACTATTATGTCCATCTTAACAGAAATTTGTAGAGGTCATACAAATTGGATAAACAGAATTCTTTCTCAAAACATGAATTCCTTTGTGTCTCGGAATAACGTGGCACACAGGGGGTTTCCACCATGGCACATAAAGAGTTAAAACAGATTTTAAGCTGAGGTAGGTAAATTACAAGGTAAAAAATTGGAAATTTAGTGAAAAATTTGTTTGAAATCAAAACTTCTTACCTGCTCTCTTCTCATGTTTCATGCAAATTTTGCGCTTAGTCCCACGCGTAATATTGCTTGCTATACGCAGTTTCGCCATTAAGTCCCTCCGCGAGATCTAATCCCCTTACCATACCCTAGTCTTGAAAAGACGTTTTTCTATGAGATCATCTCCATATACTACATGTATTTTCTACCTTCTGTTCATTCTTTGGCTTTCGATGCAACCTTTGCGTGGCACTTTATGCATTGGCGATATGAGAGTCGCGATGATTTTAGCCTTTGAACCAGGCCCTGTGTAGTGGCGAGCGAAAGGGTTCAAGTGAAACGTGCCCACACCAGCAGCAAGTGATCAGGCGCCACAAGAGTGCCTGGTCAAAAAGGCTACAGTGCTACCGACTCGCGCAGAGGTTTCAAATCGATGACTTTAAATGATTCGGTCAGCATGGATCTCCGAGATCGACAACTGCTCACAAAGACGGGATTTGAAGCCTGTGTGCGAGTCGGTAGCACTGTAGCCTTTCGCAATGGGAATTGGTGCCTGCGCAACGTTTGCAAGCCATGTAGGCCTAAAGGCGTTTAGCTGAAGATGGCGGAACATGTGCGAATTGCATCTAGGAATTGTTTTATTGTGCCACAAGCGGAGCTACTACGGCGCATATTGGCGAAAATTGGTGCTGGGTTTGGCTCCGGTCAATCTTGAAAACTGCCATTGTTTGTTTGTTTGCCATTGGTCATGTCTTTATGATAACAAAAGCGTGTAAAAATAATCTTGTCCATGTTATATGAAATGGTTGAAAATGATTTGCCCGATCTGTTCACTGTGGGAAAAACCCTTAAAGGGGATGGCTAGTAACTGATCAGTGGGAATGCTGGGAGATGATTGTTCCAATCCTTGTGGGATTTATTTAAGAGTACATTATATATTTACTGTTGTGTGAAAATCATTTGCTTCAGAATGGTCTCAAATTCAAGTAATGTGCAGTTTAATGTTTCCAGGTTAGCATGCCTGTACAGTGGCGGGGCATTAAACTGCACATTACTTGAATATGAGACCGTTCTGAAGCAAATCATTTTCACACAACTAATGTACTCTTAAATGAATCCCACAAGAATTGGAACAATCATCCCCCAACATTCCCACTGATTCCAACTGATCAGTTACTAGCCATCCCCTTTAACTGCCGCAAATGGGGTATTTTACTCAATTATTTGGCGGAGGTCGCAGAGAATGTCATTATCCTGACCGCAGCCGACTGTCAAGTAACAAGCAGAATCGCAGTAACAGACTCTCAGCGTGCACACAATTTGCTCGTATGTCTCGCTTCACACCTGCAAAACTGACCAGGTTGGCAGTATCAACACCGTTCCTTGCCAGTAAAACACCGGTATCATGCTCGTAGATAGAATGTCATCTTCTCCTTCTGTGAGAGTGACCGCAATCAACTACTTGCTGATTATTCTGTCACTTTCGGGGAGGTTTAAGTTATGCAAAGAGTTCTTGGTAAGAAGGAGTTTTGGTGATAGAGAGTTCTGCTGGATGGGACCAGGTATTGATGGCTGTGAGTTCTTCTTGGACATGTAGGGAGTGGTTGGAGCTGTTTTATGATCATTTCGACATGTGTGTGAGATCATGCGTTATCTTGTACAGCATTGCCAGGAGTGCAATTCGGCGACGGTCTGCAAGAGAGGGCCACTGCAGCTCCTCTAGCATTGGAGGAGTCTTTTATTTTTTTGACGTTATCGAGGGGATCCATGAAGTCAGACGCAGTCTACACGGAACATGTCCCCGACGAGCAGATACAGACCGATCTTTTGTTAGCTAGAATCTGCTCAAAGTCAAATGTCAAATGCAGCATAAAATGTCAGAACTTTGTCATCTCAACAACGTTCATTCATATCTATCTATTTATTCTATGTAACAAAATGTATAGAAGTCTAGTCTGTAGATAAGTCTATACCCCAATTACCATATTAGTACATTGTATGTACTGTAGTAAAAAAGAGATAGGGTCTTGCCTTCAGCATTGCCATACAATGTTTGATATCAATGTCATTCCTCTTTAGGGAGAAGCAGTTAAAACGCAGTAGTCATGCCGAATGTACGAGACCAGTTGCCGTTTGTCATCTGCTCCGCCGGTAATGCAGGGAGCCAAGTCAAACACTCGAGTTTGGATAATAGCATGCCACGGTGGAAAGACGGAAAACTCGTCGTTGCAGAAGGGAGAGACGGTCATTGCGTTCTGATCGTCGAATACAAAGTGGGACCGCCCAAATCTTTCAAGGTGAGCTCTGGGCTGAGTAACTGTAACTGAGTACCGTAACTCCATACTTGCCAACTAGTAAGATTTTATCAGATTCAGTCAGATTTTTTACATTAAAAATAGCAAAATCAGATTTCCTGTCAGAGAAATCAGATTTTTAAAAAATATTTAGATATACCTTTCATGTGTATTTTCTGAAGATTTGACCGAAAGTAAGATTTTTAACTTCAGTTTGCATAGAAAATAAGATTTTTGCAATCCATGAGTAAGATATTTCATATTGAAATGTTGGCAGGTATGTAATTCTGAGAATCTGAGGCAGGGGCCATTTCATTGATGAAAAGACCCAATCAATAATCAGCCCTGTGCAAGACTACTCTCACCTCCCATATACCATGGTATAACGCATAACACTTGCAAGTAACTCCCCTTTTTTGTCATAAATGGGACTAAGCACACTTGATGCTCTTTCATCGATGAAAGACTCCGCTCCTGCCGCAAATAAGCATCCTGTCGCAAACGGATGATTACTCAAGCAAGTAAAAAGTGACAATGTCAGGGGCCATGCAACATTTTTTTTTTCGGGGGGGGGGGGGCTACAGGCTGATGGGGGGTCAATCAGTTCCCTGTGGGTTTTGATATTTTGTAAAATTACAAAAGTTTATTTGTTTTCTTCGTGTTTTTCAGAGTGTGTGTGTGTGTGGGGGGGGGGGGAGAATTGGGCTGCCCCCCACCCCCATGCCAACATTGGCTTGGCTTTCATCCCACGCCTTGTCTGCTACTACTTTGAGTGCATAGAAGCGTCAAAGCCATCAATGCAGTTTAAACTCTTAGAATCTTAATTTTCTCTACAAGACCATTTCTACAGTGTTTCTGAATAAAGAGTGGCAAGCTTCATTGCATATCCCTCTCTACTCCTATCTCAGCTGTTCAACAATGTGAAAAGCAAGACGTACACGCAGACCAACCCGTCACGGCTGGTCATAGCGCTGAAGGACGGCTCTATGGTGCATATCAACCATGCCCCGACGGTTGCCCTGTCAAAGCTTTCCGAAGTCATCGACAATGTCTCCAAACAAGGTTTGTTTCTGAACACACAAACAAAACATGATTATAATGGCAGACGAGAGTCTGAAAATTACATACAGGCCTGTAGACTTCCCACTGGCTAAAGTCAATGCAGAGAAGAGAATTACAGCTGAACATTTACTAGTCATCAGTTAATTTCACATGCTAATGCATTCTGAGGCATAGAAATATCATGGTTATTGGGGAATCGAGAATGCTATCAATGCAAGTTTTGGAAATATGAATTTATTGTGCAATTTTTATTTTTTGAATTTAAAGGTTAACAGGTAAAAATTGTTCAGGAAATTGATTTATTGACTTACTTATGAAAAAAAAATCCCACATCTACTGAAGGTGATTTTGTGCAAAAAAAAAGCACAAATTGCACATACGCATATACAATGTATGTAATGTAACACAAAGTAAAAAAAAAAAAAAAAAATAAGTGAAAGTAGATGATTTAGGAAAAGTGAAATATGACTCTTTCTCAAACCAAGGAGCTAGCTCAAACAGATTCTGGCTACAAGGATAATTGAGGTAGATTCTACGTTTAGGGCTGGGAAAAAAATATGAAAACAAGCAGAGAAAAAGTCACAGTCAAATTTTGGACACAAAATTTTCTGCAGCTCATAGATAAAGTAGGTTTGCTAGCCTCTGACAGCCACATCATGTGTTGGTGAGGATGAGCATATTATGTCAGTGTGTCTTCACAGTTTTTCAGTTATGTAGTCCTTGTGTCAGAAGATTATGTGGATGTCATCCTCAATTGCACGCAAAGAAACTTAGGAAGGTTTTTCTCAGAGATTTTTCCTTCCCTCCAAAAGTTCCCTTCAGCTGTAATTTTTCATTCAATCATTTACGTCTTTTGTCCCTTAGCCAAAGCCGGAAGACAGTATTACGGACAGAACTGCCAGAATCAGAATATATCTCCGCCAAGCCGATCTCCTCAAGCCAAGACCGTTAGAATGTCGCCAAGGAATGACACCACAGTAAGCTTTTATTGCCACATACAATGTAGTTAAGCCTACAAATTTTTTTGCACTTGTGTTCCTTAACCCCGTACTTTCTCTGACCCAGGACTATCGTTAGTCCCGTACCAATTTTTTCAGCTTTTTACACTCACCAATAAATCCCGTATTAAGCTCTTGTCCTGGGCTAAGGAGAAAACTGACCTTTTTACACTCGTATTTTTTAGTCCCGTACTTCCCAAACCACATGAATATTCATGATTACGCTGTGCACTGTACAAGTACACGCACGCACCGGCAGCACTTGATTACCTCGTTTCTGATTGGTCAGTGGGGGGTCGGACTTCGTCTCCGTCGCTTAGCCCCGGATTATTTTTTTCGTTCTGTTTACACTCGCTTGCTTGGCACCGCAATTGCGGTGCTAATCCTGCTTTTTTGCAGGGCCAGATAGTACAGGATTATCAGTGGGGCTAGCCCACTTTGGCAAAAACAAGTGTAAACAGAAAGTGGGCTAAGGAAAGTCTGGTACCAACGGTGGGGCTAAGGCCCCCCCCCCCCCCCCCCCCCCCCCCCCCCCGCCCCACCATTGGTACAGGACTAAGCAAAAATTTGCAAGTGTAAAAAGCCCTTTAGTGTTTCGAGGATTATACAAACTCAGAGATAACAGATTACTGTAAGATGAGACAAAAGGGATCAGATTTAAACAGAAAAGATAAGATGTGTTGTGACATGAATTGCAGCCATTTCATTTTTATCTGTTTATGTAAGCATTACCTTCATTATGAGCTTTATGCTCCTGAAAGGGGGGAAAAATTGCTGTTTTTCAAAGTGATCATGACCCGAGTCCACTTCATATGCATGTCAATGATTGTTGTCCTGTATTGATAGTACATGTTTCACTTCGGCAAGTAGAGTTTGGTTGTAGACATTGACAGTAGAGTAATGTTTTCTTGTAAGTACATTATCACCATAACTTTTCTCTCCTCTTGTGTTGTCAAGAATCCTTTGAGATGCTTGGATACCCCCCTCCCCCACCCCCCACACACACACACAAACACACTCTGGTGGTCAACCATACAAAGATGCTTGTTCTAGATTCCTAGAGAAGCCCCCTTTGAGGATAGAAATGGGTTAGGATTTGTATGGTTGACCCCCTATCACAGGATTTTGACTCCTTATCACAAGACTTTTTGAAGGGAAGCCATAAAAATTGCCCCCATCACAGGTTTCTGGAAGGGAAGTTATAGCAAAATTTTCCCCCTAAATGAAGGAAGAGTGCTGAGGTGAAGAGTGTCCACAATTTCACAGTATCTGTAGGGACTTTCTCATGCTGAATATACCAGAGAAGCTATACTTCACACTGCACTTTCCACCACTCAGGGTTGTTTCAGAGAGATTGGAAAACTATATTGTAGTACCCCTAATTAAAAATGTTGTGTAAAAAAATAATAAAGGACCCCCTATTTCACCAAAATTTTCTTGACCTTTTTCTCCCAAATTGAGCCCTTGAAATATACCCCTTTTCCTGAAATATTGGGAGCGCACATGCGGTACAGATGACCATTTGAATAGGGGGTTGGGTTGGCTGCTCAGTGGATACGTGGGATTTCATCCCATCATCCTTTCATCACTGATTTGTCTATGTGTCACCTCCCTTATCTTCCTTTCAGACACCAAAGAGAGTGCAGCGGAGGGACTCGGGGGACAGTCCACGAGTGGGGACGAAGACTCCGACCCCACGGAGGCCGAACCCATTCTCGCCCCGTCCGTCTCGGAAACGGAGAGCCCCGGACGATGATGCCACCTTTGAAAGCGACGGTAATGACGAAGAAAATCTTGGTGTTTCGATGCTCTTCAGTGATCAGGTGGACAAGGAGAACCAACCAACGTGGTGAGTGCTGTTTGAAAAGTGGAAAATTACCAGTACCTGAAAAATGAACAAATCATAAGTTCTTGAGTCTTGATAAGGTAATCCCTATAGCAGCTGCAACAGAGCTAGACTGGGATGAGTTGGTGCAGTGGCAGTATGTGGTGATGCACATGATTATACCAAAATATGTGTATGTTCAATTTAAAATGTGATGCATGTACAAGTAAAAGATGCTCTTGAATTACAGCATACTGTCACCGATGGGAGGCTTCATCCTTCTAAAAGCTGGAAGGGCAGCCTCCTGGAAAGCAGCAAGGGTTTGTGCTGTTACTGCTTGAGGTGGGAGACAGTTCCACATACGGATGGCTCGAGGACAAAAAGAAAACTTGTAGGGATCTGTGGTGGTCACAGGTACTGAAAGCTTGAGGCTGTGGTCGTTTCTGCTGATGTATGGGGCCGGTGTAATGAAAGCTGGGAAGGAGGTATTTACAAGTTGTTGCCGTATTTTAAAGAACATTGTGGATTGTGCAAGGAGGCGACGTGTGTGCAAAGTATCTCATCTAAGCTGACTCACGAGACTCAAAGATGATGTGGTTGTTCAGTAGTCCCGGGTAACAAAATGTGCAGCTGCTCTCTGGATTCGTTCAAGGTTTTCTACACAATGTGATGTGTGGGGATTCCAAGCTTCTGTGTTAGACATACCCCTTCTATCGGTTTCCTCATGATTTACACGTGTATGTTTTTCTCAGTTCCATGACATTTGCTCCAACGACAATTGCTCCCATGAATATTTGCATGTTAAGCCAAGTATAAATTCTACCCTCAAACATAACCGTAACCCTTATCCTAATCCTCACATCAAACTGAACTTAAAAAACTGTCACAACCTTAACCCTAAGTCCTTGAAGAAAATAAAACCAGAACAACTGTCGCAGGAGCAGATGTTGTGTCACTGTTTTTCTAAATGATGCTGGAACAACATTGTCATAAGAGTGAAGGATATTGTGCAATTGACAAAGAATGATATTTGTAGAACATCTCTCAACAACAACAACAAAATGACCAAACAATACAAACATATCACACTATTATGAACTTTATGAACAGTATACTTGTGTGGTTGCACAATTTTTCATGCACATTTTGTGTTTCTTTGTACTCTACATTGAAGTCAATTCGTTCAAACAATTGTTTTTCAGTAGCTGATAGTAAATAATGTATGCATAAGATTATTTTGTAGTCGTTATCTCATTGCTAACTGTTGATTTATTGTGATCAGACCATGAGGAGAAGAAAAATAAAAGAGGAAATTTTTAATCATGGAGTTATGACATGTAACAGAGCAAATATGCTCTAATTCACCCAAAGCATACTGATAACAATGATAATGGTGATAGTAAAACTGACTATTTGTGAAGCACTTTATCACCCTTGATTTGGTGTTCGAAGCAAGATAATATAATATTATATATAATATAATTGATTGTAGCAAAAAGCTGCTGAAAACTGTTTATCGAATAGCGGCGAGCCAATAGAGTAAAATGGAGTCAAAAGGGGCCTGAGCTTTTGATCCTAGCAGAATCTGTGTCAGAGGCAAAATGACCATTTTTTGCCTCTGACATTTTGCCTCTGACAAAGATTCTGCTATGTTCAAAAGCTCAGGCCCCTTTTGACATCAATATAATTGATAATACAATTTCAAGAACTAATTAATTAACACCAGAAACGAATTAAAGGAAGGAGGTAGCACAAAAATATTTTGTCGTATGATAATTTGAACAAATGTAATTTCGATTTGACTTTCAAGTGTCCAGTAATCGATCATTCTTATGTGTGGAAGGAGTCTGTTGTGAAGGAAATTTTGTGTGATTCACAAATATGTACATCAATATTCAGTAAGTCCTGTGTCTGTTGTTTTTGACATTAGCGAGAGGCAGAGCGTTCTTCAGATGAGAAAGAAAGGGGGAGGCTCAATCTTCATGGAGAGTTTTGAGGAACATCAGCGACAGAGGGAGGAGCAGAAAAGGAAAGGTGAGATTCCACATTTGAGCTTCTTTTCTAAAGCCTGTTTTTGGATAAACCGCTGGTCAAAAGCTTCACTTGCATGTTGAAATCCCACCATAGATTGTCATCATCATCTTACAAGACTGTATGTGTAAATCTTGTTAAGTTAGGTTTAGTCATGTAAATCTCTACAATTTAAAACAGTATTTGACAATCAAATTAAATTACCTATTTCATTTTTTATATTTGTGGCATATCAAAAGTTTTTATAGCAGCCCTACATCTCCATATCTACATGTATGTTGACACTGATTAAACAAATACATAATTTTCAAGAAAATTTGGTGACATTGATTCCATTCTTCAAGTTTACATACTCGGTAATCAAAAATAATGCAAACTATGCCAGATGTTGTAAGAGTGTTCACCATTTGAGTTGTGCTGATGTTTTGAAGAAGTAAAATCTTCATGGACACGATATGACTGTACAGTGATTTCAGACAGAATGTGGGTCATTGTAGAGGAGGGTGACAGCTGAAGAAGTGAACACCCAACAAGACTATGTGAAGAGGGTGTTGTAGAGGACATTTACAAAAGTGAAAGATATTGCTAATTTGTGTGTTTCGAGTTGCACAGAAATCAAAACCAAACACAAAAACTTCCCAGAGCAATGTATGGCTCATTCCATGCCAATTTTTGTTTTGCTTTGTCTTGTTTTGTTTCAGGACCCAATCCTGCAATGTCAGTGTCCGTGAACTTCTACAATCGTAACAAGCAGATGGCAGGATATGGAGCCAGTGATATTATGTCCATGTGAGTGCATAAACTAGAGCCAAGTTTTAGCAGAGGCGCAATTTACGTGCAACAGTGCTGCTGGTAGTGAAGATGGTTCATGTTATTCTTTTAATTGCAAAGCAATGGTTGAATGGAAAGCTGTGGACATTGTCCATTGAGAAAGATGAGCATGTGCTGGCACTATGTCTCATGGTTCTGTCATGATCGAAAAATCTAGGCTGAGAGCAGTTGTTTGTGTATGATGGCTTACAGTATTACACTGGTAATACTCTTGTTAATTATTATTATTATTTTTTTTTTGGGGGGGGGGGGCTTGCTTGCGAGCAATATTTATTCAAATAAGAAGTATAAGCATTTAGATTTCCCACATTGCAAAGTTTAGAGTGGATTTCGCCACCAAATTATTAAATTAAAAGTTGTCACACTGAGATAGATTATAAATGAACAGATGAAATGTTGACACTGGAACCACAAACTAATAGCTATGATTAGTTATCAAGTGTCCATTCCCTTTTGCCAGAAAAAAGGCAGTTTTTCATTGATGACAAATACAATAGGAGCAGGAGAGAGGACGAAATAAGTGGAAAGGGTCGTTGTTCAGGATTCAACATCACACATTGCTCAATGTGTGTCTCTTGCCATTCATTTCTAGTTATGATTACACTTAATTGTGCATCCAAAGTGGAGCATGTGAGGCTACTCAAGCTGTATTTCAACTCAATTCAAACTTTATTTTCCCTTTTCTCAACTAAATGTACGAAAAATATGTACATTTGACATGCATTTTATGGAATGATACACAGGTAGCAAGGAATAACATGTTCATGTCTGTTGTCATTACAAGATGAGGCATAATTCATACAAACATATTATTTATACAGTCTGTGAAAAAAAGAAAATCATCTGATGCATGCTAGCTGGTAGAGCAGCAGCCAGATTTGGCATTTAGAACACCAATGAAACTTATATTCTGCTTGGTGTGAGTAAGTGACTGATTGAGGGAGAGGGCAGGATTGTTTCCTAACATGCAGTAGCAATACTGTCTACAACAGCAAACAGTAGGACCTAAAGGCAGCAGCCAAAAAACAAAACAAAACAAAAACAAACTAAAAAAAAAAGAGAGAGTAAACAAAAAATTAAACAAAACAGCAATATACACATTGAGTTTGGCCTGGTGTTAATCAAATGGCAGATACTATGCTAACAGTAACAGCTATGCGTACTATGCTAACAGTAATTACCCCCCCCCCTGCTAAATACTGGTTAGTGATGAGGTTAGAGTAAAGATTAGGGTTGGGGTTAGGTTTAGGATATTGATTTTCAGATAGGGTTAGGATTAGGATTAGGTAAAGGATTAGGATTGGGATCAGGGTTAGGGGAAGGGGAAGGGTCCCGGGTAATTGCCCTAGACCCCTTTTGGCAATTTCTGATCTTTTTGTATTAAGAGCCCTCGGTGGGGTATTCATTGAATTCACTCCATTTTACCCGATCTTCCCACGTTCCTCAAAAAAGACATCCTACTGAAAATTCGGCCAAGAAGAAGACCCCTGGACTCCTGTCACTTTCAAACGATGACAACTCAACGAAGCCACTCCACAAGACCTTCAGTTTCAACTCGTGGAAGAGGATGAGCAACTCAGATACCTCTAGGCTGAATCTGCAAGGGTAAGCAGTGTTGTCAGTTTGCAAGAGTCGTTCATGCGATTTGAATTCAAAAACCCGTGCCATAGCAGATGGTACCCATGGAAGTAGACTGTCATCCCGTTTGATTATAATTTTTGCCCAAATACAGAATTCTTCTGCTGAAGTACTGGGGACAAAGTTTAAAAATGATTTGGTATAATCTTGCTTTGCAATGTTCCTTGTATGAGGAAATTGTTGTGCTGATGTTTCCAAGAATTCAATCTTGCAGGTTTCATATATATGTACTAGTGCTTATTTGTTTGTATGTTTGCGCAAACTTGGCTTGTGCTTAAAGTGATTATGTAGTTAGAGTGGACTCCCATCCTCGAGACCGGCAGTTTTCTTTTGTTCTATCAACATTTTGTTATGACCGAACAAATAAACAATAAAAATGCATAGAGCGGATAACGTTGCGGCCCTAATTTTTACTTCGTTGTAACCGGAATTTTGTTATAACCATATTCGTTAAAACGGGAGTGCACTGTATATGGAAGGAAATGTAAATTTTACTTCCTATGTTGCGTGTTTTCAAACATATGTCACCATTATAATCATTTTGTTATAGATCGAGATCGAATCACTTCTTAATATTAGACTCGGGACAACTTAAAATTCACCTTGCCGTGCTATGACTGGGGCGAGTCAAGCCCCCTTTATGGATTTAATGTAAAATCCCAGAGTAGAAGCTGCATACCTGGGGGGCATTTCATGAAGCATTTTGTCCGACAAAGTTGTCAGACATATTTGCTCTCAAGCAGTCAGATGCAAGGATTTCAGTAGCTTGTAACAGTTTGTCAGAAAAATATGCGACCAAAATGCTTCATGAAATGCCCCCCAGGTCACCGTTCCATGAAAGCTGTCGGCCCTGACAAGTTGTCAGTCTCTGACAATCACCATAGTAACAATCAGACACCAGAGCTTCTCATCTCAGCCAATCAAAACCAAGGATTTTATGGAAATTGTCAGAGACTGACCACTTGTCCTGAAACGGTGTACTAGTGAAGCAAATGTAGGGTGAATCTATACCATTAAAGGGATGGTACAGTTTCAGTTAGGATGGGGTTTGATTTTTCCAACGTTAAGATGGGGTTTAAAGTTTCCAACATTGTTTGATGATGATTTTTTTGAGATAATGAGAAACCTTTTATTGAATATGAAAGAGCATGATAATTCTAAGAGAAATTCAAAGTGTACATGTATTTAATGACAGTTGGTTTTGAAATGGCCGAAATACATTGTATCCAAGACAAAGCAACCCTTATAAAAGGTGGGACTCACCTTTTATAAAGACCGCTTTGTTTTACTTTGTTTTTGGATGTCTCAGCCATTTCAAAACTGGTTTTCATCAAATAAACTTTTAATTTCTCCTAGAATTGTAGGCTTCGTAACATTCCTAAATGTGGTTTCTAAATATCACAAAAAAAGTTACAGGCTGAATTCTCACTTCAACCAATACTATACAATCCCTTTAATAAGGTGAATGTACATGTATCTCACAGATTTTCCAATCTGGGCAACACCTGCTACATGAATGCCATCCTGCAGTCGCTTTTGGGCCTTCAGTGTTTCATCCAGGACCTGCAGAACTTAGACCTCATCCAGTCGGTGCCCAAAACAAGCCTCTACAGGTAGGGTGCCTCTCTTCTATGATATGTCAAGCTGTGCCTTGATCACTGTTAAGCTGTTATTTTTGTGAGGGTTTAATTTTCGCAAATTTCGTGAATCAAACATGGGCCGCAAATTTAACAACACGCGAAAATGTCACCGTGCGCTAAGGTAATAGTGCACTTATGAAGATCTCTGCCTCAATTCACGAAAACATCTCCCGAAAATGTCTATTATCTCCTCATTCGTGAAAATATCTGTATGTGAAAATAAAAGCTTATACAGTAGATTGAGCTGCTGTGGCTGAATGGTAAAGACCATGGGTGGTATTCTGAAACCTTTCCAAGGAAGATTTTTCTTCCTAAGTCAGGATTTTTTTCTAAGTGGTATTCTGGAAATCCTAAGTTTCCACCTAAATTTCTTCCTAACCTTTTTTTCTAAACTTAGTATGAAACTTAGAAACTACGCAAATGAGGATGAATCCTAGGAAGATACGCAAATTTCTGACTTAGGAAAGAGTTGGTATTCTGGACTGCACTTATGCACTTCTAATGATATACAATAATATTGTTATTGGTTTTTTCCTTATGATACAACATTTTGTTTAAGGCCATCTGTCAAGTGTCTCAGCGCCCAGTGTACCCGTACTGTAAATGCTAGTATTGTCCCGGATAGATACTTTCCAAAACAGCAATTGATTGGACATTTTCGTGAGATGTTTATTTGGGGCTTTATGGCCTTATCATTATCATCATAATTGCAAAGGAGAAAACACACAAAACTCCAGAGGAACATGTGACTTCTTAAACTGTTTTCTTCAAATACTGCTTGAAATGAGATCAAATCCCTCACAGATAGAAAAAAGAAGAAAAAAGTTACTAGTTGTTGCAATGCTAGTGTATTAGCCTTGGAAAGTGCATGTGATGCAAATGTTAGTTTTGATTATTACCTCTGCCAAGGAGATTATGGTTTTATTGGCATTTTTTTTTTTGTTATTCGTTTGTCAGTGTGCAAAATAACTCAAAAAGTTGTCAATTTTTGATGAAACTTGCAGGAAAAGTTGATGATGACACAAGGAACAGATGATTGAATTTTGGTAGTGTTAAGGGAATTTTTATGATTTTTTGAAGGATTTTTGTAATCTTTTGGCAAATAGGGGAAATTAACTTGAGAGTTCTAGCTGTGCATACTTATGAGGCTTGAATACTTGCACTACAGCGTGTGCTCTGCTTGTGGCTCCGTGCAGCTTGCAGGAAGCTGATGAGATAAACGAAGCTGATGAGATAAACAAAGGCTTCTTTATCATTACATAGTTGGGCAATTTACAGCTTGTGTGTATGGGTGTAAATGAGCTGCTTGGTGGAAGTCTGCACTCTCTGAGTGCTTTTTATTCCTCCACCACGAAGTGTCGCCAGAGGCATTAGCTAGTTTTAAATCCGTTTTTAAAACATAAATCAGTAAATCTTTTGATAATCGTAGCAATATCCTTTGATGGTGGAATGCCTAATACAAGGTACCAGAAGTCCTTATTTGTCATGATCTTGAAACTTCAGATTTTGTGCTCTGATTTGTTCTGTTTGCTGTATATTTTGCCAGAGCTCTTAGTCGCTTGCTGTTTGTCAAGGAGAGAGGAAGAGGGAGCACTGAGATTGAGGTACAGTTGCAAAGGGTGAAGGCTGCCATCTCGGCAACGGCGACGAGGTTTTCTGGATGCATGCAACACGTGAGTACAGATGCTGTAAAACCAGAAACAGGCACGGCATGAAACTTTTATTTGGGGCTGATAGCCTTTTTTGGAGCATGAAACTTATGCGAATTACCACTGGCGCTCAATGTATAAGGGAGTTCATGGTTAGCGTATGTCTCATTTGACCCCTACACCACAGACTTTAAAATAACATGGAAAGGACCTGTGACAGAGCATTTTTTGTTGAAGCATGCCACCTTTGTAATCAATGTCAATGAAATGCTTGTGCAGCTTTTGTTAAACATTATTGATGAATCACTTTCACCTGTGCGTTCTAACAAGGTGAAACACACAACTTAACATTCCAAATCCTCATTTGCCTGAGGATTCTTTTCGTTTGAAAGTCAATGGTAAATACAACATTCTCATTTGACCTTTATTTTGCACATGCGCAAATCGCAACCGTGAACTCCCCTATTGTGTAGACGAAAAACTTTTCATGAGCACATAACTTTTGTTAATCTTGGGTTCTTGTAAAATTTACAAAAGTTTCATGTAAACATTTCTGGTTTTTATAGAGTATGTGATGCTTGTTCAAAGGGGTAGTTATGATGTGTGGCTGGGAAGGGAATATTATACAGATATTGTCTTTTAGAGGTGAAATATCACACTTGACAAGCCCGCAAGAGTTACATTTTTCCCAAGAAATTATATTTCACCCTAGTCTCATAGACAGCAAGTCAAATTCTTGAGGTACATGAGCTGACAAGAATGATGTCACTGCCTTTAAATATGAAAATTCCATTCTTCCTGAATTAGTCACATTATTGCATTATGAACATCACTGGCCAGTAATTTATGTAGACCGTTTGATATAATGGAGATTCCATCCAAACAGTTTGCGATGCTGTTGTAGGAGGTAACAAATATCCAAGAAGAAGACTGGGGACTTGTAATCTCCTCCATCATAGCACTCCGGACCCTTGAGACTGAACGTTATATTCAAAACGATAGTTGTGTGTAGTATCATAGAAAATAGGTTGTTCAGAATGTCTGTAGAAAGAATACCTGCAACTTGAATCTTTCTGTGGTAGTCCACATAGTATCACCGCTACACCCACAGACTTGCTTGTGTCACACTCAATTTAGTCTATAGATTTAATTTGAGCTACCTTTGTTGATTTGAGCCAATAAGTGCCAACACATGCATGGGGGCGCTGTGGCATAGCGGATAAGACTCCAGACTCCCAATCGGAGGACCCGAGTTTGATTCCCGCTCAGTGCTTACATCCTTGGACAAGGTGTATAAAGGGTACCTGGCATCACTGGGGTAATAATAATGGCAGGGCCCTCCGGTAGAGCAGTGGCAACACTGAAGAGGCTTACCCTTGATAAAGAAGACCTTATTATTGTCATTATTATCATAATCATTAACCATAATAAGAAGACCTTATTATTGTTATTATTAGCATTATTATCATCCAACTTCATGTATCATATACAGAATGAATTGGGCACAGCATGTAATCCAAAAGAAGGAGAGTTGATGTTGTCTGCAATTTGATATTAGTAGGTGTCGTGATGTAATTGTGTAATATAAAACAGCTATTACTCCTGGATAGATGCATCCAAGATCAAGTAAACAATGCCATCATTGTATTACTGTCCATCTTCAGCATTTGCATATCTGCTCTGTAGTGCCCAATACCTCGTGCAGTGCAATAAGTACTTCAGAGGTCTTCTTGCTCTGTATGGGCAGGGTAGTGACAGTCTCACAGAAACAGTGACCAGCAAATTGTGTTCTCATATTAGTTAGGACTAGCTTGCTGGTAAGTGGTACTTGTAGCATCACAACTGTTAATGAACAAATGTCCTCATTTTGCAGGATGCACACGAGTTTCTGTGCCAGTGTTTGGATCAACTCAAGGAGGATGTTGACAAAGTGTGCAATCCGAAGAAGGCAAGAGATGTCCTCGACGAGACCAAGGAGGCTACCTCCCCGCCATGCCAAGTGGTGCCGGCCAAGGAGGAAGGGAGCTGCCCCAAGTTTGCGTGTGCTGTCAGTCAGAACTTTGAGATGGAAGTGGTCCATTCCATTCTGTGCCAGGGGTGTGGAGAGGAGGTGACCAAGAAGGAGACATTCAATGATCTATCTCTTGACCTGCCTAGAAACAAGTAAGAGAAAGGGAACATCCATGTCAGTTGACCTGTTATGTTTGTCATTTTGCCTCTGACAAAGATTCTGCTCAGTTTGAAAGCCCAGGCCCCCTTTGACTCAATTTTACTCTGCTGGCTCTCATTTCTTTTTTCTTTTTCCCTTTTTAATGATTGGATGAATTTGATTCCTTTAGAAATTGTCACGAATACTGTGCTGTAAAGCTGTGTTACTTGTCAACCCTCAGCTCTTGCACCATTTGTGGCCACCCCTATTGGAAAGCATGAAACATTTCCCAGTTTTGGGTCAGTCACATTTTTCCATGCATTCTTGGCTCTCTGGTGATTGACTTTAAATTCTTTGGTCATGTCTTTGCTCTGCAGCGAAACTTTCACGCTACAGACAGCGCTGGATAGCTTTTTTGCGTCAGAGAAGTTGGAGTACACCTGTGCCAAGTGCAGCTCTAAGGAGGCAGTAATCTCACACAAATTCACCAAGTTGCCAAGGTAAATACATAGAGTTATCTAGATAAATTCAGGAAATTCCTAAAGTGAATTCACTCAGCACCCAGAGATAACTGACCAAGGTGTCATGGCTCATTGACTAAGCTACCATGTTAGAATGACCAAGAAACTTGTCATCCTGTTGCCAATGTTAATTCACTAACTTACCATATCAAATCTCCAAAGTTACCATGGGAGTTTCAGAAAGATACCATGATAACTTTTTCTTGTTCTTCTAAAGATACGAAGGCGAAAATCATAAAGTTATTGTGGCAAATTTGTCAAACTACCGAGGTAAATTTCTCAAATTAATGAGGTGAATTCACCAAGTTATCAATTTATATGACCAAAGCATATATGGTAATTTTGTTTAGAAATCAAGGAAAATTTACAAGGCATTGAAGGGAATTTCCCCAAAGTAGCGAGCAAAAGTGAACATGATGCTGTGGTTACTGCATTGAATCTCTTCATTAATGTGAGACATCAGTCTGTGGGCATTCAATTTCAAATTCATTACATCGGGATGAAATTGTTCTTCCTGGAAATGGCTGGTTAAGAGTTGGAACCAGTGGAAAGATATTTTGTCGCAGGGGCGACAAGACCTTGTATCTACAAAATGCCAAATGTTCAGGAGAGCAAAAAAAAAAAACATGGCAGACATTCCTTTGACATGCCAAGGTAGCCTCATTTTTGAGGAAGGACAGCTGGGATTTTGGACAGGACATTACTTAACTGATTATGTGACCATTAATCCAAAAAAAGTCATTTTCACCAAAATTTCAGATACAAGGTCTTGTCACCCCAGCGACGATTTCACACTCTGATGCTTTCTGACACTAGGTTATTTTCGAGGTGTAGCAGTCAGGAACAGTCATGAACCAAAGTTTGTAATAATTCAGGGTACTGCCAGTACACATGAAAGACCCTCCTCGACCATCAGATGTATTATGGGATAGCTCTGTAGCAAAGTTTGGATTTAGTCTGGGCTGCGTTTCGCTCCCCAGACCGGCATGTGAAAGGGATGAGTTGGGGAAGAAGCACTGTGTGTTGGAGAGCCTGCCATCCGACCAACCCAGATCATGTCTTTCATCCTGGGGTGTTTTAAAAAATTTGTGTGCTTACCATTGTGTGGCCAACAATGCAGCTCCGCAGTTACAACCTATGACTATACTAATGGCCAGAAATCGGTCCAATTGAAAATCTGTAGATTGTTGTTACACTGAATTAAAACTGAAGAAAGCAGTATGTGGCTGAAGATGCAAGCTAGACAACCAGAACTGACAATGCTACCGAGCTGTTCCACAGTGACAGGACCTATTTTTATATTGGGGCTTTGCATATTGGCGGTACCCCAAAGTGTAAAGATAAAGAAATTCATGGAGCCATCACTGATCAACACATCTCTGTGTCCACTCATTGATTCAGGGTGCTTGTGCTGCATCTCAAGCGCTACACCTTCGACACAGAGGCCCTGGCCAACGGCAAACTGAGGCGCTGTGTGGGGATTCCCCGCTACCTGACCTTGGGATGGCACACCCTGAAGAACACCTGCCCCCCTCCAGCAAAGACGGCCGTGGCTCTCGCCCCACCCGTGTAAGTCTTCAGAGAGTCGCACAGAATTAGTTGGCGGTGGTCCTCTGCTGGGGCAGTTTGTGCAGAGGGTGGATGAGAACAGGGTCTCCCCCTGAATGGGGTCAAAAACCAGTGGTAGCTGGTGGTGATCTGTGTCACCCTCTTCTTGCTAGTAGTCATGCCTATGATGTTAGGTTAACTGTGATACAGGTGTAAATGTTAAGTGGGGGGGGGGGGGGGGGAAGGAAACATTTCCAAATATTTTATTGTCTTTTGGGAATTAGTAACTTCTGTTGACATGCATAGTTTTGTGGTTTCCCTAATTTTGTTCCTTGTGAAGCTTTGTGAAACTTTTAAATGTAGATTGGATAAATAATAGTGGGTTATGAAGCTTCAAAAGAAAATCAGTACATGAAGTTGGTAGATTAGCTTCAGCTGGTAAGATGCTACTCAATTTGAAAGTACTCAAATGAATCATTGTGTGTTTGCAAAATTTTGAGCTGTATGGCATTAAATTATGTTATACCCCCCCCCCCAAAAAAAAAAAAAAAAAAAAAAACACACACAAAAAGGAAGAAAAAAATCTGGTATGTAACACTCTTCTTTGATATTGACATTTGATTTTTAATCTAAGGATGTATGTGATGGGGTCTAGACAATGTTGTCAGACATCACTGGGTGTAGGTATGATGTGAGTGACTGTAAGAACTTTTTTAGAGATTTTTTTTTTGTGTGTGTGGTTTTTTTTTTTCTCAGACCCCTCTCCCCCTTGAAGGAGAACACTAAGTCACCATTACCATCACCAAAGTTTGGAGGCCCAGGCAGTGCCGTGATAAAGAAGAAACTCGACTATGATAACAGGTGAGCTCATTATACAGGTGAAAGAAGATATTCAGATGTTATTTTTGATATCTGATATTTGATTTTCATGTCATTATTTTCATGTGCTTCGTGTTGTAAGGCCAAACTAACGTAGTATGAATTTCACTGACTGTCAACACTTTACAAGAGATGTCATGAATTCCTGTTGGCATGGCTGAGTGTACAAAGTATCGACTCGAAGTAACAGGGCAAAATTTTCCATTCCCAATAATATTCTATGAGTCTTGCAAGCGACAATGCTCTTTCCTTGTACAGCGTGCCATTAATACTAACTAGCATATGATCTGGTAACTGTTGGTTAGTCATCACCTGAAAAGTTTTAGAGCAGGAACTTGACAGTTGCCACCCTTCAAGGAAATTGGTTTAGAGCTGTCAGGAGATAGGGGCGGGGGGGGGGGGGGGGGGGTTAGGGATGGAGAGGGGGATATTTCATTCTAGTAGCAGTAACAGTGATGTTATCCAAGATGTGTAGAATATAGGAGAGGAACAGAAAATCACAATAGCATTTCCGTCATCAGCGTTGATGTCACAAGTAATCCCCAAAATTTGCAATCGTGTGTCTAATCATTTCTTTCTGCCACCCCACCATCATTTCTCATAGCATGATTAATGTAAGTTGTCCTGTTTAAAATGTTGGTCTTGTGTTAGTCTGAAAAAAGATTTGCAAGACGACTCTGTTGATAGCTTGTGTGATTCAAAATGCAGTATGGAATTCACATGAATTTTGCAAATACCACAAAAACTCACGGCACATCAGGTAGGCCAATGGCCATTGCATAATGAACACATGCTAACATGCATGTGTGCAAGGTACGCCTATTTTGTGCATGTTTTTGTCCTTGAATTGAATCTAAGCCATTAATTTCATGTCCTTGGCCTCACTTCTTCTGGCTTCATAGCCAAAAGGAAAAGTCTTTCCACACCATTTGTGCCTCGCCTCGCCCCACCCCAGCCGCCCATTTTACTAGAGAGTGAAAGAGTGTTTGACACTTGTCACACACGAGACTTATGATATTTCTGATGCCCTTTGAATTCCAGCTCCCCTTCCGGTCGCTTCAAGTTCAAACGGAACCCAGCGTATTCTGTCTCCCCGAAAAAGGAAACTAGTCACTTCATTAGTCGCTTCGAGCCAGACTTCAAGCAGGAACCACGGAAGGTAGTCTAACCACATTAGTTATACGACTAGCAGCAGTCCATGTACTTTCATGTAGTGTATAAATGGAAATTTGTGCGCATTTCGCGAGACCAAAAACCAGCGCAAAAATAAAAACATGCCAATAGTTTTGCATGTCGTATGTTCCACTATTAAATGTCTTGATTCTGCAGAATTATATACACGCAAAAGTCATCTCACCCAGCCTGGGGCAAAAAAATTACTTGCGTGAAAGTAACCACTTTTACAACACTTTCAAACCATGGGCTATGTTGCAAATTTTGTTGGATTTACTTGGCTAGAAAGCATTTTGGCAGCAAATTAGATGGAGCAAGCTTCTGATGACAGTGAAAACGTGGATATGAAAAAGCCTCACGCTTTATGGAAAGTAATTAAATGGGGTATCTAAGATTACTAGACAATGAAATGGCTTTATTCTGTGATTTTTATGATCTGTTGTTCAAAAATGATTTTGTTGCATGTAACATGTGAAAGTGAGTGTTCAAAAAATTCCATTAGTCACCAGAGCACCATACTTTAAGCCCTTTCTATACCGGAATAAGCTTGCATTTGAATCGATTATGCCGGAGCGCTTGAATGTTACATAGGATTAGCTTCAAATTCTGGGGGGCATTTCATGAAGGAACTTGTCGGATAAAATGTCCGACAAGTCAATTATATCCGACAAGTTCAGAGAAATCAGCCAATCAGACTAAAGAATTTCTCAAAACTTGTCGGATATGATTGACTTGTCAGATATTTTATCCGACAAGTTCCTTCATGAAATGCCCCCCTGAAACACATTGAATCAGTGACAGGGCTGTCAACCCTTGGTGTGCCTTTGGTAACGATTGGCACAGAAAACCCCACAGTGTTTTACACACCGTCTGAAATCCCTGACACAGAAAGGGTTAAAGTCAGCTATCAATATCTTGTTTATTCCTGTGTGTGTCTTTCTTATTTACTCGTTCCAAGGACCAACAACTGGAGGAGATGGATGAGGACCAGCAGATGGCGTATGCCTTGGAGCTCAGCAGACAGGAAGCTGCTTCCAGGATGGGGCAAGAGATCAGGGGTCGAGATGAAGATCCCACTGAGGAGGAGCTCTTGGAGGCGCTCAACACCAGTGAGGCAGAGTTCCAGGCAGCCAGTGGGGTGCTTCAAGGGGGAACCAGGGGCATCGGCGAGGACAGCGGCAGCGACACCGACGACGATTTGCCACCGGGCTTGCTGGCCGTCAACGAAGACGAGAAGCTGCAGTGGACAATGGAGCTGAGCAGGAGATGTTCCGAGGAGGAGGAATCCCGTAGGGTGGTTGATGGTCACTCTGGTATCAAGAAGGGTGCGTGCCAACCGGTAGCGGAAGTTGGTCTTCTAGGAGGTGCGAAGGAGGATGGAGAGTTAATGGACAAGAGAGTTTTCTCTTCGAGGAGAATGCTCCACGGAAAGAAGTCGCATCTGACCAAGGAGTTGCTGCAGATTGGGAGAGAAGAGGAAGCAGTGGCCTGGGAATACCATGTAGCAGGGAGTGGTCATGTTGTACCGACCAGGACTGGACTCTTAGGTGGAGCCAGAGTTGAGGGTAAGGATCACCAGGATTCTGTAGTAGACGAGCCAATGGACACTGAGGAAGATCAGCCCTTGGCCTTCACACTGCAGAAACCACAAGGAGGTGATCCATCGTGCCCTAAACTTTGGGACACAGATTCAAATCCCACGTCCCCAAGCCTTCAGAATCAAAAAGCTGGTGGGAGATCCTCTGGTCCTCGAACACATGCAGCAAATGATACCAAGAGCGCAACGAAGAAAGACACTGCTCTTGAAAATTCAGGTGACCGGTGGAATGGTGAGCACCAGTTAGAAGACTCTGAAGACTCTAATCACAGTTGTTCCAACACGTGGAGGACCACAGCGAGAAGTGACCCCCAGGATGTTCAAGAAGGCTTTTCCACGACCAGCCACGAACGTGCCTCTGAGGTGTGCGGAAACTCAAGCGAGTGGAAGAAGAACGAGTGCAGAAGAACTGTCTTTCAATCACAGTCCTCTGAGACACCATCCGAGGATGAGGTTATCCTCAACCCCAGGGACGAGGTCGGGAGAAAGCCCTTGCTCTCCTGCGACGATGGAGGCACGGTGGACCTCGATCTCGGCGATGACTCACGTAGGGGAGATGAGCAGGAGATGAACATAACTCTGAGCTATGACGAGATGAAGGCGAAGGAAGACGAGGATATACGGAGAGCCACTGAACTTAGCATGCAAGGTGCGTAATTTATTTCCTTCTTTACTGGGTCACGCCCCCTTCCATAAACGTCAGCACTGATATCTCAGCACTTTGTTGTGCTGTACAAGAAGACTGGTGATGAGTTGAAGTATGACAGCTCAAAATGAAAACCTACTTTATGGCAGTCAGTGGAAATTACAGGCCATAAATGGGGCAGCTTTGATCATGCTGAAAGTGCAAAGCGTAAGTGTGATATTTGTGCTACAATGTAGGTCTTGATTTAGTTCCCAGATTTGTCACAGTAACGATTTAGTGCAGTCATTGCAAAGGGCTTGCACCGTACCATTTTAGTCAGTTAATGAGTAATGAATTGCAGACAAAAGTGATTGTTCACCATTTCTTTATTCTCCAATGTCGTGAATGGGCTTTTGTTTATTGTTTATTGTTTGTTTATTCATTTTCCATCTGACAAGATGGCTGGATAGCCCATATTCAGCTACGTCAAGCTGGTCTTCCATGGGGTCCAGTTGGATGTGAGGTGGGACCACTTCACCGGGTTAAACACCCTGCTCTTTGCGATGAATGAATGAAGCGGGATCTTTTACGTGCATGAGTTGTTGCTCTCTCATACACGGGACCTCCATTTTATGTCCTATCCGAGGGACAGAGTGTTTTGCCTCTTGCTAGAGGGGACGGTATGTTTACACACAATATTGCTCAGTCCAGACTCGGGTTCGAACCCGGGCCGCGTGATCGTGAGGCAGACGCGCTACCGACTGAGCCAACTCACCATCCTAAATGATGATCATTAATCTTTTTCTTTGCATCAGGTCATTCAAAAACATGGGAAGAACTCAAAGGCAGTTGTTACTTTCGTGCATTTTATCAGCATTATCAGCATGTTTTGCATATAGCAATTCTGTTTTTGTGTCAAGTCTTGATAGCCTTTGTGCAAGACTGAGGTTTGTCGATGTTATCACTCTTACAGAAGCTAAGGCTATTGAGGACCGGGAGGCAGCTGAGTTGCTGAAGGCGCAAGAAATGAGCCTTCAAGGTGAGATTGGGTGCTTGGAGCCGTTCTCTTAAAGGAGACCTCCGGATGATTTTTAGATTTTTACGTTTGAACAACTATATATTAGATAAACTGAGGACAGAGTTTCAGAATTTATGATAATTGGGGTAATGAGTAAGAATATTTTCAAAATTTATAACAATTTGCAATGAACAAGGGTGATGACATGGCAGGGTCACCATAAGAATGCATGACTTGGGGCTCAAGGAAGCAGAACAAAAGAAGAAGGCATGCATAGATTATACACAGGTGAACTCAGAAGCAAGCAGTATTGTAGTGGAATTACACTGCTACATTTCGGAAATATGTGAGCCTCCTATGTCATCATCCTTGTTCAGTGTAATTTGTTTAAGGTTTTTCAAAGTATTGTTTCTCTTTTCAAGAACCACAATAAATTCCACAAATCTGTACATGAAACTGTTGATTTGTACTACATAATGTGGAACTATGAAAATCGTCTGGAATGCCCCTTTAAGGGAAGTTTCAGCTCTTGAGTTTCTGAAAAGTTATGATGCAGTCTTTAGTATGAAGAGGAGCTGGTAAAGGGAATCTGCTAATTTTTATAAGCTTTTGTAACTATTCCTTGTTTAAACAAATTGTAAAACTCAGCCTCAAAAACAACAAGTCCTAGTAAGCATATCAAATTTCTGAAAATGACCTTAAGGTAATAAATCCTCATGATGTGATGAACCATGGTCTTTCAGGCTGCAACCAAAACCATCAGTCTCTCTTTCTTTTCATCCATGGAATTTTTAAAGTGTGCTCCCGTTAGAACAAACACTATTATAACAAAATTTTGCTACAATGGAGTAAGAATTCAGGACCCAAAATTATGATCTGGATATCTTTATGTACTTTATTTGTTCTGCTGTAACAAACTTTTGATGTTACAAAAGAAAAACTCTTTAACAAAGTCCCAAGGACTTAAAGAGGAGTCGCGTATATTTGATTACTTTATCTCATCTGCATGCTCTGTAACTTTTACCAATTATTTGAATATTTTCCTTTTGACCTTCCCCAGATTACCACCAGTCGGTGTCACCTGAGAGAGAGCTAGAAATGAGCAAACCAGTCAAAATCAGCCCGATCTACTCCCAAGAGGAGAAGGAGATGCTCAGAAAAAACTCTGAGGTATGATATTGCTGAAGTGTCGGTTCCACGAGGTGCTCCTACGACAATTGCTCCCCTGAACTATCTGCATGCTATGCCAAACATAAATTCTAACCTCAAGCATAACCCTCACCATAATCCTTATCCTCACATCAACCTAAACCTTTAACCCTATCACAACCCCAACCCTAAGTCCTTGAAGAAAAAAGACCAGAGTAATTTTTGCAGGAACAAATGTTGTGTCACCAAAGTATCTGAAACACATAATCATCTGTATTTTTTTTCCCATTTTCCCAATTGCTCCCCTGAACTATCTGCATGCTATGCCAAACATAAATTCTAACCTCAAGCATAACCCTCACCATAATCCTTATCCTCACATCAACCTAAACCTTTAACCCTATCACAACCCCAACCCTAAGTCCTTGAAGAAAAAAGACCAGAGTAATTTTTGCAGGAACAAATGTTGTGTCACCAAAGTATCTGAAACACATAATCATCTGTATTTTTTTTCCCATTTTATCAGTAGCTTGGCTGTATGCTTACACAGCTCTGATAAACTTCTTTAAACACTTTTCCGTTCTCTGACACACTGTCAGACACCAATGCAATTTGTCTGTGTTGAGGAAAGATGTCAGATGATTTTTCCCCGTTTTATTGGGAGCTTGGCTGTATGCTTACTTAGCTCTGATAGACTTCTTTTATGTCTTTTCCTGTCTCTCCCACACTGTCGGACATCAATGCAATTTGTTTTTATTGTGGAGAGATTGTCTGGAAAGTGCCCAAGTCACCCTTCATTCTCAACCTGGGTTACTCTTTTTTTTTTGTCTCCCCCCCCCCCCCCCCCAACAGGACGGCCACTTGGCGAACCCTTACCGCCTGGTGTCCATCGTCAGCCACATCGGGAGCAGCTCCCTGGCTGGCCACTACATCAGCGACGTCTACGACCCGGAGAAGAGATCCTGGCTCAGCTACGACGACTCCAACGTGATGAAGACCGACGAGCTACGGCTCAGGGAGGACAGACAGCGAACGGGATACATCTTCTTTTATCTTGCCAAGCAATTCTTGTGAAATATTGTTACCTTTTCTTCATTCCTTTTTGGCTCCTGTCAGTCGTCATTTGGAGAGAAAAGTAAACTTTTTTCAGGGATGATGACTTTAGAAGTGAAGAATTTGCTCTGGAAGGGAGGAGCGATATGTCACATATGTTTCAAGTGTTTCATCGTCTCTGCAAATGGCCAGTGGAAAGGTGGAATTAGCAGACTGATAGCAACAGTATTTATCATACGTGGGACTGTCTTGATTGGTAATGACATGCAATGATGTCTATTTTTCCTGTGTCTCTCTTCGTCATTTGGATCAATTCTCAAAGAAGTAACCTCTTCAGTATAGAAATTGACAGGTTTTTTATCTTATATTCAGGTTCTCCGTAAAGATGTCCTCTGCGTTGGGCAATATATTTATAAAGATCAATTTTGCATGGAACAGCATCTGCATTTACTAGTGCTTGTGGGGTTATGACTTCCAGCTAAAGCTTTGCACTGTTATGTCTCGAACTGTTGTGTGTGACATATCTTTAACAAGTCTCATTTTCACATATTGGGACTTGCTGACAATTTCGTGAGTGGTTTAACTTTCAGTCATGGAGTACAGTAAAGGATGGAGAAATGTACTGTGCACGACAGGATCAAAGGTAATATTTTTTGTGTTTTGAAATTCACAAATATCACCCGACTCGAAAAAATTCACAAAATTGAAAACCCCATGAAATATAGTGTATTCCTGTTAAAACAAATAGGGTTATAACGAAATCCTTTTATAACAAAATTAAAATTCAGGCTGCAAGATTATCATCTCTGTTTTTTGTTGTTTATTTGTATGGTTATGATGAAATTTTTATGAAACGAAAGAAAACTGCCGATCCTGAGGACTTTGTTATAACGGGAGTCCACTTTACAAGTTGTATTATTATGGTGTATACAGTATGAAGGATTCTATCTCAGAGATAAGTGCTGGGCCAGGCATAAAAATGCTAAGTGCTTCAGTAAGCTTTCATGTATCTTTAGTGTCTCCTTACTTGAGATTTATTGTGTCCACTCATCAGTAGGAAGGTATAGTGTGTGATCAGATATACAGCTGTAAGTATTAGAAAACATATTATGATAGGCCATTGATAGTCAGTATTACACATTGAAAAGAATAAGGTGTGCTGAATTCTCAAATTGCCTTTCTGCCGCCTCCTGTTATTTGGCATTGTCCCTCCGTTTTACTTTTCCAAATATTTGTGACCCGCTACAACAAAATGATCCTAAAGTCGGGCGAGGTCGATTATTTGAAAATTGCATGACACAATTCCCTTATCTTTCTGCTTTAAATTGATAAATAACACGTCTTATAAAAATAATCGGCTGCGGAGATATCGATGTTTAAAAGAGAGCATGTCAAGACGTCTGGGAAATCACTGCTTCGAGAAAAGCGCCCTTAAAGTTCTCCTTGCGACGCAATCACAATCAAGAGACACGCAAGTCAGTATTCACCTCCGGACAATAGAAGTTAAGCCCTAGCAACCCCCGAAATGCTCATTCAAACACAGCGTCGGCGGTCTCCTCACCGACCAATCAGTGACCAGGACGTCGGGAGAAGCGGCTAGGCATAGCGCAACCCGCACGCACGCACCAGTCGACTGGGATGTGCGAGCTTCACGCTTCGGTTAGCGGCAAGCAGCAAACCGACCAATGAGATCACTCTGGTCGTTGTTAGGGGCGGAGCCTATGAGTGGCGCTCAATCCAAATGTTCGAACCAGTTTCTGCTTCGTTGAAACGCCGAAAAAACATGGCCCAGAAAAACGCTATTTTTTGGTCCTTCCTTTCATCGTTTTGCTTCAAAATTTCGACAGATGATAGAAGACATGTCAGACTCTAATAATATGTCAAATTCAGAAAATCGTAAGTTTTGAACAATTTTGATGCTCTGACTTCAAACTCGATTTTCACGGCTTCCACCGTGCGCGACTTTAGGACCATTTTGTTGTAGCGGGTCACATTTGTGACTCTTATCTACAATTAAACTTCAGCAAAGTTTTATGTTCTGTAGAAAATTGCCCCTTACACATATCTTACAACAAAGATTTATCAGTATCTGTATGCAGGGTTTGTGCTTGTGTTTGCCCGTCATTTGCAGCATTTGGATAGTACCCAACAGTATGAGAGCAACATAGACACGACTTTTCACTGTGAGGTGATATTGTTGAGGAAATGATCTTGAATGTGCCGGAATTGGGGGGGGGGGGGGAAGGAAAAAAAATACAGAGATCGATTCACAACAAAAGACATTTGAATTGGAATCCGTTACCATGGCATTCCACAAACATCCAGAAGAAATGTTCACTCCAAAATGGTAGAGGCTTTGAGAGCAGCGTATACAGTGTATATACTAATTTAGCAAATATTTAAGTTCTAGCCAGTTTCCTATAATACCCTGAACTTAGAATTTCTCCTATTGTGAATATAAACGGGAACAAAGTATTTTTGTTCATGAAAGGTGTGTTGAGTTAGCCTTTTTACATGTACTATGTTTACAATGAAACCAGAACAAATTGTTTGACTGGAGATATCTCGCTCATCTTTTCATAACATGAGTTAGCAATATTCTTATCAATCATAGAAAATTGCTAAGAATGTATGATCACCAGTGGGACAACTACCAAGTATCTGTAGATGTTGTGGAATATTACAAATACAGTGTATTCTCACAAGTTGCTGTTTGACTTGAGAAATCTCGCTCATCTTTTCAGAATATGAGTTCAGCAATATTTTTGTCGTAGAAAATTGCTAAGAATGTATGCTCAGACTCTGGTAAACTGATGTGGGAATTTATTGAATGTAGCCCTGACTTCCTGTCACCAAGTGAGAATCCAGGAGAATGAAGTGGCGTAGTTCTCGGAACTGGCACTGTGATTAATCTTCAAGTTCAAAACAGGATCCTCAAGATGGGCTGTATAAATCATGCCCACAATTTGATCTCCTTTTACTGTACCTTGTGGGTCTCATCAATCATTTAGTCCACATATTAGCGGATGCATGGCAATGCAGTCAGTGGTGTTTAGTCAGTGATGCGGCTTAGAAAGGAGGGTAGAATAGAATTGTAATCATTTGATTGAACAGCAGAAAGTTACCATAAGACGATCAGAAGACAATATATTGATATTTCAATCATAATACACGCATATCTTTTTTTTTTTCTGCCTTTGTATGTTTGCCTGTTACATGAACATTCCATTTGTGCTTTGGGTTGATGTAAGCTCTTTTGAAGGCTTGAGTGAATTCCTCATGGATTGGAATGTTACACAATCAGTTTTGCCATCATAGTGAAGAAACACTTGTAGTTATAAGAAAATATGATTATGTTATTGCTCATACATTGTAGTACATGTTCATCTCTACTTCAATAAAATGTTTGGTACAGAACTCTGCGAGGAATGTTGCGGATTCCTGATTTGGGGAGGTCATGGTTGATAAGCTGCTGGAGTCAAAATGTCCTGCTACTTGCCAGTTTGGTGTTTCGCAATTCTAATGTAGTTGCACTAACTGTACCATGAAGTTGAGATATCTGCTCTTGATATTTTTACATGGGAACCTCGATATGACAAGCTGCAGTGAACCACAGAGAATTTCCTCGCTATCTTGTGTGTCTCATTACATCAGGGATAAAAATAGATGAATGTATCATATGTCCCCCCAAAATTACAATCAGACTTTCTGCGATGATAACGTTTAAAATGGTGAATCAATAAAAATGCAATTTCAATGTATGAAACTATGACTGATTACATGTACATCTTACAGAAAACCCAAATCAATTTGCTTCAGTGGTCACAGAGAAATGGGGATCTTCATAGGGCATGTCAGGAATCCCTTCCCTTCAAGATTTGTCCATTGTGCTCAAACCTTTACAAAATGCTGAGAGCATCCAAGTGCTATAAAACTAGAAAGAATGGACCCATGTCATGCTTTACAACAATCAACATTTTCTCTGATCTCTTAGCCAAATTGAATGGGGTTTTCTGCAGGATGTAGGTAAGAAGTTATAGTTTCATACCCTGAAATGATATTTAGATTGTTTAATCATTTTTAAAGATATCACTGGGGAAAGCCTATTGTAATTTTTTTGGGGACTGTAGAATGGAACATGCAATATCACATTGTTGTAGCAGTATCTTGCTATATCTTATACATGTATTGTTACAATGACATTCCACCATATTTCTTTTTATGCTCCCAGTAGAGTGTTGCACATCATTTCTGCATTGTATCATTGTGGGATTCAACGTTACGGAATGCAAAGTTGATGAAACCCAATGAACGAGAGCAAGATATCCTAATAATGATAATAATAGTACTGAAGTGATTTCCACACTGTAAATGTAAATCAACTGTGTGGGACCAAGCTCTTACTGTCTTCCGAGACAGCACATATACTGAATTTTTGGTTACCATTTTTACAATGTGTATCTGTGTATCCCTGTATTACAACAAATAGAATTGATAATACAGATGTTTATGTATTGGGGGCATAGCGTATGTAACTGTCATGTTTAATCTGTGTCTTACAAGGGTATTTGCCATGGTTCACCATGAGAAAGTAAGAGTGCATTGGCCAATCTATATTGCAATAGAAAGTAATTTTTGGTCAATCAAATGCAGCAAATGCTATCTCACTTGGAGAGGGCTGCAGCAAAATTGTGTTTAAGCTTGTACGTACAAGACTCTGCCAAAGTGTGTATAATTTATGTATTTAAATAATTTTAGTCTCATGGGGTTGCTGGTACAATGCACATCTACACAAATCTCACTGAGGGTTTGTCTGACACAGCTCAGGTGGATCTTCATGTACAATACTTTGAATAGAGATTGTAAATGTGATCATTATTATTATTGTCAAAGAAGTTTTAAAACTTTGCCAAAATCAGCATTGAAGCTCCAAACATAGTTTTACAATGTAACTCTTCATTAGAATGGTACCATGTGACATTACCTCTGTGCTTGGTGTTAGTTGCGAGTCCAGCATGCATTTTGATTTTTTATTATCAAAGTTTAGGGAACCACTAATGATGAATTACTGACTTTGGACATATTATGATGAATAATTCATTTAAGTTGAATGAACTCTTTTTAAAGTTTCTTTTTGTAAGGTGTCAGTATTTATGTACACATTTACAAAACACTTTGACTCATATTAGAGCTTCAACATAAATGTTATACATGTACTGATATTTATCCGTTAGTACTTTAATGGAAAAGATATTTGTATCTAATCATCAAATTACTACAGCTGTAGTGTGGTCACAGTTAATTGAAGTGACATTGTTTATGTTTGTCATTTTAAACGTAAAGCACCAGTTCTATCCGGGGGCAGATATGCAAAGAGTTAGTGCAAGTGGGTAAGAACCACTGTTTTTGCTGTATCTGCTGGAAAATTAGTCAAACTCAACCTGTTTAAAGCATGACTTTTTCTTTTTTGTACTTTGTATTCTTGGACTCCATTCCTAGAAATAAAGATTAGATTTTGATCTTGTGATTGCTCATCTTATGTTTGTTCTTTTCTGTCGTTAGATATTAGTGTATAGGTTCATAAGTGTTCATGATGAAAGGAAATTCCATGTGTAACTGAACTTTTACATGTATAACAGTAATGATAATGATGATAATAATAATAATAATAATAATAATAATAATAATAATAATAATAATAATAATAATAATAATAATAATAATAATAATAATAATAGTAATAATAATTATAATAATAATAATAATGATAATATTCAAATGATAGTAATAATGAATTTTCATATATGCATATATTACAGTATAGCATGTAATTACTGAGCATTGTTCTCAAGATGTGCTGTGCACTTTATGCAACATCCGTCTTGTAGGCCTACACATTAAAAAGAAAAACAAGTTTTGACAGATTTTACACACTGCCTAGTGTCTGTCTTGGCCCAAAGTCATTCTTGCAGTCTGTAAAGTAAAAAGCTTATCAGAAGATTAAGTGCTTTTTGGCAGGTGTGCATACCTAGATAGGAAGGGGACTTAGTTAGTATAGGAACAAAATGGTAGACATTTTTTGTAGATTCAGGTATGATACAAAGTCAAAAGTTTGAAATGCCCTCCCCCCCCCCCCCCCACCCCTCAGCATCCGACAGACCAATATAGATTGTTACTCCTTTAAAGGTTATGTTTTTAGGCAGTTTTATAAGTGCTAGTTGTAGTAGCATTACATGTAGAAGTAAGTTTTGTCAGTACAACTGTCCTATGTAGTTATATGCCATGTATGCTAATGTACTTTTTCAGTTTGTTTTCTATAAAACTTCCCTTGTTCTTTCTTTGTTTTCACTTTTCCAGCACTTAAAAATGTTTTATTTTATTATTATTATTATTATTATTATTATTATTATTATTATTATTATTATTATTATTATTATTATTAATATTATTATTGTTATTATTATTATTATTATTATTATTGTTATTATTGTTGTTATTATTATTATTGTTATTATTATTGTTATTATTGTTATTATTATTATTATTATTATTATTATTATTATTGTTTTATTGTTATTATTATTATTATTATTATTATTATTGTTTTTATTTTTATTATTATTATCATCATCATCATTGTTATTATTGTTATTATTATTACTAAGTGTCACATATTTCACAAACGCTTTATTTTATTTCTATAAAACAGATGTACATGTACAACATATATATATATATATATATATATATATATGTGTGTGTGTGTGTGTGTGTGTGTGTGTGTGTGTGTGTGTGTGTGTGTGTGTGTGATAGTGATAGGAGATGTATTATATAGATGATGACTGGCGGGGGAGGGAACATACCGAATGTTCCACCCGAACGGTTTGAAATGCTATGGAGGGAGGTTATAAGTCCCGAGACGAAGTCCAGGGACTTAGAGCCTCCCAAAGTAGCATTTCAAACCCTGAGGTCGGAACGTTTGGTACATGTTTCCGACAACAAAAGTCATCATCTGTTATATTACATGGGTTAGTCAAATACTGCAAATACGTCAAATACGTCAACGTCAACCACCAGCACAAAGCACTCGATCGCTCGCGCAGAGCCAAATTCACTGTGCGCGGGTCCTTCTGTCATTTGTTACGTGAAAATGTTTTCCCATGGGAGAACATTACAAAAATGTTCTCCCATGGGCGAACATAACGAATGTTCCTCCATCACGTGACTGTCTTTAGCCAATCACCTCCCAAGTTGGTAAAGTTAGCAAGATATTCAGAGGGGAAATTATTTTATTATCTGTTTTATGGTTTCCTGAATCCCGGGCCTGAAGCTGACCGAGAAGAGAAAGAGGAGGAAGAGGAGGAAAACGAAGAATAAGAAATAGAAGCAGAAGAAGAAATACAAGTAGAAGAAGAAGAAGAAGAAGAAGAAGGAGGAGGAGGAGGAGGAAAAGAAGAAGAAGAAGAATAAGAGGTAAGAGAAGAAGAGAAAAAAGACGAGAAATAAGAAGACTTTAAGAAGACATAAATTATATAAATTATATGGAATATATATATATATATATATATATATATATATATATATATATATATATATATATATATATAATTATATGTAGCTCGTGAAAGTGATTATGGGCTATCCAGCCATCTTGTCAGATGGAACATGAAAACCAAATAAATGATATTGGTTGATAAATTGAACTCCCTAAGTTCCCGCGTTCCCGAAAATAGGGAACGCTCATGCGGCACAGATTCCCCCCCCCCCCCCCAAATGAACTTAAACAAATTCGAAGGAAATCCCAAAGGAAAAGAAACATTTTCTACAGTAGGTGTCTAATCATCCCCTGAAATGCGAATTCTATGTGAAACGAATTCTTCCTCGAGGCATGAAATCTCGCCGGATATGCAGATTAATTCAGCCGAAGGATTCATGATTATATTCAATGACAACGTCAAGCGATGCAGCATCAAGTTCGAGTAAAATGGACACTTGCTGGAAATTAGATTTTCAAAAAGCTCGGTTAAACAGTAATATTTTTCTAACACGTTTATAGTTGTTTCTACTAGGAGACATAATTTGTTGTAAAGTATACAGTGTAGGCCTACAGGCAGTTTACAGTAGTAATAAATCATCATAAATAGTTCACTGTGGATACATTCACCACTTTCAGTCTGTGTACAAGTGCCGCATCCGTGTCGTTTTATGGTCATCTACAAACTAATGCACGTTATGAACGAGGAGCGCGCTCTTTTCGGAAAACGACGAACGCGCATTGCCCTACTCACGGATTGCCCATGCGGCTCGAAGTCTAATTCGCTATGAGTACCAACGTCACTAACTGCGTGATTGCATGAACAGTCGCTGGCGTGTTCCACCACCGCGTGCGTGTTGCGGTGGTCGAAGAGTATAACGAACAGAACACGCGCTGCGCTCGCATCTGCAGGCTAAAAGGTCCAAGCCGGAATAATACTCCACGCTCGTGCTTCGCCAGTCACGAGCTATTGTTCGGCTAGCTGTGCTCCCTCGCTCTCTGCCGCTCTGATGCCGTGCTCGTACTATCAAAAGAGCAGACGATATTTCGCACAGGTGCAGACGACGGTCATTCCCTTTCTGTAGAATTTAGCAAAATTTCGTTTGGACACAAATATGGCAGACTGGAAGAAATATCTATGGACATACATCTGCGTATACATCCTGCATCTTTTTCAAGAGGGTAAGTGTAGCAAAAAATTATCTTGACGGTAGTTTTTATAGCGTATGACAGATTGAATGTGTCATGCAACGTTCGCAGGATTGAAAGTGTGATGTCTGATGAAAGTGATTTCGTACAGTGTTTATATAGCTTCGTTCCATCTGTCCTTTAATGTGCGAAGTTCTAGTGTGCACTACCTAAACGGAAACGACTTTGGGATGATAGATGTTGCTATCTCAATATTGCACGATGACGAATTGTATTGAATGTTGATCTTCGCGCGGCGCAAGTTCTTATGAAAAATGGCATTTACTGACATTATTATGTCACCTCACAATGTCTCACTTGAAAATGCAAAAGTAGCGTCAACAATTCTAGAACATAGTCTGAAGCCGATTACATATCAACAGTTGCCGCAAACACAAGGTGAATATAACTCAACTTCGACAGGGAAAAGCCCTTTAACTTAGAAAATCATGAGAAGTGGCAACGGCCATGCATGCATGACATCAGCAATGAATATAAGGGCTTTTATTACTCACTTAACTATTACATCTAGGCCTACATCTCAATTTCAAGCCCAACGTCTTTGCCACTTAAGAGAGACAAAATGCTGCGGTCGTCCTTTTGTCTGCCATTTTTCAATAATGTAGGGCCTACTGAGTATACTGCTACTACATTGTACTATCAATGCTACTACTACGACTGCCCACTTACACCGACGACTAGCTATTGCAATACACTACATTACTACTGCGGCAACGCGTGCAATAAATTGACTTTCCGTCAATGGCGTGCTATCCTAACTAAACATGATCCGAGCCCTCAACTTTTTTTTCTTTCTCTCTTTCTTTTCTTTGCTTGGTTTGCTGTTTATTGCAGCTTTTTCTGATTGATTTTCCCTACTGCTACTACTACTGTTATATTACAGCTGAAGCCACTGTTTTGCGCTCACATGAAACTTCTTTTTTGCAACTCACACTGCCATAAGTTATGGTCGGGGGAGGGGAGTGGTAATTGTTTACTTCTTTTATGATGAAAGTTCAGCTTTGGAAAGTATTCTTCATCATTTTACCAACATTACTAGACAATTTCTTCGATACATTCAAACAACTCCCTACAACCTATTGTTGAGAATGATGAAGTACGTCTTAAGGGAGAATCACCCAAAACAAACTACTACATGGTGTCAAGCATAGCTACACCGTGCGCTGAAGCTAGCTACAGACCTCTGCCAGGCGATCGAGGATGAACCGGCATGCAGTATAACCTAATTGTTCTACCCGACTGGTCAAATTTCACGGGGCTTGGTGCGGTTTGTCCACGATGGTTGATACTGTGCACACTTTTCAGAATACCGCCAGCGGAGGGGGGGGGGGGGGGGGGGTTATGCGCTGATAAAAATCCATAGCAGTGCGAGTTTATGCGATGGCATGGTGTTCACAGAAAGATATGACGTTCGCGAATAATGTTGTGAAAGTTCAGAAGCATATTCATAATCATTTGGAACATCATTTTATCTCCGAAAGGAAGAGACAGGCATATATTTGAGACAGGTATTTTACGGGGTCAGGAGTTTCGAGATATAAGGACAATATTAGCTCTTGACTTTATAATGTGCTATTTTGTCCAGTGGTATGTTTTTATGATATATAATTTCTCGTTCTCTGTATCATTCAATTGACATTGTTTGACATATATCTCGATATTCAAAAGGGAATGATGATGTATACGTCATCTATAGTAGATATTAAAGTATTCATGGTTTGTCACCACAAAAGTAAAAAGTAATTTACTTTGAATAGGAAACAGAGAGAGAGAGAGAGAGAGAGAGAAAGAAAGAAATATACTATCATACTTTGGCACTAACATTCATTTAACCCATCTTCATAGTTTTGTTTGTACATACTGAATAATAGTATTCATTATGTCGCATTTATATGCCACCATCTACGGAAGATGTAAACGTATTCTGTGTGTACGAAAAAAAAAACAAAAAACAAAACAAAACCCTCTGACAGAGTATTATCCCATGAACTACACTCATAATTATGTTCTTATCAATCATCTTTGACGTACTAACATATTATAATCATGATCCAACACTGTCGCAATCATAGCCGCTTCGACCTCCAGGCCCACCAACGATACGATCATATAGCCTTTGCTATTATATCACATGCATTTCAACTATACGACACTCGGTGATTAAGTAACTGCCCCTTGCAATTAAAGATGCACACCGACAAAAACTAACTCACTTTCTGAAGACTGATTAGAGTCCTGCATGCACCAATGTTTTCACATACGAACCTATATTAGATATGAATGAGTGGATAATTATGTTCGAGCGTTTAGTACAACAGTTTGGTTTATGAACGTGGTCGCGTATTGGAAAGATGACATAGCTGCCTTTCATCAGATTCGAGAAGTAATGTTATACTTGCTCCTTCACTGTAGCCAAGACTTCCTCCGGCCTGCGAGTCAGTTGACGGTTCTCACACGAACTGCTCTCGCTTATAATCATGGGACCACTTTTGTCTTTTTGCCCGCGAGAGGTGATCAACCGTACAGATAGTCCCTGGTTCCTGCGGCCATTTCTATTTTCGTTTTATTTTGCTTTCTCTCGTTTTCACCGGATGTGGCCCTCGGGGAAAGGAATGGTGATTATGCAAAACCTCTGAGAGGATGGCAAAATCGCATTAAAACAAAAAACCCTTGCGGTGGCGACATATTTCGAATTCAGTGCCCCTCATGAAAATGCAAAAGTAATTTCAACATTTGCCATTTCCTTTCCGCCTTGCATCGTTGCGCATCCACGCCACTCAGGAAAAACAGGCGCCGGTTAGCCGCATGCAGTTGAAAGGTTTTACCTTATTACAAAATTTCACTTGAAATTTCAGCCATGTTTTGGCTGATAAAGTTCATCCCCTGTTCAGAAATTCCTGCAAATGCAAGAGATAGATATTCACATTTATTTGGTTAATCAATTATTTCATTAATCATCCAAGTACAAAAGGATATGATTACATTCTGCATCATATATATATATATATATATATATGATTTTATGTATATATGTATATGTGTGTGTGTGTGTCTGTGTGTCTGTCTGTCTGTCTGTGTGTGTGCATCTGTCTGTCTGTCTGTATGCCCTTGCATATGTCGTACGAATGTTCAAGGGAATTTTGGAATAATTGATTTGTCATGATATAATCATGTACTATATGCTTCATTTTCACTATCGTTATTATTTTCACCATCATCATTTGTGTTATCAGTATATCTTTGTAAAGGTACAAAAAGAAGTTATATAGATATAAATGGTAATGCTAAAAGGGGGTGACCCAAATTATTCCGTTTTTCTTCTCTGAGCTAGCTTAGGCCTACTTATTATCTGACATAACGACATGCCATACAGGTAAAGGAAAGAAAAGCAACGAAAAAGAAAACAATAAAACATTGCACATTGCACTACAACATAATTTTTCTTTCTGTCTTACACAAAGGACCCCATTGAGTTTGCCAAAATATATTCGTCTATTCACATTGACTGATAAATGCGGCATCAAATGAATCGGCTCGTGGGTCTCTATGATAAAATGCAGACTACCCAGTATATAGATCTCTTCATTCGGGGATGTGTTGTTCCTACGTCCCTTTCAACCGCGTCCACCCGTCCAAGTTCTTTCCCGCTGAACTCGTTATCGTGATGGTCACACTTTGCTCTCCCGACCCCGAACATTGTTCGCCCTCCGCACACTCTCCTCACCATCGCAAACGGTAATTCGATTACGGTTGGGAGCTATCATGTGTGCAGGTGCATTATTTAATCAGTGGAAGAAAGAATTGCGGCGCAATTTGTTAAGATAACCCAACACCGAGTGTGCGGCTTCGCACCGAACGAATTCCACAGCACTGTTTACTACTGTGAGTGCTACATTGGACGGATGCTTCCTGTGTATGCAATAGTTCGGCACTGAACCACGTCAAAACTATCTGAAATGTCTCATAACAAATGTTCAGTGTCTGTTTCGGAGATTGAATGCATGGTCTTACTATGCTACCAAAGAAACATTGAGCATATATATATATATATAATATGACATATAACACATTCATCGACTGATTTAATTTCATTTAGAAGCGAAAGAATGTTGAGCTAAGTTTCTATGTGTTTTACAAACCTGTCACACATAAAACAGAAATTGTTCCACTCATTAATCTACTTATATCGTGTATGATAAGCACTGACTGCACTGGTTTTACTAACAGGTCATTACATGTGTGTATACATTATCACTTTTTTTTTTATATGTGTATGACATGAAAAGGGAAATGATGCAGTAAATACGTATCTTACCTCAAGATCTTTGTGGTGCTTTCATATTGCAAATTCAGTCGTTTGCGTTGTTGTGTTGTTTATTTGCGCTATTTACAACGTCTGGGATTGGGGGTTCAAGAGTGAAGGGCGTTGAAATAAAACCGAAAATGACATGGGTCTACTCCTTCAATCTATTTATGCTCCATATTCAACTTGTGCGTCGTACAGATTTTTACATTATTCTATTTACCAAAGCAGTGCTTTACCATACCTACAATTTGACTATTGAACATGGCAGCAGTTTGGTGATAATTGATGCTTGTAAGCCTTTGTTGGTATTCATATTCCGTCAAATATTTGAACAGGTGGTATGTATGCACGCGTTGATTGATGAAAGCGGAGATGCAGTGTTTTAGGGTAGTTCATAGGAAATGGGGCTATGTGGATCATTCTAGCTGGAGCACCATCCGCGGTTTGTTGCAATAAGGAAGTAACGGCAGGGAAAGTGAAGTGAAGGGAGCAGTAACTATAAACAGCAACAAGGTCGACATGAACCCATGGCAAGCGAATGAGCGAATCCCAGAAAGTGAGTCGGCGCCTTTTGTTGTCGGCCCAGATTCGCTGGCCCGCTGCGTCACCTGAAGGTCAAACGCATAATGCGCCTTTCGCTGCTCCCTCCGTCTACCTTAAAAATCAAAGAGTCGGGGGGGGGGGGGGGTGTGAGGGACGATACAGCGTTACATCCCTTACGTCATTCATATGAGGCGTGGTGCCACTTTCGAACCTTTGAGATAAGGGAGAAAAACTGCACTGTCTGTGGCTCACTAATCACTGATCTTTACGGGGTAGAGAAGTTCATAAGACGTATTAAACTGTCATGCTCATTGGGAGCCTTTCCCCGCTTCCACATACACACACACACACACACACACACACACACACACACACACACACACACACACACACACACACACGTACACACACCAAGCTCGCGCACCCCACACACACACTTATACGTATGTGCCAGATATGACAAAAAAAAAAAACTTGCTCCTGCTCGAAACTTAATCACCATAGCAGTTAATCACCTACCATATAAGCCAACACCATATGCCATATGTTACATTAAAAATGTAATGTTCATTCTTCTAGGGAGCGTATAACAGGGATGTCCAGTTTTCTCACCACCACGAAATATTCTGTACAGCGAAGTATGTGTGTGTCCTCCCACTCTTCATTAGCATAGGAGTAAAAGAGCAGCGCGTTGGTGGACGTTTTCGTCTGACACGCTGTGTACGTTCCATCTCAACAGAGCTCTTGATTAAGTGCAATGTTTGCTTTCTCTCAAATGGAGGAGAACGGACACATCCAAACCTAACCCATTTGTATATATTATATGTATATTTTCATCAAACAGGTTTGCCGTTTTCTCGGAAGTACAACCTCCCTAGGTACAACACATGACGTTTGCGCGTAGTTGTAATAACGAAGCGCCCGTCAATGGTAAAATGCGTTAGACACGTTCACATGATTAGATTACTAGTATATATTTCGTCTTTTTCTTAGATACTACATAAGCCTTTTTACAGGCTGTGCCTTCTTTACAATTAATTTGTAACTTGTTTGTCTTCTCACTCTCCCCTCCATTAATTTTCTTGCTCTCGTTTCCAATATTTCTTTCATTCTTTGTTCACTTATCGTATGAATATTCCGTATGTCTTTGCGTTTTTTATTTTCCGTTTTTTTAAATGTTTTTTTTTCTGAACTATACGTCACTCGTATTTATTTCATTGTTAATTTGTACAGGTACTTTGTCACCAGTTTTGTGTCCTTCTCACTCTTCCCTCTTCACCTCAATTTTTCTTCTCTCTCTATCTCTCTCGTCATATTTCCCTCCCCGGTTTTTTTCACCATATATATATATATATATATATATATATATATATATATTGTATATTTCTGTACGTTTTTCTTTTTTCTTTTCATCAAACGTATTTCACTCTTATTTACTTTGTTATATATAGTTGTATTGTATAATTTTATTTTCAACGTTAAAAGTTATTTATGACTCCGTATCATTGAATTGATAATGTGATATATGTTTTTACATTGGACTCCGATACCCAGAGTATGGGTTGTTGAGTAAAATAAACTATTAACTTTCAACTCTCAACATGAAATGATGTAAACAAAACTATGGGGAACTATCTTATTCGTTCATCTTAGCGATCCAAGACAATAAATCTAAAAAGGGGGAACACTGTATAAGGAATATTGCTAATAATACTTCATGGAATAGTTGTATTTCTTTTCCCGAACATTGTCATGAATATTCAAAACCATTGAAATCGTTCTCATATAGCATGCATAAGAAACAGTAAATGGAAATGAAATGAAAAGAAAATGAAATACAACATTGGTGTACATGCCGCAAAGATTGATACATGTCATGTATATAAGCCCTTCAGAATCTACGAGCGAGGAACCCTTAATCAAGATGCCTCTAAAAACACGTGTGTCCTGTCTGCCACCATTCCATTTTGTAACGTTGGGCCAGCTGCTATTTAGAATGATAATCGAGGCCATTTCAAATAGCAGTAATCATGGTGATTTTTTACGAACTGATATATTTAGCAACAAGTCGAAATTGAGGTCAACATTATGATTGTCTTGCACATTTTAACTCTTTTGACCAATTTTCAGATGCTCGGAGAATACTGGAGAAAAGACGTACATTCAAGACGAGTTGAGAATTTACTCCTGTGTTATAATGTCGGGGCTTTCAACCAATAATTGTACAAAATTGGGCCGTTTAATTTATTCCGCCTATTTCATAGTCTAAGAACTTGCTTCCAAAAGGCGTTAAATAAATTGAAAAATGATGGATTTAGCGCCTTTTGGAAGCAAGATCTTTATTTAGTTCTTCTCAAGGCCGCTGTTAGCCGCCGTCAATTTAAAATCGGTCATGAATTTCAAAACAAACAAGCAAAATAACAACTTCAAATAACAACGACAAAACCCTGTATGACACAACATTCAGAGCTACATGCTGAGCCACATTTTAGAATGGAAAAAAGGTTATTATGTACTATGTATATACATACATTCATTTACATTTATATAAGATTATATTCATACAGACTATATGAAGAGCTTGGTTCCAAAAGGCGGTAAACCCATCATTTTCAATGGATTTAACGCCTTTTGGAAGCAAACTCTTCATAAAAGATAAACTGAAGAAAGTAACTGCAGATATTTTCAATTCAGTTCAGCTACAGTTTATTTCTATCCAACAAAAGGGAAAACATATACAGTTTTATAAAATCATATCGTTTCAATTTGAATAACTATGATAATAGAATACTTATTGTTCCACTGAAAAGCAGATCGTGTAAACGTTCACCAATGGGATTATATCCAAACTTGATTTAGGCACAGCTAGATTTTGACTGTTGAACGTAATCGGATATACTATTAAACATATCACAGTTTATCGTAACTTGAACATATTCTTAAGTACGGATCAAATGTTTATGAGGAAATGATGGCAATGTTTTGGCCTATGTAGAGACTATTAATTTAACCGTGAATACACCAAGAAAATATGATTACTAAACAAACACATATTCATGCTTGTATATAATTCATACAAATACGTACCTACATGCACATTTAAATACACTCTAGAAAAATAGGTTAACTATATGAACATTTCAGACCACGAAGGTGCAAAGTGCACCCGTAGAGGTGATCCCAGTGAGACAAAAGTGTTAAAGTTGGACCTTTTTTTTTTTAGAGTGTACATACATACATACATACATATATACATATATATAATCTTATAAAAGTAATCTCCTCGTTTGCAGGGCACAGGATATTAATACCAAAATTACCTTTCAGTGTGGTTCAAAGGTTAAAGGATATCCTATAAGTCACCAATCGATAGAATAGTAGAATAAGAGCGTCGATTTTATACGAGTATATTCTAAAATCTCCTGGGACCATGAACTTCGAGGTTGTCGTTCTACAATATGTGAGCAGAGGGAGGAGGGCTAGGTGTTATTGACGGATTGAACGACACTATGTCGTTAATATCTCGTACATAGACTGCACAACTTACTGACTGTATACCATTGATTAATGTCGGCGGCTGTCGCTCATCAAACTTGGCGAACGCCTTGCCATTAACAAAACAAAATGGAAATGGATTATCCCCGACGAGGAATCAATTAATGAATGATTTCACGTTCCAGCCAGGTATACAAAGACCTGGATAAATGTAGGCGGTGAATGCCTGGAATCTTAACAGTCCTTGCCACATAGTGCTTATAGTCAAATAGCAGTGGGCGGAAGATGTACACCAGAGACCTGAATACAGACATGATAGAATGCGTAGTGAATTATCATGAACAGATTTAACACTACGCGCAATAGTCCAAAGGGAGATGGACGAAAGAGATGCAGAACCCATGCTCAAAATATTCCCCTCAAACTGTCAGCCTTATATGACTTAAAAAACAGAAGAAGTTATCCTTATGTTATTGGTATCGTATAATAGTTGTTACCATAATCAGGTAATAATTTGTATTGGAATGTGTTTATTTTTAGCAATTTTTCCTCTTGTATGAGTCAAATGAATAGATTCTAACTTTATGCATCACCCGTTACCACGAAAAAAAAAAAGAGTGATACGGCATCTATCATGGTATTTTCGACCAAATAGAATAATGGGTTATTCACCTGCGAATCAAAAGATATTAATGAACACGCGATCAGACTTAAGATATAGAATACATTACTCACACTGTTGTAACGATAGTAACAGCATAATTATATACTATGTGGGTGAGATAAGAAACGTGAAAGATTCTTTCCAAATTATTCATTTGAAGTTATAGTACCTCACATCGACAGAATTCCCGCCGATTTATTTCTTCGTATGAGTATGAATGTCGTTCCTGCGGCTAAGTCAATTGAACAATAAGTTATCACGACAGTGCCCGGCAGTCTTTCAGCTTATACAGTTGTACAGCATGGGCATCGATGTTTGTAACCTGCATTCTCTACCAGTGTTAGATTATTTTTTTTTCTTTTAATATAAATAAGACGCATGACGTATATGCATCATCTAGTCCATGTATTCTTTTACATTGATATTTTTCTTTATAGTAATTCATCTTCATATATTTTTTTTTCATAAGTATTATCTTTTACTTTAATCTTGTATAGTCAACTAATTACGTACTCCTGTTAACCATATGGACACTAATTATACTGCATGCTGCTTGATTTCATTGTTTTTTAATAAAGTGGTTCAATTGCTTGAGGTTCGTTTTCAACTGTTCCTCAGCATTTAACAGTTTAATGAACCAAACACTAAAATACATACAATATGTGACCATAGATATCCATGTAATCTCTGTTGGTTTCAGATCAACGAGTGGTTATGGATCATATCATAACTTGATGGGAATAGAACATAAAATTCCATTCGGGTTTGTCCCCCCCCCCCCCCAAAAAAAAAAGTTTTTTTATGTTTACAGTGCGAATCCCAAAAGGCATTCAAACAATCAATGTTCGGGAAACGGGAAATTTTGGTGGTCGCCAGAAGAAGAAGAAAAAAAAACTCCCGCACATCGATCGACATATTGTCCTCATGCAGCAGCAATGATAATTTGCATAACTTGGATTCCCTGAAGGAATCTGCGGAATGGCATTACAATATCTCTACTCTGGTGATTTAATATGATCTCGAGTCGTGTGTATAGATGGTACAGAGTCCATTGGGTATACAACTCAGACAACATAACGAGACCCCATGGTGAGCGACACGAGTTGTACGTTAAAGCGTTCAATCACGCATCCTGTACAGACTTTTTTAACAGTCTTTGGCGTTAATTCAACGTTGTCCCTTAAAAGATATCATGCAACTTGATTTATCTTTCGAGGAAAGGACTGTTCAGACAAGTCTACCAAGACCAGCCGAGTACCTCTCAAAGAACAATCTAATCCGTAATTAGGTTCGACAATCATTGTGGATATAACGCATATCAGTGGCCATGATATCGATAAACAAAATACAGTAAGCCATCACTGGGATAATAGAATCTAATACAAGACTGAAATTACGACCTCATTTTGTGTAACCCGAATTAGTGCCATGTATGTGTCTCATGCCTAGTAAAAATAGGACAGTGCTTTTCACAGAAGGAAGGCGAATGCATTAGATTTTTTTTTCCCCGAGAGAGAGAGAGAGACACTTAGCTTGCACATTTTTATTCTTACACAATCACTGACAATAAGGCTGTTACTTCTGACCGTTGTTATGGCTATATTTGTCGTAGTTGTCAAAATTATTTTATGGTATTCATATTTCATTTTCTGTATTTTTTTCATTATTATTATGACCATTATAATTGAAAATTTGCCATTTCGTATAAATACCAGTATTCCTGCACTCATTCTGTGATTCTTATGCTTTATATAATGGATGATTATGAAGATATCGCGGTATGTCATATCCGTTACTAAGTTATGTCCTGAAAATAACTTTGGGACAAAATTTTGGACAAACTTAATGACTGATGTTTTCGTGCTTTGTAATAGAAAATAACAGCAATGACGTATTTTCACTTTTATGACCATTATAATCCATGAATAAGAGTGTTTGTCATACGTGTTACGTCGAGATCAATATTTTCACTTTAATTTCTATCACTGCAGTTATTTCCACAAATTAAAAAAAAACCAACATCACTAAAGCATAAAATACACTTGACAATAACTTTATGTAATGATAATAATAATAATAATAATAATAATAATAATAATAATAATAATAATAATAATAATAATAAAAATAATAATAATAACTATAGTAATAATAATGATAACAATGACAATAATGATAATGATATACAGATATATTATAATTATGTACATTTATATATGTATATTGTAGTTGCTCCGCGTATTGGCAGTACTAGAAATAGCAATAATAATGTCACAACAGAGAAATGCATTAAATGCCAATCTTGATTTTAATGAATAATCCGAATTTTTGAGGATCCTTCCTCTTCATTCGCACTAGTCATCCCTGATGAAGAGGAAGGATCCTCGAAAATTCGGATTATTCATTAAAATCAAGATTGGCATTTAATGCATTTCTCTGTTGTGACATTATTATTGCTATATATACATATATATATACATATTATATACACATATACATGTATATATACATATATACATATATATATATATATATATATATATATATATATATATATATATGAAGAGTTTGTTCACAAAAACCGATAAGTCCATTTTTGAAGATTTTGACGTAAGGTCTCTGTCATAAAGTACAAAGTAATACCTTTTAAATGATAAATTGGTCAGTACATATAAAGGTACATTTTTGAAGTTATGGTCAAAAGAAGGAAAAATTTTTTTATCATTCTCTTTATTTTTCTTGACCCTTAATCGCAAATATCTCCATTTGGCAAAGAGGGACTTATCGGTTTTTGCAAACAAACTCTTCATATACTTATATTAAATGCAAAGGCAATAAACACTACTTGTCCTATACATAACCAACTAATAGTAAAATCACATCCAAGAGTTGCATAAGGAATAAATGTCATTGACGTGTGACGTATATTCAGTTATAACAAATCTAGATCTGTAAATAAGTTGAAACAAATGTTTTGTCAGTTTATCTGGACTATAGAGTCGAGGTTCGTTCGGGGCTTTAAGGAGTTTAGGAGGAAAATGTTCTCCCGCGTGGCGCGCAACTGAAGTGAGACCATTATGTTTCATGATGGCATGGGTTACTGCATGCCTCTCTTGTTCTTGCCGCCATCCTCCCGGTCGCTAATTAATGTCTACCATCTGCTCAAGGTGTAGTCAGTCACCCCTATCCTACCCCCCCCCCCCCTCTCTCTCTATCTATCTATCTATTCAATTCTCTCCTCAACCAGTATCTCCCTCCCCCTCTCTCTCCCATTCTCCATCCCATTCTCTTTCCAATCTCCGTCTTTCCTTCTGCTATCGACTTATTGTCTGATCACCCCTCTCCTGTCTGATCGACCTTAATGACTTGGCTGGGATAAGACGAGGTACCAGCATGACCCCTTAGTGCCACTAGACCTGGTTCTTCTATCATCCCGACCCCCTTTCCCCCTCTTTGGAGTCATTAATGAATGCTAATTCTTTCTATTCTTTTAAGTTCTCTACCTTAACCATGCAAGGTAAATAGCGGAAGTGACTGGGATAGCTACTTGCTTCATTTTTGTCAAAAAATTGCAACAACAGCAAATAAAAGAATCTTGGCTTATTAATTGCACAGAATGTGCACGCACGTATCTTTTTTTTTACGTTATACAAGAAACACAATTCCACACGTGAAGGAATGGAATGAAAAAAAAAAACATAAACAACACACAAACACGTACACGAGTGGTTGTGCGGGTGTCGATTTGAATAAAGTACGTGGCTTAGAAGTCATTAAATCGTAGGTTATTGGAAAATACATGTGAATTTGTGTGTGAGCGTGTGAGCGTGTGTATGTGTGTGAGCGTGTGTATGTGTGTGAGCGTGTGTATGTGCGTATGTGTGCGTATGTGTGTTTGTGTATGTGTGTGTTTAAAATGGGTATAGGCCTACGTGTCACTATTACAAGATGGCGCAAAATGTTTTTTTAATGCTATCCTTCAAACTTGTCTTTCATATTCGGAAAATGTCAGAAATATACAAATCAAGGTTTCATTACAATTGCATTTATGACTTCTACCAATGGCGGATGAAACATAAGATATGTTTCATTTTATACAGAGCAATTCAGCATTACATCAATTCATTACATTGCTGCCAAATAAAGTCTGCAGAATCGTATTGCAAAGCGTCGGTTGCGATAGCTCAGCTTACAGTCATCAGTTTCGCGGATTTATGGGCCTCACGTACATAGTTTGGAAGTAGGTTTATTCATAATAAAGCAATGCATTAAGCTCTTACTTTAGGGGTTCAGTGCTTATCAACGACGAATGCCACATTTAAACTGTTTTAACTGTACAGCCCGACCCTTTCATACTAATAGAGTGACGTCTAGTCAGTATACTGCTTACAACAATCATGACAATAATTATTGTTGCATATATAGAATTTGCAGTTTAAGGATCACTAAGAACAAAAGACAACTTTTTCCTTTTTTTTTACATTTACTGTCTAACTTTTTGTCTTAGGCGTAAAAGGAGTACTGACTTGAAATAATTCTTTGACTGTTTTTGCAGACAATGACGTTCAAAATATGAGATATCTTTTTTTATATAAAATGGGATTCTGTAAGATTGTTTGAACCAGGTGAAAGCGTATACCATTGTAGACTGCTACATGGCCGAAATGGCTGAAGGTTCATTTAACCTGTTTTTTTTTTAAATCGCAATCTAAAAACTAAAGGGTTTTTTAAGCTGCAGAATTGATCTTGTCATCATTGAGTTGCCACTTCTATAATATTTCATGTTAAATAGTTTTTGAGACTCAATCATTTTATGTTTTAGAAACCCAACCAAGTCATGCACAGTATATACGGCTATCATTATGGCTTTTAATTATTTTTTTTTCAACACTGTTCAATATTTTTCACCACTTGTACAGTATTTTCGTCATGTTCAGAGCTAATTTCATCACATGTATATTTTGTTTAGATGTCGTTTTTTTAATGAACAATTTCAACTTTTGAGCTGCATGTTCTTGTTTCATAGTGAATAAACCTATATTGAATTGAATTGAATTGAATTGAATTGAATTCTGTATTTCACTGCTAACGAAAGAATTAATTCATTAAATCTGCACGTTTCAGAAGGGAAGGGAATATTCAACAGTTCAGTTGCGAGTTCAAGAGGGACACAGGAATTCTTAAATGCCCTGTTTGTTACTTTACAGATTTTAACGGCCCGAACGGGCCGCCAGACCAAAAAAATATAGTGTCGAGTGCCCTGATTTTTATGTTAAGTAATTCGTAGTCCACGTGTTGGTCAATATCATCAATAATAGAACAGAACTCCAGAAAATAATAATGTATTATGTTGTCAGTACCAACAGTTTATTTACAGACCGCCAAAAATAAAAATTAAAAAAAATAAATCGGGCACCACTAAAGACTAAGGGCAGGGTGACCGAAAATTGTGTGCTCTGTAAATAAATTGTTGGTATTGACAGCATGAAACAGTTCTTGAGTTCCGTTCTCATGTTATTGATTGTAGACTATTCATGTTTATATGTCCAAATAATACAAAGATATACCATGATACTACAAAAATATACTAGTAGTATCTGAGACTTGGAGGGTAAAACTAATGTCTTTCCGACACTAATATTGCAGGTGGGAGGGCGCAGTGTATGTCTCGTAGATTTAGAAGAAAACATAATAACAACATACCTCAGAACAAACCCACATCTCCGAGTCCCTCGCATGAGAGCAGGCAAGTTTCTAGAGCATCCTCATTTCACGGTTTCTAAAAAGAGGGCTTGTTAACACCAGCCGCAGAAATCCTGGGTAAAGACCCGCTACGCTTGAACGGTAAGGAGCCGTAACTGATTGGAGATTACAGCGCAGCGTCTCTTCTCCCGAATTCTCCAAGCGGTCTCCTGTGTTGCTATAGCAACAAACTGCCCGCGGATGAAAAACCCGGTGCTACAGACGTTGCTACACATGGGAACTCGGGCACCACAATCTTAAGTCGTGCAAAAGGACATTGAGCAGGTCGATACTTAGCGTGTAAGCATAGTTCGGCAACTCGCGTGAAGATGGCAATGATTTATGATGAGTTTATCATTAAACATAATGTATATCATAATTTGTGATCATGTATTATAACTATCTTAAAAGAAGTGATAGTAATAATTGGACAATTCAAAACATTATAGAACAATACAACACCAATAGTAGCGTTGAGATCAATGTAAGAATCTAGGTTCTGAATAGAGAATATGATTACTATGTCGATTTACAACATCAAAGTGGAATTCTCTTCGGTTTAAGCATATTCTGTATCCTCAGAAACACTCGATTTTTCTGTTTGCCTTTACTCTAACAATATCGGCTAGAATGGAACCGAAGCCCCGTGGTGAGGTCATGCTAAATCAGACTTATTCGTAAAAAATACAGAATTGAACAAGTGAGTATACGAAGATCAGTTTACCCCACGACAGACCTGATTTAGAGCTGCTGTGAGTACTAAAGTCCTCCAGCGATTTTATTTCAAGATCCTTCATCAACCCTATTATATCTTTACAATATTATTCTTACCACTCCTTGAAAAAAAAAGGAGAAAATTAAGAGGATAGAGGTTCCTGTTTGTCATTCACAAGTATTCTTGCAACTTTATAATGTCAGATTTTTGGGAGCAAGGTCAATATTTAGACTGTTATTATTGATCATTGTGAAAAAAAAATACGATTTCGAATCATTTTTTTCAACGCATATCTTATCTATTCATTATGTATTGCAGCCCGTCACATTGAGGCATTCCTTCGCCACTTTCCCAGACAAGATTTCGTCATTGCGCAGTCTGCATGCGTGTGCAGGTGTTTCGCTAAATCCTTTAATTTCATCTTCTCCCGATTCGGCGTTGTACATCTGTTGCTTAATACCGCGGTAATTGCGAAATCTAATCAGGCAATTTTGTGGGGAAAAGACGATGAGTAATAGAAAACTGCTTTAGTGCCTGCAGTCTACTATCTACCATACAAATGGAAGTGTGAAGTTCTGACATTTGGATTGAGAGTCGGAAAACCGACTTGTCACTGACACTTTCTAATCAATATTGTTATGCCAGTCTCCTCCGAAGAAAGGATAAAAATGTAACATATAGATGAGGGGGGGGGGGGGGAGAGACGGGAGGATGATGAAAATGCTCAGAAAGAGAAAACGAGAGAGCAGTATAGAAACAAAAGTAGGCATATGGAGAGATAAAGTGACGAACATACGAACATAATGATGTATACATGTACGCATTCAAGTTTTCATCAATTGTCTTCGTCACGTTACGTAACAACTTACAAAAGATCCTGTATGATAGAACATGTAATCGGGTTCGAAGGGATATTATTAGATTGAAGGAAAGATAATCGGAGATCTTCCATTCAGATAATGTTTTAGCGGTCACATCTAATTTACAATGTACACGTCAAGAGGAAATAAGGACATTGCTGTTTGATGCTTTCACATCAACATGGCATGTGGAACAGACTTGGCGTGTTGAGGACAAAACTGACACTAGCATATTCTATACACTGCGTGTATGGTAATATAGCCCCCCCCCCCCACACACACACACACAAAGGGTAAAAATTTAGAAATGAACCTCCCTGGACATGACGTTTAAAGAAAACAGAAACCCATACATTAATGTGGATGTGAGTGAAAGCAGCAATATTAGTAGAACACATCAGTAAAAAGGAAATGAGAAAAATCGAACTATCGATTCAAAAGTTACGAATTTCTACAGTTTCGGCGCCGTCATCGCTTGATAGGCAGATTACTACAGTTTATGAGGTCATAATGGAAAACAATGTAAAGAAAATATAAAGGAAATTTCTAATAATTTAATTTTATTTAATGAAAAGAACACATTCCATTAACTTGCTGGTGACAAAAAAAAAAATTGTGGGTAATATTATTTCTCTAAATTCTGAAAGAGGTAAGTCTAGTGTTCTTTCAGATATATGAAAAAAATGAAAATATGTTGAATTTTCTTTATATTTTCTTTATAATGTCCAGAATGACGTCATGAACTGCCGTAGTCTCCTCATCCACTGCAAAGAAATTGTAGAAATTAATAACTTTTGTATCATTATTGTCCGATTTTCCTCAAAGTTTAACTGATGTGTTCCATTGATATTTCAGCTTTCACCCAATTTATGTTTGGCCGTTTGGAATTCGGTTTCCTTTGATTATCAAACGTGTTTTCGGATATCACTTTGTCTAACGTCATTTTTACATATTGCAGTCTCGCGAATACTTATGACGACTTAGCATCGGTAGGCGGGGGGGGGGGGGGGACCCATTACCTGCTTTCGTGGTTGTGAGCAATGTCAGTAATTCGTCTGCGTATCCCCACGTAAAGATCGCTATTCCAACAATTTGATGCGCGCTTCGCTCAGGACCAAGATGGAACGATATCGGTAACCAGGAAAGGAGTAGAGCTCGTTTGGAACAGTTGTCGGTTGTCAAAACACAATTAGCGAAAATAGAGCATTCAAGCTGTTTTGGAAACGTGATCTTACTTGTAACCTCATCAAGTCAATCGTTTGATGTTATTCATACAGATTCTTTGGGTGCACGTCACGAGACCGACACCCACGAGTCATAGAGCTCACGAGTCATACAGCCCATGAGTTCGACACTAGGCAAATAAAGCCTGTGAGTTCGACACTTGTACAGGCGCGGTGGAGCACCCCAATTATCTCGCAGAAATCCATCGGCAGCCGAGCCTCATTTGCATAAAGTAAACAACATGTACTCGCGTAGTTGAGAAAAAGTAAACAACTTCTCAAGCAAATAACAATTTAAGGAAACCTATTTTCGGATTAAAATTGAGTTAGTTTGAATTTGAAAACATGTCCGAATATGCACATATAACATATTAAAGGATTTGACAATGATAAAATGTGAAATTTTAGCGAAAACCTGACGAGCAAAATTACCAAAAATATGCCTCGAAAATCATCCTAAAATTCACGACGTGGGATTACGGAACCAAAGCGCCATTCGAACAAAGTACACCGAAATTTATTTATCTGCTTGCATTTTAAATTTCATACCGTAATATTCCCGGCCATGGTTGTGTCGGAAAAAAAAAACAGAAGGTGATGTCAAACATGACACGAACGCAAAGCGTGCAGGTTGGTCCCATGTATATATAATCGCGTCGCTGTAGCCAGGGCGGTGAGTCTCACCTCCCTGCTGTAGCGTTGCATGTCACAGCACACACAACGCATTGCTGCATGCAGCGTGCGCGGCAGCAGCTCAGCAGTCACCGCCGTGCGACACTCAGCAAATTGACTGCGTCACATGCAATCTAACAATGAGCACGAAATCCAGAATCTCACGTACCATGCATGCCCAATATTACGGGAAAAGAAATGACGTCATTTTCAATTGTTTCGCTGACTACAATTTTCTATTCCAAACCCTGTAGAAACAAGTTGATTTCTCAATAAGTACAGGTGGAACCAAGCGAAAAATTTCACCATCTATGGATTGAGGCCTGATGAACTTATGTTGACAATTTCGCACACATTGGAGCCCGGCCATAGTCCAGTCGTAAAAAAACAGAGAGCATGTTTTGCGAGAGGTGATTTTCAAAACGCTTTAATATCTCAAGTTCTAGAGCAGCAAATTTCATAATTTTTTCATCAAAAGGAAGGTTTTTAAAAACTTAGATAGTGTGGGAAGTTTGAGTTTACTAGCGGCACGCATAGCGGCACAAGGAGAAGGTAAAGATTTGACTTTTTCATGCACACAGTTTCGGGCAGCCGTGGATGCCCGTTGGAAATTCAAATAGAACGGGGCGATAATGAGATGCAAATTGGGGTGCTCCACCGCGCCTGTGTATAGGTAAAACAGCCCACGAGTTCGACAGATACAACACGGGACTTAATGTGTCGGTCTCGTGGGCCTTGTAAGCGTAGTGTCGAACTCATGGGCTATATGACTCGTGAGCTGTATAACTCATGGAACTCTTTTCAATGTCGAACTCGTGGGCTGTATGACTCGTGGGTGCCAGTCTTGTGGGATGACCCCGATTCTTGGACGTATTCAATTTTATATTCTGCTTCTTTTTTTTTCTTTTTTAACCCTGACAGCAATCTACAAAAACCAAACTTTAATATCCTATAACGTTTGCGAACAGATTGGGATAACGATACGGCAGATATCATCAAGTTTACTTTTGCCAGCCCTCCACTTTATGCTGGATGCTGGCAGTCTGTCTTTATAGCAAATACCACACACATACACACACATACATGCACATACACACAATCATACAAACAGACTTACAATTACACACAATACTACCATTACTCACATAACCACTATCACACACAGAATGCATTTCACATATTATTACGTCATCCTTGCTGTAAAAAAAAATGACAGTGACTATACGTCAATTGACACAAAAAGAAGCACTCGCGTTTCGTTCCTTGGCATATCGGATTATATCTTTTCCATCAACCCAAAATGGGTAGCAGGTGGCTGCTGTCAGTGTCAAGGACAAGTTCCCTTTATTTGAGAGGCCTGATATCTTCCACTCAGCCTCGTCAAAGGGACTCTTAAACGATGGCAACAATACAATCGCATGGCACGAACATCTCTCCTCTCCATTACTACCTCCCATGCAGTTCACTAGTCTATCCCTTGCGAGAGATATGACGAACAGGATGGAAAGGAGGAGCTATGGAAACTTCCTCTCCCAGCATATGCGGCAATGCTCTCTCCCCTCTACCGCCCTCCCCCCCCCCCCCTCCCTTCAGTGCCAAATCGGCATCGACCTATGTAATTTTCATCTTCCGCAATCCCCAGTGTAAATAGATGTTGATTAGTCTACAAAGAGGGGATGAATCGCCAGAGGGACTCCTAATTTCTGGGCCAAGTATCATTCTGTAATGTCGGCATCTAGATTTCAAGATTCGGGCATTCTCTTTCACCACGGGCAGACGGGGCTGCTGAACATTTTTCCAGTTCAACAAAGTAGGTCATATTTCCGCATCGATTTATCATGATGACGCATTTTGCATGAGATCTCCCGGTGATTTGATTTGATAGATTTTATCTTTCCTCCATTGCATTACTCGAGTGTATTGAACTCCATTCTCTTTCATCTTGCGTGATTTTATGCACTATTTCGCTTCACAGTGTCATACAGGCCGTAAATCTGTAATAAAGATTTCATAAACGATTCTAATAATAAATCTTGTTGTCTGTGGTGTTGACGTTTGGCACCGGAAAGAAGAACGCATGACTGCCTCGAAACGCTAGATTCCTTCAAGTACCTAAATGATCCCATCTTATATATTTCGTTGAATAGTTGAAATGAATGGAGGAACGAAGATTATTCAATCACTCTTCTTTTGGGAAAGGAAAGAAGGAACGGAGATTGAGAGGACAATAGCATCGTCTAACATACTCACTGAACAGCTGCTACTAGTTTGAAATGAATATCTTACATTTTTAGATGTCAAATAAATATTTCCAAGACGGGTATTAAAACAGTGGATTCCATTGCACAGAATTATGTGAAAAGTTTCAAAGCAAAAATCGATAAACACCATTTCCATATTTTTTTTTTTACAGAATGAAGTCATCTTCACATAGAAAAAAAAATACAATTCTTTCAATGATACTGCATTCGCTACATAACAAGAAATTTTTTGAAGATATCATTGATATCATTACATATATTCTAATCATTTTCTTTATTTTTCAGTAGATTGAAATGTCTCAAATTGATAAAAATGAAAATATCTGTTTTTGCATTAATGCTCTTCACAAGGCATTTTTGGGCATATAAATCACAAGTCATAGTTCAATCCAGTAACCTTCAATTATACTATAGGTTATGTTCATACGGGCGCGCACACACACACACACACACACACACACACACATATATATATATATATACAAACACACATACATGCCTGATGATGAATTGGAATAATCGAAACTATATAGGCAAACACTGTATGATGTGACAACCTGTTTTCTACAGGTGGTGCCGAACCAAGCACCCAGACCCTGCATTCGCCATTCGATTAATCGCTCTACATTCGCTTATCCCTTGAAAGAAAGCGTGATGTCTGAAATTCATCGCGAGATAATCGGAAAAAGGTCAGAGTTCAAGCAGGAGATAGATATTCCGCAGTCTATGAAGGCTAAACTAAACTGGGGCACAGCAGGCAATATTTCGTTCCGATGAGAGGGGATGGAGGGAGGGGGAGATGGGGGGGGGGTGTAGGGGGACACAGTGTGAAAAGGAGAGAAACGAGCTGATAATGGTTTGCAGGGGATTCCAGTGATTCAGGGGAGTCCAATGATTAATTGCAAGCATTGGACCGACGAGACTCTGAGCCGATCGGCCAGCCCAGAGGGGAAGCGCATAGCTGTCATTCTCGAGACATTATCCTCGCAAGGCGCGTCGAGACGAGGAGACGAGCATCCTCGCAACATGATGCGATTAGTTGCTCCAGCTCTATATACCCCCTCCCATTCACGGAGACTGATCCCCTTAAGCGCATTCGGATATCAACCTGCTCCTCATAGTCCCCTCATTTTCAGTAGCTTATCACAACGAGACGAGAGTCGCCGTGAGAACCTTCCAGCGGAAAGTTGGTATACTCGGTTTATGTTGCCATAAAATCACCATGGAACAGTGCGGCGCCACAGTCTGTATTTACAGCATTTTTGCAAAACCCTGTGCCACCAATATGTGATATATAATAGCAAAAACGTATCTGTAGGTTTGCTTACTATACGTTGAAAGCCCTGAAAATACACTGCTATATAGAATAAAAAGTTATAGATCTGCTACAAGCAATGCATGAGAATTTCACTGTTGAATCATACACAATCTACGTGTCTTTAAATATTACTCTGTCTTCTGCTGTTATCATGACTTCGGTCATTGATGTCATTTAGGCTTTTAACAGAAGCTATCGCTTATAATTCGCGGTGTGCTTTATATCAGTTCCCTGACATGCCTGGAAAAACAAAATCCCATTTACTAACTTGTGGAGTTGTGCAGGGCTCTCCCTCGGCATTAAAAAAAGAATCGTTTCGCAATTAATCTGAATGTGTGGCTCTACCTGCCGATTTGAGGGAAAGGAAAATGCGACAGACAGACAGCCTGACGAAAGCAAAAGGCTTAGCATCATGATGATGAAATATGGTTAAAAGGGGCAACCTCTTGTAATGAGGCAAAATGGAATGATGAAGTGTAACCTCTGGAAATACTTGCAGGAAATCACACATTTCTTTATCAGCAGCAATTAGATTGACATGCCGTCATCAAGAATTTCGGAGTGTGTAAAATCTGCCCGACTTATTCATCAACATCAAACAACGCAATTGATAGAGAAATGACATTTGCTCCGCAGTTATATCTGCTGACTCAATGCATTCCGTTGCAATTATTCATAATACTGTGGCACATGATGATTAAAGTCCCTGCGATTCAACCGCGCTGTTTGATTGGCTCGTTAATTTCGCACCGGCTTCACAGAAAGATGATTATTTCGGAGAGCTCCCACATCAGCTGGATTTGATTGCAGCTGCGCTCGGGGGTGGCACGAAGTCAAAGACATGTGCTGGAAAATGGAAGAGTAATTGGACTGGAATAAAAAAAAACGCAATGGGAAAAAACTGGGGGTGGGTGGCAAAGGAAATAAGGACTAGATATGCAATCAACATCGGGGATAATTCAATGAGAATAAAGTTGCTCAAAGTTTAGAATATTGTAAAAGGCCTATGATTACGAGCCGCGTAATAAGTGGAGCCGTGGGGGGGGGGGGGATGGGGCAGCGGAACGTCTTTAGTGCGTGTGTGTGTGTGTGTGTATGGGGGGGGGGGAAGGGTAGGGATCGAAGAATGATGGGCCAAGGATCAATGTTCCTTCTCCCCTTCCCCTCCCCTCCCCACCCCCACCCCTTCGACAGAAAGAGTGCAGAGCCCCCGAATCCTTGCGTTTTTCTAATTTATTTTTTTATTTTTTTATTTTTTAGAAAACGTGTGTGTGTATGTGGGTGGTGGATGCAGCTACCCCTCCTCTCTGACCTCTGTTCAGTGTGAACGCAACTATTCATTCATTCATTCATTCATTCATTCATTCATTCATTCATTCTTTCGTTCGTTCATTCAATCAATCAATCATCAAGCTATCAAGCTACCGTCATTATCTGTCCCCGGCGTTGCCACGTGCTTATTATCATTATACCTCCTGAGTAAAAATTAATGTTCTGTCGGTAGGATTTAAGCACCGTGCAGTTCACTAAAAGACTAGACATTCATCCTTATCACTACGCCGTTAAATTTCCCTTCATTCCACTGTATTCATGAGAAGGGATTAAGTTTTAGAGTGATATAAAAAACAAAGAGAGGAAACGGAACACTTTAACATCTACTGAAGATCGATTCTTGCCACTCATCCCTGAAACAATAGTTATTTCGATGCATTTCGTAGGGTCTACCATACATGCATTTAATTGTATTGCCCCTTTAAACAAGCGGCACACACACACACACACACACACACACACACAGCCACAAGGAAACTCATACACACACACATACACACAAACACACGAACTCACACACACACACACTTGTGTTGAATCATTTGTTTTTGTTCTGAAACCGACAACATAGCCTCAAGTGACAACATATTCCGCATATCCAATCTAGGTCAAATATGTAAGCACCATCCACGCACCCACATAGTATGCATCTCAACTCGACAAACTACACACAGAGACTGTATGTGTGTTCGTTGTTAGCGGTGTACGTGTGTGTTCATGTGTGAAACGCTACATCCTGGATTAGTTGTGCAACAATCAGTTATGCAAAATCACCATTGTTCAATAGTTTTGCATGTCACGTTTCATTAAGGATGTTTCTCTTCTGTGAAAGAAAATATTGATAACGCTGGCTTACGAGGAGCTTGGTACATGATGTACATGTAGTTTGTTTGTATGTGTTTATGTGTGTTTTCAACGATTAGGCCTTATTGTTACACCTATTGACACAATCTTTGTAGATTGAAATAACTATGCGTACTTTCAGCGTATGGTATCATATAGATGCTTATTAGTGGTACAACTATGTCAACTCGCCAATTAAGGTGGGGTTACTAACAGAGCCTCACAGAAGAGCAGAAGTAACTGTTACAGTTATTCGCTCTGCTGATAATTGACTGACTACTCACCATCTTTTCTAATGTAGGATATCAACGTTGCATGTATTTCATGATACTATAATGAAAATAGAAAAAAAAAACCACACAGCCAATTCAGCAACCTATTTCCTCTTCATGTTTGTTTCGCTGCGAGTTGTTGTTACTGTTTTTATCGGTGATCACGATGTTTTTTGGCCGGCTATTTTTCGTCTGCAAAAACAGATTGATAGTCATGATGCTGACGTCATTTTGACACCACATCACTTTATGGATGTGTGTGTATATAGGCCTAGGGCGTGTGTATACGTGTGTGTGTGTGTGTGTGTGTGTGTTTACTTGTGTGTCAATGCCCCCCCCCCCCCCCACACACACACACGGACACGCACATGTTCAACTACAACTATTCTCGACTTTGGAAATTCTATAAGAGGAAGATTATATAGCCGCGCCACATGAAACACACACATACACTGTATGATACACACACGAATCAAACCGCACACATACCCACATACACACACACACACACACACACACACACACACACACACACACACACACACACACACACACACAAGCAAACACAAACTACACACACGCAGAATAAATGTATTGATCTGACCTACACACTTTTTGTCTTTCCATTATCATTCCGGTGGAAATAAAAGGAGTCATTTCCGGTAGTTCGTGCCATTCTTCCATCGCCCCTTGAATAATTTCTGCCCCACATCTTCGCCCAGGTAATGGACGACTACGATGGAAAAAAAGGGGTTGATGACCTGCAGAAATAAGAATCAATGGTAATGCCATTTTTCATTCCTGAATCTTCCCCAGGTTGATGCTGTTCTCAACACAGAGTTGTGCATGTAAGCCCGGCGCTTCGTTTGGATCCCCCCCCCCTCCCCGATCTTCCATTAGAGTTTAGGGAAGGTTCCCTCCCGCTCTCTCTTTTTCTCATGGTGGGTTGTTTGTTTCCGCTAGCAGTCTTTCCAACTGTGAGACAAGGAAAATATGAAGCAATAGAAAATTTGCAAATGTGATTCCTTTTGCAGCTAAGAAACTGTATTATGATTTCTGACTGCTAACGGAAGCAAAATTCTGAGTCACTGGCCATACAGCATGGAATATTGGTATTCTGAAACAGTAATATACGTTTCTCTGTCGTAACAGTCATTCAGTTTGCGTCGAAGGATTTTTTCTCACATGATTATTCTCAGAAACGGCCTCAAACATGACTGCGGCAGAAATTGTTCTGATTGGACATCCCCAGCCCCAAAAATTAAACAATCCCTCAATGCTCTACCAGTCACACAATTTTTAATGCATCCTGACTCAAAGACAAAACAAAATGTCTCTGTTTTCTTTGGTCGTTCTTATAATAATTTCTAAGGTTGTTTGTGTGTGTGTTTGTGTATTTATCTACTTTTCTTCCCTTGCTATGATACTGGGCAACTGATCATTCATTCATTTATTTGTTCATTTATAATTTCGCGTATACTTCAGTACTTATCCCATTCATCCCAGAAAATTTTTGTTTTGTGGCATATACCTCCTTCTTCCACACGATGCTTCAAGCCACTTTGGAAGATGAGGCTCATTTAGTAGCGCGTCTGCCTCTAGATCCAAAAGACATAGGTTCAATTTCCGAGTCAAACTCGTAGCAATGTTGTGTGTAATCATACCGTCCCGTCTAGTAAGAGGCCAAACACTCTGTCCCTCGGATAGGACATAAAATGGAGGTCCCGTGAGCGAGAAAGTCACACTTACTCATGCACGTATATGTAAGTTCCCGCTTCATTCATTCATGATAAAGAGCAGGATGTTTAACCCGGTGAAGTTGTCCCGCCTCACATCCAACTGGACCCCATAGAAGACCAGCTAGTGCAGCTGAATATGGGCTATCCAGCCATCTTCTTAGATGGAAAATGAAACAAACAAACAAACTAACTAAATAACTAACAAACTAACAAACAAACAAACAAACTAACTAACCACAAATACACTGTCGGCCCTAAGTTTGCGTGCCCTTTGATGAAAGTACAAACATCGGTGTGAAACAACGACGGTATTCTGACATAGGCCTACAGATGGTGTGTTTATTCTAGACATGATCTGACACACAGACATAGTGTCTGCTTCATTGAAATGATGTGACTTTCGAAAGTACGGCGAGCTATCACAGGCATTTCCTGGATGCAGCCACGCGAACGCCGTCCTCCAGTCTCACCACTGTAGGGGGATGAATAGCAAACATCGCCACGGAATCCCCTCCGTGCAAACAGAAAGCGAGTAAATCCCGCCAAAATGCCTGCGGGTATCTCTCGTGACCTTTTCCAGACGACCACTTTGACGGTAACCACGCCAGGCAAGACTCGAACGCTTTATGAATTGGGGAGATCACAGTACCTAAATTGCTATTGTCATAACCTTTTCTCTACGGTCCTTCAAAAAAATGGTCGCGGTCATCTGCATGGGTTATATACTTGTATCGTAATCATATACAAAGATCTGACAAGATTACCCTGAAGCAGCATTCATTGACTCTCTACAAAGACCATGCTCGAATTGTTTGAGGGAAAAAAAAATCTTTGCGTTTGTCGTTTGACCGTCAACTGACGATTTATTCATGCTAACCCATTATGGTACTTAAGTTGTGCAAAAAGAGTTTATCATTATAGACGCGCAAAAATTTGACGCGGTCACGCGCTGGTTTCGTCGCCTGGTATGAATGTCCAGTACAGGCAGAATTCAGAGTCCGTGATCAAAACTAGATCGGTTATTCTCTCCCTATCTTTCTCCTGCCATGAAGACTGTAAATAGGTGACAACGACTTCAATCTGGACGGAAGGGCTCGTTAAACTTCCTGTCGTGGAAATAATTTTCCGCTGGAAAAAAAAACGCGCAGGTATGAATGCCTTTGGTACTATGACGCATTGCAAGCCTAGGGAATGTCGTAACAACTTGTTTGCGCAAACGGTACAGCATACGTCGCTTGTCAAACTATGGCAAGCTGGTCGCTCCGCTTCAGGTTTATCAAATTTTGAAGTCAATGGCACTTTTAATTCGGAAACCTGTACTCCGATGTGATGAGATTGAGTACAAGATAGACACACGCAACGTTACCATCAGAGCTAACTCCGCAATGCGCACATTAAACTCGATCTCAACTTTCATTATTTGGACACCACACAGTCATAAACGATGGGCTACAAACTGTTTTGATTAAACGGAAGTAAGCCTCTACAGTCCAGTTCATGACGACAGCACAAACATCTTTTAAATTCCTGTAAAATAGGCCTATGTTTGAAAACCAAACGATCTGTGGTGAAAGAAGACAACAACAGCAACAAACAAACTGAAGAGACTGGTAAAGTGAGAAATATTATGTCCGTGATCACGTGACTATATCATTCTAAATGAATGAACGAATAACGAAATGGTGCTTGTTTTACGAATTTCAATGTAAAAAGTGTTAATTAGAATGAGGCTAAAGGTAATTTGAATGCTCTAAAATTAATTTTAATGAAGAGATCATTAAATTGAAATACCGAACATGTCATCTACGCTAAAGTTTGCTAAATTGAATGCAGCAATTTGGAATTGGACTGACAAAAGTGCGAAATTGGCCGGGAAAACCTATATTTTGTTTGATATCATATGTGAAATTGCTGTTCGCAAAGTATCCTGCGTGTTGGGCTTATAAAATTAATATTAATTTGCTCAGTGTTCACGGGCAGTGTATAGGAACGAAATTCACGTGACAGGATGATTATGTAACAGTAACACTGATGTAACACGACGATTCTGAACAGTTCCTTTATTGTTTCGTGGAGTCTTTCTTTTCTTCGTGTCGTACCTCCTGTATCATTGTGCCCCTGAAGATGTTCAGATGTGGATTGATGTGTAGGCGGAGTGTCTTTCTGGAGCAAGATATTCGATATCTTCGCGAACCACATGTGAGCAGCTTATTTGTGACTGCGAGAATATACTGTGCCCTTGTGCTCTCATTTTGTGACAGGATGATTCATACGAGCGATTTGTGAAGTATGAACTAGGGAAAGATAGCGGGATCCGTAAATTGGCATTCAGATCTTCCACATATCATCATCTTCCAGATTTTTTTTTTTTTTTTTGGTTTTGTTTTTTGTAACGCCGTATGGCGGTGTAGCCTGGTGATGTATCGCCGGCGAGCTGGAAAATGAAGCCATCTGCAAATAGGAATGGTCTGAAGACTGAGACACCTGCGAGAATAGGTGCGATATTATACTCTTGCCTGGGGTGGGGAAAACACGGGCAATATTGGTTTCTGAAAATGTTCCACGAAAGAATTGTCGCTGCTTCGACAAACGCACTATGTATGAGATCAATCTTTCGAAGAGCGTAGCTTTTATCGGTGTGCTTCAAATACTTCGAATTGCTCCCTTTGTACGTGATGAACGCGGAGGTTTTCCCTGGGATTCCACCAACCCTCAGTGCTGTAACATTGTGTTTCACAAATCAAAATAAAGCAACAGACAAAAAGGAGTAGGAGGAGAAGAAAGAAGAAGAAGAAGATCCAGAGAAAATATAGTGTTTCGAATATTGAGGTTAGCAACAGTTACTGTCAATGATCTACATTAATTAGTAATAGCTCAGTTTAAAGGTCCAGTTTACCTTTGGGAGCAGTGATTTAAAAATGCACAAGATATCACATTTGATGCATATTATGTGTAGGTCTGTTGTATCGCAAAACATCCTACCGTATAAAACTTTCGCAGTAAAGACTAAAATATAAGGAAATATCAGTATTTTTCTTATTTAATCATGACTGTATATAGTTGTATCATAACTGTCGTTAATCATATACTGTATATAACTGTATTTTGTCTATTTAACAATACTTAACATTGATTATACGGATTCAAATTCTAACAGTGGTTGTTTCTATTCCAAACTCACATTTTGGAACTATTTTAAAGCACTAACGCTGGGTTTTCATCTGCAGATGGTAAATTATACCTTTAATGTCCATCTTGGATCAACAATTGAATCAATGATATTTACAGTATGGAGAAGGAAGGATTTGTCATTTTCTTGTCATTTTTTTGTGATGCAATCAGAATGTTCCCTTTCTTATTTATTTATTTTTTAATTACCTTCTCTTTATTATTATTATTTCTTTTTTGCATTGCCGCTATGTGCTCTATTTACGGTGTATTTTAATTTCCTGACTACGTGCGTTCCCTGTTCGTTTTTGTTGATGTATGTTTAATGTTTATTTTCTTTGAGAACAGCGCATATATTTACGGCCAAGGAGTTACATTGTACAGACAATTATTTTGCTGCTATGTTATGCTTCTGTTATTTCAATCAATTCACTAATTTGTCGCCGCGAAAAACAGGTGCTCAAATCAAGAATAAAGGAAACGCATTGATATGTTAACGAGAAATTATCTTCATTGATTGGTTGGAATTTGGACTGAAGTCCGAATTTACTTCTGAATAGCCACTGAGGAAGCAGCGAAATGCTTGACAATATCTAGTATAGAGCATTCAATCTTTGGTTGGACGCCTTAACTACACTTAAAAATCGACTCTAAATGACTAGGATATAAGGACAAAGTACCAGCCTAGGGCACTACTCCTCCTATATCGACGGAATCAAAGCAAAAACCTCGTAATATGATCCGTGGGCTTACCGCCGAGCCACCAACAGGGAGATGATATAGAACTGGAGTTCACGCTTATATAGCGCATGGTGTGTTTTTTCCGCTACACCACAGACTTCCAAATAACATGGAAAGGTCTTGAAGCATTCTTTGTCGAAGCGCGCCATCTTTGTAATCAATGTCAGTAAAATGCATGGAGAGCTTTTGCTAAACATTGTTGATGAATCACTTTCACCTACACCTGTAATTTAGTGTGAAACACATGACTAAATATTTCAGATTCTTTTCGTTTTAAGTCAGTGGCAAATACACGAACATTTTCATTTGAAGGTTGTTTTTGCGCATGCACAAATCACAACCGTGAACTCTCTTATTTGGGGAAAGATCCATGGACATTATTAAAAAAAAAAAAAAAAATCAGGTTACCGTTCCGTCATGTTGCCAGGTGCGTAGATCGCATAGCTCCCAGCCCTGCGGCTATGCATCTCTCCTTACATACTGCGCAAGAACATCCGGTCCCTCTGCTGGACCTTCCGGTGACCAAGGTGCATTATGGGTATCTCCCACGTCAAAGACGTCCTTTTTAAAAGAAACCAAAACCCAAAGAGAAATGTGGATCGAGTGAAAGCAGCAACATTAGTAGAACACATCAGTGAAAGTTTGAAGAAAATCGGACAATCGATGCAAAAGTTATGAATTTTTAAAGTTTTGGTGTTCTGGATGAGGAGATTGATTACTAGGGATCATGACGTCATGTTTGGACAACAATATAAAAAAAATTCAAAGGGAATTCCACAAAAAATGATTTTTCTTGAAAACTACGCATTCCACCAACTTGATACTGACATATGTTAAGGGTAGTAATTATTCCCCCTGCTTTCTTAGTCAAATGCTCTTTTATTATGCTAGAAAAGTGAAATCATATTCAATTTGCTTTATATTTTCTTTATAACGTTGTCCACACAATACATGATGCCATAAGCTCAAGTAGTCTCCTCATTCAGCGGTTCGAACACTAAAACTTTAAAAATTCATAACTTTTGCATCGATTGTCCGATTTTCCTCAAACTTATACTGATGTGTCCTTGGTTTTTTAATGTAGTGGCACCAGAAAATTGCGCAGAAGCCTTTTCTCTTTTTGCTTAATTGTCAGCTGATTAAACTCGGGTGTCAGAATTCTTTGCCCCCCCCCCCCCCCCTTTTTTTTTACGGAATTCCTTGATCCGCCCCTGTCAAAAATTCTTTTCGTATAGGGATTTTCATGAATCTGCAGCAGCTTTCGTAAAGGCAGGAACCATGTATTAACTCTGAGATCAAAACTTTACAATTAGTTTCGAGATGAACATAAAGTTCCTTCTTTTGATCTTCCCCAAAGGTTTGCGTAGGTGGAAAACTCTTCCCTACAGAAAGTATCTGAGCATTGTATGATCAGCAGCTACATAGGGTAGTGACGTGTGTACAAGACAAATCCCAATCATTATCATCATAAGGGATCGTCACAGGCGGAAGGTCGCATTGATGACCCATTAAAAGGCAATCGGATCAGGGGCATCCTAGAAATCGAGCACGTTTTGAAACTGACCAAGTGGCACAGCTGGACCGTTTTACAGTTTCGCAGTATTCCTTCTGAGGCGGGTGTAGGGGGATGGCTATGGAAGGTGGAGGGGGGTGGGGGTGGGAGAGAGACATCAGAGGAAGTTGCCTCCCTCCTCCTCCTCCCATGACATTTCCAGATATTGATATTTAATCGCTCAAATGCAATTCATCTTTGAAAATATAGTCTAAATGTCCTAAAATAATTGTAAAGAAACGTATCCTTAATATACACTCATGCAAAACTACGAGCGATATAGTACTTAGAGCAAAGGGGATAAAGTAAATATATAATTTCGCCCTACGACAGTGGGTTCAGTCTATGTAGAGAGTTATTTTTGTTACCGAAACTGTTGCGGTAGTAGACCGAACATCCCTGCAAGATGTTTTCATGATTTCAGTTTTCATTCGAGTGCATGACTTAAATCAGGGTAACATTTTATTTTTTTTTTTCAATTTCAGATTACGGTGCTTCAAAGCGGACACTCAGTATAAAAATATATTATATCAAAAGCATACACCACATTATACGAGCTATCGAAGGAATGCAGCAGCGCTGCCTATCATGTTTTGCCGAAAACGAGAGTGTCGCATTAATTTTAATCGCCAACATTTTTATATGAAACCTATACATACCTTATGCTGATTGGCAATTTACTTGGATTTAAATGTTTTCACCTCCATTTACTGCTTTTCAGCATTCCATTTATTCACATTACAGATAGATATCATGTACTTGGCATTACATTGCTATGGGCGCAGTCAGGACATTCGTCTGCTACAAACTGCAAATACACGGGTGTGCACCGAAGAGACAATTTCCGCGGAATTCGTTGAGAAGCGTTGAGAAGTTTGGCGTTATCGGCTGAATATCTATCCCCTTCGTCAAGTTGAATAGATTAAAGTGAAGATACAACCGTCAGCCCTCGGGATAATTCAATTACAGGCTTGCTCTAAAAGCATTTTAAGCCTTCTCACCCTGCGCAAATTGGTCTTGAAGCTCGGAGCGAAATTTCGCCCGTTTGAAAGAAGAAAATTCAGTTGCAGCAAGAATTCGACCGAAAAAGGGAAAACATTCTGAGAGAGAGAGAGAAAGGCTTATTTTTTGTCTATAGTGTATGTTGTCAGACATGTTCTTTCAACAGACAATATTTACTTATTCTATTTGAATGCATCAGTCCCTTTTGTAATATCGTCCCAGTAAACATACGTTTCATTCATGTTCTTCCTGTATCCCAAGAAGCGCCAGAAATTCCCGTCCTTTGTGGTAAACACTAGATCTTTGTCAAGCGGCATTTTGGAGACGAAGAGTTGCAGTATTATATATCCTTCCTCTTTTACTGACGACGAGGTATATGGTGCTTGTGAAATGTCTGCAGTATCATATCGAAGTATTTGATCTGCCATGGGCAACAGCCACCTAACTATCAGACAGCAATGAGTCATGTATAGCACTACGCCATTTGTAGAAGTCTTTCAGCCATTTGTTCCGATTTCATATAACAAATAACGCACAGTGGATAAGACCTCGAACTATCGATCACGGGGTCACTGGTTTCGATTCCCAATATAGGCCACTGCGGTTGTTCCCTTTATGGGTAAAACATTTTATCCTCATTGCCTGGAAAGTCCTTCGCGGGGACTTAAAGCCGGTGGGTGCACGCCACGAACTCTACACACACGAGTAATACAGCCTACGAGCTATAGTAAGTGAACAAGGCCCACGAGCTCGACATAAAGTAAACGAGGACCACGAGCTACACGGTCGACGAGCTGTAATACACAAGCAAGAAAAAAAGGTCCAGAAGCTAGACACTACGCAAATAGGCCTACAAGTTCGACATTAACTTTACGTGGTGATTTTGCAGCGTGTGTGTATGGGGGGGGGGGGGTAATATTTCAGACGAGAACAGTATCGGAACGCTATTTCGACCGGAGGTTCTCGAATAACCAAAAGTCATAAGGGCATTCACTCACATGATGGCCTTAAGGCTCCAGGCAGCGCAGCTGCAAACATGACGGAGCGAAGATTAATTTCGTAACTTCTTTCCTTTTTTTCTTAAACCTAAAACTTTACAAAACAGAAACAGCCATCTAACTGTCAGACATCTAACGGTCAAAATGTGGCCTCCAAAAGACGGGATTGATTCTGTCTTTTAAATACCTTTTCAAATTCATTTCGTACTATACTTATATTTGAAATGGAAAATAAAGAACAAAGAATTTATTCAGATTGAAGTGAATTGAATAGCGGCACCTGTAATAAACTATGGACAGTGTGAATCAACTAGCAACAAATCTCTGTGAAAACAAAGCTGGAGTGCAACATTTTTTTCCCGTTCGTTCTGTTCATACGTTGAGGAGCGACAATGCATTCAACCTGCTGGAAATATGCACCTCTGTCAAAGGTTTTGGGCCTGAGGTAGTCAGTTTTTTTTTCTTCTTCTTCTTTTGTGAACCTGAATGGCTGTGTGACCTATAACTTGTCATGAAAAATTGCACGCAAGACTCCCCCGAAGGTGACTCTCGGATTTTAAAACAGACGATCGACGCATTTCCCGCCTATACTCATATTTACACTCCCCTGCGCCCATCAGCTCAATGGCCACCTCGCCTATCAACTCAATTGACCCATCTTTCAGCTCGACCGGAGCCTTTTCCCTTGCATCCAGCTTTTTTTTTTCTTCTCCTTTTTTTTTCTTACATGACATCACAGTTTTATGCTGGTCGGACTAAATTCAACAGAAAGTGGAAATCGTCATTTCTCATTTTCATAACACATAAATAATTCAAAGTTGCCAAAATCCCAGGACAGTCATTTTGTATCGTGATGTGCATAGTGATTGATGGTGTGTGTGTGTGTGTGTGTGTGTATGTTTATGTTCGTATAGTGTGTTTATGTTAGTATAGTGTGAATGTGTTTGAAAGCGTACACATAAACTTTTAATCTCTTCCACCTTCTGACGTCTTTAACTCGCCATTGACCGAAACATCACACACAAAAGACTTCATAGTTTAGAATTCGACTGAACGGAAGATGATATACATCTATTAACGGAAATGGTGACGAATGGGTACTTCAGCGATGAAGTACTCTTCCCTTTAGTCCACCTCGTGAGGATCTGAAGTGTCAAAAGCATGGTGCCAACGCTCTGAACGCCACACTAATCTTCTGCTCATATAGCTATGATAAGTTAATGTGTGAAATTTGTGCACATTTGACTAGTGGGCACTGAAAATGTTAAAGAGGGAGAGATTTGTTCCCTAATTGCCCATCATGTGATTTTTCTTTGTACACGCTCAACTGATAAGTGCATGTGCAAAGAAGACATTTTATTTGCATTACATTGTATTGTAGGACACAATACGTTGACAAGGTTTGATCATTCTGGTTACGATTTTGATGTTGACGAACATGGGGGGGGGGGGGGACTTGCCCCTCCCACATTTTTGCATTATGTATAAGAATACGTAGGGTCTAACCACTTGGGCCTCTCCCCCACACTTCTTTTTCCCCGGAGATGCCACCAAAAAAAAAAAAAAAAAAAAAAACGTGGTTTAGCTTTTTTTGTTTGTTTTTACAAAGTCGATTAACCCAAGAAGTTGTACCAGAAAATCATTGCCACTGAAGGCCTTTTGTTTTAAACGTAAACTGCCCCTCCCCCATTTTTAAGATCTTTTATTCCGGCCCCGAAAAGAAAGAATTCTCGTTGAGGATAAGCAATGAAAATTGTGATACACTCAAACAAAAAAAAAAGTATACATGTCTTCTTATTCGTTTATATGACACTTAGAGGGCTTTTTTTGTATGTGAAATCATTTCAAAATTCATAACAATGGAGTATTCGTGTTGATAAAGTGAAAGGAGAAAATTCCGACAAGAACTCCTAGGACCATTATCGACCAGTGGGTAAGATCAACGGGACCGTTTACGTCGACAACCGATTTATCGTGTCTGTGTGTATACGTTGACATAGGTGGATGATTTTGGAGGAACCGTGCACGGGCATACTCTCGTGTACTTGACCTAGAAGTGTCAAGGATATCGGCCATCAAAATGGCTGGACAATTGAAGGCTAATGCAAGGGGAGGAGGTTTTACCGCCCCCATCGTTCTACTTCCCCGGCGGTCTATCCCTGCGTGATACAACGGTTGTCGTACTCAATCTGCTGGAAGCGGGGACATTAATCAAAACATGCTGGTCGCGGTGTGACGTTCAAGGCCACTGCAATGTGTACCATGTTGATTTGCGTGAGGATCATGATGAAATTCATTAGTTCGTGAAGGCTGAGCGCGAGGAGAGGAGTTTTAGAGAATGTGTGGGTGTGTGATGCGGCAGCGCGTTTGTAGTGAATTCGCTTAGTGATGTCATGTGGCATATCTTTTTTGATTGCTTTTCTTCTGCAGGGGCTGAGGAATGTTTTGTTTGGTATTGTATTGGTTTGTTTTGTGTTTCTTAATGGGGGGGGGGTCATGATTGAATGATAGCCCTTCCATTCGAATGTTGGAGCTGATCTCTAAAAAAAGATGTCTTTTCTGAAATGTTCTCCTTTTAAGAGCAAAAATTGTGTATGTGTGTGTGGGATGAAGACGCCACAGCCCACAGCCCACAGCCCCCACCCCGCCCCACCCCGTTCCGCGGTACTTTTCATGTTCGTCCCGTTAGAATCAGTCGCTTAAATGCTTATAGAGCAAATACCAAAATGATCAGGATTGTCAACTAGGATGATATCGTTCGTGTGTCATTTTATTGTGTGTGTGTGTGTGTGTGTGTGTGTGTGTGTGTGTATGTTTTCCTTTGTCTGAGCTCACGTGTTCGGATAAAGCTATGCACAGTCACGAACCAATCCTTTACCCACAGCATTTGAAAAAAGACTGAGAGATCCTTGTTTTTTTTTTTGCACAAGTTTAAGCATTTCAGTCTTTCAGCCGTATTGAAGATGAACGTGGAAATGAATTATAAATGCGAGTGTGTAAATCTCTGCAAGAAAATATAAATTACGGTGCATCGTCATAATTTGACACTTCCACTTTGTTCATTAACCCGCTGCGTGCCATATAAATTCCCTGTCCATAGGTGGGTAGGTTTGTGAAATTTGTGTACATTCATTTTGATTTATCGGCATGGAAAGAATTAAGTCTTTTTAAGAAAGAACAAAAAAATCAAAGGGAAAATCCGGATTCGTTGCCATTTCTGTAAGTGAATCATGCGAAAGGCATATTGGAGTTTAATAGATTATCGTTTCAGTGTCAACTGATATTTTCCACATGACCCAAAACATTACACCAAAGTAGCATGCATCATTCTGTGCATGCAGTGCCTCCCTTTCAATCGCAAATATCCGAGATTGCATCACTTTCTGAGCTGATTGAATGATGACGTCAACATCTCGACGTCACATTATTTTTCTCTACATTTGCTTGCAGTCGAAATCACAGATACTATAATGTGTAATCAGACATCAAGTGTTACCCTATACACATCTCACACAGGGCCGGCGGAGCATTTTCAAAAGTGTGTGGGCCCGCTTCCGGATTTCATGAGCTAACGAGCAAAAAAAAAAAAAAAAAGATAAATAAATGGTCCTCAGCTCATTTCTCCCCTTCTATTTCCGGGTTCCTTCAGCTGACAAGCAAAAAAACAAACAAACAAACAAAAAAAAAAACAAAAAAAAAACGGTCCTCAGCTCAATTCTCCCCTTCTATTTCCGGGTCTCTTCAGCAGACAAGCAAAAAAAAAAAAAAAAGTCCTCAGTGGAAAAACATAACCTTACCGCGCTCACACTTCAAGATCTCTGTCTATTTTTATTTAGTGCCACTTACGTACGTCCGAGTTAAAAAAAAGTGTGGGGGCCCAAAGTGATGGCACCTTATATATTCCTTTGTATGGTGCATAAAAAGTGTGGGGGCCCGAGCCCCCACGGCCCCCACGGTTCCGCCGGCCATGTCACACACCAGCAGAGGGGGATGGGACATCCACATAATCATCATAGTTTTGTTTGACGTGGCTTTGTAGAGGCTAAGGATGCACTCTGCATGTATCAAAATACAATGCTTAGTCACCATCCGACCTACCGGTATAAACAAAGCTGGAGGAATATTTGTGATTAATTTCTAGCAGCCACGCTTTCCTCTAGACGTTCTATAGGAACATGTAGGGGACAAATGAATCAAGATCTCCCCCTAATGACTGCAAATGGAAACCGACCTTTAAGCGCAATTCTGGATGTGGTTAGCCGGCCAAAAGGGTATCTTAATGCGCTCAGTCAATACAATATTTTCATCGTGTATCCTTTCTTCTCTCTCACACACACATATTCTCTCCCTCTATCTCTCACTCGCTCCCCCCCCCCCATCTCTCCCCTCCATCTCTTCCAGTTTAACACTCTTAAAGGAACTTGACTAGAATTGATTCATTATACACTGAACATCACTTATGCGGTGAAAAGAATTTCGAAATACATATGTATCATAATATTTCATAATAATGTTACTCATATCAATAACATGGAAACATAATTACCCTCATTTTAATAGAAGGTGCATTCCACTGCCTTTTTTAAAATGATGTTAGTATTTAAGCGGTGATTGAGAGATAATGTCATTGACAAAATCTTGGTTGGAATATGTTTTTGTGGTCGTGTTACATGCAACTATAATCTGAAGAAAAATGGTAGAAAGTTATTATAAAACATAATATGACACATATTTAGATAATCATTTGGCCACACAAATGATGTTGAGGGTATCATGAATTAACACAGGACAACATGCATTTCGATTGCACAGTCATTCTAACAAGTTTCCCGCGAGATTCTGAAATCCCCATAGGCATTGTACAGTTTTGGCAGTCAATGTGTTAGTCTGGGCCCCATTTCATAAAAGGTTGATATGATAACAACTCTTGCTGGAGTGGCAATTGTCATGGTAACGACAAGAATCCAGCTCCCTGATTGGCTCTTGCTGTTGGAAGTTGCCATTCCAGCAAGAGTTGCCATCCTAACATCTTTTATGAAACGGGGCTTAGTTGTTGTCTCCTTCCGTGTCTTTCTTTCACCGTCTTTATCGGGGGGGGGGGGGGAGGGGGTCCTCCTACAGTCATACCATAGTAGACATGCATTATAAACTTCATCTCTCGCCGAGTGCGTGTCTATTTTGCGATACCTATTCTCATTTATTCTTTCTGTCTCTATCTTTCAACCTCCTCTCCCCCTCTCTCTCTCTCCACCTGTCTCTCCAACTCTTATTAGGTCTCACTCTTTCTATCGCTATCTATCTGTCTATCTATCAATCTCTCTCTATCTCATCTATCTATCTCTCTCTATCTATCTATCTATCTATCTATCTATCTATCTATCTATCTTTACATCTATCTCTCACTCTTTCTATCTGTATATATCTATCTATCTATCACTCTCTCTATCTCTATCTATCTATCTCTATCTATCTATCTCTCTCTATCTATCTATCTCTCACTTTCTCTATCTCCATATATATCTTTCTCTCTCTCACACACACACACGCCCTCTCCGTGTTTACCTTTCGACATCGTCTGATCGCCAACCCGAGCGATGAACCTCTCGTCAAAGCGGATAATGTTTTGACGTCCTTGCAGACGAATCATGTTCGATTGAAGTCGGCCTTCTTCCTCCTCATTCTGTTTGGCGAGACTTGGCCCGTCCACACGCACACACTTACGGAGTCATCTTGGATGGCAAAGTAAACGGGATTTGTGATTCCCGTCATCAATCTCTGCACGGGAAGCCGCAACCAAGGACATAATTTTCAATCATCTACCCATGTTGTATCCCCTTTTTCACTTTCACTTTCACTCTCACTCCCCTATATATGCCGCCTGTATGTGGGGCGAGATGGTGTCGATGGTGTCATTGACACCTCCACATTTCTCATCATTGTGTCAAATCTACGCCTAATGGATACAAGCTTTTTCTACTAATGTTTTGGGTTAATGATGATGACAATGTGCTCTTCCCCATTGTACATTCTGATTTATAAAAGCTTCTTCATCTTCCTCATCGTGTTTGTATATATATGAGATTAAAACCTAAAATGGCATTAAAACGCTTTATCCTGGCGAGGAAAGCGCATGTTTTTGAAACAAGACACCAAACAGGTTAATCATCGCATTCTTCATCATCGACCAGGATGCGATGTGATGTTAGATTAACATCACATCGCATCCTGGTCCTGATATATATATATATATATATATATATATATATATATATATCAGGGCTCGATACTAACGGTGGCCCGATGGCCATGTGTTAATGTTTTGTTTTGGTTTTTTTTTTTCCGGACCACCAAATTTTTCTCTCGGGCCACCAAAAAATTGAAATTGATGATTTTGGTGGCCCTTGGTGGCCCCATCGGGCCACCAAAAAAAAGTTAGTGTGGATCCCTGTATATATATATATATATATATATATATATATATATATATATATATATAAGTTATCTCGAAACAAAGAAAGGGAAAACTGACCAGAAACAAATGATAAATAGTGAAAACTTTGAGCAAAGAAAATGGGTTTCCATCGGGATTCGAACATTCGATACATACATATATGTGATTCAAGTTTTGAGGAGACAGTGTGTGGGAAATCCATATCAAGTAATGCAAGCAGTAAAGTATGCTACTGAATGGGATCTACTAGTTGAAAACGTTAAGGAGACACAATATTGTCTCCATAAGGTCACGTACGTGTCTCGATAATAAAGTAATTATGAGCACATAATGTCTCCCTAAAGCTGGATCCATAGTAATATAACACACACACACACACACACACACACTGACACACACAAACACACACACACACAGTATATTGCTGCAGTGCACAAAAAAGTATATGTCGATCATTGAACTATCTAAGGTAGATAGTAAAACATCAGACGGCGCGTATTTCAGCTATGATGATACAGAACATGTATGAAGAAGTAAAGTCTGCGATGCAGTGTTCTTCGCCTTAGGGGAATTTATGTTATTGATGTTGTTAGGATGATGGGAAATAGAAGTAACATAACCACATTACTCTTTCAGCTTGCTTACCCGATAATCAAATAATACGAAAATGCTCACGGATATTTCTCAACCATGTCCACCACTCCGCATTTTCATAACGATGTTATACAACTAACTCTATTGATTAAGTATCGCTTCTAGTTTATAAGAACGGCACTGACTTAAATTGGTTTGCTCTCAGCCATGCTTCGCCCTCGTTCCAATTCTCGTTAACAAGACCGTGATTAGGATGTTAAATTTAATCACAAGGTATAACCTTACATTGCACATAGAAAGTGGCCCCTACATACGGCTCGTCAGTGTTTTATTGGCATGTTTGTAAAATGTTGCAACGGTCGCTGGCTTTATATCTGATGCATCCTATTCGTTGTTAGAACAATCAGTTTCGCCAAAGTCTAATATGACTTCTTATCAAACAGGAAGTTTCATCGAATCAGAACAATAATGGCAATAATAATAATAATGATAATAATAATACTAATGATACTACTACTACCAATAATAATAATAATGATAGGGTCTTCTTTATTCACGATAGCATCTTCAATGTTGCCACTGCTCTACCAGAGAGCCCTGCCATTATCAGTACCCTAGTGTTGCCCGGTACCCATTTATACACCTGGGTCGAGAGGGACACTGTGAGGAAAATCATCTTGTCCAAGGACGTAAGCACTGCTGGGCGGGGATCGAACTCGGGTCCTCCGATTGAGAGTCGGGAATCGTATCCACTATGCCGTAGTGCCCCGTTGTTATCATAAGACTCGATTAAATCTGTTATTAAAACTATAAGCAGCTAATGGAATCGCCGAGCTTTAAAAAGTGGTTACAACGTGTTAGTATGACGTAACCATGATGGATATCTCGGTCACACAGCATAAGTATTAACACCGCCCTATTGCGCAGAATATTCTCAAAGAAACATGAAACTTTCATGAAACTTTTCTGATTTTCAATGATAGAACATTTCCCGTATTTCTGAGAATATGATGACCAAGAAGAATCTTGTGTAGAGGATATTGCGCTCTATTTTTTTTTTCTATTCCAATCATTTATTTCATAGGTCATTTAGCGGTATGCTGTGTTCCACGTTAGAGAGTGATGTAATAATCACGTATAATTATGTAACTGTTAGGACAGAGTATGAATGTCACAGTCGTCTGTCTCTGTCCTTGTACCTGTCTGGGGTCTGTATCCCCGTTTATCATAATTGTGTTCGTCACTGCATATCAGATTCATTAATGTTAAAGGAACACTCGCTATAAAGGTTCTTTACTTCTAGAGGATATTCAAATTGATCGCATCGTTTCATTTGCTGGAAATAAATGTCATTGAACCGAACTGAACTGAACTGAATTAAATACCAGCGAGTACAATAACAGCAGCAACAACTCCAGCTGCAAACAACCATATACATTTAAGATATAGCACTGAAACGGGTGGTATAGTTTTGCCGTGGATTGGGATCCGCGTTTTAACTGTTTTGCGAGATAATCATTAACCACTTACATGACATTATTAATGAACATACAAGTCTAAGAGGAATTAAAAATTCATTTAATGAAAATCAATTTTGAAATGACTGAGATATAAAAAAATACAAAGTAAAACGAGTTGGCCCTAGGGAAAAGGTTGGTTCCAACTTATATTAGGACCTCTTTGTTTTTAGATATCTCAGCTATTTCAAAACCAATTTTCGCTAATCAAACTTTTAATTGCTCTTAGAATGATATGCTTTTTTAATACTTCATATAAGTGATTTCTAATATCATCTCGCAAAACGTTACAACCTCCATCCCCATCTCAACCAAGACTATACCACCCCTTTAATGAAGATGTGTTGGTACGCAGCAAGAGAAGGGACCGTCATCTGGTCATGGAGCACATCGCCTGAAGAGAGACAGTGCTTGAAAGCAAGAGCATAATTAAGTAGAGGGGTGAAGGTTGAGGTGTGACTAGTTCGAGTCTTTTTACATGTTTGTTAAATTACAGATCAGCAGTGGCGATCTTACAAATTTCATTTGTGAGAGGGAGACAAATTGAAGAAAATTCATACCTCAAGAGATAGTGCTTGTTGTAAATGGATTCCTTTAAATAGGGGAATACTGGATTCTTTTAGTCGAACACCTTCGGGGACTGATGACTGCTGGTAGAGGGAAATTAAGTCAAAACTTAATGATGTAAGTGATGTAAGTGACGAATTATCCTATATGACCCCATTATTATATCACGGGTGATGACAAGAGTGTCTTTGGAGGGTAATATCAGTGTGTCTCGACAACGTGAGAAGCTATACAACCTACAGCTTTCTGATCAAATGTAGGATCTTGGCTAAGAAAAATGATAAGAGCGATTTGTTCAACTTTGCTCTATTTTCATTAAAAATAACTTGTTAACATGGCGCAGAGTTCCACTGTAAGACATTAATTCTGAATTCCGATCATGCATCTCGTTCTTCGTTCATTTTTAGTGTAATAAATCAATGTTAGCTTCAATATTCTTCTCCAAGTTCAAGCCACCATGATAATTAGCAAAAAGGGCATATGACCTTTTAGGTTCGCTGTCAATACCGCAGACTTTCAATCCTCCATGTCCTCGTTGGAGAACAAAATACCTTCAACACATCTACATCGGACTGAAAAATATTTCCTGTCCACGCCCTCACTTGTCAAAGCGCCGCACTACACAGTCTGTTGTTCTTACGTCATAGTGAGAGGTGGACCCCTTCAAGGTATTAAAAGAGGGGCTAGCTTCAGCCACTATCTCGAAGGTTTGCCCAGATCACACCTGCTCGGTGTCACATTGCCTTGGGAGCGCGAAGAACGAGGCAAGAAAAGTACGGTGGCCGTAAAGAAATCAGGTCGCTGGGATTAGGTGTAATCAAGGTGCCAAGTCGACTTGAAACAAAATATGACCGCCTCCAAGTAAGGAGGAAAAAAAAATGCGAGAGAGATAGAGAGAAGGAAAAAAGTGACAGGATAGCGAGAATATTAAACGTCATATTTCAGCTTCGAGAAATGGGATGTACATCTTCGCATCGGGTGAAAGATGTTTATTCATATTTCCAGCCCAGAGTGTATGGGTAAAACACTTCAAAAATACCATCACAGCAATGTGGTTTTCGTCAATACATAGATTCCTCGAGAGATATGCGACGCTAATGAAAAGTAACGTCTTCGGTGTTGAATCAGACGTATGGGGCGCCAAGTGTGGCATGGTCTATTTCGTTACGAAATCAGTCATTTCGTCGACGAAAATGCTTAGAGACGGTACGTCTGTGTGACTTTGTGCTGCGTTTTGTTCCGCCCTCTGTGTAGCTCATTAACCCTTTCTGCCCCAATGAGTCTACCGATGCACGAATTGCACGTGTACAAAACGTATTCAACACATGTATGCAGGCAATACATTTTATACACAGACAACGACAGAGGATTAAACTTGACTTGTTGGTGTGACGTGTGTGTGTCTAAGTTCTTGCGTCTTTGTACTTGCTTTAGTGTGACGTGAGTAGGTGCGTGTGTATGTGTGGATGTATATTCGTGTGTGTGCGTTGTGTGTGTGTGCGCGCGCGCGCGTGTGTGTGTGTGTGTGTGTGTCTGTGTATGTGTTTATATGTGAGAGAGGGTCAAGTATACATGTATTGGGTTTGTAATATGGGGAATATCTACATTCCACTATCAGAAAATGGAGTCACGGATGTGTCTGATTTGTCTATAGGAAACAATGACGTTTCTGTATTGCAGTCATTAGAACACCATTAATCATTTCCTGATGTCATCAGATTACAAATAAAGTGAGGAAGATATTCGATTATTCTTGCTCGACAAGTTTTTGCGTCGATTGCATGAGTTGTCCACAGTACACAAGCACTGCTTTTTCCCGGACCCTCTTTTTTCCCCTTAGAGAAAGGAAATACAAAAGTGTATAACAAGTTTGGTTAGAAACTATGTATTCAGGTTTTTAATATGTTAAATGCCTTTATTTTTTATCGTGCAGTCAACTAAAGTATATTCAAGATCATTTATTTTTTAAATTTTCTTATATCATGTTCTTTGAAAGAAGACAAAATGAAAATAATCTGAATTGAATTGATTTGAATTGAATTGAAATAGTGTAAGCAACGTCTGTGACTCAGTAGCTCCATTCATTAGTTATTAAAGTTGAATTATTCAGTCAACTTACCAAGACCATATGATTGGATTTTTTTCAAACACTTCCCACAGCTCCCTTTGGATTATCTAATGTTAGGGAAGTCTTTTTTATTGAAATCATGAGAAGGCTGGTATGGAGGGCAGAGGTAACGCCGAGAAAACATTATAGCATTATTTTTTATGTCTTTCTTGAAATAGCTCTGCAATGTCTTGTCTAGTCATGGACGGGAGGCTCCATGAGCGGATACATTCTCCCCCGTTCTGTCAATAAAATGAATCAATTTTTGTCTGGCGGCTGTGTATTTATAAAATATCGAACGATCAAGATCGAAGCAATCGATACTTCATAAAATTCCGTATAGTCACCATAGCATGATGCCACGTATGTGTGCATTAGGTTACATTCATGATTGAAACCAGTTCACTTACCGATGTCGTGGGGGCTCTCTGTTAGGGGCAATTTTCCTTGCTTAATGTCTCCCAGATTGGGAAATGAAAACAGAGACATTCCCCCGTCTCGGGGACAGACTGCTGCCATTGTGCTGAATGAGTCCTCGAGTCAATGTAATACTGCAATTCCTTTTGCCTATTTGAACGGTTATGTTTGGATAGAATTACAATAATTCTGAGTTATTTGTTTAGCAAAGGCAATGGCTGGGAATTTGGTATTTCTTTTCTACGCTATGACAAATCTTTTCTTTTATGTCATTATGAAACGGCTGATGTACAGAAGTAAATGCATGAAATTCGTTTTATTTCATTTCGTTTCATTTCATTTATTAAGTTTCCACACAAACCATACAGTGTTGTATTACAACATCCATCCGTGACAATATGAAGGGACACATAAATTTTGAGTTCAGTGTTTAAAAAGAAAAAAACATGACACAAAATCAATTAAAATCACTTCAAGTGTATTACATTCATGACAGATAAATAAAATTGTGTGAGGTGGGAATCTACATAGCTAATATTTCAAGACAATATGATACATTACCTTGAAAAAAAAATGCTGACATTTTGTCCAATTCTTCATTTTAAATGTCAGACATGAATAGAACAGAGATAGATAGACTGATGGCATGGAAGGGGGGGGGGGGTAGAAGGAGGAGGAACGTTACTCTGTGCTGTAGTTCCCATCCACTTCCCATCAGATCCCTGCTAATCGTCAAGGTTTAATCTGACGCCATCCGTGCCGTAGCCATGGAAACGGACATTTCAACGGTGAACACTGACCATGACTTTGCAAACAAGGTCTATCGTATATCCCCCAGTCGCGAGGTCCGCATTCCTGTGGAGTTGATGACTGCATAGCTTTCAATCGTTCTCTTACAATGACTTTTCTTGTTACAATGTTTTTACTTGTTATGAAACATTATCTTCAAACACCGTTCAGTCAAAATTTCTTTGTCGCAGTATATAAACGGCATAATGGAAATTCATTTCATATCACTTTCCTTTATCTCTTTAAAATCTATAAGATAGATGATGATGGCTTGTTAAAACACAAAAAGGATTACATTATAACTTTCTAGATATTCCTAGCTATATCAATTCATAGTCACTGTAAACTTAATCATATTAATATGCAAAATCAAATGAAGCCATTCTTGAATCCTCCCTTCCCACCCGCACTTGTACTTTTTTTCCTTCTTTTGTTTGCAGTTCCTTAAACAAATTTTAGTAAGTTTTGTCATGGGAAGAGGGCTGTCATCTCATCAATCATCATTTCGTATGTTTAATGTGACGCCCCTGCGTCGTGACCAATGGCATACAAGAGAAAAAAAAAATGCACCAATTTGCTGTACTTTGTATCGAATATTTATCAATTGATTGACTGATTTTATCTTATTTCTAAATTACCTTTTCATACATAAATGAAAAACAGTCAATTGAACGAACTAATTGAGCACAGTGTAATCTGAATCTGACAGTTTAAAACAGACAAATGATTAATTCAACATTTTTTCTAACTCAATGCAACAATTCTTCTAACACAATGCAAAATGAAAACAAGCAGGCATCATTTTATGCATCAATTTATGCAAACATAGGATCCTGTGTATCTGTCGCTCAAAGACAAGTTAAACAACTCTGGATGTAACAGAAATACAGGAGACCATCATCACAAGCAAACGCTTGACGATGACAATGGCCTCAGAAATGATTGTCTAAATAATACGACATCATTATATATGATATTCAAGTCATCACTCACTGAGTGGTGATAAAGAGAGAGAGGGAAAAATGAGGAGAAAAAAAGAAAAAAAAACATCCAAATTAAAACAAAATTATCAAAATTTTGTAAGACATTTTTCGTAGAATATCTATTTACCAAAATATATGTTCTTATTCTATTCTATTTTCTACATGCCATTTATCAAAGAAAAAGCTGCAGAAATAAATTGAAATTGAAATTGAAATTGAAATTGAAAATTGACAAAATAAAAAAGAAATGATATCTGATATGCAATTGAAACACGTTGCAGTTTGATTACTTTCACGAAAATGATATTCAATACTACACCAATCGCTCCCATTCTTGCATATCCGCATGTCCAGTCGCATTTTATGCCTTCGAGTCTCGAGGTGCAACTATTTGAGCAAACACCATTATTGTGAACTCTCTAATTAGGCACGCGGAGATTGAATCAGATCGGACATGCGATATGTAACAGAACTCGGCCGTGGAAACGAGGCCTTCGTTATGAATGCAGTGAACGTTGCCAAGAGGTTTTCTACGACACGTGAGGGGGAAAAAGAAAAATACAGTGCACCTCTTGTGTGTCGCTGTGACAGTGTGTGGAGACACTACTGCGTACGTACATTACTACATCTGCTCATAGTATCTTGCGTGCTTTCCATGCAAAATAGTTATGCATAGTTTATACGTTGTAGGTCAAAATATTGTACCAAACGCGCATGGGATCTTTACTTGTTTATGACTAACGTTAGATGTATCAATTCCTTAATCAATCTTTTGTAAGAATACGTTCCTACACGTGCATTAACTATTCTATTCTTATGTACTAAAAACTGTAGTCATAGTATAGGCTACATCTTTATTTCTCAATTTCAGCATTTTACTTCCTCTGTTGTTGTGGTGTGCGCAAACCCACTCCACTAGTTGTGTTTTAATCGATAATGGAAGTAGTCCTAATCAGAAAACGGTTCAAGGGAGTAGTCACATAGTGATATCTAACTTTGAAGCAACTTTTTAAAGTCCTGAGCAAAAAGGATTCTATTTTGCAAAGAGGTTTTAAATACAAAACAATAAAAACAAACAAACAAACAAACAAACCGACTTGTTTGCATATACGCTTTGAGATTTTACAGTATCTTTTCAATTTTCTCTCCAGTCTGGGAAAAAGTGTGTGTGTGTGTGTATGTGTGTGTGTGTGTGTGTGTGTGTGTGTGTATGCATGGGTGGAGGGGGTGGCATTGGGCAGTATCCTTGCAATATCCTCTCCTTCAGTCAGCGAAAGGTGTGTATGGGGGGGGGGATGGGGTAGCGAATGTAGGAGGCGTGTGCTGAAGCGATCTCTACCTCCGTCATTTATTGTCCTGGCACACTATACCCTGATATTACACGCAGTTCCCCTCATGAAAATATATTGACACGAATGCTGTACCCTCAATACGGGCGCGATACATCATTTCGTGGCAGCGATAACTCCTGACCAAATGGCACCGGTGGTTATAAAAAATGTCGCGAACAGCTTATTTTTTCATACCGGGCACTATACGCTGAGAAACAAACGTAGTAACTCGATTTCGGTGCACCATGAAAACTGAAGATGGCTATGTTTTGTCCGGACAAAGCAGAGACTCGCCGGAATGTATTTTCATTTTAAAGAATGGTATTATGCTTTCTACGGCCGAGATGATTTCTCTGTTATGCTACTTTTCTAGTAGATGGAAAACGATGGAAACACTTCTTGAATCATAAATGTGCATAACATATATGCGTGTTTTTTTTTGTATGTGTGTGTTTCTGTGTTGTTTGTGCGTAGAAATCATGTAAAAAGAATTATGGGTTAATTAGGGTATTCGTTAAGGTTTTTTTTTTTTGATTACGAGTACTAGTATTTTGAAGTCGTTTTGTTTGTCCTTGACAGTTATGACGTTTACAGACTAAAACTGAAAAAGACAGCTTCCTCTTCCTTTTTTATACTTGTCTTCTTTTGTTGTTTGTCTGTCTTTTTTGTTTACCACAAATAGTTGGTGCTTCTAGTATTTCTCCCTCTTCACATATGTCCTATTTTTGTCCCGAAAAATCGCAGGAGAAAAAAATGCAGGAGAATGGCATTGATTACATACATGGCCTGGCCTGCGACGATGGCCTGCGACGTGGCCTGCGACGATAGAGCACATTTTGTCCCTAGGCGACACCAAATTTTATATTCGGTGTCGGTATTTCGTTGCGAAAGGAAAACAGTGAAATATTGTCTGTTCGACCGCTTTGGCACAACTTGGTGACATAAGACGTAAAAGGTGATTTCAAGCACTCAACATACGAAGAGAATAAAAGAAAGAAATTAGGCGAAGATGTTGACTTTACTTTGTAAACCGACCTGAGCGAAGATAGCCTGCGACGATAGAGTGCATTGAATATCGCATAGAATTGATTCCGACTGCTTAAAACAGTGATTCATATTTCGCCTGGCGTATCCGTTTGTGCAGACACTTTATCACTGCATGCGGATCGTGCCCTACTCTCGGCAAGTTCGAATGAAATCGGAGGGTCGGCGTGTCTTTGTAAAAGCGATCGATACATTTTAAAGAAGGAGGAGAACGCTACGGCGCATGCGTGAACATCCTCGAGGGACATTCATCAGCTTTCCATCCAGCATGCACCTGGTAGCTAAGAGAGCCAAAGTGGAGCGTAATTAGAGAAAAGAATCGATTAGCGGAAGAGAAAGCTCAAAAGATTTGCGCAATCACTTTAATAGATCCATTGTATAGTCTTAGATCAAATCGCCTTCTTTTATTCCACAGAATTAGTGTACTTAAATGATCATTAAACACGTAAAGAAAGGATACTGTTTTGGAAGTTAGAAGCTGCTTGAATTCTAGGATTTATAATTATTTTCTCTATCTTTTGAATATTTCCATGATTCATAGTAATGAATGACTTGTAGAATGAGATAACGAAAGAAAGAATTTAAAAAATCGACCAGTATCCCCAGCAACAGATATACATTTTCATACATGATTTATTTAGATTAATGTAAGTAGAAAAGACCTGCATTTTTAATGAGAGTTGTTCTCCACGAATGGAAAGAAAGGAAGAATGACTATGTCTGGAAATGATTGATTATCTTTTATCATGCAAATAATGACCCAAACTCCCTGACTTTGGGCGTAGCAAGACTTCAACGGTTGAAATCGTGTCTTTTTTCGAACTGATAAAAAGTCATTATGGATAATAATGATTATTAATTGTGAACACTCTCGTCACTAAACTCACGTCACTGACATATAACAAAGCGATTAGAAATATCTATGACAAAAAGGTAAGCATACAATGCGTGACATGGCGTCTTGATTTGTGTAAAGAACATGCAACTGTTTTGACTGTTCCTGAAAATCATTTTGATATTCTGCCACCTTATGCACGCAAAATTTGATATAGAGAATGAACAGTGCAAAGCGTATTTTGTCCACTGGAAGTAAATGTAATCATCTGGGCGTAATGAAACTTGTGTGACTATAAAGAGAAACAAAAGAAAGACCTTACTTCCCTAGGAGTTCAACAAATATTATAAATAGATAAATATCAAATATCATGTAAAATTACGTGCAAAATAATCTAACTATGTCCATAGCCCTCGGCAAAACATACAGCACAATTTTTTAGGACGAAAACAAGTCCAACTTCTTGTTTTTTTTTTTCTTTCTACGACCCCTCGTGCCGTGGGGCAAGAAGTGTATTTGTCCGTCCACTGGAAAAATGTCAGAAATATGAAATGTTTACCCTGTTGAAATTGTTTTCTCCAAAGCTGGAAAAAGTGGCAGATTCCGTGCCAGCAAATTTGTTCGAATAACAGTAAAGGAATAGCGACTAAGAGAGACGCTACGAGAGTAAGAACAAAGACGTAGAAACTCGAATCGACAAGAGCAGGGACGGTAATAGGATTACTTGAGAGAGATAGAAGAAAATAAGAAGGCGGCAGGCGTAAAGTAGGGTGACAGAAAAGAAATTAAGAAGAGTTGAAAGAAGAAAGGAACATGGAAACGCAGTAAGTGAAACGGCGAGAGCGTATCACAGAGGCAGATATATGTATATATATATATATATATATTCATATATTTATATGTATATGTGTGTGTGTGTGTGAGTGTGTGTGTGTGTGTTTGTGTGTTATATTCTATTAGAAGAGGAAGACAAAAAAAGAACTGTGCGTGGAATCCAACCTTTACCACAAAATGACATTTCAGATTAACGTGCTTAGACCCTTGTTAAAGCAAAATTGCTGCATGTTTCCAGTTTGTTTGTTTGTTTGTTTGTTTTTTTGGTTTAAATGGTGAAAATCACCTTTCTTAAACAACAAGGTTACGAGACCTTTCTGTTCGACATCAATCTTGTTACATAGTTATACAAGTCATTCAAAGGATAATCAAGTTTGTTGGTTTTCTTTTTTATCCTTCACCAAAACATCTGATGTCTCACACATTCATAATCCCATCACTCTGTAAGGACATCTTAAAGGCATGGGAAATATATACGTTACTATACGTTGGTGATGTTTGCTTATAGCTACTTAGTATAGGCCCGAATTGAAAATGTCAGATTGGCTTATTTGGTACAACAAACACGTGTTATATTTTAAATGTATTCCCAATAAAGCTTCCGATGATGCAAATAAAAAAGTGCTAAAATTTTGAATGAGAGACGATGTGTGACATGAAATGAAACTTAAAACTGAGCACTTATACGGAAACGACGTACACAGGACAAGACATAATAGACATAAGCAGTGTACACACAAAAAGAAAATAGCGAAATCAGTTACGAGAGAAGAGGAGAGAAAGATTTGTGTGACCAATGATTTACAGGTTGTCCTGGGATAGGACAACGACTCGTAGATAAATCATTCGTTGACATGACAACGCGCATAATCGATTATCGATCGCGAAACGACGACATGCTTTCATGCTTTGCGAAGATAGTCGTGAAAGTCGAGAAAAGGAGGTGAATTCACGATGGGGGATGTTGTGGCTGTGAGCCAATCTAAGAAATTAGAGAAAATCAATGCAGTCTGTGAAAGGTACGCTGTCTCCAAATGTCATGTCTGTATCTCGAGAATCAATGATGCCGTTAGGCAAAATGACAATACCCAACAAACCTGCCATGTGACAAATGGTATAGTGCCGTGCATGTAGGAGAGAAAAATTGAGAATAGACACTCTCAGAACGAAGAGATTCCAACCAGAGCTTTTTCCAAATGGCGTCTCTTATATATTATTCATGTATCCGCTTAGTCATGTTAGTTGGCCTCTAACAATCTGTGACAAATCTAGGACAAGTTATGACAGTGCAGGAGAATATATGTAAGAGAATGGTAATAGGAAAATAGACACCAAAAAAAAAAAATGCGAAAAAGGAAAAATTTTCTCAGTTGCGTCACTCGGACGACATGCATAATTCATATCTATACTTATGTCTCTCATTCGAGAGACTTATAGGTATCTTTTTCGAACAGGTTTGAAATTTGAAAACAGGTGAGATGGTTACATATACGATGATAACTTCGGGGTGTGGTCGGTGGTATCGTTTGCATAATACACAAAAACATTCGCAAACCATAAAGGAAGGTATAATGATGTCCTGATATCGTAATAGTATCGAATCCAAAATGTTGAACCAGAGGAAATGGTTGAAACCGCCTTTTTATATACATATGCATCATTACCAAGAACATTACCACGATTTACCGCATTACGGCAATATGACGTCAACAAAGGGCTAGTCAAATTACATGTAATCATATAAAAATGCATTGAACAAAAAACTCTCACGTACGTCTCTCTCTCTCTCTCTCTCTCTCTCTCTCTCTCTGTGTGTGTGTGTCTCTGTCTCTGTCTCTTTTGGCATACAATATCCCATCACGAAGCTGTACAATAAGAAGGCTCACTAACTTGGCAAATTTCGTAAAATCTATGAAACTTCATTTCCGGAACATTCACAAACACATGACCATCAACCCCTAATGCCCGATAGTGATATCTTGTAGCAGTATAGTAGCAGAAGTGGTAGAGGAAATAGTAATGATTATAGTAATAATGATAGTAAGAATGATGGTAATGATGATAAGAAGAAGAATAAGAAAAAGAAGAAGATAAGTGATAAAGAAACAAGATACGACATAAAGGTATACACTCACGACAATTGAAACTGAAATAATGAAAATGAATTATTCTTCCAAAATAGGCTGAAAACAAACGCTGTATGGCTGCCATGCACAAAAGAATCAACCTTTGAAAAGGCAAAACACTTAACCAGTGAGTGACTGCTTGGTGAATATCAGAGAGCAAATCTCGCCATTTGGCCTTGACTTACCGCCTTTTAAAAGAATCTAATGAATATTCTACGGGACACTCCAGTACGTGTGTTCCTCATTCAAAAGCACCATCGAAAGTGAAAAGGCTAAAAGGAGGCGGGTTTGGTATGTGGGTTCATGCGTTTTATGAACTTTCGTACCTCGGATTTAAAGATCATGAAGTGAGCTCTGTACATATGACCTTGCAGCATATATCTGATCATAACCATTGGCCCTGAGTCTTTCAGTTTTGTTTGTAAGTTATATTCTTGTCGAGCACAGTGAACTTGTACAGCCAGCCTCGGCCAACTCTTAGGATTTTCCTGGGGAAAAAAAATGCAAAGGAAACTTGTGTAAAGTTCTCATTTTATTAGTAGCATTACCATCATTATGTTGTTATTGTTATTATCATAATATTGTTCGTTACTGCTGTGAAGAATTGTTTTCCAAGGCAGGTGCCGCACCTAAAGATGATAGATTGTTGAGCTCTGCAATGGAATTCTTAAGATGACCATGGTCGGCGCCACGTTTTCAAAAGTGGAGGGCCCCCACTTCTTGTGCAAAAAGAAAAAGAAGGGGGGAAAAGGTCTTCAGCGCAACTTACGCATTTTCGGGGTAAAAAAAAAAGAAAGAAAGTTGGGGGGGGGGGGGCGTGCCAAAGGGGTGACACCTTATGTATTCCTTTCTATGGATCCAAAAAAAAAGTGGGGGCCCGAGCACCCCCCCCCGTTCCAGCTGGCCCTGACGACTATAGATGTTTGACAGTAGTTTGACAAAATGCTTTGACAATTAGACGTATAGGAAACTATGTGTTCTTGAAAGGTCTCGAGTGAAAATTATTCAAATGGCTTACATGTTATATAACACAATAAAACTATTTCATTATGTGGCCTTATAATGCGACATTGTACAGGACAAACTTGAATCAGAATGTCATCGTAAGATTCCGGGGGAGCTCTTAAGAAAGTAAAAAAAAAAAAGAATTCATATGAAAATACATGAAGAAAAAAGATTCCATTTACAAGGGGTACCTACCTACGAAGATAAAATTTAATGTCATACATGCTATTTTGATGTCTGTGCTTTCTTCAGAACAGAAGGAAAAATGGAGAGATCAGAAAGTAGATGGGCAGATCAGAGAGGAGGGAATTGCCTCCAGTTTCGTTGGAGAAAAACACACATTCCTTGTTGATTCAGGAAATGGAGAAACGTATCCGTCTCGTTTCATACCCAAAATCAGAAAAAAAAAGGGTAAAAAGAGTAAATACGGGGAAAAAAAGGGATACGACATTTCGAGTTTGCTTTCCCTCATCTCTGATATGTACGGCAGCTGACGTGGGAAGCATTTGTGGCCGTTCACCTCTCGTCTCTCCAGCGCCTGACGTCCTCCTTAGTTTCCGATACGCACTCTGCAGCTCTCCCTCGCTGCTGTCCCCACGGGAAAACATCCTCGAGAAAAAGGGGGGAAATTCAAGCCCCCTTATTATGCATACCTCGCGGGCTTGAATGAGGCATGATGGTGCAACCACGCATACTGGTACTCTCTGTACACCCAGGGGTGCAAAACGGGCGACGGGGATCCAGCAAGTACAACGTTTGATATACAAGGACATCATAGCCTTGCCAAGTCAGTTTGATTTTGAACGATTCCATCAACTTACCAATACCATCCCATTTCGTTACTGATCGTTGCATATTCTCTCCCTCGTCTGCGGATGGATATTTTCAATGTTTTAATAAACATTCTTTATATTAGAATCAATAAAAAGATGTAAAAACGAAAGTCTATATAGTCTGTCACCAAGATTCAACATCAGAAGACAAAAGATATGGATAAAAACACGACGAACACAAAACACAATACCAAAGATTGACATATATCAAATATCGTCCTTACAGAACTAATATTGGAGAACTACGTTCTCCAATATATGTTCATAATTTACACATTATTGGGGTGAAATGTTGTGACATCCTATCATATGGGAACACATTCTTTTATTGCTTTTGGGTTATTGTAGCCTTCATATCCAAAACCAAAAAAAAAATCATAACTTTTGAACAGATTGGATTATAGTTTGTCTTTAAACAAAACTGGTGTGTTCTTCTATGTTTCTGTGTACTCACTAAATCCATAAGTTTATATATATATATATATATATATATATATGAAGAGTTTGTTTGCAAAAACCGATAAGTCCATATTTGTCAAATGGGGACATTTGCGTTTAAAGGTCAAGAAAAATAAAGAGAAAAATATGAAATTTTGTGCTTCTTTTGACCATAACTCCAAAAATATACCTTTATGTAGTGACCAATATATCATTTAAAAGGTATAATTTTGTACTTTATGACAGAGACCGTACTTCAAAATCTTCAAAAATGGACTTATCGGTTTTTGCAAACAAACTCTTCATATATATATATATATACTGGGTGTAAAATTCACCTTTAAGAAACATAACGTCAGCCCCGATTCTATATGTTGCCACGCCACGATGCCACCGTCACCATTGACATTATACAATAAAAAAAAAAAAAATGTCGCCCACTTCGATACCAACAGCAGCATTGCATTTTAATCTTGTCAAACACATTCCCCCCAAAACTGTTTTTGCACGATCTATGACCGTAAATTAAACACATTTTAAAGGAATATGAAATAATTTCTCACCACTCTATGGCTCAGAGTTAAACTCAAATTATATACAAAGGTCAACCAGTTTGTTTAGAACTTCTGTTCTCCACGGTCATGCGGAAGGTCGGTATTTCTTACTAAGAAGCTTATAGTGAGTGCTTGTTTTTGGGTTGTTTTCTTTTTTTCTGGAAAATGAGCTAGTCGTACCAGAGTTGCATAATTCATTACTAATTCACCATTTGGTTGTCACTTGATTTAGATCTACATCAAGAAAATCTTAGTGATGTCTTCTCTCTTCATAAAAATGCGGAAGTGTCTTGGCAATAAGCATTCTTATAAAGTCTGCTTGTGGCTTCAGCACCCCCCTCCCCTTGTAGCTACGTTTACAAATACAGGCAAAGACCATATATAATGAATTCCGGGGAAACTCATAAGGAAGTAATGATGACAGTGATGACGTGTCTTACGAGTTCCAGGATATTACGGTCTCGAGCTATTGCCGCCAACCCCAGTTCGATATTCTTCCCCGAAACGCCGGCGATGAAAGTGAATCGGCGTAGTGATGTATACGATTAGGGATCGATTATGGGAGCTGAAGTGTTTAGTGGTAATTGAATTTCCAGGCGACAGAGTAAATCTTCCGAGCAATGGTGAGTGTCAGTCTGCTCCCTCTCCTCTGCAGGATTCCCATTCTCTATGTTCTCGGAGATGCTTGAAATTGAAGCAGAAGAAGTAGAAGAAGAAGAAAGATGATGAAGAAGAAGGAGAAGAAGAAGGAGAAGAAGGAGGAGAAGAAGAAGTAGAAACGAACAAAAACGTTCGAAATTCAGTCTAAGCCATTGTTACAGTAAGTGTAAGAACCAAAAATCCGGGTCATTCAATTTTCAGACAAAAGGTTACATTCCAAATGTGGTTGACATCAAAACGATCACCATTATGAGATACACGCTACTATAGACTCAACCCCTGGGCAATTAAGAAAGGCCAAAAGTTCGCCATTATGAGAACTGGTCTATATTAAGAATTATGACGCGTCTTAACTACGATATAATTGATAATATACTGTTTTAGGTTAGGTTGTCTGATGAAGCGAAAGGTTTTGAATGCAAGGAATATATTTGAAGTACGATTACAATATATTGCTTATCAGAAATTCTTTTCTGGACAGTCGTGTACTTCGTAAGCAGTCGGAAATAAATTGTACCGTTTCTTTAGAGTTAGAAAAAGATATCTAAGATGTTACTTGGTTTCTGCCAAATATCACTTCTTTGTTCTGATTTCTATACGTACTGAATATTATAGGAACTCTGCAGGAAGCTACTTGATTAAAAGGTACATTAAAGCTTATCCAAAAAATGTCGGCTAATTTCAGTGGATACCATGCAGAAATATATTCTCGCTCTTGGCGTAATTGCAATTACACACCTTCTCGCAGAGTGTATCGTGAATTCGCTTGCCATGAGTCTGATTGAAGCGAGGAAAAATATGACAAGGGATCTCACTTTCCATTTCCACCCTGTGACATTCGTGAGAAATGTCAAATGTACATTTTGTAAAATAAGGTGCAAATTGAATATTTATACCGGATTCGATATGAGCTCAAATTTTGTCCTGGCTGGCGACTTCTTGACATGTGAAGTCGATGATGATATCCTTAAGAGCTCGCCTCGGAACCGGACACTGCCTGTCATCGAAGAATACGATTGCGAATGAAGAAACTAAAAAATTCAAGGTGACGTTGAGACTGTTGTGAACGTGTAACCTTTCATCAGTAACATACACTGAGGGGGATTACCGGGATGATCTCTGGCATCAGAGCTGTCTAGCTTCCGTCCTTCCGTTTTTGGAGATTGTGATTGTGATGCAGACTTTGAGGGAGCTAGAGGAAGACGGGAGCAGCATGGAGTCATGATTTTTTTTTTCCGGGAAAAGAGGAGCTTGAAGGATGTGAATGTCATCGATAATTTGCAAGAAGCAAGACGACGATGGTGATGATTTTAAAGGAAAAGAAGGAAGGGAAGAAACAGAAGAAGTATTAGGAGGAGGAAGATGAGGAGCGGGAGGAGGAGGAGGAGGAAAAGGAAAAGCAGTAGCAGAAGAAGTATTAGTAGTAGGAGGAGGAGGATTAGGAGCTAGGGGATGGAGCTGGAACAGGAGAAGGAAGAGGAGAAGCAGGAAGAGCGGGAGAAGGAGGAGGAGGAGGAGGAGAAGGAGGAGAAGGAGGAGGAGGAGGAGGAGGGTTAGAAGGAGGAGAAGAAGGATGAGTAGAAGGAGGAGGAGGAGGAAGAGGAGAAGGAGGAGGAGGAGAAGGAGGAGGAGGAGGAGGAGTAGAAGGAGGAGGAGGAGGAGTAGAAGGAGGAGGAGGAGGAGGAGAAGTAGAAGTAGGAAGAGGAGGAGAAAGAGAAGGAGGAGGAGGAAGAAGAGGAGAAGGAGGAGGAGTAGAAGGAGGAGGAGGAGGAGTAGAAGGAGGAGGAGGAGGAGGAGAAGTAGAAGTAGGAAGAGGAGGAGAAAGAGAAGGAGGAGGAGGAAGAAGAGGAGAAGGAGGAGGAGTAGAAGGAGGAGGAGGAGGAGTAGAAGGAGGAGGAGGAGGAGGAGAAGTAGAAGTAGGAAGAGGAGGAGAAAGAGAAGGAGGAGGAGGAAGAAGAGGAGAAGGAGGAGGAGTAGAAGGAGGAGGAGGAGAAGGAAGAGGAGGAGGAGGAGTAGAAGGAGGAGGAGGAGGGGAGTAGGAAGAGGAGGAGGGGCAAGAGGATGAGCAGCAGGAGGAGATAAGAGAAGACAGAGGTAAACATGGTGGCAAAACGAAGCAGACGGGGTGGGGGAGACATGAGAGCGAGGAGAAATCGAAACAAAGACTGTGAAGTAGCAAATTTAATGAGGAAAAAGGGGCTTGAAAAAGCAAAAGCAAAGTTAGTAGAAGAGGACATCGTTTACACTGCAAGAACCATCGCAGCAAAGCAAAGGAAGTAGATCTGTGGGACCTCACACATGCACACACCCTGACAAAGTGCAGTGTTACAGTTTGATTAATAATTCGGTTAGGAATACTCAGCAAGCGATGTGCCACGCTCTCTAAGGGGGGAAGAGGAGTTAATGACCCACGATGAAGAAAACAGAGCGAGCTAATGGGATTGCCGGGTAAAGGAGCATTTCTGGGTCATCCGACGACAGCCGGAAATGACGTAGGAATCATACTAGTCTGTGTGCATCATATGTTTTTGTATATTAACCTTGAGACTGTTTGGAAGTTTATTAACGAATTTCTCTCACGTTGCCCACATTGTCCTCGGTGGAAAGACGTGTGGGGACAAGACGATCACTGAGGATGGAGGACAGTATTGCCTTTAAAGGATAAGTTCACCTTCATAGACATGTGGATGTAGTGAATGCAGCAATATTAGTAAAACACATCAGTGAAGGTTTGAGGAAATTGGACAATCCGTTCAAAAGTTATGGATTTTTGAAGTTTCTGCTTAGTCACTGCTGGATGTGAAGACTACTACAGCTTGTGACGTCACATGTGTAAACGACATAAAGAACAGAAAATTCAACATATTTTCACTTTTCTCGAAGTTAATGAAAGAACACTTGCCTTCCCTTTTCCAGAAGGCAGGGTGAATGATATTACCCTTAACATATACGACAGCACTGGCAAATCGAGGAAATGTGCTCTTTTTTCAAAAAGTAAAATTTTGTGAAATTCTCTGTATATTTCTATTAGATCGTTCTACGCATATGACATCATACACTGTAGCAGTCTTCTCATCCAGCAGTGACTGGGCAGAAACTTCAAAAATGCATAACTTTTGAACGGATTGTCCGATATTCCCCAACTTTCACTGATGCGTTCTACTAATATTGCTGCATTCATTCAATCCACGTGCATATGAAGGTGGACTTGTCCCTTAAGATGGATTACGAGAATTCAATCCGTGATATTTGTTTCGATGTCCTCTGTGATTAGATGTGTGAGGACGAAAACAATTTAAGCAATGGATGTAGGTATGTATACCACTTTTTAGAGTTATGACGAAGAGATGAAAATATTATATCAAAAATTGTCTGTTTTACTCCCTTGTGGAGACATTTGAAGACAAATACATGCAATACGTAATAGCAGCATTTATCTTAATGGCTGCAACATTGGTGAGAATGTTAGATTACTATACATACTGTTATTTTAATGTCTTTATTGTTAGGATATTTTGGCCGAAACGTGGGATAAACTTTAATCGTTTTTTTACGTATTTTATTTTAAGTACCGCATGCCTGTGAGATTCAGACGATGTATTTATATGTATTTCAAATGCTTATACTGATATGGAGGTTGACATGGCCTCATTGGATTGATTCTAACATCCTCTGAGTTCAGATGCGAGTGAGAAGGTGATGGGGAAAACTTCCTCATTGTCGTTTTTGTTTAGCCGCCATGTGAGGACAGTAACGTCCTAGACAGGCATTTATGACTCAATTCTAGTCATCTATAGTTCTATGTTTGTTTGATAGATACTTTATTTTCTGCAAATCAATATATACATAAATTACATAATCATGAACATGGGAAACATACAAAGTATATTTGAAACAGAGTCGTTTGACTTGCATAAACAACGATATAAAAGGAAATTAATGATATAATATTACAGTATGCATGTCTATGCAGCAGGGATTACAAGAACAATATTACATTTAAGAAGCGATAATGCAAAGGGCTGCCATTGTAAGCATTGCTTGAGAAGATGGCCGGCCCGAGGAAAAGGTAGGGACGTATTAAATTCGTAACAATACAAATTCTGCTGCGAAGATAGCAGGGGAAAATAAACTCTGATGTGTGATGGTGGTGAATGTGCGTGCAGGTGCTTGAAAGTGCACATAGGCTGGAATTTAGAATAATAAAATAGTTCTATGTTATACTATATGTGTGAGCGTTTACGTTTACATTATGTGTGTGCAAGTGTGTATGTGTTGTGACATAGGCTGCATCCTGGGGTACAGTTAACAAAAAGGTACTAGAAGAGCTCGCCTACAGTTGTAGTACATGTCACAAATGCATGTACTTCCTGAAGTGAAAAATGCGCTGCAATGGACTAACCCCCCCCCCCCCCCCCCCAACCTCGTGGGTGCACCAGACACGCCAGAAAAATATCATTTGAGACGCGGGTGAAGAAAGATGTACTCCTCAATTCAATGTCTGTAATGTTGTTAACGCTTACAGGCATCACCGTGAAAAGTGAGAGGCGTTATTTGATAATTCTTCCTCGCAGTCGTACTATATCTAGCACGATCTTTGACACCACCGCATTATACTCAAAGAAACCTTATTAGGGTTACTCGCTGCTCTACCTTTTATGCCCATCATTTCATGTGTGCATCTTTTACAACTATGATCCAGAGGGACCCTGTAGAAAAATAACACTTTGTCCATAGACAAACAACTTCACCGGAATTCCACTTAGCGTACTCTGTACTTCACCACACTTTACTGCATGTTTGACCTGTTAAAACCACTCAATATTCAAGTTTGCCTTCGGCAAAGAAATAAGAGTGAAACCGTGTGGACTAAATCTGATCAGCGTCAGAAAAACAACGTAACATAAATTGATGTGAAATGTAATCATGCAGCCGAAAGCATGCATACAAATTGAATGAGGTGACGATGCCACTGCCGCACAAGTATCACATCGTCTTGCACATAATTCGTTCCCAAATTTCCGAATTCACTGTAACATGAAATTAAGATGAAGGACGATTACCTTCGGTATCAGATTGTCACTCTTTTGTAGAACCTTCATGCGATACCCAGAGATCCAATAACTTTTGTATTCGAATGTCTAAACTTGATTAAATTTCTTTCACTTTGTGTGACTGCTATTATTAAAGTAAGGCTTGAAACACTCTGGCATTGCTATGCAAATCCGTCTGACTACGCCCACCACTGGCCAAACATTCTGCACCTCTGCATTTCATTCCATCAACACCATCCCACTACTACAACCACTATAACCACCACCACCACTACCACCATCACCATCACCACTGCCACCAATAACACTACCATCATCCACACCACCACCACCACCACTATCACTATCACTATCATCATCACCATCACCATCACCATCACCATCACCATCACCATCACCATCACCATCACCATCACCATCACCATCACCATCACCATCACCATCACCATCACCATCACTATCATCACCTCCATCATCACTATCATCACCATCACCATCACCATCACCATCACCATCACCATCACCATCACCATCACCATCACCATCACCATCACCATCACCATTACCATCACCATCACCATCACCATCACCATCACTATCACCATTACCATCACCATCACCATCACCATCACCATCACCATCACTATCATCACCTCCATCATCACTATCATCACCATCACCATCACCATCACCATCACCATCACCATCACCATCATCACCATCATCACCATCACCAACACTAACACCAACACCAACACCAACACCAACACCAACACCAACACCAACACCAACACCAACACCAACACCAACACCAACACCAACATCACCATCACCACCACCACCACCGCCACCACCATCACAATCACAATCAAAATCACAATCACAACCACAATCACAATCACATTCATCATCACTGTCACCATCACTATCACCATCGCCATCACCATCACCATAACCGTCACCATCATCACCACCATCACCATCACCGTCATCACCACCATCACCAGCACCAACGCCAACAGTAACACCAACACCAACGCCAACGCCATCGCCATCGTCATCGCCATCGCCATCACCATCACCATCACCATCACCATCACCATCACCATCATCATCACCATCACCATCGCCATCACCATCACCATCACCATCACCATCACCATCACCATCACCATCACCATCACCATCACCATCACCATCACCACCACCACCACTACCACCACCACTTCCGGGTTGATTACCGAACTTTAAACCGTAACGATCATGTCTTGATCTTGTCCATTTCGTCTTCCAGTGCGCCTTCTTGACTGCTTCCGCTGCCCGCTGTCCCAAAACCACTCGGACTGCCACTTGAACAGCACGACGGAGGAATGTCACGTGGGCACGAGGACATGCTCCATTCAGACTAGATATAGAGGTACGTGAATGGAGGTCCCACCTTTCTCTCCTTTTATTTAAGCTATTTTTAGAAGGGGATGAAAGGGGTGGAATTTGCCTTGTTTTGTGTTGTTTCGTTTTGCTTGGCTTTTTCTAACGGATGGGTGTCTCATTTAGATTATATGAGATCATTGTGACTGTATTTCTATAATGATCGTTGCATGTGTCATTTCATATCTTCAGCGGAAAGCCCAAAGAAAAGGTCATGTACATATTGTTGTTTTTATCATACTCTTTAGGAAGTCTGAGTTACACATTATGGTTATTTTGTTCGTTCGTTCATTCTTTGTTTGTTTCTTTGTTGTTTCTTATAAAACTTCACGGGGTTCAATTTTCCCTGACTCAAATGCCAGTAAATATGTAACGTATATTATGATGATTGTAACCTTGCTGTTACGTCATAACAACCATAGACATTCTGATGAATTTACATCCATTGATTTACTCAGTTAAGCAGGAGCACATGTAATAAACAAGAAAGTAAAGTTAGGGTAAAACAAATTCTAGTTGAGCAGTATGTACGAACTGACGAGCAATTTGATGTTTATCAACCTTGGAAAATCATTGTGAGAGATTCATATCGACGATGTGGAGTAGAATAAGGAAGAATAATAACGTGAAAAATGATTGAATTCCTACAGCATTGTATTACGTTACACATGCACTTAAATCTATTCCCTTAAACGTAAGCTAATAGGCCTATAACAATCCCACCTGTCCATACATTGATTTCCTCATAAGCACCATAATTAACCAGATACAAAAACAAGACAGGAGCACAGACAAGTACAATCTCACTCTCCATATTACATGCACACAGCTATAGTCACACAAGGTCACAGATCTCCATGCAAATGCTATAACAGTACACATATTACATGGACATAGGCCTACATGAAAAGAGATAATTAGGTTAGAGGAATACCGAAGAACCCTGACCAGAAAGGGATATAACAAGTCTTCGAAAAAAAAAAGTCGGCAAAAGCAAACAAACAGTGGTTTGATATAATAATATATGATGGTCTCACGGAACTGAATAGGCAATTTGTGCTTTTGCATAAAAAGTTAGCGTAAACATGGCAATGCACACCAGGTAAACACTACACCCACACCCACCCACACACACACACACGCACTCATGAAGACACTTATCAATAATTGTTTGCCTCTCGCGTGGGACAGGTCTAGAATGTTTGTGTTATGCTGGATGGTCAAAACGTTACCAATCTCCCGCTTTCATTTCGATAGATTTTTTTTCTTGTTCGAAAGAGCAAATTTCTTTCTTCGAAAGAGCAAAAATACAGCAACAACGACATCAAAGCTTTGCCGCTAATCTTTTCTTTCTTTTTCTGGCTCTCGTTGCAGCTGGCACCCGAGAAGTAATTCAGGTCACTCGCAGCTGCATGGTGGACACTTTTTGCTTGGATGAAATCGAGAGGAGCGGTAACAAGGACTGCCAAATTAACGAAACCTCGCACTACGTCTGCGTCACATGTTGTCACACGGACTTCTGCAACCAGCTACCGTCGTCATCGACAGAGGGCGCTGGGTATAAACTGGCCACCGTATCGATGGGCGTGGCGATCGCCCTGGCGTCGGTTTTCTCCCCAGGCCAATTTCTGATGCCGGATTCGTGACCGCGATCCGACGTGGATTTTTGAAAACCGCCGAACATCGGATTCCACCGATGATTTGCAAAAGACGCTATTTTCATATCTTTGCAAAATTTTCTGCCATGAAAATCCAGACAATCACGATCGTACGAAGATCTGTCTACTGTGTGGATCATGGGTCAGACTTGCGTATTCAGTCGGTATCCTATAAGAATGTCTTGTCCGTGGACGATTAGAATGGCAATACATTTTGTATCTGTAGAGCGATGATGCATGATGCAGCCGAGCTTGAGAAGCAAATTAAAAGCGTCAAATAATTTCATCACTCAGAAAGGCAACGTGCATCCGAAACTTAAGAAGGGATGAACGAGGATTTAAAAAGAAAAGAAAAGAAAGGGAGATTACCCGACTGTGTTTTTTTTTTTTTTTTCAGAAGAGCGTCATTCAATAATGCATTATAGAGACAAAGTTGATACTTGTTGTTGAACTCTTCAACCTGCTTGATTTCCCCTTGATCCCAGAGTTATCATTACTAGGCATCATCTACACCATTTGCAAGAATGGAGTCAAAATTATATAGCACACTGAGATTTTCATTCCGGATAGTGTAATGGACTGTTGCGCAAAAAGTGAGAGCGTGACACTACTGTGACCCAACGTGGCTTGATGGTTTATATAGCAAAACTACATAGCCGATCCAGACCTCTCGGCTGCTGTAGTAAGCGAAACCATTATGGTTATTATGGACCTTATAACTTTTGAGAGGTTTCACGGAAACTCGTTTGCAAATGCGTTAAGAAACACGTTTCGTCATGATTGAGTCCTCTCTCTAGCGTCTAACTTGATGAAAGCAAACTCGAATCAGAATAGAGGTCTTATCATTCCTCCTAAGTAGGTTTCTCAAATCATGATTGATTTATTGTGATCGGGATGTCTTTTTTACATCCAAGTTTGCTCTACTTAGCCTATGGGAGTGCGTTCGAAGTCTGAACTGTCTGACTTCTAAACCGCGGTGTCTGTTAAATTTGATGGCATGTCTTTTATAGTTGGCGTGTCGGGGAGGAAACTCGTTTCAGTGTGTGAATGGCCCTTAGGTCTTAACACGATTAGAAACGTGTTTCAGTCATTGCAAACTAGCAGTTTTGTTGTAGTTAAAATTCCTGCTATTACTGAGGTCACACCTTGCCGAACCTAGAGCGCCCGGCGGAGAGCAAAATTTTCAATCCTTTCGCCTCCGTTCGCACGCGTCCCTTGTCAGGCGAGGTCCGTTCAATCTGGCGGAAAGTTTTGTGTATGCACAAAACCGGCCAGGAATGCACAAAACCGGCCAGGAACGGATTCCATTGGAGAAATGCGTCATTAAATAGGACGGTTCCTGTAATAATGTACATTTGTGAGGAAATGTTCCATATCCCTCGTTCTGTACTTATCAGTTTCGCATCCGGTGAAATACGTTAGATTTGACTCGGGGCTGGAATACCATACTCTATCCGCGTTTGTGAAAGCATCGACCATGTCATCTTGGAACGGAGGCGACTTTCAATGACTATACCAAATAATTTCATTTTGCGAAGTTTCTATCCGTCGGAAGGCCGTTCACGCTCTCCAGCAAAGTTTGACTGCTGCTTTTAGATTTGCGGGTATGGATTTCTTAATAGGAAATATACTTGTGTACCAGTTTGATATGACATTTTTTTTTCTTTCATTCGTTTCATACAAAGTCTGCCAAAGATTAGCTAAGCCTTACGGCTTTTGTGTGCACAAACACTGAAGCAATGTAAGTAAACAACATGTAGAGATTTACAAGCAATTGCGAGTACTGACGTAATGTAAAGAAAGGTTCAGAAAAGTCCGCGTTTTCGGATACAATGATACTTCATCATCATTAGTTAACTTTTGAGGTGTACATGTAATTCGTAGCAGAAGCATGGACCTTGAGCTACAATAACCATGATGGATTACATGGCACTCTCCAATCGTATATATTGTATTCGAGTCCTGCTCATGACGCGTGCGCTTAAAGGGACACGGATCCGGATAACATGAGGGCGCTATGAATGGCGTGATGCACGTGATGATCACCTCTATCTTTATTACGAAGATTTTGTGAAGATCGAGATCTATAACTTTCGCTTACACAGCAATTTATCACCTTCTGCGTACTCGTAGAAGGATGTCGATGGACTATATCACGTATTTACTCGCAAGTTTTCGCAGCCGTTGCTGCAGCAAGAAAACTAGTCTTTGAAGGATCCATAGATAGTACACTGAACCAGCAGGGAACAATGGCCTAATCAAGAAACGAACTGAGATTGGCATTATTTCGACATTTTTGACATACCGTACGAATTAATTCTATTCGGCGGATGTTCGTAACATGACAGAAACGCAAACGTTGGTCTAGAGTTGTATGCTTACTTACATCGTGTACACTGTAGGTACTCTGTGTGGGTCCATGCAATAGCTCCCTCTTGAATCTTGAATCAATTTCACTTTAACAGATCTACGTAGTAGTTTCCAATTTAGTCTGATCGCAAAACGATTATGTCGGGCGCTTGCGCAACAGAATGCATGCAGTTTTGTGTGCATGTAATTTTCTTCAGTGTTAAGAAGAGATGGAGAAGAGAAAATAGTTTTATGTCTTTGTCAATCGCCTTTACGAATATGCATGTCAAGGTGAAGAGAGTTTACAAGTACTCGTACACAGCTTGACGAAAAAAAAAAGTATTCGGCCATGTTCTGATGTTGTAAGCATTTTCTACTGTCTCACATATGCTTCTTTTATGGTGCACTAATAAAAATCATTTAGGGCCTACACTTTTTCTTCAGATAGTAAGATTCGTATGAATTAAATGTCCGCCCCTTCAAAGTTTCAAAGACACTAAGCGGATATCAACTGTAGGCCTAAATGATGGCTTAAACAAACAGATCATTGAATGTTTCACTATTCATATTGGTCATAGATGTACTTTATTAGATTACAAAGTTTCATAATCTATATTGTGCTTTCATAAAACCTTAAAATAATAGGCCTATTCGTACAACGTAAAATTCGTAAAACGAGATTATGGCGTCATTGCTTCGCAGGTCTTTGATTTGTCGGCACAAATTCTTCACGGAAATTTCGGGGATTTTAGGAATGCGAAAAGGAGATGCACTTAATTAACTTATCCCAGGAAGTGATTCTTAGTGCTTGATTATTCAGCAATAACGACTTTTTAAAAGAAAGCTATTGACCCTACTTTTCTTTTACATTGCTAACATACACTAACTTCTGTAAATTGTGTTGCTTCGATTACCCTACAAACCTGCTGACAAAGAAAAGAAAGGGTCTGAAATCAAGCAGTTCGAAAGTAGCAATGTTATGTGACTTTAAAGACATGGCAGCGAGAGAAAACACCTGTGTTGAATCAATTTTCATTCGTTGGATACCCACCGTGGTGCATTGATTCGAAAACCACGAACAGCGCCAGTCAGAGAATTTAAAGAATTACATTATATAAAAATGGGTTAGTCAAATACCGGTTAGTGATTGGCTAAACACAGTCACGTGTTGGAGGCACATTGGTTATGTTCGCCCATGGGCAGAACATTTTTGTAATACATGGGAAAATATTTTCACGTAAAATATGACAAACGATATCAAACGATTGAACGATCATATTTTTCACGCAATCGATAGGATGAATTTGCCTATTCCATACAATGTGAAAAAGCAGATGACCGATTATTGTAATACGTACGATAGTGTGATTTGAAGGACCCGCGCACAGTGAATTTGACTAACCATATAATATATAACCGATTATGACTTTTGTTGTCGGGAACATGTACCAAACGTTCCACCCTCAGGGTTTGAAATGCTATTTCGGGAGGCTATAAGTCCCTCAATCATGTCAATAGCATTTCAAACCCTTCGGGTGGAACATTCGGTATGTTCCCTCCCCCGCCAGTCATCATTTGTATAATGTACATCGAAGCGTACGCTCATCCGACTGTCCGTAACGGTCGACTTAAGTTGAAAATCTTCGGCAGCGTCTGTATTTACATAGAGATCATTTTGTGATTGAGCTGTACACAATTTAATCCGGAGATTCTCGAATATATCTAAGCCAGGCCAACCTTCCCACAATAGCCATATTATAGACTCCATGGTATCCTCACGTTACCAGGTCTTTAAAGAAGAAATCAACTCCAAAATCTTATCAATTTCATGACAAAGACAAGAAGATAAAAATTCCCTGCAGAACAGTGCCAAAAAGGATCAAATTCGAATAAGAAATAAGGAAGTCACGACATTCTGAAATTTCACAATTCTTCGGAAAACACTTCTTGACCAGTCGTTATGAATGTTTAAATCAGCAAATTTGATGATGTCATGCTCTCACAATTTCTTTTTCATTTGATATGCTGAAATGACAAATGTCTCATATTTCAGCTGTATAAAAAACAAAACTTGCCTTAAAACTACCAAAAAGAACAAGTGTTAACTCTTATATATTTCATATATTTTGGTTCGGAGATATGCTTTTACCTGTATTAGGTAAAAAATAACAATTTTCCGAATTTCATACAAACATACAGTCATGAAAAATTATGAGGGCATGACATCATTAACTTGCTCATTTGAATATTCATAAGAACTGGTCAAAAAATTAATGTTTTCTGAAAAAATGTGAAATTTCAAAATGTCATACCTTCCTTATTTCTTAACCGCGATTTTCGCCATTTTTTTTGGAACGTTCCGTAGGGAAATTTTTCCTCTTCCTTTTGAGGGTTTTTTTTTTTTTTTTGATTTCCTGTTTAAAGATATGAATTCTGCCGTATAGACCACGAGGAGCGGCTTAGATATATTTTTTTTTTTCAAAAGGTGTTATAAAATTGCATGCATCAATTTTTATGCAAAAGCGTGCATAATTCTTGCAGAGAATGATGTAGTAGTAGTATCTTTTTTTAATTATACAGTAAAGATTAAAATATTTGTATGCATTTTACAAAGTGTACGTAATATACGTTTGATAGGATGTGCGTATTTTGTGATAGTGAAGCGTTGACCGCTTTCTGACGTCAATACTTGCGTATCATGTAACATCGATGTTGAATCATCAGTGTTGAATAAATCTTACACCTTTCTTTTCAGTTCAATATGTATTGGCGTATTACAACCAGTGATCTACAGCTAATCATATAAAGTCAATATATAATATTCGGCGACTTCTTTTTTTTTCTTTCCAGTCATTTTAACATGTATTCGCTAACAGTGTAACACAGAATTATGTCAATTGTTTTTTGCATCATTATGAAATAAATTGTTATCAAAACCCTCATCCCTGAATATCTTTGTATACATGATTATTGTAGTTTGTAAGATGCAAATATAGCACTAAAATATGACATTGTATTCAAATATAAGGGAAAAGCTTAAATCATTGTCGAGTAATAGGTGAACGGTAAATAAGTCGGCATAAAGAAACAAAATCACAAATGATATATGAAATTACAAATGGAAGAACACGTCTATAATATACATACCAACATAAATGTTAAACTATCATAAGCTGTTCTTGTGAACAAAAAAGAAATGAAAAACAAGAAATGTGAAAGACAAAGAAATACATAATCAATTGAATATACAAAGATATACATAAGATTTGGGAAAGAGAGAAACAATAAATATCTAGGCCTTTATTCTTGTAGGTAATGAATATTCATTTGTCACTAATTTACACTACACGTCACCTTTCTTCAATTTACAAGAGGATAAACGATATCTGTCTGGAAGTACAGTAACCAAAATGTGAAAATCAGCACATTTGCATAATTAATCAGATAAAGTGAAAATAACAAGAACTATGATAATTTTGACTATGCATTCTTGTAAAATACACGATTGTGACACCTAAAAGGTGTAGTACAAGTTTGGTCATAGTCGGTAAATAAATGCCCGAGATTTGTGAGTGTGCATGCGTGTGTGTGTGTGTGTGTGTGTGTGTGTGTGTGTGTGTGATAACCCCCCCCCCCCCCCCCTCCCTGCAGTTCAGGAATGGCAACCTTGTATAACAGCATTACAGTATTCTCAGGGTTTAACAGGCATATTTTTGGTGGAAAAACAGTATTTGTAACTATGCTGCAAAAGACATGTGTAGTCATACAATTTGGGAAAAATGGTATTTTCCATGAAACCTGCACCCCCCCCCCCAAAAAAAAAGGTTCAAAATACCGCAAAAAAAGTAGCAGTTGGCATCTCTGGCAGTTTCAAAATCATGATAGCCCTGGTTATATAGGGTTCAGTGCACCTGTCGTCATAATCATTTCACACACAGGGAGAAAAGGACAATAATATTAGAACAAAATGCTTAACCACGTCATCTCCCACTATCACACTTTCTCGATCTCCTTGTCATTCCTACATACAGCAAAAGAACTGCCACATAACATCACAAGAAGGCATTGTCACATTCCTTCATATGCGTTTAATGCATAATTATCATAAATACCGACATGATCAGTACACAGAAAAATTGAAATACATACACACATACATACACCAGTTTGTTGCTGAATACACAGCCACCCTGTCCCCTGTCCCTGAAGAACACAAGACAGCAAGGCAGGGCACACATACACTCGCACATACACATTCACATACAGACGCTTTTTCACGAGGCACATGAGCAGATATTCTGCAGTACACTAGGCAAATTGGACACAAATATGAAATGCACAAAATAAATAATTTCAATTCAGGAAGTCATTCACTTCCTCACTGCTTTCCTTGGCTGATTTCAATATTTCATCAGAGAGCAGACATAATATTATGATACTTTATGACAATAAATTATACATGAATTTTAAAAAAAAAATCTACCTTGTTAATATTTCCCTAGGGTACATTTCAGCCAAGTATGGTATAACTGCATTGATGAAATAATGCTAACGCTTATAACGCCGCATATTCATATATCAACATCACGGATGTATTATATGTCATATAACCAGACAACAGACATACTGACAGACAATCCAGATATGAACTGACATTGCTACAGTAGCACATCACATGTCCATGAACACTATCATATAACACAAATCAGAATCTAGGAAATACATGTAGTGTCAATCTAAGACATCTGTCTCCATGTGAAGAAGGAAAATATGCATGGGGACTGCTGTTTCTTTTTAGTGTGTCAGTCACTAGTGCAACTTCACATCACCTTGGGAATCAACAGGATACTGATTTAAGCAAACATGGTAGCCTCAAGGTTTTTAAGTACATTTATATTTCAACAAGGTATATGCTAAGCTATGTCTTGCATGCCAGCATATCACGCTTTGTGATTCAAGTGTTTTTCAATATAAGTTCACTTACCTTTTGACCTTTAACCTTGTCAGATTTAACCAATATTTGAACTTGACCAGCATCTTTAGGTGATTTAACTGTGGTGCGAGTTTTGTGGTCATGGCTCAAAGCTGTGGTACATTTTTGAGAGCACACAATATATGGTACTTAAATCAGGGAGAGTTCATTGACATTTTGACCTTTGACCTAGTCAAAATTCATCAACATTGGAACTTGACTGGCATTAATAGGTGATGTACCTGCGATGTTAAGTTGGTGGTCGTAGCTCAAAGCTGTGGACAGTTATTGAGAGTACACCATGTACAATGTATGTGTACAATGCTTATCAGGTAAAGCCCATTGACCATTTGACCTTTGACCTTGCCAGAATTCAACAACATTCAGCCCTGACTGGCATCTTTCAGTGATGCATCTGTGATATATTTTTGGTTGTCATAGCTCAGAGCTGTGGAAATTTATTGAGAGTACACCACAATAATATGTGTACAGTTCTCATCAGGTAAAGTTCATTGATCATTTGACCTTTGAACTTGCTGAATTTCACCCATATTTGAACTTGATTGGAACATGTGTCTTCAGGTCGTGCACCTGTGGTGTGAGTTTGGTGGTCAAAGCTCAAATCTGTAGAATGTTATTAAGAGTACACCACAATACAACGAATACAGTGTATGCTTATCAGGGAAAGTTCTTTGACAGTTTGACCTCTGACCTTGTCAGACTGCACCCATATTCAAACTTTACTGGCAATTTTTGGTATGTACCTGTGGTACAAGTCTGGTGGTCATAGCTCAAAGCTGTGGAAAGTTAGAGAGAGCACACAAAATTGTTGACGACAACACCACCAATGACACAAAAAAGTGATGCCTATGTCTCGCTTCCGCTAAGCGGGCAAGACAAAAAGCAAACACACCCACTTTAAGGCCTCAGTACAGCATCTACACAGTTTGTGCAACAAACATTGTAGGAAAATGGCTTGGTCTATATGTACATGGCTGATCACACAAATTTAAATGCACAAATTCACATCTCAAGTGAATATTTCACTCAGTTCTACCATAGAGTTGATCTAAAAATAGCCCACTTCACTACAGGATAAGCAAATGCCTAGTAGAGGCAGTATGCAATTTGCTTGATGGTTTTTGATTTTGTGCAATAAAATACATTATTTCCAAATAGTCTTATACACGAATATAGAAGTTACAAGAAATAAAAATCAAGATTATTTCCATAGTGATGCACTAGTACTTGATACGCACCAATAACAATCCAGTACATGTATATCGAGTAAAATTTGTGCAATGTGTTATCTGCCACTTAATACCCCTAAGGTTTTTCATGATACACGGCATAGACATTTTTCACATGACAATTCTTTGTCACCCTTTAAGACATACTATGGTATAACATCAAATAATATTTCATTCCCATGCTTCTATGTGCCATGGCTTACCTGAACTTATAAGAACACTGAACAACCCCAGTTGTGAACCGTGAAAGGCAATGTATGTACTGTCTTTCATGATCCCAAATCGGATAATTTTGGGTAAACATATTCACATTTCCTTGTTCAAATATTTCCACCACTGATCTTGTTCTTCCAAAGACATCAGTGATTTCCACCCGTACGTATGCGTGCTGAAAGTCGCCCGATTTCCCAATATAGAAGCCTTTTGTTACGTCATCAACTTCCAGCTGTTCAGCGCGCCTTGCCAAGGCAGAAACTACAGTATGCACTTTAGTGCGTGTATGTAAACCTCAAATATGTGCAGCTTGAACTCCCAAGTTCATTGACCCTGCTTGCCAAAATATCGAAAATCCTTCATAAAATCCACAACAATTGTCAGATCACTACCAAAAGTTAATCATTTGTATACTTGTGTCATTCTCAAACTTTACTGTAAGTTTCATCCAAATCTGTTCACAACTTTTTGAGTTATTTTGCACACGGACAAACAAACACCAAAGAAAACATATCTTCTCCCTTGGTGGAGGTAATTATGGCATCACTTTTACATGTCTGACTCTTGGCTTAACACTGGTACATGGTCACAGAACACAGAAATGATAATGAACATGTCAGAGGCTGTAGAATGATTTTAGAAGATAACCTTCTTTTCTTTGTTAAGTTTCCAGCTAAATTTGGGTCTATTGACTAGTTAAACATGCACATTCTGTGGACAAGCATACTTGCCTGCCAAGACTGGTAACGGCAAAAGAATATACAAACTGGGTCCTGTCGCACAATTACGATGCAATCAAACAGAAATCAGGTATCAGTCAATCACAAATTGCATATTTCAGAGACTGACTTAAATATCTGACTTATGTTTGATCTCAACTTTTATGTAACAGGACCCCGGTCGCATAAATTTCCAATAGATTGGGCAGATTTGAAAAGGTACACCATACATATATACTATATATATATATAAATATAAATAAATATATAATATATATATATATACACAAATATTTATTTATTTCCCATTTTCATCCCTCTCCCTTACAGCGCGTAGAGACACTACGGTAGTGATACTGCATGCGCTATATAAACATTGTATTATTATTATCATTATTATTATATTTGGGAATATGGGACTATTGTACGAAAAGATTGTAATTACCACAGCTACACTGTATGGTATTCATGTCAAGGATCAACTTATCTAAAAAAGTCTTTTTCCCCCTTAATCTAGTTTTTGTGCTCCTTTATTAAGCAGGTGAAAATGATTTTTTTTTTTATTTATTTGATTTTGCTTTCTGGTGGTTCCAGCAGAATATGGTGGGTTAAAAAAGTATATGCAGACTTTTTAACAAATACAAATTTGTAGTATGAATGTGGACGGATGATTAAGCTCCATCAAACAAGCAAGTAATAACAAGTGATTCACAGAACAGATTCCACGACCTTCCTCTTTTTCATGCACAAACAAAACAAGAAATTCTGGGGTTGTTGGGGACTTGGGCTCTTTCTTGTACGAAGCACATTCATGGATGTTCCTTTTCAAACATGATTTTGCTACTGCTTAAATACATTCATGACACAAGGGATGGGGTAAAAGCATATCAAATCAAATAAATGGTTGATAGGCCCTTGTTTGCCAATCTACCACAGTTGTTTGTTGGGTGTTTTTTTTTTTTTGCATACTGCATAAAAATATCTTCACACATTTTCAATAAATTATGTCTTTTTTTTATGTCTCATTTAAATCAAATGGAGACAAATTATCACACACATACACATGTACAAACATACTACAAAATTTCTTTGTATTTTTTTCATGCAGTATTCAATCAAAGCATGTTAACTGCCAACTTCTGGTAATTATGCTACTTTCAAAGTTATACACCTTTGCAAAGAATATTCCTTGATATATAAACAATGGTGAACCACAAAAAAAAAAAAAAAAAATGGCAAGAAATGTTTGTGTGCACACAATGAAAGGCACCACAACAAAACTGATAATGAAAAAATGAGAAAATTGCTATTTTTTCTAAGAACTGTTGTGCAAAAACAGGTTTCCCCCTGTAATCTTCTGGCATTTCCCTACGTGCTACATAATCATAGAATAGCATGGTTGGTTTAAATGGAGGTCCACGCACTTGTCTGAGCACAAAAAAGTCATTTTTTTCCTCAAACTACTGCTGAAAAATTAATGAATATAGTTTTTAGTGCCCTTTCGCAAATGTACACCCAGATTTAAAGCATCTGGTACCATGAAGTAGTTTACATGAAACTTGATTTTGAATCTATATGTTTTATGTTTTTTATGACTTGCTTAATGCACACTGCTGCTGCCAAGTGACTTGAACCATGGACCTTGTGATTGACAAACTTGTTCCTGTTGCATAAAAATATGCAATCAACCATAAGTCAGAAAAATCAAACATAACTCAGGTATTAGCCAATCAGAATTGAGAATTCAGAGATTTATGTTTGATCTCAACTTTCACACAAAACATGGCCGTGTAGTCTTTTATCCCCTAAGCCACAGCGTGTAACAAATGGCACCGTAGCTTCATAAGTTGATGTAGAACTATTGTTGCACAACAAGCAATGCATTCTCTTATTTGACTGCATCCATGCAATACTTAATTTCAAGCATCTTGCACCATAAGAACGAAGGTTTCACGCTTGAGATTATTTTAGTGACAAAATAACCACTGCAGGTGCAGAGCCATCCCGAAGCACTGCAGGCCCATCCAAAGCACTTTATTTTGGGCCCATTTCCTTAATTCAGAAAATGCTGCACAAAAACATCCTTGTTTGTGCTGTGCCTTGAGTAGAGGCAATGATCTGAAGCATAGCGACTGGACAGCTGTTCTACACACAGAGCAACTGCTCACCAACTCCACATATCCTCATGGCTGCATGTCCCACACACAGACTTTGATGTTAGGTTTCACTCTTTGAGTTCTGGCATCACATACACCAAGACAGTCCCTCCATTGCATAGTCCCTAGTCAACTTGACACATTGCTGCGGACTGCCTGTCCCACACATAACATTTCACGTAGGGCTTCATTTCCCACGAAAGTGCTACAACTTGCCCAAGCACAGTACCGTAGTCTCTGCATTGCAAAAAATCCCTAGCCAGCTGCTGAATACCGCATGTCCCACACATAGCATTTCATGCTGGGCTTAACCTCCCTTTAACAAGCATTATGACTTTGTCGTCAGCCTCTGGAGTGCATAGTCTTTGGCTGACGAGACACAGTGATCGGGGCTGGCCCCCGTCACTCCTCTTCCCCTGGCAAAAGTCTCCGAGCCGAACCCTTTCCCACTGATGGACGCCAGCACATGATTCAGCCACTCATTGGCCTGCAGACCAGTATGCACCAAGCACTGCAGAAGATACACAGATCAAAAGCAAAGTCCAAATAAAAATGATTGCAAATGTACACTCTGACATCATGAATTCCACAACTACACACACATATACATATAGATGCACATTTAGAGCACACCATCATAGTATGAGAAATTAACACACTTCGGACATCTCATTACATGCTCTGCAGCAAGAATCAAACTTATGCTTGGTAAGACTTATATCTATCCCACACATCATTAAATGCATTGAATGTTCCTTTCATTTCTAATTAACATAGCTGGAGAGAGACCAAACCTCATCAATCTTAAACAATTTTACCCTTATAAAGAGCTTAACAGGGGGCATATGATTACTTCACTTATTGTAAGTCTAAAATTAATCTTTCTACTTATTTTTGGCAGGCCTAATGGTACATATGGTAGACTCTAAAATGATATGCAACAAACAGGACAACAATCGACTCTCATTATTCAATGAAGTCGCCGAGACTTTGCTAGAGCAGCAGCAGCATCAAAACCATAACAATTATCAAAATGCCATGTTCCAGTGGAATCAGAATACATTCATTTATTTCTTTATTATTTGTAAATCAAGCTCTTTACACACTAGACTGAGAAAAGTGTGGAGGCAAACAAGAAAGCAGATGAAAAAGAAGGAGGACTGAATGAAGAAGAAAATAGGGAGGAGGAAGACAAAAGGAGAGGAAACAGAAAATGGAGAACAAGAACAAGAAGGACAAGAACACGAACAAGTGAAAAGAAAAGTAGAAGAAGATTTAAGACGAAGAAGACAATAGGCGCGGTCAGACTTACAAAAGATCGAGAAGTTTAAGATCGCGAAGTCTTCGTGATCTTTTGTTGTGCGGTCACACTGGCAGCCAAAACTTCTACATCTTTGGATTGAGAAGTTTAGGTCATTGGTGTGCGCGCGCGACAAGGAATAACGAGCACCCCTTCTGATGGCTAGTGATTGTGATGTAACAATGCACGCCTGTACATAGCAATGGCCTCGCGCTTCAGACAAACAAACACCCCTAGAATATCCTCCTGCCTTACCTCAGGTACATAGCACACACAGAAGACTTTGTCTTTCTCTGAGCTGAGGAGTAGAAGAGGCGTATCAGGCAGCTCAGCCAGTAAGGCCTGCTGTACCTTCAGGAGCACCTGAAAATCAAACACAACATGAAAAATCAAAGCTACAGCATATAAAAACATGCATCCATTTCATCTAATCCTTCCCCCCCCCCCATAGCATTGCATAACCAGTCTACATTGAAACACATAGGAAAGTCATTAGCAAGAGATTACACATATGTATACAAATGTATCTAATTTTATTGCCAGTGTAATATCCAACTTTTGACATTTTCTTCTGCTTAGTCTAACCTAACTTTGCTTTATCTCATTTGATTCCATTTGATTTCATCTAATATCATTTCATTTCATCATATCAGAGCCAATGCATTCTAGTGTAAGATGCTTTAAACATTTTCAAATGACAATTATCTTACACATTTCATTTATCTATTTACAAAAACACATATCATGTCGACAGTTGAAAAGGAAACAGGGTCAAACTATCTTTTAACAATCTTACAAATCACACAGAATTTGCGTAAATATGCTTCCCATATGTAGTCAATGAAAAATGGTTAAAGCAATAGGGAAATGGATTCCTTGAAAACGGGAAAAAAAGAGACGGAGAATGTGGAATAATATCACAGCAACACAGAGAGAGTCAGAATAAATGGTACTCCACAGAAGAAGAAAGAAGACTCAGTCTATACATACTGTGTTGTCTATGCCATCACCGGCGTACTCTACAAGGCATTTCTGGTTGGCTGATTCCAAGGCATTAAACTGACTGTGCAATCTATCAGCAACCTGTGTACAGAAGAACAGAGTAGAGGTCAGTATGTGGTTGTTACAATACCGTCTTCTTTCCCCAGGTTAGCCTGTACTGTAAAATGAGGCATGTTCGTGTGCATTTTAACTTCGCACATTTCGCGAGAACCAAGATTGGCAAAATTAAAATGCATGTGAAAGTTCTTGTCTACACCATATGCACTGAATGTTAGAGGCAACTCGTGAAAATTTCATGCCACCAAAAGGCCGTCGGCTCCAATTCACAAAAATTTCATGCCACAAAAATATTGTGTTTTACAGTATTCGGTTTTAAAACACAGCACTGAGAAGTTCCTGATGTAGGTGATTTACACACTTGCTTCTCACACACAAGTCACGGTGGCAAACATTAGCAATGACCTATATTAACCTTTGACCTTTACTTGTGAGTTTGGATTGCAACTTCAACAATGAGTTTCCTAAGTCCATCTCTGACACAAAGCTGGTCACAACTAGACTAAAAGTTGGACCAATACAAATCTCCAGAAAACTGTGTAGGAAAATTGTAGCATTTGTGATATAAACAACAAAATATGGACAGACAAAGGAATGAAGGCAAAAAAGGACATAAATTTGAGTTAAATGTGCAAAAGACACTTCTTGGCAAAATGATAAATACCATGGGCTCTATCTACAAATGTAGAAAATGTCACTGGTAATTGAACATAGCAGTCTTCAGGCGGCATTTCCTGAAGCGTTTTGTCAGATTTTTTTTTTTTCTGACAAGATTTTATAAGCTACTGAAATCCTTGCATCTGATGATTGGCTGAGAGCAAATTCGTCAGAAAAATATGTGATGAAAAGTTTGATGAAATGCCCCTCAGAAGGTGAAGCAATTACAAAGGGATCAATACACAGAGTGTTTTCACTCGTCATGTCCGCTGAAATGAATAGTGATTATGACAGCTGTGTGTCCAGTCATTACGGCCACTGACCTCTTTGGCCAGAGCCTTCTTCCCCAGCTTAGAGGCCTTTTTCAGCGAAGCCTGCAGCGCCCCCACTCTCCTGAGCATCTCCCTCTTTTTCCAGACGTCGAAGCGGGCGCCCTCCAGCTCGCCGACGAAGTTGTCGACGGACTGCGCAAGCTGCTCCTTCGTCAGAAGGCTTTCGGGAGTTGACACGACCTGGACCTACAGTGTGCGGACAAGAGGCGGGAGGTTGGGTGTCCCATTGCCATAGTAACAAGCATGACAGTGCATGTGGGAATGGTATGTTACTGTTTCTTTTGAAAGTTCTTAAAACTTTACAGCAAAGCATAGTGGGAAAATTTACCACATTCTTACATTACTTTTGTAACTGAACATCTCCCTCCTCTCCCCCCCCAAAAAAAAAGAAGAATAAATAAAAGGCAGTAGCAATCAATTTACACATAATACTCTACTGGGAAGCCTCTACCTCAACACATTTGCACTAAAGTGGTAAGGAAACTAAATTTAAGAATACTGGTTTATTGGTTAAAGACTTGACATCACTGTTCTCTTCATCGAGATATGTTTTCCGTCTTAGAAAGACGCTGTACGCCTATCAGCATATTCTGTCTTCATGCAAGGAATAAGAATAAAACTTGAACAACACTCTTGACTTGTGCAGGTGAAAACTTGTTACAAATACAATGGAAAAGTGACGTCAACACATTTGTTGCATATTTCTGGAAGGCATAAATCCTAAAAATGATGTAGACATCCAGTCTCTCCTAATGAAGTGCAGCCCCAGGAATATGCTTACATCGTTTTGGCCACAAGATCTATGACAGCTCAAAATGACACATAGTTGGCTGACAAGCAGTATTGTACGATGGCTATAAAGATTCATGCTATCCAATTGGTCGTCTGCTCATCATGTGCCATTTGCTATTCATTTAAGAGAGCACGTCGTCTTTCACGTCGTGCAAAATCTTGTACCATTGCACGCGTGACCACTCACTCTTGTACTTAATGTATTCATCAAACTAGAAATGTCGCTTTGGCGACTGGTATGCCTCCGCCATAATGCATGATTTTCCCAATAGGTCTAGATAGTACATGTGGACAATGTGTGACTACATTTTCACAAAATTGGCAAAATATTGAAATAACAAATTTGTCACAAATGTGTTGAATGTTCACCTTCCTTGACCTAGGTTTAATTGTATGAATAGGAGAGCATGTATCTAGGGATTTAAGGACTTTAACTTGACTTTGACCCATTCATACATTTAGGCATTGAGCAATTTTCAAGGTACAGGTGTGGAGAATTGGTGTGAATTTCTGAATTGAATAGTAAATTGTTACCATTTTTATCTGGCCCTTGACCCTAAAATTCATAAGATAATCACTTTCAGGTAGAACATGCATAATATGTACTAAGTTTCAAGATAACTTGAGCCACTTCTGAGATATGGAGGAAAAAGTTAGTTCAGCACTTTTACTTGATCTTAGACCTTTTGACCTTTGAGGCAAAAAAAGAAGAAAAAAAAACTTTCCAGAGAATTTCTATTCGGTTACACATGCATACACCAAGTGTAAAAACAAAATAACCCTGCTGGCATTGCATAAATATGAGGGAAATAGCAAAATTTTGAAGTGCTGCACTTGACCTTTGACCCCTGACCTTTGACCCCATGAACCCTACATTCTCTAGATAATCAATTCCAGTCAGTACATGTATATACTATGTTCCATGAAGATACCTTGAACAATTTTCCAAGGTACGGAGAAAAAAAAGAAGTTTTAATATTTTTACTTGACCTTTTGACCTTTGACCTTTGACCTCATGACCTAAACTTTCACCAGAGAATCCTAATTGGGTAATACATGTATACACTAAGTTTCAAGAAAATATCTTCAGGCATTCAATAGATATGGTGGAAATAGTGATATTTTATGTATTTGACCCTGACCTTTTGACCTTTGACCTTTGACCTCATGACCCAAACCTTCACCAGAGAATCTTAATTGGGTAATACATGTATACACTAAGTTTCAAGAAAATATCTTCAGGCATTCAATAGATATGGTGGAAATAGTGAAATTTTATGTATTTGACCCTGACCTTTTGACCTTTGACCTCATGACCCAAACTTTCACCAGAGAATCTTAATTGGGTAATACATGTATACACTAGGTTTCAAGAAAATATCTTCAGGCATTCAATAGATATGGTGGAAATAGTGAAATTTTATGTATTTGACCTTGACCTTTTGACCTTTGACCTTGAGCATGTGCACCCAAAAGTTGATAGGCACAACTTCACCCCCTAATACACATACATGCCAAGTTTCATTAGGATACCTCAACAGGTTTTGATAGTTATCTTGTCCACAAAATTCATTACGGACGGACGGAAGGACGGACGGAAGGACGGACGGACGGAAGGACGGACGGACGGACAACCCGAAAACATAATGCCTCCGGCACCACTTCGTGGCGGAGGCATAAAAATTACAGATTCATAACAGTCTCCATATAACTAAAATGCAACACTGGGTAATGCATTTTTGAGAAAATGTGCAGCACGGGGAGTTTTCTTTTCCTACCTGAGTTTCCAGAAGGCTCAGCTGCTGGTGGTATTTGTTTGCAGCGTAGTCTGCTGACGTCAAGTCGTTGTCCGTCACTACTGTCAAACGCCGGATGCCTTTGCTGACTGCCTTCTCCGAGACGATCACAAGTCTTCGAATGTGACTGGTGTTCTCAACATGCCTGGATTAGTAATATAAGTTAAGAAATCACAGTATTACAACTGAATTTAAAAAAAAATGCAATCACTGGAGTAACCTACTCACTCCTATGACACATAGCTTGATTTGGTGTTCAAAACTCAATTTTCATTTCTTTTTCTTTTTTTTCCTACTTAGTTTTGTTCTACGATTGTGAAGAAAAAGTGACATGTATGCAGAAAACGTGATCTGAACAATTGTGATTGACGTCACATCACTCACGTGCCACCACAGAGCTCTGCCGAGTTTTCCAACCCCAACGTTGCATCCTCCTCCTCCAAATGTCTGACCTGGGTTCCGACGGAGAGGATGGTCACAGGGTCCGGGTAGGTCTCCCCGGTGACACTTCTGATCCCTGCCAATCCCTGGGCTGTCGCTAGGGAAACGGCTTCACGATGGACGGGAAGGGCTGCAGCGATTAGGTCATTGGCGATACTGGAGATTTGTTGAAGCTGTGAATCTGACAACGGGCCCTAAAAAGAATAGAATGCCAACAAATGGACTAAATTCTAGAATTGGCACTCTTCTCACAATAATGAATGTCATCTACAAATCATTGTTATTTGATTAAAAGACAGCTAAAAACTCACAAATCGGTGCTTTTCTAACTATTGACGGAAAACTCTCAAAACTGCTCGTCAGAGCTGAAGTCATTGGCTGACAAGCACGGCTGCCCACATTCACCAGTCAACACCAGGAAGATTTCACACAGCGCCCAGGAAGATATTTGCCTATTACACGTACATGCATCTGAATGGGCAAAAAACAATTCTTAAATCACATAGACTCTTATATTCATAAGACATGAGGGTATATTGAAGTTTTCTGGAGGCCTCCTGTCGAATCTGGGAGACTTGGCACTTCTGTAAATGAGATACTGTATACGCCATATATTTCGCGAGTCTAAATTTTCGCGAATCCGGAATTCCCGACGATTTCGCAAGTGGTTAAATTCGCAATCGTGGAGTCCTGCACTGAACGGAGAAGTGTACACGTGTATGTCACATTCACATTGGGATCAGAGTCAATATTTTCGCGTTTCTTTAATTTCATGAATAGCATCCGACTCGCGAAATTCGCGAAAATAAAAGCCTCGCGAAATATTCGGTGTATACAGGACACGCTCAGGGTGAAAACTAAACCATGGCAAAACTACATGGCAACATGGCAAAAATAAAACATACAAAGATACCTTTGATACAAATGCACACACATATATTGCACGTACATATGCATGTACAATGAATGCATAATTCATGTGTTTGATATCCACTTACACTTGACTGCCAGTGGTAATCAAAGCAATTTTTTAGCCATACACAATTTGTGTTCATATATTCAAATTAGTGAAAGTCTTCCGTCGAGATGTTTTCATTGCAACTGATTGACAAATTGCCCAACATCGACGTAAATAAGCACTGAATTGATCAGTGTTTTAGTAGTAGCCATGATAAAAAATCATGGGCGTACATACATGTACTCGAGCAGGATTCGAACCTACGACCTCCTGATCTCCGGACAGGCGTCATCTCCACTAGACCACTGAGCTTCCGCCCGACAGCAAGTGCTGGTTCTAATCCTTATAGCATGCAGCAGGTACTGCTTTTATTATTCAAATTAGTGAAATTTTCCGTCGAGATGTTTTCATTGCAACTGATTGACAAATTGCCCAACATCGATGTAAACAAGGAAAAGTAGAAATTACGCGGTGCCTAAAATATGTCCCCGCCGGAAGTAGCATTTAGTAGCAAAATGTACAATATCGGTAAAAATATCAAGGTCAAAGGTCAAAGAAGTTAAAGGTCAAAATTCTGTGTAGAAGTTTTGAAGCCCTCACCTAGTGCCATCACAAAAAGCAAACGGAATCAAAATCGGGTTAGAAATGGCGAAGGAGTAGCATTTTGTAGCCAATGTACAATATAGGTCAAAAATCAAGGTCAAAGGTCAAAGAAGTCAAAGGTCAAAATTCTGTGTAGAAGTTTTGAAGCCCTCACCTAGTGCCATCACATAAAGAAAACGGAATCAAAATCGGGTTAGAAATGGCAAAGGAGTAGCATTTTGTAGCCAATGTACAATATAGGTCAAAAATCAAGGTCAAAGGTCAAAGAAGTCAAAGGTCAAAATTCTGTGTAGAAGTTTTGAAGCCCTCACCTAGTGCAATCACATAAAGCAAACGGAATTGAAATCAGGTTAGAAATGGCGAAGGAGTAGCATTTTGTAGCAAAATGTACAATATAGGTCAAAAATCAAGGTCAAAGGTCAAAGAAGTCAAAGGTCAAAATTCTGTGAAGAAGTTTTGAAGCCCTCACCTAGTGCCATCACATAAAGCAAACAGAATCGAAATCGGGTTAGAAATGGCGAAGGAGTAGCATTTTGTACCCAATGTACAATATAGGTCAAAAATCAAGGTCAAAGGTCAAAGAAGTCAAAGGTCAAAATTCTGTGTAGAAGTTTTGAAGCCCTCACCTAGTGCCATCACATAAAGCAAACGGAATCGAAATCGGGTTAGAAATGGCAAAGGAGTAGCATTTTGAAGCAAAATGTACAATATAGGTCAAAGGTCAAGGTCAAAGGTCACAACTGAAATTCTGTGTAGAAGTTTCAAAGCTCCCATGTAGTGCTATCATATAAAGCAAACAAAATCAAAATTGGCTCATAAATGACAGAGAAGTAGCAAATTGAACATTTTGATCACACACGGACGCACGGACACACGGACGGACACACACACGGACACACACACGTACGGAGCCCGTTTCATAGTCCCCTGCTCGAACTCGTTCGGCGGGGACAATAAGCACTGAATTGAACAGTGTTTTAGTAGTAGCCATGATAAAGAATATCTGTTATTTCGAATAATCAATACGCATCCTCTGAAATATATGCATCCATTGAAGGTGCCTACCTCGGCGGAGAAGTCGAATCTAAACCTGTCTGGTGCCACCAGCGACCCTTTCTGCTCGGTGTTCCCCAGGACGTATCTGAGGGCAAAGTTGAGTAGGTGGGTGCCTGTGTGATTTTTCATGAGGGCCTCTCTCCTCTCCTGTTGGAAGAAGATGAAGAAACATGACACAAAATAACCAAATCTTCCATTACAAAGCCATGCAAAGAATGTCCTCTACTTTGTTATCATTGTCTAATTGCTATGCCTATTATGGTGTAGCTGTCAACACACTCTCAAAGTACTTTTCATGATAAATCTTCTTTTATTTCGAGATGTGAAGCATTTACACTTTGGGTTAAATGTGTGTCAAGAATATTTGATCCCAGACACTGAATGCTGAAAACATCATCTGTGACCACATTGAAGTCATACTGTAAAGCCAGATATTTTCATGGCATGCAATTTTCGCAACTAGTAGCGAAGGTTCAATGCCTTTTTTCGTAGCATGAAATTTTTGCAAAATGTCACTGGCATTCTATGCATATAGTGCAGACAAGAAATTTTGCATGCATTTTAATTTTGCGAATCTTGGCTCTCATGAAATTTGTGAAATCACAATGCATGCAAACATTCCTGGTTTTACAGTAATAAGAAAGTGTGCAAAGGGCAGGGTAATACTTCAATGAAAATGTCTACTGGACTCAATGGTGTGCATTTCAAGCCATAAAATCAGGCACCTACACATTACACACAAACGCATACACAAATACACACACATACGCAAGAGAACATTGGAGTGTGTATCAACATCATATCTGATTATGATTTGATAATGAAACTTTGTAAGCAAAAAGATTATAACAAAACAAAGCAAAATATAAGAAATTTTTGTCAATGTTCACTTTTTCCACACTGTAGATTTTGCTTTTGGTTTTAATAGTTATTTCTTTTTGTCTGCATAAGTATTATACATACCCCAAATCAGATATGGCAAAATATGAACAATTATAAACTATTGCACACAGCTTCAAGATTAAAAACATGCAAATGACCCTAAAATGCTAAAAAAAAAAAAGAGGGAGAAAAAATTCAAATACTGAGCTTACACACCTCATTGATGTAGAGACTGACGTGGTCTCCGATGGCAAGATTCTCCACTGAGGTTCCAAGATGTAGAACATAGCCCCCATGGGATTGCACATTGCACACAGTAAACACCAACTCCTGTTAGACATGGGACAAAACATTAGTAGATCACAATTGTCTAAACATGGAAGCCATATTTTTCCAGTAACATACATGAGCCTTCATCACAAAACCAGACATGGATTTTGGTTAAGGGCAGAATCTGAAAGAGCAGACGTTGAGCTTTAAAATGATATGTACATTGTAACTCAATTTAAAATTTCTACATATCAGAAAGTGCGTAATGAGATAAGAGGCTTTGAAGAACTTGATGTGATTGCATGTTAATTATGTTGGGAATAATATGCAATTCATGTGAGTTTGTGTAGGAATTTTGTTTGAGTTTGAAATCCTCCTTTTCCCTGTAATTATAAGATCGGGGAACAAAAAAATCATGGCGAGATCGTGTTTGGATAATAGAGAGATCTGAATAAAGGGAGGCCCGATAGGAGAGGTTGGACTGCATTCAATTTACATGCTAAATTTGTTCAAATATAGTTGGTCAGTTGAGCTACCTCATCATCAGCTGACATGAAGCACCCCTCGTCCCACTCTTGACCGCCCTGCTCGGCGTAGAAGGACGTTCGGTCCAGGATGATGCCGCACTCCTCCCCACTGCTCACCCTCTCCACGAAACCGTCAGCAGTCTTCAGGGCAAGGATGTGGGCGTGGACGTGTGGAAAGACTGTGGGCATAGAGAGCAAAAAAGACAAGTAAAGTCACACATGTTCTTCTTAAAGGTACTGTACAAGCTGTTATTTTCATGTACAGATATTTTCGCGAATGAGGAAGTCACAGACATTTTCGCAGGATGTTGTTTTTATGAGTTGACACGAAGCCGTCATAAAGTGCATTATTACACCATCACATGGGCGAAATTTTCGCGTGTTGTTAAATTCGTGAAAATTAAACCCTCATGAAAATGAGAGTTTATACAGTACATGGACCATGGATTCCAGAGGGTGCTATTGAATGGTGTGATGATCATTATGAAGATTGACAAAGTAAAGCTACAATTGTGGTTATCTGTCAATCAATCAATGTACAGTGTAGATCAAATACTATTTTACATCTCAAATTTCCGCAGCCTCCTGGCAAGCAAAGTTTGTCTTTGAAGGATCTGCTATGACAATATGAAGTAGGCGTAACCAGCCAGGAACAACGGCCAGATCAAGAGATGAACTGAGATTGACATTGTTTTGACCATTTTCAGGATGCTCACTGTGTAAACCAGTTTTACTAGGACGTTTGGAGCATGTCAGATGCTTAGAGGTGGGTCCATACAATAGCGCTCTTTTTAACCCTATATACAGCTCAAGGTTATTTTGAATTGTACAGCCTGGAGGGCTTATTTGCCCCCCCCCCCCCCAGATCTTGGCGATCGATTGCGTGATCATGGCGAAAATCGGGACATCATGCTATCTCCAAGAATGAATCATTCATTTTTCCCAAAACATGGCCTTTTTCTCTAAATTATGCTTTTTCAAAACCCACACATTGTACACACAAGATTTTCATTGACATTGGCCACAAAAATGTGATTATAAGTGTACCCCCAATATTCGTGAAGACGGTCTCAAAATATGTGCAAGACGTGAAAGTAAGAAGTATTAAAATTTCAGCAAAAAAAAAAAAATTGAAATTATCACAAAAATGTTGGTGGGGGGGGACTTATTTATTAAACAGACAGATAGAGAAAGGGAGAGACATACAGACTGACAGAGCAACACACGCACACACACACACACACACACAGAAGAGAAGAGAGAGTAACCGCTGACATCCCTGTCAGCGGTGTATGACTCACCATATTTGCCATGCTCCTTGTGATGGTAGTCATACTTGTAGGTGTCATCCGTGGCCCGCATGGACGCCGTCTGCAGATGACCGAGGTCATTGGTGTCCAGGGATATCTCTCTCGATACTTGAATATTCTTGACACCACCTCTTGATGTAATCTTCCACCAGAAAGATCAACAAAATGTGAAATCAAATACTGTACAACATCAAAATGTCATCAGAGAAATTGATGATACAGAAAGATACATTGTATCTATGATACATTGTATCTATTGTACATGAAGATGCAGATACAGAAATTATTACATGATATTTCCACCTGGCAAGAAGGATACATCAAAGCTAGACATAATAAATTGTATTATCATCTATATAGGACGTTTTAGCGGCGCATTAAAAACGCGTATTGTAGTCCGCTCAATTTTTACCATTCAATATCGGAGCATATTGAACGAATCGCATAGACCAACGTATTAATTCCCCATAGGCTACCGTTGTTAATTGCCGTTCAAGATCACACGATATTCAATTCTGTCTCGTTTACTTAGTATTGCGTGAGCGCTTGCTGAATGCGCAAATGCTTGCTACTAAGTGCGCGTCATTTTGTTACATTTTTCACACGCGCGCAAACATCTTGCTAGTTGTTTGTTTCAATACGCAGTTTTAGGGGCTTCCCCTTTTCAGCGCTGGGATGGGACTGCCGGTCAACTTCAAAGACGAGTAGAAGCCGGGTAATTTTGTGCAGTTCATGGTTGCTCTACTTGATTGTATAGATGATAATAATTATATTGGATGGCCTTGATTCATGGAATACCAGGGAATATTGCACTCGTTAGAGTCAATATTGCACTCATCTTTGATTCGTGCAATATTGGACCTAACTCGTGCAATATTCCCTGGTATCCCATTCATAGCCATCCAATATAATATAAATGCTAGAAAAGTTCAACATTGCACATTATATACTCGGAAATACTGCATGGATGGTTGTGAGTAATGTGGGAAAGGGTCACGGGGGTAAGGGGAATACATGCAACTATTATATATGCAAATCTACTGGAAGAGGAACAAGTTGCAATACATATCACTGACTTACATTGAATGGTTAGTGTTTCATACAATACTATATACGCCATATATTTAGCGAGTCTAAATTTTCGCGAATTGGGACTTCCTGACGATTTCGCGAGTGGTTAAATTCATGATTGTGGAGTACTTCACTGAATGGAGAAATGTATATGTGTGCGTCACATTCATATCTGGATCAGAGTCATTATTTTCATGTGTCTTTAATTTCGAGAATAGCACCTGACTCGCAAAATCCGCGAAAATAAAAACCTCGTGAAATATTCGGCGTATACAGTAGCACACAGTAAACTCTCATCTCACCTCCCTAGACTTCAGCCGACATTCCTCGAAGCCGTCCAAGTCGACAGTGAGCCCATGCTCATTGGCAATCAAGGTGGTGAGATCTACTGGAAAGCCATAGGCATCGTACATTCTCCACGCAATGTCACCTGTTAAAAATAGTGCACAAATGTAACTGATTACTTTACATTGGACAGGAGCTCAAAACATAGGCATAAAGAAGCCTACATTTCTTTTCCTGGCTACAATTTAAGAAACATACTACTTGCATTCAAAAAATAAGAAGAGAAGTTTATAATGCATACTAAGATCTTCACCCTACTGAAAAAAAAAATTTGATCTAAGCATATATACTGAAAAATAGATGAAAATTAAAGCCAATTATTCTGTAATTGACCAACAGAAATCTATTGAACATTTTTAGTCAATAATATCATAATGGCTCACTCTGAATTTCCTCATGTTCATGTACATAGTTATTTGTCATCTACCTTTGTATAGAAACTGAGAGAGAAAAGAAGAAACAAACAACCCAGTATATCTTTGCAACTGACCTTGTTCTGAGGAAATCCAATTTTAGAGGATTGTGTCAAATGTGTACAAAGAATCAAGTCTTGAAATGCACAAAGCAGAAAGAGAGACACAACATGACAGTCACCTGTGCTCACCTGACCAAATCTTCTATGATGCTAATCTGTGCCATACACTTGTAACATTTGTCTTTTCTGATACAGTGGACTCCCGTTTTTCCGTTAAAGACGAATGAGTAGTCACACAATCACATACGTACGCGAAGCCGATCGGTTGAAGTTGTTTACAAAAATGAGTGACAAAAGTACATGTATGTGCTTGTAAGTGTGCTTGCAATTGCTGAATGCGAGCGGCAGATGTTTGTTTCTTGTGACATCCCAGCCGTGCAATGGAACAAAAACTTGGGGGTCAACAGTGAGTTTAACATGTGAGTCAATGGAAATGGGTGATGTCAGCCATGCACTATCCATTTTTGCTTGAACAAAATTGCATGGCAGACAGCCACAGCGTGCGATGGAACTTTTCACTAAATGTCACGTGATGGGCAATCGGATAGCTACATTCTAATTAGGTGTTGTACAATGAAAGAAATAGAATGTGCTTTACCTGGCAGGACTTGGCTTGAGTTGAGAGTGGTGAGGGCTTTCTTGAGGTACTTCTCACCCTTCCTGAGAGTTGATAGAAACTGCTGTTCTTCCTTGTCGAGGAGGTCGCTGATATACTGCGGATTCTCCTCTAACTCGGGGTACGTGTTCCCCTGCAACGATTCATGGATTGAAATCAACTTGACAACAAAACTGCAAACTGAAACAAAATGTGACCCTGCATCACAAACCCAACAAAAAGTCGCCAGACATGGATCTTTAGTTGAGGGCCGATTATGAAAAAGCACACTCTAAGCTTTAAAATAATGTATAACTCAATTCAAATGGACTCCCCTATCTAAACCTATCTACATACAGGAAAGAAAGCACACACTCTGGAAAAGTGTGAATTGAGAAAAGAGGCTCTGATGTATAAGGTGTATTCAAGCATTTAATCTTTACCAAGCCATGCAGCTGTGCGATGAAAGGGACAAAACACAGGATGTAAACCACCAAAGCAACAACAATGAAGGGATTATCAGATTAAGCGGAAATTCAGCATGGCCCATCTACACATCTGTCCATGATTAATGCCAACTTTCAAAGCAGTAGCTATATCCTTTCAACAGTTATTAGACTTGAAAATGAAGAGTGTGCAAAGGATTTCAAGAAATGAAAAGGGGCCTCTAAGATATACCTGATCATTCTACTCTCCCCCCCCCCCCCCTAAAAAAAAAAAATAGGTTGTCGAAAAACTGATGAAAACACACTTTTCAATTCAGGTTATGATCCAAAACTAAAGAATAATGTAGAAGGACAGCTCTTTCAGAAAATATGAAAAACTTGAAACTGAGTTGGTTGACTCATTTCACCTTTTTTGAGTCCTCAAGTTAGATCAAGTGATGCAACTTTTTGTTGGTTTTGTGATGCACAGTCACAAATATTTTTGTGACCGTGTGAAATATATATATATATTTTTTTGGATTTACCATTGATAACATCAAGTGATTTAGGCATGTAAAGGTACTTACGACGATGGTTTTGCGTGAGTTTTTAACCGTTTAATCTCCCCAAAAAGTTGTATTGTATGTCTGAACCCTCATGGGATGCATTTTAATGGAAAATCAGCAGACATCTAATATTCTCTCAATTCGAACATAACCTTCACATACAACTTGTATTCCTAACTCTTGAGATTTCAGCTTTGATTACTTTGTTACTATCCATAATTATGGACTTTCAAGAGGGAGCCACGTGAGAAAGGGTAAAGGTTCATTGCACTTACATACCTAGAACACACACACAGAAATAAATACATATTGGTATATGGTATATTATGGTATATTAGTGCACGAAAGTGATGGTTCCCGCACCAGGTAAGTCTATTTATATGTACTCATTTGTTGATGACATGAGTTCTACTGGACTTCATTGATTGATTGATTGATTGAGCTGTACCTTATCATTTCATTTACTATAATGCAGGACCAGCTGGACCATGTTTCATAAACATGGAAACTATATTGAGCCAAACAAGGAATCCAGAGTTGGGACAGATTCAGATCAGTTCCAGTTGGGATGGATACATAGACATAATAGACGTTTTTCAGAACATGGCAAGGTGGGTGAAAGATATTGTTCCTGAATGGCAAAGTAAAACAGTCCCTAACTTCTAAGGACTGATTGATCAATATATTGTTACTAAGATCAGTTGAACTGAACTTTGGATTGATTTCAGAGCCTAGTGAAACAGCCTGGTGAAGCAGGAGTAAAGTACAGTATCTATGTTTGTGCAGTAGTGTGAGTGCTGGTATATAGTATGATAGATATTAAATCACTCTGAACATGGTGTATAAGGTGTAAATAGTTGGTACATCAGGTTTCTCTTTTCTTACCAGTGATTGCACTACGAGAGGGACAAGGCTGCCTAGCATGCCGGGCTTTGCCTTCAACTTCTCCGTGGCGTACCGCACTGCCCTTCGAATGACCCTCTTGATCACATAGCTAAATCAGGGAAAGGAACAAGAATGAGAAAAAAAAAAGGGGGGGGGGTTAGGTAAATGGAACAATACAATATTTGACATGGAAACATGGACATATGCTTACAGGAAGGTGTATCTGTCAGTGGGACATGCTAATTTACAAAAATAAAGTCCTTACTTGGTGTACATGTAGGGCTAAAAAGTAGCAGTGGCCCAGGGCCACTAAAATTGCTGTCAGGCCACTAAAAACTGGTGTCAAGTCACCAAATTTATTTTGTGGTGGCCCAATCGAGCAGCTAGGATTTCAAATGGATCGTTAGTTTTGCTTTTATTTTGGGCCACCTTGTATCTTTTTGGGGGCCCCCAAGATTTCAGATTTAAAGATTTTAGTAGCCCGAACTGGCCACTACACAGAAAAGTCAATATTCAGCCATGTTGGTGGAACAATTGAACTTTCTGTAAATCTCTTTGCAATGATTGATAAAAAGCAAGAAGAGTCTCATGGGTAGAAAACGACTTTGATGTGTTTACAACGCACCCCTACACTATTACTGCTGATAGAAATGTTCATACTTGACAACTTATCTGCCTGATGAGCATTCATTGATAAAATGCCATAATGTAAAAGTGGGTTTTTTTTTACGCATGGATGGATAAGATAAATCTTGCATATTTTTAATTTTGTGGTCAGTCACAATAACTGAGTGAGCACTTCAACCAGCTCACCACTGCCAAGGTGGCTACAGGTCTTGTCACTGGCAGCTCACACTATAGTTAATGGTAACTGATCTGCATTATGTCAGCATAGTCATTCATACTACACAGCTACTACACATGAAGAAAACTACAAATAGTGCATCATTTATTATCTTACCATATACCTCCTATGAAATAATATTACATATATCAAGCATACATTTTCACACATTTATATTCTTATTGCACCAACTTTGTGTTGTGTGAAATGCAGTGAAATTTCCATCCATGGAAAATTTCCAGTTTTACAGTGAATCAAATAGTTGTTTCACTGACCCGCGTTTCTGAGAGTCTGGCCGGCAACCATCAGCTATGGCAACAGTCAGCATCCTGACGTGGTCAGCCACAGCCCTGTATGCTGTGTCCACGTGGTCAGAATCCTTCTCGCCTACAAAGCCTTGGTAGGGCCTAACTGGACATTGCTGCACCACAACACCAAGGAGAATAAACAAAGAGATGAAAAAGGTAGAAGCAAGACCATACAGAAGGGGGTCTGCAGAGTACATTTCATCAAAACAAAAGCCTTATAAAAAGTTAACGGTTTTGATCGAGCAGCTCTTCTGATAAACAGGTGGAATGCTGAGTGATGTAATCGACATCACACGGAAGTCAGTACATGGAAATGAGACCATGCATCAACCTTTTATTACCTCCGCCAAGGGAGGAGGTTATGATTTCGTTACCGTTGGTTTGTGTGTTCATTTGTCCGTGTGTAAAATAACTCAAAAAGTAGTTAACGGATTTGGATGAAACTTGCAGGAAAGGTTGAGAATGACACAAGTAACAAACGATTAACTTTTGGTAGTGATTTGAGAATTTTTGGGAAATTTATGAAGGATTTTTGATATTTTGGCAGATAGGGTCAATGAACTTGGGAGTTCAGGCTGCGCGTATTTGAGGTTTGCATGCGCGCACTAAAGTGCGTGCTCCACTTTCTGCTAGGGCGAGGCGCACCGCGCAGCTAAGGGTTTATGACATAACAAAGGCTTCTATATTGGGAAATCGTGCAATTTTTCAGCATGTATACATATGGGTGGAAATCACTAATGTCTATGGAAGAGCCCAAAGAGCTTTCCCCCAGTGGTGGAGAGGAGAAAAAAAAATCTTTGGGAAGAGCAAGATCATCGGTGGAAAGTAACTGCTTGGCGGAGGTCTGCGCTCTAAGAGTGCTTTTCTAGTTCTACTATGAAAACATGTCAGTCATTATCCCTCATAGAGGATTCCTGAAAGTTTGGTCAAAATCTATTGACCTGTTTTAAAGTACATCACAGCTAAGAAATAAGATAATTTGGGGCATTTGGCCCTGCCATAAATGCTACCCCCCCCCCCCCTTCTTGGGTCACCACCACTTGTACAAACTATGATCCCCTCTCCCCCATTCATGATTCCTGCCAAATTCGGTCAAAATCCAACCCCTTGGCTTAAAAAATAAAAAGTAAAAAAACAAAATGATAATGGGAAAAAAGCTTTAGCTTGAGTGAACAGTCACAGAGACTCCAACTATCCCGTTTTTGGCGGGAGATCTTCCGCCGAAAGCCCATTTTTGCAAAACCTTTGTCTCCCGCTCGAGATTAAATTTCTACCGCCCTGGCTCTGTGTCTCCCAGTTGTATGGTTTTGTAAATGCCAGTCAATTTTATATGCATGCATGAATATCATCTGCATACGATATATGAAATGAAGTTTTATTAAGCTAAAATATATGATTTGAATCTTTGAACAATTTGTACTTACTTAGTGCCATCATATCTTGAGAAATAAGCCTGAGATAGCACGAGAGAGCATTTAAAACCCAAATGACCCAAGGGACTTTGCACACATCAAGTTGGAGTCTCCCATTTGCTAGGGGTTCAGGTAGGAGAATCTTCATATCAGAAGGTGCTTGTAATGGGGTTGGAGTCTCTGCAGTCAATTAAATACTTACCTCTTCTAGCTTTTGTATGAGAGGCCTGAAGAGGTCTGTGTCATAGTTGGACTCCATCCCTTGCATGATGGACACCAGTCTTTCCAGTCCCATTCCTGTGTCTACATGGTGCTTTGGAAGACCATGTAGGCTACCAGTCTCATCTCTGAAGTCAAGGCGATCAGACATAAGGAAATGCACACACAAGAAAACAAAGAAACATATTATGCCTGATTAAAGCAGACAGGAACAAAACCAAAAACAAAGTCATAACATCTCAAAGACATCTATAACCTCACAGCATCAACAAACACCTTTGCACTTAACTTTTCCCATGGAAAAAAAAAAAAACAAACACACAATTTCTCAAGACTCTGATCTTGCAATAACCTTTAGAGGTTCTATCTTCTTGAAATTCCTTATCTACTCTTCCAACATGATTAAGAAAACCTTCTCTATGTTCATCTTGATCAGAAAAGTAAGTAAAACAGAGCTGTCTACCATTCCTCTAACTTTCTTCAAAACTTTGCAGCTGTAGTCATACAAAGTAACCTACTCACAGGTGTTTAGCTAGTTGCTCTTCAAAAGTTTGGTAGGGTTTAGCATATCATGATTATTTATCATGATTATTCATACCATTATTTCCTAAAGCTCTGAAGTGGAGCTTTGTGTGGGAGATCAGGAAAAGTTTTTTGGAGGTGGAAATGAAAAATCTGTCTTCTCTGTGACAAATTATTCCAGCACGCACAATCCAGATGATTATCACAGGTTCACTTCAGCCATAAGAAAAATGGCAAATGACCAGTTACGACCGAGGAGTGTGTGCGTGTGTATGTGTGTGAATTAGGGAAGGAGAGGATTTTCTATGGCTCCATTTAGGGAAAGAAGCCCTTCTGCACAGGTTAATCATCAGCATGTTTTGGATTCTACTCCACCTGTAGAACTGCATGAAGACCAAGTTCCAGATTTCCACCACATCCGGATTGTCCTGGTTGACGAGGTGTCCCGCATCCCGGTTACCACGGCGATCAAAATGAATCTCTGAACAAGGTCCACAGGGCCCGACAGCACCCATCTCCCAGAAGTTGTCTGTCACGCCAAACGGGAGAACTCTCTCCTTTGGGACACTGTTTAGGAAAACAGATTGAATATGGAGGCAAATTCAGTCATTGTTTCAAAGTACTTTTAGGTAAAAGAAACTGTCAGTGCAACTTACATCTTCGCACACAAGTTTTCACTAATCAATGCTACAGTATTGTACACAGGAGTCATAACTTACACCTTTGTATTGAAATGGGCTGTTATTTTAAAATCAAATGATAAGTTTCATGATGTAAACTGATGTCTATGGGGAGAATAAAGAATTAAGGCATATATGTGACCCTGCAGCCCAAAACCAACAAAAAGTCGCCAGACATGGATTTTTTGTTAAGGGCAGATTCTGAAAGAGCAGACATTAAGCTTTAAAATGATGTATAACTTGATTCAAATGGACTCTCCTAACCTATCTAAACAATGGAAAGGAAGCAAACACTCTGGAAAAGTTTGTACTGAGAAAAGGAGCTCTAAAGTATAGGGTCTATTCAGGCATTAAATCTTACAAGGCCGTGCTCTGTGCAGTGACTGGGACAAAAGACAGGATGTTAAACTTGATAGCAACAACAATGAAGGGATTATCAGATTAAACTCAAATTGAGCATGGTCTATCAACACATTCTATCAATAACTATTACTAACTTTCAAAGCAGTAGCATCATCCTTTCTACAGTTATTAGAGTTGCAAGTGCAGAGTGTGTAAAGGGTTTCTAAGACATGAAAAGGTGCCTCTACTAAAGACATACCTAGTCATACTATACCTGCTCTAGAAAACTGCTAAAAACACTATTTCCCATTTGATTTATGATCCTAAGTGCATTTGGCATTCTGTCAATGTGTTAGTCATTAAGAAGTGCATCATTTGACTATCATTATCATTATTTACATTGGTGATCACCATCGTTACCATCACAAACACCATCACCATCATCATTGTCATTGTCGTCATCATCACCACCATTACTAGAAGCATCATCAACATCATCCTCACCCAAGTTCGAGCCAGATTTCCCTCGTTTCCATGTCGACGGGCACCTGCAGCTGCCCGTCTCCCTGGAAGTAGGTGAAGTAGAGATTCTCCACGGGCAAGCCGTACACGTTGGTGAGGAGGTCCATGGCCATGGTGCACGCTTCCTTCTGCAAAGGGCAGAAAGGATGAATGTGAACATCATCATAACAGTGTTCAAAGGTCTGCCTCTTTCAGGCTCACATGATTGCCAGTAGAGCCGGATTGGTCAAACTTAGACACCTCTTCTCTATTTCCTTTCCCTGGGAATTTTCCCCAAACCCTATTTCCATGACAACAAGTTTCGTAATATGAATTTTTTCTCATGCACATAATTTCTTCGGCCCCCTCATGATCATGAAAATTAGAAATTGGATTCAAGAGCTTCAGGGAAAGGCAACAGCATTAACAAGAAAGTAAACATAACCAACCCCCCCCCCCCCCCCACAAAATTGCATATTTGCAATGTGTTTGAGCATGACAGCCACATACACACATGACTGATCTATAAGAGTTGAACAGGTACAGATATAGGTAAAGATACACTCTGTGTACAATATGAGGTGCTGCCAATGCATAAATGCCTCTCAATTGTGGGATGGTTCAGTAGCAAAGTTGGATCTGGACCCCATTTCATAAAAGAAGTTAGGATAGCAACTCTTGCTGGAATGTCAACTTCCAATAGCAACAGCCAATCAGGAAGCTGGATTCTTGTCATTCCAGCACGAGTTGCTATCATATCAACTTTTTATGAAATGAGGCCCAGGTCTAGGTAACATCTCGCTCCCCGAACCAGCCTGCGACCAGTGTGACCAAGATGAGCTAGGGTAAGAAGCACCTACAGCTGTAGAGCTTGCCAACCAACCAACCCAGGTCATGTCTTTCATCCAGAGGTATTTTTGAAGGTTTCTTTGCTTATCATGTGACGTGCACATTGCAGCATTGCAGAGACGACCCACTACTTTTATGGATGCAAATCTGTCAAATTGAAAATCTGTCAATTCTTTTTACGCCACATCCAAACCAAGGAAAAGAGCACTCATAAATGAAATGCCATTGCATCACGTGGACATAGACACAAGCTCCACATCCCAAAGCAACAATGCTACGGAGTTATCCCACAGTGCATCTGTGACAGGGCTAGGCTCTACAACACCACTTTGCATATTGGCGGATACAAAATTGCTCAGCAGTGACAATGAAGTCAAGGGTGAAGACAAGTTTTGTTTCAGCAGCCCACCTTGAAGAAGTCGCCAAAGGACCAGTTGCCAAGCATCTCAAAGAAAGTGTGGTGGGTGTGGTCTTTACCCACATCGTCGAGGTCATTGTGCTTGCCCCCGACTCGGATACACTTCTGGCTGTTGACCACACGGCGGTAGCAGTTCTGGACCATGTCTGGATGAATAGTGCCCTGGAAAATATCTTTGAACTAAAAGAGAGATCACGAGAGTGGAACACAAAACAAAACAAAAACCAACAGCATGGATTATCCAAGGGGTAATATAATCTTTGCCTAGACTGTACCACTGCCTGTGTAGAGGCAGTGAGACAACTGAATTAAAGACTGCACTCTTGTTTCAATGTTGAATATAGTGTGGAATAAATATTCTGATACATAACTGGCAAATTTCTGTACATGCCTGACTACAAAGAATCTTTGACACAGATTTGTGATAAACAGGACATCATACACTGTATTGATGTGTGCAATACCATCTACACCATCCATCATTGAAAGGATTGTAGCATTTTAAATGAATCATGGAAAAATTGCAAAGTTTTAGATGAGTGTGTCAATGGCACTTAACTACAACACTTTATGTCAGGTATTGAAATGATTATAAAATATAGATTCAGTCAGGCCTTTTATATTTGTAAATCTTTATGACTACAATTATCATTGTCACTGTTATTATCTTTGCTGATGTATGATAGGCGATCACACCATATTGTATCTTTACCTGATTCATGCCAGCATTTGTGAAGAGGAGCGTTGGGTCTCCATGAGGTACTACTGAAGATGATGGTACAAAAACATGGTCGTTCGGTCCCTGGAAATAATCCAGAAACGTTTTCCTCACTTGGCTCGACGTCAGCGCCTCTGCACTCTGACTCGGCCGCCACTGGCTTTGGCAAGTCTTGGCACTGGTGTACAGGTTGGACGTGCGGCGCTTCCATTTGTCGCGTGCGTTGTGCCCCGAGACGTGTGCCGCTGATATCGGCGATGGCGCGCAGTCACTACTGGAGTGTCTGGCGGCTCGTAATATGGACAGCCGCTTTGTCCGAGACATCCGTGGAGAGACGTGCCGAGTCCAGGACATTTTGAATCAATCCACTTCGATGGGACGGTGGAAAGAGTACTTTGGGTTATACGAGGGACTGTATCAGCTCAGTGTATAGGAGATGACCTATAGAAGACTAGTGAAGGAAAAGAGATGAAAATGTGATAATAGGATTTGGGATAAAACTAAGTCAGTTATCACACATTCTTTCATGAAAGCCATCCATGAAGTTTGCTTTTGGATTTTAGCATCTGAAACTTATACCCAGTAGATCATGGAACTGTCACCACAACATGATTAATTTCATGTTTCTCTCAACACATTAGAACTGCCTTCTGCCAAACAGTTCAAATAAGAAGAAGAAAAATCAAACAAACATAGAAGCCTTGAAGCAGTGGCAGAGACTTTTTACCCGCACAATGAGCACCTGTATATGGCACAGTATTACCAGACATGTGCTATCTCTGCGAAATAATGACATTCTATATGCATGGCCGGCAGAACCGTGCGGGCCGTGGGGGCCCGGGCCCCCACACTTTTTGTGCATCATACAAAGGAATACACAAGGTGTCATCACTTTGGGCCCCCCACTATTTTTAACCCGGAAGTACATGAGTGGCACTAAAAAGAAAAAAACAGAGATCTTGAAGTTTGAGGGCGGTGAGGTTATGTTTTTCTGCTGATAAGACCTTTTTTTTTTTTTTTCTTTTTTTGCTTGTCAGCTGAAGAAACCAGGACGTAGAAGGAGAAAGATGATCTGGTGACTTTTTTTCTTTTTTGCTTGTTAGCTCATGAAACCCCGAAGTGGGCCCCCCTTTTGAAACGCTCCGCCAGCCCTGATATGCATGGGACTTCACTCACGTATATTTTAATAGCTATTTTTTTACTGTTTTAAGAATAAAAGTGTTGTATACGTGGAAATCCCCAAAATGTGCCAAAAAAAAAGTCGAAATGTAAAAGAGTAAAGAAATTCATCACATTAAGTTTGGGGAAATCCCCAAAATGTGACCAAAAAAAAGTAACAATAGTTAGAAATGTAAAAGAGTAAAGAAATTCACATCTTACCACACATTTTGACGAAGACAAGACAAGATTTTACCGCATTTTGTGAATTGTTCAAATTTAAAATGTACAGCCTACAGGATTGACCTTTTACCGTACAATACAAAATTTGAGCCCCATTTGGCCCCACTTGGCACTTGCATTGATTCACAACACAATACTAACTTAGGGCTAGCAAAGTTACTTCAAATAGCCACAACACACCAATCACCATTACTATTACATTAGCATTGACTATCGAGCCTCAAATGTTTTGGGCATTCATTGTCTTGTGTTTTGTGTGTTTAGGCCTAGGCCTAACTGTTTTTAGGCCCTACATTTTATTAGTCATAGACATTACACTACGGGCAATGCAATGGGGATGCCTAAAACACTTCCTACTACGCTCTCTATGAATGCCCCTGGCCGGGGTCGGGCTAACTCGGCCCACGGGACAACTCGTCCCACCCGTCGAGGGTGGGCCGAGTTGTCCCACCCGCTGGTATCGATAGTGATCGTGAGCGCTTGTCCGTGTTTGAGTTTTTTTTGTCTTTATGTCGTCTTTTCTAACCGTAATTTTTATGGAATTGTGTTCAGTGGTGTCTTTAAAGAATATTTGCCAATTTTGGGGGAGTATAACGACGTAAAAGCGAAATTTCAGACGTTTTTCTCGTCGTTCGCGATCCCTGGGTGGGCCTTGTTTTTCTGCCTAGGCTTCAATTGTCGCGTCGAGCTCATTCGAGCACAGCAGATCCAGCCCCAGGCCTGTGTGGCTCAGCCTCAGCGTTATCAATCATGCAACAACGCAAACATATCCTAAATAGCACAATTACAACAGAAGATCACAGAGGGCTCCGATCGATCAGAGCTACATTCCATCACTTTAAACTTACCTTTGGGTCTTCTCAACGCATTTTAGCAGCATAGCATGCAAGCAACGCAGATCTACTCGGGCGTCCGGCCGGACGGCTAGTACGGGAGCTCTCCTCTACCACCACACTGCTGTATCTGCACAGCGGGATTTGTACACGGGTAGCTAGCTCGCTTATAGCCGTCGTAAACTGTTGCTTGAACCAAAGATCCTACACTACTAGCATTTTCTTTAGTGTAGGATCGGCGGTCGCATTGATTGGCCGTGGTGAGCGAGCCGACCCTGAAGTCGATGAGCGATGCGATCGCGATGATATTAAAGCAAGCAAGCGCAAAGCTAGCTAGCTAGTTTGCTGCGTACCGTAACTGTACTGCGTACTGTGCATCGACCATAATGCGTGAGCTAGCTCAAACAGCGCCCCCTCTAGGCAGTGAGTAATACTATTTTCAACATTATAGATCCTGGGGATCCAAAGAGGGGCATAATGCCTCAAAACATCGATGTTTTGCTCCATTCGAGGCTTACTTCTGACCTCTAAAGGTAAGAGATGTGTATGTTTGAGGTGAAAGTAGCTATTCATGTGCTCATGGCTCTCTTATGAATATATTACAAGAGTATTCAAATTGTTGTACTAAAACGAAAGTACGGTATGAGAAGTTGTGATTATTTTGTAGCAATGTACAATAACTGTACAACGTACAGTGTACAGCAGAGCAGAGTTGTCTGGCTCTGCTGCAGGTCACTTTATGCAAGTGAGCATGCAAAGCAAGGGAGTGTATGGTAGTAGCTGTAGCGTTGCTGCATCCACAAGCTGAGGTGCTAGGTGCTGGGTCCTGTGTGGGACTGTGTAGTACAACTGTAGTAGTGGTATCTATGTGTGATGATGGGTATGATGTGAAATGTGTGTCTATGCACAGATTTTCTACAGATTTTACTCTTCTTTCCAGTGCAGTGCTAGTGCAATTAATGAGTCCCTAGGTGAATGTCCCATTTTTACGTTACATTGTTGTATAGTGCTAGAAAGTAGTGAGCGGTTAGAACTGCTGTGGTTGTGCTGTTTGCACAGCTCAAAAACTAAAGTAGGCCCAAGTCAAGTGGTGTCATGTCATGTCCATTCATGGCCAAGAAATGTAACGTTAGATAGATCTATCTACGTTTATATTCGTAAAGCTTACTAGCAGTATTCAGTCTCCTTACGGAATTCGGTCACTTATCACCAAGTCTAATCACATTCTATTGTCACAACACACCCAAATCACATTTCACATACTGGCACTGTTCACAACAGGAAAGTCCCCTGAACCTTGAAGGACTAATATAATCCCTGCTGCAGCTTTTTGTTGGAAGCTATACTGGGATGGTACACGATGACATCAATGGCCAACGGACGGAGTGTATTTGCAGATGGCAAATATAATCAATTATACAATCAATTATACCCATAGTCACCTCCAGAAATCCATCCAAAATCCCAAATTTTGCTGCAAAAAAATGCACAATTGATGCAACTTTTTAGAAGCATGCACAAATTAAGTCATGTGTTAAGATTCAGGGTTTCTGAAAAAGCACTAATAGAGAAATAATCCATTCTCAGAGACTCCAACTCTCCCGTTTTCGACGGGAGATCTCCCGCCGAAAACCCATTTTTGCAAAATCTCCCGTTCTCCCGTTTGAGATCTAATTTCTCCCGCCCTGGCTCTTTGTCTCCCGTTGGAAGGGATTTCTTACTTATTTCTATCGTATGTTGAAAAAATAAGCCTTAGATAGCACAAGAGAGCATCTAGAACCCTAGGAACTTCGCGCTTCGCACACATCAAGTTGGAGTCTCCCGTTTGCTAGGGGTTTCAGGCGGGAGAATCTCCAGATCAGAAGGTGCTTTGGGTTGGAGTCTCTGCATTCTCTTGTGAGATTTTTCACTTATCGTAGGCTTAGAGTGTGATGGCAATGGTATCCACAAAAATGCAAAAGAAAAGCAAAATCTCAGTATGTCCTGATGCAGTGACTAAATGAACAGAGGGGTTGAATGCAAGTGCCGACTACCCGCAATTTGGTCACCAACGGGTTGTCTGCTTTAAAGCAGAAATGCACAATGTTGCTTTGATTTTGCTAATCCCTTGCCTTGGATGACCAGTCAAGCACCAAACCCTTGATTTGGGTTAGGATTATTCCTTCTAAAGTTGGCAGTAGTGTTGGCACCGACATAAAAGTAGAAGGATATCCGTGTTTTACTGCAGTTGATATTCATCAATCGATACTACAGAAACAGATTTATAAAGATGAAGAAGAAAAAAAAAATGTTTGGATTATGCATTAAAGTAAGGATAAGGGATACTTGTGGTTTATATGCCATGCTCATAAATGTGATAATATAGCCTTCCACTCTACATTTACACAAAGGTACATACAATTGTAGATGACTCATTTGCAGCTTATAAAAGAAATGCAATGCTTGCCCCAAAGAATAAGCTTGAACACGGAGGACATGGCCATGACCCTTTCTTTTTCAATCGTGACATAAGATAAAGGATTGTATTTATCACACTATTTAAGAGAATAATACCCCCTCTCATTGTTATGACAATCCTGTACATACTCATTGAACCTCACAGTTGCAATGAAGAAACACCACATAAAAATTCTCCCCCCACACAGAACATGGATGCAGCTTCAGAGAGCCTTGCTCTGGCTCCGCCCACCGACTACAGTGACACCAGAGCAGGAGGATATATCGCCGGGAGCTACCCCCCAGAGCAACAGCAGCAGCAGCAGCCGCCGTGGAAAGAAGAACCCGAAGTGGTGGACGGTCAGGAGAACGGCAAGTACGACTACACAAACCTGGAAGTGAAGGAAGAAGTCAGCGAGGAGGAGGAGGAGGAGGAGGACTTGGGAGCCGTAGCAGAAGGGGATGTCACCGGTGAGGTCGAGGCGGAGGAGAGGGATGAGAATCGGGAATATGAGAGGAGCGATGAGGAGGAGGAAGAAGAAGATGAGAACTACAGCTCGTCGGGTGCGTCACATTCATCTGATAACGAACAGGCAGACGGAGATGATGAAGAGGATGCCCATTCTGAGAGAGAGGTGAGAGATTTTGAACTTTTAAACGTGATTTGGGAATGTGAAAACAAAACAAAACAAAACTAGACAAGCACTCTGAGAGTGCAGACCTCCGCCTAGCAGCTACTTTCCACCAGTGTTCTCGTTCTTCCATAGAGATCAGTGATTTCCATCCATACATGTATGTATGCATGCTGAAAATCGTCCGATTTCCCAATATAGAAGCCTTTTGTTATGTCATCAACCCTCAGCTGCATGGCAAGCCTCTTCCTAGCAGAAACTAGAGCGTGCACTGAGTGCGCACATCAGTGTGCGTATGAAAACCTACAAAATATGCAGCTTGAACTCGTAATTTTATTGACCCTGTCTGCCAAAACATTGAAAATCCTTTATAAAATCCATAAAAATTTCTGGATCACTACCAAGATTGAATCATCTGTTCCTTGTGTCATTCTCAAGCATTCCTGCAAGTTTCATCCAAATCTGTTCACAACTTTTTGAGTGATTTTGTGCACAGACAAACAAACCAATAAACAAACAAACAAACCAACCAACGGTAATGAAAACATAACCTCCTCTCTTGGCGGAGGTAACAATGCAAAAATCAGTAATCCTAAGCTAGAAATTCAGCCTGATATCATGCATTCTGCAATCCGGTAGTCTTTGTAGAACAGCAACAAATAAATGTAGTTTCTCTTAGGTTTGTAACAGATGGTTTACTCTATAACTATACTTGCCAACTAATAAGAATTTATCAGATGCAGTAAGATTTTTTACCATAAAAATAGAAAAATAAGATTTTCTGTCAGAGAAATAAGATTAAAAAAAAATATTTAGATATACCTTTCATGTGTATTTTCTGAAGATTTGACTGAAAGTAAGATTTTTAACTTCAGTTTGCATATAAAATAAGATTTTTGCAATCCACGAGTAAGATATTTCATCTTGAAATGTTGGCAGGTATGCTAATAATAGGAGACCTATTTAAATGGTGATTACTGTGTAGGTCAAACTACCCCTCAATTTTGATTGAGTAGAAAATGAGATTGTTGTGTATTCTGGTTTTTTTTCATGAATTTTCCCTGATATTTAGCTGTCTGATACTGGAGACGGTGTACAATATACCTGTTGGGCCTTCTTTTATATTTTCTTTTGTTGGTTATGATACACAATGACCTGTAGAAGGAAATTATGTAGGTTAGCTCTTTGAGTTAGACGACTTTGAGCCAGAGTTTATTCATAACTTGTTTGTGTTTTTGACTGCGTACAGACCTGTGTATAGTAAGTACTGCAATACCACCCCTACCCCCTCTTGTTTGTCAAAGTTTTTAATAAGTCTTTCTTTTTGTTTTGTTTTGTTTTTTGAATGAGGGGAGGCTCACAGAACTAAAAATGCACTTTAAGAATACAGTATGAAGCCTTCTCGTCTTTGGTTTTTGAATCTGCTGTGTAACAATGCTATACATGTAGGTAGTCAGTAAAATCCACCATCCAAAAATAAGTTGTACAACATGTAGCTACAGTTACATTTTGTTTTGCTGAGATGGGATGATATTTGCTACAGGTGCGTGAAGTATAATACGATTGCTTTCTAAATTGACTCTCTATCTACAATTCGTAAAGTGAAATTTGGTGAAATCTAAAGTGGAACATACAATGTACGTGTATGTACATTATCCTGTAGTATAAAGTTACTGTTCATGGTGTATTTGGGTTAGATAAATCAAGCACACAATAGGCAGCAGTTTCTGTGAAATCAGGCATAAAATTTGAGTTATATAACTTTTTAATCTCACATGTTTTTGCAAAACAATGTCAGTTACCATTCTATGCAAGTCACTTCTATAACTTTAAGCAAAGCGCATGCGCACACATTACATGCGCACAAATTTCAAATCCATGAAGGGATAAGATGTTTGTGTGCGCATGCGCTGGCCGTAGTATTCGGTGTATGTAGCTCTCCCAAGGTCCTCTCGACCGAGTCACATTCAGTCATCAATTCGAACAGAAAGGGACTATTGGCAGAACCAAACGTTGCCCGAAGCCTGTTTTCAATACTTCAACTTAATTGGGAAGTCTTCAAATTGAAGAAATTTTTGGATTTTAAGTTGATATTTACCCGCGATACCAAATCTGTCATGATCCTGAACGCTACAATGCGAAGCCCCATTACGCTATTTGTATGCGTATGGGGCTGCACGCTGCTGGTCGCAGTTATCATGCAATAATGGTTTCGTACAATACGTGTACTACCTCGCCGCCGTACGGCAGCGGCTCTGGTACGAAACCATTATTGCATGATTACTAAGACATGAGAGCACTTTGGGGCGAGTAAGTCTCACAGTGTTACAAATGTAGCTATATGAAAGGTACTTTAACCTGAAACACAAACTAAGACAAGGAAATTCAGGGAAACTTTGAGGTACTAAAACTTTATATTATCTTTAATTTCATGATTTATGAAGACCCATGTTCTTTATAGCTCTGCTCAAGACTTCAAAGATGTGTAATGTTCAAAATAATAATGAAAGTAATGATGATAATACTCATAATCACTATAATTATTGTTATTGCCATTGCTATTACCGTTGTTCAGCACTACCACCACTACCATCAGCATTTATAATCATTACATCCTCAAAGGAAAAACAAATCACTTGATCACATTAGAATGGTACAGTATTACAACCAAGTTAAGAAATACTGTACATATCTTATTTCAAGGTCCTGCTCCTTGACAGATTTGTAACACATGCATGATGTGCAGTATTACGTACAGTTTACTTGGGTATTTCCACAGTAAAAGGGGCCATTTCAGGGCTGTTGGCTAATTTTCTTTTTCCATTGTGCATCTCCCAATAAATCTCTTTTAGAATACTTTAAAAATGAGGGATCTTTGCCCCAAACTTGCTTCAAACAAGCAATCTATTGTACCGGTACAATTGTAAATGTATGCCAAAATGAAAATTTTGGGATGAACGTATTACACTGCACTGACGCTACATGTAGGTATGAACATGTGAAAGTAAAAAAAAAATAAATGAATAAATACATGTAAATGTTCATTGAAAATTGTTTGTTTTCAACTGAATGGCGTGATGTACAGCATTGTAAATTAGAAAAGATACAGCATTCTCTGAAATTCTAGTGAGTACCGTGTTTTGTACCATTTCTACATGTAAACTTGCTGGTGAATGTGTAGTTACTTGGACTGACAAAAATTTGATAGTTTTGATCAGTCTAGGAAAGTGACACACATCTGTATGTATTTGTTAACCACTACTTGTACAGTAGTATAATTGTCTAGAAATGGTATAAAACACAGCATTTTGATCAACTCAATAGCATTTTAGGGAGCTGCTGTTATTATTTCTCCTAATCAATGTCAGACTGTTCAGTTGAAAAACAACTTTTCAGACAAACAATATTCTCAAGTATGCAGTAAAACAAATAAAGTTGAGCAGTTTTCTAAATTTATAGTCCGTGATTGTTTTGGAGTGATATTGATAATAGATACATGAATTTCTCGATTCGATCCTACAGTGTAGGAACAAAATTAATCAAAAACAGTTAAATTATGACATTGTAATGAATTGTACATCAAGGAGACATTCTGAATTATGTGGAAGAAATGGTTAATCTGCCTAAAATATGGAAGAACCACCCTCTCAAACAGATGTTTCAGACAGTTAGCACTGGCAGGGACTCGGCAGCAGGATCATCTTTGCTCAAACCAGAAAGAATCAGGATGAAGTGCACAGCCAGCCCTTGTTCTGATCAAAGTTCTGGTGAAGTCCTGGGGGAAATCTGGAACCCAATTATTCAAAAGTTGTCAATGCTAGTCAGAAACACAGGATTCTCAGCACTTCCCTGTGTATTATCCAGACATGCACAGAAGAGCAGTACATTCATGTAACAAATTTCAATTAAAAAAAAGTCTCTCATCCAGTGGCACCCGTCAATGTACAGTATTCACATTGCATTGTACGAAATGTGCAGTGGTAGTACCCCACCCCCACGCTGGCAGTCTGCAAAGTTCATTTGCACTATTTGAGAATGGAGGGTGTGTGGATTGGACATTCAAAATGATATGAGCCTACACTCAACTGTACAGATCCTTCCTCTTTCATCTTCTCATTGAATGCGAAACCGTGCAAACAACCACAAAATTCCAAGAACAACTAAGAATTAAACGTCACAGTCTGGTGATCAGTCAGGTACTGTCTGAGACATACAAGCTCTGCAGAGAAGATCGTCTTAAAATGTGATAGAAATATAGCTTCAATCAAACAAGACGTCAGTACAAATTTGAAATGACTGAATCTGTTTCTTCTTTTTCAATGCTAGACTCCTAAAGTATTCCAACAAAGTCTATAGATAGCAATGGTGCTCTGATTTCCATTCATGACTTCAGATCATTATTTAAAGGGATCGTACAGTTTTGGTTGAGACCTGATTTCGGATTTCTAACATTTTTTTTTTTTTTGTGAAATAATGAGAAACCTCTTAATATGAAGTATGAAAGAGCATGTAATTCTATGAGGAATTCAACGTTTATTTGATGAAAACTGGTTTTGAAATGGCTGAGATATCCAAAAAAAAAAAGAGCGATGCTAATAAAGTGTGGGACCCACACTTTATTACAATCACTTTGTTTTACTTTGTTTTTGGATGTTTCAGTCATTCCATACCCGATTTTCATCAAATAAACTTTGAATTCCTCTTAAAATGACCTATGCCCTGTACTATATCGCAAGTGTTTTCTTGGTATCTCACAAAAAGTTAAAAGCCCAATTCCATCTCCACCAATACTGTACCATCCCTTTAAATATTTCCACTTCCATGCATGATGAAGTAAATTATGTTTTACATGAACTATATTTGGGAGGGGACAGAATGGGAATACATGTAGCTATGCAAATGTATCACATGTCGCCATCACCATCCCCCCCCCCCCCACCCCCAAAAAAGAAACTGTACAATTGGAGTCAAAAGGGGCCTGAGCTTTCGATCTTAGCAGAATCTTCGTCAGAGGCAAAATGACAAACAGGTAGGGAAAACAATCACTTATAAGGACTACACACAACAAGATTCAGTCAGGGGAGGGCTAGGGACACAGAACAAAGAAAACAAAATGGAAGGGTTGGAGGTCATGGGCAAGGAGCCCAACAGGTAAAAAGGGAGGAGGATTAAGGGAGGGTGGACAGACAAAAGGTAGAGGAGGGTCAGTGATGATCCCCTATGAATAGGAAGGCAACATTAAACAAGATAACAACTTTAGAAACAACAGAGGGATAAAGATGAAATAAAGAGTGAAATAGCAACAACAAGAGTTGGGGGCAGCTGAGCAAGCAGTGAGCCCAACCTGGGGCCCCGTTTCATAAAACCTGTAGATGTGACAAGCTACTGAAATCCTTGCATCTGATTGGCTGAGAGCAAGTTTGTCACAGAAATGTGGCAGTTGTCATTGATGACAAGTTTTATGAAACAGGCCCCCAGTGTACCAAGAAGAGGCGACAAAATAAAAGTGAGAATCAACCAACAAATGCAAGTTACGTATCAAACATAAAGTGTAATCTGTACAATTGTGTACATTGTGCAGTATGTATGATGAAAGCTGAAGAATTTGTATTTACAAATCAAAGTGGAAGTTTCTATCCTGTAAAACCAGAAATGTTTGCATGCATTTTAATTTCACAAATTTTGCAATTGAGCCAAGATTCTGTTCTATAATGCATGTGAAGGTTCTCATCTACATTTGTACACTATATATAGTGCATGCAATGCCAGTGCAGTTTGTGATCATTTCATGCCCCGATAAAGGCTGTCAGCTCCAATTCACCAGAATTTCATACCGTGAAGATTTCTTGCTAACACACAGTAAGGTAATGTACAGTTTGTTTCTGTGAATGCTCTTTGGGAGGATGTAAATTCTTGACAAATTATCTTGTATACTGCATAGCTGTCCAAGTTGAATGTCCATTGTGTCCATTGATTATTCATAGACTGGTCGTGCAGGGTGGATGAAGTTTTCTGAATTTGATAAGAAATTGGGGGGTCATTTTATGAAGCGTTGAACCAATTCGCTCTCACCCAGTCAGATGCAAGGATTTCAGTAGCTTCAAATCAGTAACAGTTTGTCAGGGGAAAAAAAAAAATCTGACAAAGCACTTCATGAAATGCCCCCACCCACCTTGGTCTCAGCCAGAGTGTCAACCAGGATATTCAAAATGTTGGAAGTTCAAAGATTTATATTTTGTATCAAAATACAGAGTTTGTGATGCATGCCTCCCTTCTGATAGTGTCTGTTCGTAAAAAAACAACAACAGAGTGAGTGACTGACTTATTCCAAGGTTGCAAATTGCTGAAATTCATGTTTTGTCTACATCAGTTGAATTGCACGGTTCGTGCGTTACCTGCTATACCTGATAAGGCACGATTTCAGCATGCTTTAGGGTTTCCATGGTTGCTTGATACAACATATTTCAGTGTGTACAATTGACAGCTGGACTTTATAATACTCAGTCCAATATGTACAATGTGTACATGGTGTGTAATTCCCTGGTCCCTAGTATTAATGAGATCAAGAGTGTATTGAATCTTTTACGCCATAGCTACATGTATTACGTGTGCAAATATAGTCACAGTGATGCAAATAATGCAGTAAATTGCAAATTACTCAGCTTGGTATGGCAGGGCTGCCAACTCTCACGCATTGAGCGTGAGACTCACGCAATTCAACCAATTTTGACTGTCTCACTCTGATAAACGAAATCTCACGCTAAACCCCCAAAATGGAATGTACATGACTACAAAAATAAATATGTCTCTAAATTCTCTGATATTCCGAATATCGATATGCCCAAGCCCAAAATTTCGAGATTTTCCCGCTCGGGTGTAAAGCTTAACCAATAATAATCGTTTTCGGTTCGCGCGCAAAGACGAGCTATTGGATTACGATTGGTTTCTACCTATGCCACATGAGCGTAGCTTGTACTTTTGGCAAATTACAGTACACATGTACATGTATGGCTATGACGTGTGCTTTACATCGCTTTACATACACTGACTGTGTACGTAGTACGGCCGTACAGCAGGCCGCCAGGCGCTAGCCAGGAGGTCGCTCCGCTCCCTCGCAGTGTCTCACGCCAAACTTTCACTCAAGGTTGGCAGCCCTGGTATGGCGCCTTGTCACATAAGGTGATATGACTTAAAAGGGATGGTATAGTTTGGGTTGAGATAGGGGGGGGGGTGGTGGTTCAGATTTCCTTCTTCTTTTTTTTTGCAAGATAATTAGATACCCTTTATGAATTCATTAGAGAGCATACAATTCTAAGAGGACTCCAAACTTTATTTGATGAAAATCGGTTTTAAAATGGCTGAGATATCAAAAAGCAAAACGAAAGTAAAATGAAACAGTCAGAAGGTGGGTTCCACCATTTATTAGGACCTCTTTGGTTTTGGTATCTCGGCCATTTCAAAACCAATTTTCATCAATTACATTTATGCTCTTTCATATTTCATACGAGGTTTCTCATTATCTCTCAATAAAGTTGGAAACCTGAAGCCCCATTTTCAACTATACCATCCCTTCAGTTGGAAGTTGATGATGTAACAAAAGGCTTCTACCGGTATATTGGGAAATTGGGAGACTTTCAGTGTGCATGTATGCATCAGTGGAAATCACTGATCTCTATGGAAGAACAAGATCAGTGGTGGAAATGAGCTGCTTGGTGGAGGTCTGCGCTCTCAGAGTGCTTCTCTAGTTTAGTCTTAATTTACGTTGATGAAGTGCAATTTCTCGTTCAGTTGCAATAAAAACAACTCAGCACAAGAGTCGCTCATAATGCAGTACCTGCTGCTATTTCAAGGGATCAGAGCCATCACTGTCTTTTGGGCAAAAGCTGGGTAGTCTAGTGGATATGACACTTGTCTAGCAATCAGGAAGTCTTTGGTTCGAGTCCGAACCGAGTATGTATGGACAATATGTATGCCCGTGATGTTTATCACAACTAGTACGCAAAAACACTGAATAATCACTGTACGTAATTTATGTCAATAAAAGGCAATTTATCAATTTGTTGCAATTAGAAAAAAAAAAGAACCTACTCCATGCATTAAAGAATCATTCATTCGAGCATTTTTATTGCAAGAGGTTTAATTTTGTAGCACTGTGCATATCAGATATGTGTATAGAAAATTTATCTTGGTCATGTGTGCATTGTGACGTATCATAATTAATATAATAATTAATAATAATTAATAATTAATAATATTAATAATTATTAATATAATAATTAATAATAATTAATATCATAATTAATATATAATTATTCTTTTGTCAATGTAGAGTTCCAGTCGTCAGAACTGCAGAGAAGAAAGCTCGAACCATTCAACAGAATTCCACCATGGACATACTGCGGAAAGTGCCAATCAGAGACACACAAAGCAGAGTGACTTGAATTCTGGTCAAGAAGCCATCAGTGGGACGAACTGTCAGAGTGAGAATTACTCACAGAGTGTTGGTGACGAACATGGCGATCACGATGATAGCAGAGGTTCCAGAGATGTGGAGGGGGAGGATGTTGAAGAAGATGAGGAGGGGGGAGACGAAGAGGATGAGGAAGAGGAGGAGGAGGAGGAGGAGGAGGAGGGGGAGGAGGGAGAGGAGGGGGAGGAGGGGGAAGAAGAGGCAGAGGAAGAGGAGGAGGATGGTGATGATGATGATGATGAGGCTGAGGAGGACAGGATTAAAGAAACACAAATACTGGTGGCCAAAATTGAGCATGACATACAGGGACTGCGCTTCCAGGCTAAGCAGAGGGGTCACCTGCTATCGGATGTCCACCGCTATGGGGCCCAACACCAGCAACGGAAGCTGGAGCAAGAGCTACGGCAGCAGTCTTCCCCGCATCCCCCATCCCTGCCACACCAGCACCACCAGCAGCTGCAAGCGACGGAGCTCCGGCAGCCGACACCCGACCTACCCCAGCCGCCGTTCGAGCCCCAGCAGGGGTACGGGGACCAGCCCCAGGACCGGGCGGAGTCGCTGAGGGGGCAGCAGCAGTCCGGCGAGGAGGGGAAGATCATTGAGCGCCCCGTCTCCATCAAGCTCCGCCTCCGCACCCGCAGCACCTCCCCCAAGGCCCAGCAGACCCCGATTGTCCCACTGAAGTCGCGGCGGGTCAAGATGAGGCCGCTGCGGATCGGCAACCAGCTGGCTAGGTGGGAGGCTTGGAAGGAGAGACTAGCGGTCAAGATGGACCGAGATCTAGCCAAGATCTTCATGGACCAGTGAGTGTCTTATTAAAGGTCTTAATACTAAATGTTGCAAGTTTTTTGGGTGGTGGACAGAACACGCATGTGGTATTGCTAGTGTGGAACTTAATGTGTATTTCATAATGGGCAAGAGCACCTGTTATAATTGAAGGGCAAATGAAACTTTATTCCTCTTAAAAAATCCAAGAGATGCCTGAACAAGTATTTCAAGACCTATAGCTGGATAGGACTTTTGATAGTTGATATACTTGTGGTTGGCTGCTTACAAGCATTTTAATTTTTTCCCTCATGGCCAGGTGAATTAGATTTAAGTAATTTGTGAACTTCCAGTCGGCTGTGCATGAGTTCGCTTTGTCAGAGCTGAAGGAACACCCACTCGTTACCAGCCCATTCTTTGGTGCATTTCATATGAGACAGCAACTAGAACGTCTTGATTTCCATCTAGTGTCTTTGTGATAATTGTGTTATCAATGATGCTCATTGTCTTCCTTCTCTTTTATACTTTGAAGGGTGCTGGAGACATTTTCACCAAAATTTAGCCTGAAAAATACTGTATGCTTTTTCAAGCCATAATAACATGAAGCTTTTACACCTTGCATACCACGGGTAGTCAAAATCATGTGGTGCATTTTGTTATTCATTTCAATCGTTTGATAGCTACATTGTATTACTGCGCAATAGGCTAATTTACTGTTATACCGAAGTTTGAGGATTGTTTTGAACCTTAAGTACAGCCTAAAAATAAATCTGCTGTCTATTTTAGGGGCTTGCTTGTGGGGAATGCATGAAATATGAATGCCTCATTGAAATCGTCCTTGCAGCAGACATGAAACAACATGCATTTATAGAACAAGTGCTACGCGTGGAGCACACGCATTGAAAATACAAAGTAGGTCGCTCTGCCGACCCTGGAATTTTATTGTCTGCAGTCGTAGTCATTGTCATTAATCCTCTTCCCCCCCCCCCTTCTTATTCAGCTTTTCTATCCCAGTCTCATTTCATATTTTTTCACTGCTTTTTTTTTTGCCATTTTTTTTTTTTGTTCATCTTAATAATGATTAGTGGAAGTCCTGTATCAAATGTCGTGAGACACTATACCCTTGATATATTGCCACAATGAAGAGCAGTTGTTATGTTCATGTTGGTATTGTTGAGGGCAATGCGCTGTGTGGACACAACATTGTTTCACATTATTAAAGTCACATTCCCTGGAAGCATTTCCATCTTACAACGTACGGTATGTAAGTGAGTGTAGGATTCAATTTGTTTTTTTTTTCTTTACATGTTGTATGTGGAAGTTCATGTGAAACTTGTTTTCATTTTTTCTGTTCTGTTCTGTCGTGATAATCATTATTGTCCTTTACAGTGAGTATAGTATTATTTGTGATTATTGTTGTTATTCACATTTATAGCTTTGCGTTGAAATTCAAAAGTGCTAGGTCCAGTAATTATGTCACTACCAAAAACATGTACAGTTGTATCCACTACACTTACTTCCTTTTTTTTTCACATTTCAGTTTCAGTATTTCAAAGTGTCATCCTGATTTGGCATTGATTATGAAAGTTGTTTGATGATATTTAAAGATTTGTTGTTTTGTTTTTGGTTTTGGTCAGAAATTCATGCAGCCCTATCTTTAAAAGTATATAGGCATGACGCTTTTAATCTACAGTACCAGTATGTCTGCAAATTACAATGCAACGTAACTTTGCAGCTGCAGAGTTGTAAACGACTTGTACTCACCTATAACATTTTTAGATATATTTCTTGTGATGATTATGAAGATGGTGATGATGATGATGATATATAATCTTTGCTATTGCTGTGGTTGCTATTGCTGCTATTGCTTCAAGATTGCTGCAAGATTGCTACCATCGTGCTACCATCTTTCTTCCAGCATGGACAAGACCTATTTCCAGCAGTTCCTGCCCCCGCCGCGCACGCCGCGCGGCCAGAAGCGCAAAAAAAAGGAAGCCAAGCGAGGGCGCAAGGCCAAGAAACCAAAGAAGCTGAAGGCCGTGGAGGAGCCGGAAGAGTGGGCCGACTGTTACCTTGACGACGACCTGGATGACCTTTACGATGATGCTGCTGTTGAAGAGCCTGGAGACTATGACTACCATCCGTCCTATGGCAGTGATTTCAAACCACACAAGGTATGGTAGCAGTATGAGCAACCTGGACTCTGATGCCGAGTTTGTTGCCCTTTAATTAGATCTTCTCACCAGACATGAGTTGTAAAAGTGGTTTTAAACCTACATGTACACTGCTCAGTGTTCTCATTTCTACGTTGTATAGTGGTGGGGAAATACTTTATTATGAAAATGATGATTACTGTAAAGATAAAAGTAAGGACAACAATTACAATAACAATAGTAGCAATGATAATGAAGAGCAGCAAATAGACACAATCATATTCATCAGCAACAATATCCTACTGGTGATAGCATGGGACATGATTACATTGAAAAAAATATTGAGACAAATGCGTTACATCTACCATGTACTCCACAGTTCATGACAACACTGTATACCCAGTATACCGCAAGAAAAAGTAATGAATCATTGACACTAAATGCCCATCAGAAATGATGAAATATAGGAAGTACTGTGAAAAAAAAAAAACCAACCTGGGGGGTGTTTCATCAACGTTTGTCGGCGCTGACAACTTGAATCACCATAGTAACAGTCGGTGACCAGAGCATCTCAGCCAATCAAAACCAAGGATTTTGCTGAAATTGGTCAGCGCCGACAGTTGTCGGCACTGACAAGCGTTGATGAAACACCCCCCTGGTGTTTGCTCAATGGACAGGTTTTTTTATCTTTTTTATTTCTTTATTTTTTTAAAGCCAGCCCTTTAAACCTATAACATACCACATTCATGTTCGGCATCTGAAAGGGATGTAGCATTTATGTTTACAAGCATTTGGCATAGATGCTACAATGTATGCTTGTGTTTCTCACTGTCAACATGTTGTTGTCGGTGTTTTTTTTTTTTTTATCTTGGCATATTGTTTTGGTAGCATTATTAATTTTGTTTTTTAGTCAATCCCACAGCTGTCCAGTATTACCCAAGTTACTGGATTTTGTTGTTTTGCCCGCATAGCGTGAGCGAGACATTCAATGGCCTACCCTGTAGGCGTCTCTTTCTGGTGTGTCGGTGTCATCAACAATTTGATGCACTCTCTCTATAAACTTTACACAGGTTTGAGCTATGACCACCAAACTCACACCACAGGTACATTAACCTAAAAAATGTTGGTCAAGGTGCAATATGGGTACAGTCCAGTAAGGGCAAAGGTGAAAAGGTCAATGAACTTGCCCTGATAAGCACTGTTCCCACAGTATCGTGGTGTACTCTAATAAATTTTCAGAGCTTTGAACTATGACCACCAAATTCAAACCACAGGAACATCACATAGAGCTCCTACTCAAGTTCCAATATTGGGGAATTCTGACAAGATCAAAGGTCAAAAGGTCAATGAACTTTCCCCGATTTGAGCACCATATATTGTGTGCTGTCAGTATTAAGTTTCCACAACTTCGAACTTTGATTGCAAAACTCACACCACAAGTTCATCACCTAAAGATCCCAATCAAGTTCAAGTATTGCGTAAGTCAGGCAAGGTCAAAGTTCAATGAACTTACAATGTAAAATCACTATAATCACAAATTGTGATGTGTGGGTAAAACATCGCTTTGTGGTTTCCTGTTGTTCTTGTTCGCCAACACTTCTAACCATTAGCAAGCTGCGTTCATGATTCACCCCTGAAGGGATGCAACATGCATGTTTACAAGCAATTGGTGGAGTTGCCATATTTGTGTATCTCACCGTTAGCATGTTGCCTGTTTATTCTTATTACTCTGTTTAAAGTTAACTCCCCTAGCCTCCTACGTAGTAACAACAACATTTATAAATTTACTGATTTTTGTCTTTATAAGAAATTGTATGCTGGAATCAGCTGTTGTCATATTTCGAATTGAAGGATTAGCACCTTTGGCGCTTGCTGAAAATTCATTTTCCACAATAAGGGTAAATAATGCTGGAGTTTTCTTGCTGTTTCATATGAAAAGGACTAAAAATGTTCAAGATTCAAGTGGCATTCATAACATTACCAACAATGTCCTTGGTATTCAGGTGAAAGAGCAATATGTTCCCTGGAAAGATAATGTGTACAGAAAGAATCGTCTCGTCAGGTAAAAATTTGATAATGGCTGGAAAATCAAAGGAAGCCTTCAAGTAATGTTACCTCGTACATTCAAACTTGCATAATGTACATTGTACTTAAACTTCCACCAGCACGTGTACATATTCGGCTGACTTTAATGCATGTACCTGTCTTTGTAATAAACTCTATCCCCTTGCCTGACTTTATGGGCACATTGCAGTCTGACTGAATTTCATTGATGCTGGTATTCTTTTGTTGCTCTTGTGATTATATGTCGCATGTTTTAGTGCTTAATCATGTTAATCTTCTCTTGTCTAGTCTGCACCGCCCATCCGAAACAAGCGCAAGTCTCGCCAGCCACGGAAAGTGATGGGTAGTAGCTCCAGCCCCAAACTGCCGAAGACGCCCCGCACCCCGAAGACGCCACGTAGCCCCCGGATTCCCCGCATCTCCCGCGCAGCCAAGCAGGTGAGGGAGGAGCAAGCGCCGCCACCACCAGAACCAGTGCCAAAGAAGAAGAGAGGTCGCAAGCCCAAGCCCAAACCAGAGGTCCAGCCGCAACCTGAGGAGCCTCCAGCAGAGGGCAAGGAGGAGAAGCAGGAAGCAAAGGTCAAAGTTCAAGTGGCCCGGAGGGGTGGAAGGTCAGTTGGTCAGTAGCTAGGCAAAACCAGCCTTCACGACAGCAGCAATGCATGCACGTCTAAATTGTTTTTCAAAATAACCTTTCATGGGCATTAGAAAGGTAGGGATCCAAATTCTGTTCTTTGAAGTTTTTCAGAAGTACACTTGTAGGAAAGGAAGGTGATCCACTATCAGGCTGTAATTGGCTGGAGCAAAATTGTGAGTGGAATGTGTTTTATAAGAGACTTTGAGTGTTCTTTGAAGTTGTTAACACAGTATCATCAAACTGGTGGGTAGACTTACATGAAAAAATTTTTAGTCATGTGACCATGACCAGAATTTCATTTTTAGCTCACTTGAGTCAAAGGCTCAAGCGCGTTGTCTCTTTTGAGTAAACTTTTTACATTTTAAGCTTCTTCTTCAAAACCGAATGACGGATTTTCACCAAACTTGACAAGTAGTGTCCCCATGGGTGATAGGGTCTCAATTTGTTCAAATGGGCACCTTGGTCATATAAAAGAATATGACTGAAAGCAGATATAATCAGGCCCGGCGATACGGTGCAGTTAACTCACAGATAAGAGGCCAAAGCTTTTGAAATTGTAATGATCATCGAAGCACTGTGCGGAGGGAAGGACAAAAAATCTTGAAAGTTCATCTCCTCATATCTCCCTTATTTTACCACCAAATCCCTTGAAACTTCACACATATATCTGATATGGATATATCATCCTTCATGTGATTTTTGGGCGAAAATACCGATGTATCTTTCGAGATACAATGTACAATTGTATGTGTATTTTTCTGTTTGAGTTGACCGTGGGAAAGCGTTACGATTTTTTCCCGACATAATTCTGCGCCTGCATGAATATGCATTTGATTAACACATTGCTAGTCTGTATACACCAGACTCACTAACTGCGAAGTTTCGTGTTTGCGCAATTAGTAGTTAGGTGAAAATAAGAGCAAAAATGCAACTGAATTTAAGAGAAAATACTGGACATGCACAACTAGATCATCCTCCTGCTCATGCATATTCTACTAGTCAGTGCACGCTTAGCTACTTGCAAAGACTGTGTTGAAAGAGTAAATGAGAACTAAAAAGTAATGTCAAGCAAAAAAGCATCTGTGAATCCAAAACGACAAGAGAGAATTTATTGGAACAAGAGAAAGTCATATTTTTATAGGAGCAATCTACTACGTACTTTAACTTTAGAAAAAAATCCTAGACAATTTTCGTTTTGGAATATGGGGTCAGACATGAGAACTTCTTGGGGTAAGACTAAGACTTTTTCGTATAGCCAAAAAAGCCCAGCTTATTTAGGGTCAAGTATCTGTAAGTTGTTTATTATACCCCCACCCATACATAGTTTAATACAGTCCTTGATGCTTTTTTTTTTCTCTTTGTTTATGTTTTACTCTTTTTTTTTTGCGGCATTGGCTCATGTTTTTTCTTTCTCTGTCTTCTTTCAGGAGACCATCGCTGATGAGTATGTTGAAGAACTTAGATTGGAATGCACTTCCCAGACGTTATGAGTGCAAGATTTGTTGTCTGCGCTACGACGGCATCACAGCCTTTAAAAAGCACCTTGAAAGCAGCCACCCCTCCGAGTATCTGAAGTCCAAGGATGGACCAGAGACCAACCAGGGTGGGGATGGCAACGGGGAGGAACGTGGGTCAGAGAAACAGTACCAGGACTTGAGTAGCATGGGTGAGGACCAGCAAGGGATGCCAGACCCTGGCCAACGGAGGATGTCAGAAAGTGACATGTACAGGAACATGGCCAGTGCCTACGGACAGGATGTTATGGATGCCCGTCGGTACGAGATGATGCCGCCATTCAAGCGGCATCTGCACGACAACTATTCCAACGACTGGAGCAAGGTGTCGGGGGGCATGTATCGCGCTGGGGTGCCTGGCCAGCTGCTGGCGGGGGAGCAGGGCTGGGCCCACAACAGGGGCTACGACCCCATCTCTGCCTACAGGAAGCACTACGAGGAGGGGAGGGAGTGGGGCAAGGTCGGAGCACAGTATCCAAACGTGATCCAGTCCCTCGGACAGAGCATGCACATGAGCATGGAAGGAGGGGGTGCCCCGCGCCCCAACCAGGGCGACGCCTACGTGACTGGTTCGCACATGATGGGCCTCGATGGTCCGCCGGAGCAAGAGAACAGTTACACAAACATGAGTGTGAGAGACAGTGATAATCGCCAGGTGGGCCGGGATGCAGGGCCGACAGAAGAGCATGAACATCCAGCGGACAGAGGGGAAGGGCAGGATGAGGATGCTCACCTGGAAGACAAGGACAAGGGAGCCGGGGCTGATGCCAATAACCATGAAGAACATGAGGAAGGAGAGGAAGAGGAGGAGGAGGAGGAGGAGGAGGATGGGGAGGGGGGCAAGAAGAAGAAGACCAAACCGTATAAGGAGTGGGAAGATATAGACAGGTGGGCGGTGACCCTGGTACACTGCCCCCAGTGCGATGACTATATTCGGTTCCGGCCGGGGCAAAAGAACTTCCATTTCGCCGTTCATGCCGAGCGCCGCCTGTGCCAGGAGTGCGGGAAGATGTTTACCAAAGAGGCGTTTCGGGCGCACGTCCGGGTGCACCAGGCCAAGCGGCAGGGTGAGGTTCTGAAGCACATCTGCGAGGTGTGCGGGAAGGCCTACCGCTTCAAGTGCAGTCTCAGCTCCCACATGCGCTGCCACACGGGTGTCCGGGACTTTGATTGCAAGATATGCGGCAAGAAATTCCTCTCGGCGCACGGCCTAGAGAAGCATGAACTTGTCCACCGTAAGGTGAAGCCCCACCAATGCCCTGATTGTGGGCGGGGCTTCACCCAGTATCACAACATGCTGGCCCACCGGCGGCAGCACACAGGGGAAAAGCCATACAAATGCGACTTCTGCGATCGCTCCTTCACGCACAACGTCAGCCTGAAGAACCACAAGAAGAAGGAGCATGGTATCGACCTTTGGGCGGGGCCAAACAAGGCCGGCCCCACCGGTAGGCAGCGGGAGAAGCCAGCCCAGCCCCGTAACCCTCAACCCCCTGTCACGCCCCCGCCCGCGCCGCCTCCCCCACCCAAGCCACCTGTGCCCAGTGACAGGGAAATGATGCATACTCTAGATCCAGCTCAACTCTACAACATGATGCCCACTTTAGATTATGGCCACTATTAGGCCCAGCCAAAGCACCTGCCATTTATTTCCAGCTGCAAATGGACCATGTTAATTGTGCCGTGTATTTATTTGATTCAAAGCCTATTCTTGTTATCATGTCATTGACATTTGCTGTGGCTAAAGACTTTGCTGAGACTGATCTCGAGACTGGTCAGAAAAGGGTGTTCCTGAAATCATCAACTCTTCATAATACCCCAGCATCAATTGGAAACCAGGAGATTGGTTAGCTTTCTGCTGAGTCCATGCGCTTTTTGTTCCTTTTTGCCCTAATCCTAGAGTGACAGTACACTCTACCTATAACAAAGTTTATCATACAACTCTTTAAAAAAAGAAAAGCATCTCCTGTGTGTTAATTGGACAGGCTTTATCATACGGTTGCAAGAGCCTGTTAATTTTTTACTGCTCCTTTTGACTTATACCAAATACTTCACTGAAGATGAAGGTCTGCTATTAACACTTTTTCTTGCCAGCAACTATTGTTCGAGAAACTCTACCCCTTTTCCAAACGCCCACCTAGAAAGGTCCACAACTATTATGGCTACAAATGCTATGACGTTGTTTTTGCACAGCAAGAAGATAGGGCTATGCATGGTGCATCAAAATCATTTTGAACGAGACAGACGGATAATGACAAGTAGCATAAATCTTTTTTAAGCATTTATTCGAAAAGAATTTGCTGGACATCAGTAGCACTATTGTCTCCTTGGTTGCTAATTGATATACTGATTGGGAATGGGTATTCACTCCAAGCAGAGTTGATTGATATGGTGAGCACACACTTAGTAAGGAAGAACAGCACAAAGATGTTTCTCAAGCAACTGGGAGTGAAAATGCTGGCTGTCAGGTTCCTATTTTATGACAATTTTAATAATTTCCCTCTTTTGTGTTGGTAATGTTGACTTGTTTTCAATCTTTGGGTTCTTTTTCTTTCTTTCCTTTTTTTGCAGTCACATACACAGTCTCTTGGGATATGATGGATTCAGCTTTAACTCAGTTTGTGTTCACTTTTGAAACAAAGGGCGTTCTGACATGTGTACATAGAGTTGAACTTCAAAACATCATTCAGTTTGCCTAACATACTGAATGATATATCTTTATTGCGAGTTGCAACGATGTACACAGGCCCTTTAGTTTTCAAGTTGATGATTATGCAGGGTTCATTTCCTTTAAGTATCGTTGTATGTATCCTAATATTCTTTCTGCATCCAAATTTTCCAGTTCAGAAAGAAAAGTGCAGGTTGGGAAAAATCTGCTGCATGAAGTATTAATGTTGGTTTTTCTGAGTGTGGAATTTATGTAACTAGCATGCTTTATTCCATCACATACAGAAATGTAGAATCCAATCACATAGTTTCCATCTTGGAAGCAAAAGGATGTCAAGTTCCATGTACAGCCTTCTTGTTCCAAAGTGCTTAATCACACATCTGTAAAGAGCATGTATACGCCTTCTTTGCATTTCACGCAACTAGGTTGTTTCTATAGTACTATTATATTCTTCCTGATGGATAGAACTTGGAGTGACAGAGAAGAAGAGAGAGAGAGAGTGTGTGTGTGTGTGTGTGTGTGTGTCTGTGTGTGTGTCTCTGTGTGTGTATGTATTTGTGTGTATGTGTGTTTTGATAGGCTGGAGAGCAGTGCAGCATGTACATTTTTTTTAGCACAATTCTTGCCGGTAGCCGGGCCGCTCTGATTTCTGCTATGTTCGTACACTCTGCTAGCAGCATACACCTGTATGCTTCAAAATCCCAAATGTTTCTGCTTGGTGTATTGGCAATGGCACGTATTTGCCAAGTTGATTCCCCACTATCTTAATCTATGTGACAAGCCGTTGTAACAGATAACTTTTAATTTGTATAAGTGGTGAGATGGGATGCAACAGAGTCATACTTTATCCAGTATTTGTTTCATTTCTGTTAAAAATAAATAATTATATCTGCCACCTTAGTATCTGTCAAGATTTGCATTGCAGAAAAAAATCAGATGTTTTTTTCCAATGATGGGCATCGTACTCAGTATGCATGTTAAGGTCTCAATTCAATGTGCTTTCCAGTGCTCAAAGACATCTGTAGGAAGTGTAACAATCCTTGATTCAGTATAAAGAATGTTTAGCATTAACCATCATCTAAGTTATAATCTGCCTTTGTCATGTAAATGTAACAATATCATATAATTGTACATTTAGTAACTTCTCTTGCCCAAAGCCATCTTTTTTCCCCTCTTTTTTTTAATTACTGAATATATCTGATAATTTCCTTGTAAGTATGATTTTGATGAAGTTATTTTTTCCCTCATTTTCATCATTTTTTTACTTGTTTGTTTTTCTTTCTTGTCATTCCCCTTCATTGTAAGTACATGATGCCATATTTAAGGATCTAATTGCAAATTGTATCATTTTGATAACACGTTGGATTAATGCCTTCATGCCCCTGGAAGTGACTCTGTTATTATATTCATCTTGTTTTTTTCCATCTTTGTAAACATTATTGTTAACTTAACTGTTATTTAAATTTATCTCCCCGCATCATGCATCCTCTTGCCCGTGTATATTGGTTACTTTTGTAATACCTTGAAGCTCTCATATTGGCGACAGAACTGATTTTGTACTGATGGGACTAGATAGTGATCACTCTTGTTGACCAATCCTTTGGTGCCAGTGGGCTGTGCTTGCTGAGATGATATTAGTTTCTCCACAGTATTGGGGCAAGTTTTGTAATCTAACATGACTGTGAAGTGACAAGCTCATTTCTTTAATATGATTTTATTTCAGTGTGAAAGATATGAAAAGACAAAATGAAGAGCTTCCAGAATTGAAAGATATTCACCATGATGGCTATGCCTACAAAACCATTTTTGTGATTATTGTAAGTGAATACAATGTTTGTAAGAAAAAAGGTACAATATACCATGTAACCTGTCAGTAATATATTAACCCCGGGATGTATGCATAACACACTGACCTATAAGGAGATATGGTTATCTCTATTCTACAATGCAAAAAGTGGTACTTATGTGCCACGGGGACACTTAAAGTGTATACTTCTAATGACCTGGGCCCCATTTTATCAAAGATATACATTATAGTAATCAATTATAAATTTCCTTTTTTACCACACAGGCTGCCATAGACTTACAATAGAAATCAACTATAAAATCAATTATAACTCTCCATAAAACGGAACCGTGAACCAAGCTAATAAAAAATGTGCTCATTTCTATTCTGGGATTATCCTGAAGCTCAGTCAGGAAGGGGAATAACTCTAAAAATTGCCTTATACTAGAAATCTGTTAGCATTGAACTATTTGTATGGGGTAAATGGGTATGAAACTTCTTTTTTTTGGGGGGGGGGAGGCTGATTTATGGCATAAAAAGAGTAAAAGAAAGTGTTGTATCAGTGAGCTTACAGTTGGCTTGGAAAAAGAACAAGAGTAAAAAGTATGTACATGTTGATTATGAGTAAAGATCTATGGCGGTATTCTGAAAGGTGTGAATGTACTGTGAATGTACTGTGAAGGCAGAAAGTTGTACTGATTACTTTATGCAAGAACATCATGTTGTATGCCATTCATTACCCCTCCCTTTCTTCTGAGAAAGTTAAACTTTCCATGTAAATAAATTGACTAGATGCCTCCTCCAAGCATCTATGTTGGATATCATCCTGTTCAGATATTTTTGCTGATACCTTTTTCCGGGAAGAGGATAAAATTGCCCTATGTGTTTGCGTTTCTCGATGTTTCAGCCAAAAGTGTTACACAGACTGGGGATGTTTCTGCCGATCCTACCGCTATTCTTAAGATGTACTGGGATACAATGTAGAAAAATAAGGTTGGGGGAGGGAGGGGGAGTGAGATTAAACATGATCGGGGGGCATTTCATGAAGCGTTTTGTCTGACAAGTTGTTCGGACAAATTTGCTCTCAGCCAATCAGATGAAAGGATTTCAGTAGCTTGTAACAGTTTTTATAAAACTTTCCGACCAAAACGCTTCATGAAATGCCCCCCAGAATGCACATACCGTAGCATATCATGCTCTTCTTCTTTCTGTTCATATATTTAATTCATATTTCATTCTTGTCATGCATGTATGGCATCGGATTCAAGCAAAGCGTTCCGGTTTTAGCGGAGGTGCATGGAACGCTAATGTCTTCTACTCCATTCCATTTTAGTACGAATGCAGATGTGGGGCTACGCTTCCAAAAGAACAACGAGAATTGATCTGTTACTCTGCTCTGATATGAAAGCAATATATGTGTACTAAAGTATGTTTGATAGCATTATCACAGTCGTATTATTGTTGCATTAAATGCATATTATATATATAGTCATGTAAAGTGTGTAATTTTTTGGAAGACAACTTACTGACAGCTGATTGGTTCAGAGCCCCTACGTTTGATTTTTTTTTTTTTTTTTTTTTAATAATCAGTGCTGTGGGCTGTTAATCAGAATACTTACATCGTATGTAGTCTTCTTGTTTTTCTTTTCAGTGGTACGAATACAGTATAACTGCATAGTGCTGCTGTGATGTGTATGAAACTAAACTTTCTCTAAAATATGAGATATAATGAGGCGGAATTTGCTAGAAAAGTTTACTTTTTAACAGTAACGTTGTGAATGTCCCGCCCTGTGTGATTGTAGTCTTGTGAGTCAGACTGTGTGTGTCGAGTTAAACAAGACGCATGCAAGGTTGATGGTACGTGTACATTAGTGTAACTATCTGTGACTGTCTACTGAAGCATTCTATGCAGATCTGTGGCTGACAATTGTTGTATCATCTTCTGTACCCTCTCCAAACCAAACCTATTGTGCTATTGCGTGCTGTCAGTATAGGTTTCTGTCTCTTGCATTCTTGGCAGTATTAGCATACAGTAGGCGCGGTCAGACTGGCAAAAGATCGCGAAGTTTAAGATCGTAATCTTTAAGATCTCGAAGTTTTGCCAGTGTGACCGCAAACTTCCCGTGAAACTTCCCGCGAAACTTCCCCATCTGTTTGCGGGCGGTGCCTCCGAAGCGCAAGGCCATTGTCATGTACAGATGTGCATTGTTACATCACAATCACTAGCCATCGGACGGCGCACTCTTGCTTGCACGCGTACCAATGGCCAAAACGTCGCGATCTTGAACTTCTCGATCTTTTGCCAGTCTGACCGCGCCTTGTGCGTGTTTTAAACCAGCTGGGATCCAATAGCATGATTGCTACTTTGATTCATTTCTATCACACACAAACAAGATACATTGGCAAGCACAGTGATAGACATTTGTATTTGACACCTATGTATTCTTAAAAGGAAAACAAAACTGTTTGTCTATTAGTGGATATGTGAATGCAGAAAATAAAACAGTTGCAAGAAGAGGCACAGACCCTCTCACAGATAGTTCCTGTAAAAGCTGTTATTTTATTAAGGGTTAATTTTCGTGCATCCCGTGAATCACTGTTGGGCCACAAATTTAACAACATGGAAAAATATCTCGAAAGGACTGGCATTAGTGCTCTAATAGCCTCAATATCAAATCGTGAAAATGTCTTTGACCTCATTTGCGCAAAAATAACAGCTTTTACAGTACCGGTACACAATGTTTTTGGCTATGATATTTACTGTATAAATTGAAGATAGTAAATTTATGACATAAAAATACAGATGAAGTTTTTGTGCAGGAAGTGCAGTTTAAAAAGAAATTACAATTCAAAACAAAATGTGTCTTACTGCAATAGAAAACAGCTTTCATTTCTGGGCTGTACAACAACGGTAAAGAGAACAATAACTACAGTATATGATTAGTGTCATGTAAGTGATAAAAACTCGAGATCGTAATGCAGTTTTGCTCTTGTGTAAAGGATGTGACAATACTCACTTTGCTTATGCGACGCTGAGTAAATGCAAAACGACGAACCTTGCCATTATTGCTGCTTCTAGCCCAGATTTCCATTAGAATTGTAATATACAATGTACATGTTCAATAGCAGTATTACTATTACTGCAACTGCATATATCTCTAGAATGCCAATGAGCTTCACATCTGCCTTTCGTAATCGCCAGTATTGTGTGCTCTGTCGCAAATACGGCTCCCACTGTAATTGTAACAGAGACCAAGGTATCGGTCTGTACTACAAATCTTTTACGTCTCAAGCTGTGTTCTGTGCGGTGCCGCGAGTGAGTTACTTCGCAAGATGGCACTCGATTCACACAGTGTGCGACTACTAGTATATTATACTTGTATATGCATGGCCTACGACTACTCTTCATTATGCAATATTACATACTTTGCGTGTGACAGTGCTGACGACAATTGAAATTGAGTGTAAATAACAAGTCACAGCATACCTACTGTGTAAGTAATTTCATTATCACAAACATCTGTATTCCAAGCATGACTGACTGACTGCGCTGTATTATCACATATTGATCAAAGAATGGGACATACATTGTACGTTGTGCCGCCTCAGAAAATTTCTGTGAATTTTCTGTATACTTTTCTGTATACTGCGTGCATGAAATTTCAAGCTGTTGGTATCAAGTAATCCATGGTGAGATTCTTGTTTCATTTACATCAGAGTATGCAAGTATTATCAAGGCAAACAGTGTGTATGTATCAGACTATAGATAAAAACACACTTTTTTATTCACATTCACATGTTTTTTATATTGGGATCACGTTGTGTTCAACTTGTTACCAGTGATTGCACAAACTTGTGATTTATTACATGACTGATGATTTTTCATTTCATGTTTTTGAGGAAAGTGTTGGGGGGACAAAGTTTATAAAACTATGAAATTTTGAGCAAATCTGTCACTGTGCAATTGCACATTATACAGCTAGCAGATAGATTTATAACATTTACATATTAGGAGTTTGCATTGATTTTGTCCAAGCTGCAAAGGTGATTTTTGTCACCTCACTACAAGTGTAAAAAAATACAGAGAAATATTATGTCTTTTGTAGGTTAGAATTCTTTTTCCTTGTAATCCCCGGAGTGCTGATTAACACAGTAAACCCCACAGCTTTGAACACACTGTCCAAAACTCCCCGGCACGGAAATGGTTAAACTGGTTTGTGTGGGGTACTTGTCTCGTGCTATGTGAGATTCTTGTCAACAGATTTCTGCCTTGTTCTCAATCTAGTTCATAAAGATCAATTTATATCAAGAGTCTGATCCATTGCTAATATATACACGTAATAGTATGTTCCATGTAGTAATGACACCACGGCTACTCTTTCTACACATGAAAATAATGAAAACAGAAGGCCTAATAATGCAAGATTGTCAAAAAAAAAAAAAGAGCTTGCTTCAGAAATTTCTGAGCACTTCAATGACTAGAATGAGAGGGTCTGTGTTTAAAGCAAATCATGTTTTATTTTGAGGTGAGTTTTAAAAGATTCCAGAAAAGAGTTACTGTTGATGTGGATGGGCAACTTGTCCCCCAAAACATCGGTGTAAGAACAAACAGTGCCCGATCACCATAGTTTTTAGAGCACAGGGTTTGGGAGGCAGCTGGATGTGAACAGAGTGACGGGAAGGTGATGTTGATGATGCTGAAGATGTTGATAATGGTGAAAGGGACAAAAATCAGTGGGCCTTGTTATGAATTGTGTTGTACGCAAACAAAGTTAAGTCATGAAATATATGCACATGTTCATAGGAAGCCAGTGAATATTTGTATTGAAAATGTGAGGATTCCCAAAGACAAGTGGCTAAATAGAACCATGAGGTGTTTGCTTTTCAGCGTCTTCGTTTTTTTTTTTTTTTTTTTTTTTTTGTCATTATTACAGATATGCCAACTGTTACTTTTTTGCAATGTTTTGTACTCTTTTTGGCTAAAAATACCACAGGTTTCATGGGAAAAGACTATTTTGCCCTTATATGGAGAAAAAGTAAAAATACTGTTTTTCCACCAAAAATATGCCTTTTAGGCCCTGAGAATACTGCAGTGCTATTTACACGTTGGCATCCCTGTTACATCAAAGTTTGTGTTGAATCAGTGGAAAATCAATTTTACGGTGAGGCTTTGGATTGGTGGTTGTGTGGAACAACTAAGATATGCTGCATTGGCTAAACTGTAATGTCTTCAAAAGACGTAGTGTGACACGTGTGTAAGTTATCTTTGTCGAGCACAACTACTGTGTTCTCAAAGGATTTTGCTTGTTCTTCATTTCGTTTTTGTTGGTTGTGGTACTTGTACAAATATATTTTTGTAAACAGCCGTTCTCATAATTAACTTATCAAGAAACGGACTGTTGTGTGTTACATTGATTATGGTCTGAAAACCCCTGTGATATTGATAATGATTACGGTTATATGGGGAAAGAAAAAAACAACAACAATTTATGCTTATGTAATCCTTGAGAACAGAATAACTGGGATTTTTTTTTCTTATTATGCATGCGTATCATAATTTCTAAACATAAATTCCTTCAAAACCAAAGATTGTTTGACATAAACTACATAATCTTATTCTGTGTGGACAAAAAATTAGTATTAAATAGATCAAAGATTCTGTTTTAAGAAATTTGCTATTTTTTAATCGATTGTATTTTTAATCAAAGCTACAGTGCGTAACTTGTCTTAAACATTTTATTATAGTTATTATGATGATTATTGATATTATTGTTAACCATTATTATTCTCATTGTCATCAAGGTAGTTATTATCACTGTAATTGTTGCCAAGATAAACTATGTATTATAACAGCTGGCTACCAAAAATATTGCCAAATGTGAAAGTTAATTTCCAAATTCCCATGATGTTAGATATTATGGGGCTAACTAGTTCAACATGTGTGTGCTTCTTTTCTGAAATAACCGTTATCGTTTAGTTTCAACGTTCTGTCACTATCAAGATGTTATGCCTATCGTATTATTCTTTAAAGCTCCTTTTTGTACTGTAGTCAGTACCAGATAATTTAAGTTTCATACACCATCCACACATTTGAAACTCTTTCTTCGTATAATGTCTTGTCACAGGCGGAGGCTGAAGTACGGTGTATTGATCCCTTTAGAAGCAGAAGGTTGCAATTTGTGCAGACCGTCATCAGCATCAACACCTTTCTGACTCTGAAAGGAAAGTGTACCGCATGGAAAACCTTTCCACATGTACAGTTATTGAAACCAAAGCGTTGGATTAGTTAATATACTTACCAATATCAAACAATCTGACAAACATATATATCGTAATAGCCCCCTTTTTTATTTCTCTAACTTACGTTTAAACTCAGATACTGACAAACCCTTCTTAAACATATCTGTTGTTTTGTTTGTACTGTCAGATTCTCGTTGGGATCAATTGTTACTTTTTTTTTTTTTGGATATTGATGATATTTGAGACAAGGAGTATGCATTAGAATGCTGTAATTTGCCAAAGATTCCTGTGTAACCGCATTCATGATGTATTTTGTGCTGTACCAGATACTTTGATATAATGTGCATGCTCTAACTTGTGCTTCACTTACCGTAATGGATGGACTTTTTCCAGATGGAATGGGTGGCTACAAGCCACGACGCAGTGGAATTTGAACGCATGTATTTACCTTGTATTTAGCCTTTATCCAAGGAGTGGCCTTTTTGTATTTGACAAGTGAATGAGTCTTTTGAAAAGACAAAGAAAGAAACTGATAGTCTTCCTCCAAGCTGTTTTTCTTTTATGTGTGTATGTGTGTTGTCTCCTTCCCTCTCCCCATGCAAGACCTAGTCTTGAAATATCTATATCGATTTTGTGATGCACAATTTTGGATAGTCTCCATTCCATGTTATATTAAGCAACATCTGCATTTTTCCATTTTTTTCTTACCTTTCTTTCATCATATGCTTTCATCGTCATTAAAAAAAAAAAAAAACTTATTCAAATATTTCCTGATTACAAATTGTAAACGGTTATTTGTGTCAATTTCTGTTTTCAGACACGACATCATTCTGCCCTGTTTGCTAAATCTCATTGGTTGGTTAGCTTTTTGTCTGAAAGCCTGGTCAAGGACATTTTCTATCCCTATTCCCTATTTCATCTCCTTTTCACCTTTTACAGCTGATTCATAGATGGCCTCTTTTTAAATTTTGTCCATTATACATTTCTTCTGTCCTACTCTCCTTGGTATGTATAGAGATCAGTGCTTCTTCCCAAACCCCTCCCACCCCTCCATCCCATGATTCTACCACCCCCTTTTCCCCTACCCCCTTCCCTCCTTATCCCCTTCTTTCCCCACCCCTGCTTCCCCCATCCCTCTTTCCCCACCCCCCTCTCTGTTCCCCATTTTTCCCATCCCCCTTCTTTTCCCATCCCCTTCTTTTCCCATCCCCTTCTTTCCCCATCCCCTTCTTGCCCCACCTCTTCCCTCCCCATCCCCCTTTTCAGATCTTCCCCTACCCTTTCCCTCCCCATCTCTCTCTTCTTCCTACCACTTGCATTCGATCCCTCATCTTTTCCCTATTCTTTTCCCTTCCCTTCCCCCCTACCCCTTGCCTCCTCAACCCCTCCCCTCCTTAACCTCCTCTTTTCCCTACCACTTCAATCCCTCCCATCCCTCTTCTTTTCCCTATTCTTTTCCCTCCCCCTTCTTCCCCTACCCACTTCCTCCCCACCCCCTTCTTCACCGTTCCCGCTACCCCTTCTCCATCTCTCCCCCTTCTCCCCCCCCCCACCACCCCTCCCTTTCCCCTTCTCTTCCTCCCCACCCCACCTATGTTCCTTCCCCTTTCCCTTGTCTTTCCTTGTTCTGTGTCTAAAAAGAAACTCTCTTGAATGTTTCTCAAAGCGAAGCACTAAGCATACCAGACAAATGATTGTAGGTGGAGTATTTTCTTCAGAAGAAGAATGTTTGGGTCATTTTTTTAAAAATTGTTTTGTACTGGTCTTCGTTGTCAAATTTCTTTGTGTGTAAAGATCTCTAAGCCAGGAATTTCTTGCCCCTTCCTTCTGTTTTCTGAATGTCTGTGTGCATTCCCGACTGTTAAAGTCTGTTTCTGTTAATGACTGCATGATGGTTTGAGAAGTTTCTTCTTTCATTCTTATTGTAATGAGATTGTGCTAATGTGGAGTGAGAAATTCTATCAACAGAATTGTGTATTCTCTGAAGCAACTCTGCAAATACTTGCAATATATTGTGAATAATTCTTGGCATTTACATTGTGTTTCAGCCTCTAGTCTTGACTTCAGCTCCAGGTATTTTTTTTTTCACTTTTCTGTTCCCGTAGGAGCTGCCCAGACATGCATAGAAGCTGATGATATGAGGAGGATAATCATACATGTTGAAAACATAATGATTTTTACTGTACTTGAGATGATATTGATATTAAGAAGAGTCCTATCTAAATGATTATCACAGTGAAAGGTGACTCTTGTTATAACGGAGTCCTTGGGACTGGCAGTTTTCATTCGTTATATGGAAATTTCAGTATAATCAGAGGGAATTGCACCAAAGATTTTAAAGATTATACTTTCGGGACCCAATACTTTACTTTGTTGTAAAGGAGTGTCATTACAATAGTGTTCATTGTAACAGGAGTGCCCTGTACATGGAATCTTAGTAGTTAAGTACAATGACATGTGCTCACTAACTGGTAGTACACGTATATGCATTGGTCGTACCACATCAAGTAAACTTTCTTCCAGTAGAAATTATTGTTTCGCCATATTATCGCATTGTACAGATAGTTGCCCATAATAACTCTTTTGACAGCTTTTGTAGACTCATGCACAGGCACTAAAAACTGCAATTTAGCAAGAAATCCCATTATGGTTTCATGTATAAGCTGTAAGGACTCGCTACCCAGCTTCTCAGTGATATACCAGTGGATGAAAAGGAGCGTGCTTACTGTGGTTATTCTGTGAGTTGCCAACCACTTACATTTTTTTTTTTTGTTTCTTGAAGATGAAGAATGGGATGAAATTTTGTGGGGAGACAAGTCAATCACTCAGATATTGATGGCTGTTCAGGGGAAACAATTTTATATATAGCCCTAATAGAAGGACCATATCTTACTGGTCTTTGAGGCATACAAAATTTGCGTTCACACTCAGTTGCCAACATTGAAGTTTGGGTCGAAAACTGAACTGTTGATGATTAGCTCCACTCATGAATTCACAATGCGGGTTCACATGCGCACCTAAACTTACAACTTACAAGTTACAACTTACGAGTGAGCCTCACTCAATGATTTCAACGGAAGTGCAGAGTCTTTGCTAGATGACCTTATGCCCATACAATATAGAGCAGCGAACAAGACGTGAGGTTCACGCTAACTCACAAGCTCGTTGATTATTGTGTCCACACGGAATTAAACTATGAGTGGGGACCCCCGTGGCTCTTGGAGAGAGCGTAAACCCTAAGATGTCTTGTGGTTCTAGTCATCGACTAAACGTTAAGATTGCTAACTTTCGAGCACGTCCACACCGTGCTAATAAAACCACAAGCTAATCATTGAGAATTATTAGTTTTCGACCTAAACTTAAAGTTTAGGAACAGTGTGTGAACCTAACTAATATGGTTCTTGCTCAAGGCAATATACTCTTTATGTTCACCTCAAGGCCAGCCAATGTCTTGTAGATATTCAAACATTTATTGTTCTTGTTACAACAATGCTTGTGGAATGTGGTTACACTGAATTACTCTCTCAATACGGTTGGTGATCCAATAAACAAATCATACTGTTCCTCGGTGAGTACAGAAGTTAACCCGTTAAGGACGAGTCGGGAGTATACTTGGGCAAGTGTCTATGGGAAATGCATGTTGTTGCAAAGTCAGCCTGTCCTCAGCGGGTTAAAGTAAGATGAAGAATCATGTTTGCTTGAATGTGCTGAATAGAAAGATACCATTTGCTATTAAACATCTGATATGAACCCGTGTGAAACAGGAGTTTATACAGGCATTTAGCTTGACAGAGGCAGTATTGTATTCTTCATGTGTTGGTGGAATCACAATTTTTCTGTTTTTTTTTTTTTTTTCAAAGATATTGAATATGTGAATATCTATCAATCCCGAGATGATCTCATGATAGAAGTGAGTTCACACATACAAAAGTTCAGTAAGAAATGCTCATGATCCCCATATTGTGCTAGTGCTTTGGAAATCCAAATACCAGGTAAGAAACACTAATCTGTGTATAATACTGGTGATTTCTCTGTTGTTTAATAAGCTAGAGGTGTGAACAAGCTACGTGTGAATATATTTACAGACATGTGAACACATTGGCAACTTAACTCTTTATGTGCCACTATAGATACCACTCAGTTGACGGCGTGCCAAGTTTGCATATTCTGCTCAAACGCACAAACCTGCCAAAACTGATTGATAAATTGCCAGATGCCGCAATACATCAAATGCGTTTCTCTCGATTTCTCTCCTGTCACATGTAGCTTGCATTTTATGTGGTGATTGACTGTCGGGCAGTATCCCATACTGGATTTGAGAGTAAATTTTATAAAATTTACTTCAAAGTAAATTCGAAGTTTCTGTCACCATTTTGTGTACAAAAGTCATGGCTCTACAATAATGCAACTGCTGGTCATTTAAAAGAAAAATGATCATAAATTCATCACATGATTTTACTTTTAACATCTAAGTAAAGCTTGGCAGTTTCTCTACAACTTTGCTCATTACATGGCCATCATAACAAAAATCTATGAAAGTTACATAGATGTGAAAAAGAGGAATGTTTTCCCAAGGTATGTTACATTGCTGTCTCAGAATAGTGTGGCACCCAGGGGGTATACACCATGGCACATAAAGAATTAAGTCTGTTTATCATATCCTGTGTCTGAGTAAACAGATATGGTAGGGCCTACTATCTTCAAAACCATGTGTCATATCTGTTTATAAAAATTAATGTTGATACTTGCCAATCACAGCCTATGAGAGCAACGGGGAAGAACAGTCTACATTGTGAGAAAGCTATATTTTTATGTGTCAATTTATTTTTACCCCCTTAATGACACTTCCTGCTCTGTTGTCAAATTATTAGACATAAAAAGTGATTAATGTTTGATTTTATTTCTGTGGCTGTGTTATCAGTCACAGTTTTGATAGATTTGTGTCCCACCATTGTGGATTGATGGATCTATCGACAAGGTGCTTTTGCGTGTAATATCTCAGATAAGTCCGTACTGTTCAATATACAACTGTGTCCAGTTTATTCATGGATTTGGGCTGTCAGCAGAAAGTAATTCAAATGATGAAAATGCAATGTAATAACAAAATTGAATGAACTTTGAATAGATGAAGCTGCCCCAATAATTGTGTAAGTGCTGATGCCCTTTTATGAATTCTTTTTGTTTTATTTCTTATGTTTGTCTTCATTTGTACAACTATATGACTTATGTTGTGCTTGCGTGTTATGTATCAGTACCATACACTATTATAAACCTTTAGCAATCTTGTATAGATATCAATGCAACAACTCTTTTGATTGTTATTTTTACCATGGCAACGTCCTTCCATTAAAGCCATTTAATTTCTGCATCATAAACTCACTGGCCGAGTTTGTTGTTTTCATTTGAATTTTCTGTGCAGAGTGGTCGTTGGTTTCCGTAATTATGCTTCTGCAGTTATAGCGATGGTAATGGTTGTGGGGGGGGGGGGGGGGGGAATGGCAGGATCCTGTATTACTTAGACTGAACATTGAAAAGGAACTTACAGGTTGAGGTTCCGATAAACCACGTAGTCAAGATGGACTAGTAGGTAAAAGATTTCATCAAACTTCATAGTAAAATATTGAACTTAATTTTTAACTCACACACACACCCAAACACACGTGCATATACGCCTATGACACACATTCTTAGTTTTTAACACACACACGTTCATTATTCTGAAGGTTCATTCTTCCGAAACACACAAAGTTCCTACACCTAGATGTTTGTAATAATGAAAATAAAATGATGTTCATTCAAACATTTGCGGCACTTTTCCAAGGTTCGTCAGTCGGATAATGAAATAAGTTCATTTATAAGAAAATGAAAGAGGTACATAGGTTTTGTACTTGTGAACCTTTGGAATTACAGCCCTTTTTTTATTCTTGAATTGATGATTCTTCAAAATAACACAGCCTATTCAATTTTTGGAATAACGAACCTTTGAAATAACGAATCTTTGCAATAATGAACTTGAATATTTCATTTTTGGATTAACAGACCTTCAGAATGATGACCTGTAATCCCATATGTATTTTCAAGGCATAAGGTACTGTAAAAGTGGAAATTTTCGCGGTGTTGAAATTTTCGCGCATTTCGCGCAACCAGAAATTAGCGTGAAAATAAAAACACACAAATATTTTTGCTTGCCATACGATCCTGTGCCTGATGTCTTGATTCCGCGGAATTAAAAACACGCGAAACTCTTCTGACCCGGCCTAGTGCGAAAAATTAGTTGCACGAAAATATCCACTTTTACAGTAACTAACTTTCTGCATACTTCATCTGTAAAGATATATACAATATATACAGTATATGTGTTGTTTGAAGGTTTGCATGGTGAAGTTAATTAGGAAGAAAGATTTGCGGTGACAGTATACAGTATACGTGTCGGGTTTTTTTTCTTTTCTTTACAGATGAAGTATGCAGAAAGTTAGTGGTAAGAGGGTATTATTAAATTCTGACATTTTCTTTTAGATTTACTCCATCTTTGTGTGGAGTTGAGTTAAAAGTCTTGTTTACCTTTGGGAGCAGTGATTTAAAAAAGTGTTCAAGATACAGGTGTACCACATTTAATGCATATATGTGTAGGAATCTGGTGAGTTGTATCACAAAACATCCTACCATATAACATTTTTGCAATAAAGCCTAGAATATAAGAAGATATCAATTTTCTCATTAAAACGTAACTGCAGAATGATGGTTTAGTCTGGAAACATTTTTATTGTAGTTATATACAGCTGTACACATTTTGTATATTTAACAATACTTAACATCAATTATACAGCTTTAAATTTTTACATTAGTTGTTTCTTCACTAACTCACATTTTAGAACTATTTTGAAGCACTAAAGCTAGGTTTTTGTTTCATCTGCAAATGGTAAATAATGGCTTTAAAAGGAATGGGAAAATCAAAGCAAATTGAACAATTTACAGTAAAACCTCATTAAGAGATTGGATACAATCTAAAATGTATCTTAAAAGAATGGGGTTTTGCGTGTCCCAAGTCTCATATTTCTTTGTTTTTGTACTCTTAAAAGTGAGAAAATACTGACAGTAACACGGTAGATGTTGTGGTTTTGAGGTCCTCGTTATACATGAAAGGAGATAATTATAGGTTCCCCTGTACAATGCTATTAAATCTTTGTGAGCTTCGAGTGCCGATTAGCACAGGAAACCCCAGAGCATTGTACGTCACCGTGTCTATTTATCACTGACACAGAAAGGGGCTAGAATGTAAGCAACTGTGGGACAGCTACAGACTTTGAGATATCATGATAATAATTTAAATGAAAGAAAGATATTTTTCAGAGGGGTGAAGTTTCAGGTGTGAGTTTCTTCACTTTGTCTCCCTCTACAAATTAAATTTGTTAAGATCGCAACTGCTGATCTGTACAGATCAGCAGTTACAGATCAGCAGTTGTGATCTTCAACAAATTTAATTTGTAGAGGGAGACAAAGTGAAGAAACACATGAATTTAAATGATCCTAGTATGAACAATAGCTGTTACAATCAAATGATTTATATGAAAATCAGTTCAGATGGTGACATGGCCACACAACTCTCCCATTTGCTTGCACCGAAATCTTCACTAATTTTTCTTTTCACATGAATATACCAATGATGAAGTTTATTGCAAGATGAGTCAAGCACCATTTTGAAACATTTCAAAGTTAGTCCATCATCAGACAGAGCAAAATTAAACCTTTCCAGTATTAAATACCTCACTTAATTGTGATGTAATAATATTCTAGAACTAAAGTTCTGATTTGAAAATATCTTGTATTTCCTTTGTTTTTGTAGCTTTAATCAAAAATATCTCAACAAGAATGGAGTTAGCTTGTTTTGAGATAAAACTCTTCAAATATACCATATTATTATTTTTTTAATATATATCTGTCACATCAAGTGTGACCATCCAGCTCAAAATGTCCACAAAAAGTCACAGACTATGATTCTCTGTATGCGTACAGTATATGGACCAAAATTATAATTTGTTTTTACAGAGTCAAATATGTAAAGTTTGTCTTACCTGGGAGAGTTACTATCCCTACTGTCAGAATTTGCCGGATTAAAACAAAACATAAATCAAGATAAGTACATGTAGCAGTTTTTGTGGACCATATTTTTTTTTTCTAAACGAGGCACTGCTTTCACTGTGATTTTCATTGATACTTCTCCACAGTGTCTGTGACCCTTGTCTTTAAATCCTTTCTTCAGCTCCCTTTTCTATGAAACTGCACTTCCTAACTCTCTCTAGTATTTCAATCACTTTTTGAATGGGTTGGGTTGGTCTAATTTTAACATGTTAGATTTCATGTCAAAGCTTAAAGCTTACTCTTTTTTAGTTGTGAATTACATACATTTCTAGTCTGTTTCCCTTTGTTTGTGCATCTTAAACTGATGTTGAAAAGTGAAAATTCATTCTGGCCTACTTTTTTGTTGGTTTTGAGCTGAGCAGTCACAAATTGTTTAATAGACATAATTATCTTAAGATGGCTTTGAAAAAGAAGGGGAGTTGTGAAAGCTGATTTTAGTGACATGATTTTTGTGACATTTTTCTATGCATGATTTTTGTGACATTTTTCTATGCAAACTAACAGGGCCATTGTGAGGTCATGACATTGTTTCTTCACACCATTTTCAAAAGAGATTGTGACCAGGAGTCACTTGTATTGCAAAATATTTCAGCTTCAGAATTCCCACATCTTTTTATGATATTAGACTTACAAACACACACACACACACACACACACACACACACACATAAATGCACATGCACACTTTTTTTGTTTTAAATAATCTTCATTTAATTTCTATAATTTCACATGATACACACACACAAAAAAGAAGAACAAAAAGAGTGGCTGGAATGTCTTAGAATTTTTAAACTTAATGCTTTTGCAAAACAGAAGTGTTGAAGATTATTGTTAAACACTGATATTGCAAAAAAAGAAATGTAATAGTTAAAGATTAGTGTTAAGCATTGATGTCCATGAACAATTTTGCAACTCACTGTACCACGAAAATATGCGAACTTGCATTAAATAGAGATTGAAGGTATAAAGCAGTAAGGTGTTCTTGCCTGCCCTAGTGCAGGATGTGACATAATAAAGAACAAATCTGTCCAGTCTTAAAATCTTATCAGCATTTCCCAAGGCTTTAACAGCCTTGCAATTTATATTTTTGTCACATTTTCATATGAACAGATAGAAAACAGCAACAGATCAATCTATTCTTATTAATTTGAGATCAAAGGGGATGGCTAGTAACCGATCAGTGGGAATAAGTGGGAATGCTGTGGGATGATTGTTCCAATTCTTGTGGGATTCATTTAAGAGTACATTATATATCTATTGTTGTGTGAAAATTATTTGCTTCAGAATGGTCTCATATTCAAATAATGCGCAGTTTAATATTTCCAGGCTAGCATGCCTGTACAGTGATGGGGCATTAAACCGCACATTACTTGAATATGAGACAATTCTGAAGCAAATAATTTTCACACAACAACAGATATATAATGTACTCTTAAATGAATCCCACAAGAACTGGAACAATCATCCCCCAGCATTCCCACTGATTTCCACTGATCAGTTACCAGCCATCCCCTTTAAAGCTACTAAAAAACAAAGAAAACAAAGTGTACATAATAAATTTAATAATATCTTCTAATATAAAATTAATATTTTCTTCTTATATGTAGGCTTATTAAGTGCATCATCACTGTAAAAAATTGTTTTTTATGATGACATAACTTTGAAAACGGCATTCATCTGTATTTGCATTCAAACTTTTCATAATAATCATAATATTCAACACATGACTGTATCAACATGAGCATCTGGAATCAACATTATCATAAATTGAGGATTACTAAACATATTACTTCCAATCCTATACATTACATGCAGTCTGTCAGCTGACTAAATGCTTGACCCAGGTTAATGATAAATTACAGTGGACTCCCATTATATTAAAAAAAAAAAATCCTTGGGACAGGCAATTTTCTTTCGTTATATTAAAATTTCGTTACCACAGAACAAATAAAAAAAACCATAGAGCAGATAATGTTATAATTTTGTTATAACCGTATTCGTTATAATGGAAGTGCACTGTACCTGATTTTTTTTTTCCTCTCTCTCTCGCACTTTTAATCGAGTAATAGACACCGTTGAACTTCCATCTTGAACTCAAACAACATTCATTCTTGCTATCTCTTGGCGATTTCATCAAAATTTAATGTATTTTTCAAAATTAATCTGTTTGTAAATTTTCTTACTACCATCCCCCCCCCCCCTCCATATGAAGTAAATACAATAGGGGCCTATTATTTTGTGAAAATATCTCGTAGAATTTCTTCTGAAAGACGAGAATTTTGTGATGTAGGATGAAATATGAATAACCCCCTCTAGTGGTGGCTATCTTGTTATTTTTATTATTATTATTTTTTTTTCTTCTCGTGGATGAGGTAGCTGGCTGCAGATGGGTTGCCTGAATCTTATCGTAGATGGCAGTAGGCAAGAAAACACGAAGTTGATGATTTAGACCGTGATCCCCATTATGGAACGTATACCATGTAACAAACATCAGGCATCGGCACTGCACTACACACACATACGAACGAAACCAACCTTGACACGACGAATGGTTCGGGGGAAACAAAAGGCCGTAATTTCGCACTAAATCCGGTAAGTTGATTCATGTGTCATTGTACTGGATTCCTTTCTGGCATTCAGTGTTTCAAAAGGTATCGGTGCTTGTAAAAAGCTTGACACGAATACGACGTATCATGTCGACGATAACATAACTAACTTTGATTCCTTTGACCTATTCTAGACTCTTCACTGATGACAATGATTTATAAACATTGCAGCCTACCTGTACTGTGTTGTAGTCCCATTCACGACCTTTCGAGTTGTGGTTTTTGTTGTTCAGTAGCAACACACATAGAAAACCTAGATATAATCTACCTCTATAAAAAAGATGGACTGATAATTGCTTTGACACTAATCAGTGATGCCACTAACTATGGAAGTCTGTACAGAGTGTGTCATGTCTGGATTGTAATGAGCTGAGCCGAGTCAAAGTAGTAAATGTAATCTCTATAACGTTAAAGTGTAAACAGAACACTCTCTTCACCATATTTTGTTTAGAGTAGGGGCCTAGGGCTACCGTGTAGGAGGCATATTAAATGTTAGCTATAGTCTACGTGTCTAGATAGACTTAGATCTAAAATGTAATTATATTTAATCTTCCTTCTTCATAACATGAATCATGCCTTGTAGTAAGATCTAGACTCTAAATAGAGCTAGAGCTCTAATTTATAGAAGATCTTGACCAAAAGATAGGTCTGTATCTTGTCAGGGATAAAATTATAGTTTCTAGACTGTTCCGCAGAGACTGCGTCTGGCTTCACGGAATCCCCTAACACTATAGAGGAGAGCCGTAAAATTAAGAAAACAATAAAAGAAACTCCTCTGGATAGATTTTTCTGTCTATATAACATCTTGACTAGGAATGAGATGAATAAACAGTGTAGACAAAATGGCACCAAGGTTTATAGACCTCCTGTGCCAAGATTTGACGGTACGCAATTTAACAATATTAACGTGCAAAAACGTAATAATACAGTGACATGTCAGTGTTGGTGTGTAGGTTTGAGATGTACATGTAGCCGGCGATCAAATTTTGGGCAGCTTGCTTTATTGTATTTTGCTGTTTATTCAAATTTGACATTTTATTTGGCATTTTATCTCTCTTTTTGTATGCCTTGTGATTACATGTCCGTACATACCATTAGAGACTCACTCTACTGCTGATTGCGTGCAAGTTGAATGTGACACATACTGAAATAGCTAAAAGAGGGTCCACAGATAGTCAATGGCACAGTATCACTATATCAGCTTGTCAGCCATGCATTAATTTAGCAGCACTTGGCGGATCTAGAGGGGAGCACACCGGGTGCACCCTCCTTTATTTTTTTGTTAAAACGGAATAATAAAAAAAAATGGGGGGGGGGCTATGTTATATTGCAATGGTGCGCCCCCCCTCCCACTGTACGGAATTCCTGAATCCCATTAGAATTGAAAATGCAGTCTGTTGTGGGTGCCCGATGTTCATCAACAAAATACTTTACTTTGCTGTGTGGTAGCGTGAAAGTGGTTCGGCATGTCTTTTTTTTTTCTTTTAAAATACTTACATCAAAGTTCCCAGTGGAATCGAGTATGTAGAGCATCTACAATATTACAATGTAGAATCTTTTAACTTTGAAAGACAAGGCTGAGGGTCAGGACATATATTCCAGCAAATTACTACCAGAAGTTCGTGCAGCTGCAACCAGGTCCCAGTTACATGTAGCCTCCACCTCTGATCGCTTGAGTTGTGCAACAGCTTGCACGCACAGAATCCGAACACGTACAATCACTGCAATCATTCAATAGAGTGTGTTGTGACCCTGGTAAGAAATTCACTGTGTGTGCAGTGTATTACCATTTTATAATTTGCAAATAGTTGGAATGGGTATCGGCAAACAAGAAATGCCTCCCCTGTGATTTCCATATATTCAGGTCCAGATTTTGTTGATGGCTCAATGAGTTCTTCTGCCAAAGCTTTTCCAAACCACTTTCAAAACTGTACATGTAGACACTGGGTGCATCTACTGGATTTTTTTAATTTTTTTTTTTTATAACTATTCCAAAGTTTCCTAATATGTATAGAATTTTCATCAAGCAAAAAAAAAAAAATGGTAGTTTGTACATTTGTAATAGTAAGAGGTGATTCACTGCAAAGTGTATATTTGGGCCAAAGTTGCTTTAGACTCATAACACGTCATGCTAGGAGGTGTGTGCTTAATATCATATGATGATGTCTGATGATCTGTTTCATTTTCTTTCTCAGAAGGTGGTTTTGTTTTGCCTAATGAGGCAGAGAAGTACAGTGTAATACATGTTTCATTTCAAACTCTCCTAGTCAGATGAAGTAGAATATTTATTTCAGAATAGCTGTAAAAATGAAAATATGTACAAAGCACTGATCTATTTTCTTCTGTGCACAGTCAGCAGATTAATCTGTTGCCACATCATATCAATATTATGCATTTTTTTTTTTTTTTTGTATAAACGTGCAAAGTACAAAATGAGGTCATCAGGAGGTTTCAAAGTCCCATGGTACAAGTGTACCAGTTGTCTTCCATCATTTGGCCATTGTACATCGGTTTCATACAGATGTATGCTCCTTCAAAAAAGAATGAAAATACGAACAAACTAGAAAAGCACTCATAGAGTGCAGCCCTCCGCCAAGTAGCTTATTTTCACCCATTATACACACCTGCTGAAACTTGCCTAATTTCCCAATACTGTAGAAGCCTTTTGTTTACGTTATCAGCTTCCAGCTGCGTGGTGCCTCGCTGGAGCAGAGCACGCGCTTTAGAGCGCATAACATGCAAACCTCAAATGTACGCAGCTTGAACACTTGTATGATATTTTTGTAGGGGCTTAACTCCTTTCGTTATCTATCAATAGTATTTCACGTATCAATATCCTTTCAATGAAATATTGAGAAAACATCTAGATGAAAGACTTCCATGCTATGTTTTTATACCAAATTTGATTTCTGGAAAAAAAAAAAATTAGCTTGTCCCAATACAGATCTTGATTTTCCTTTTCCCCAGGGAGGTTGATATCAACATTGTGCATGTACAGTGTACATTGTATGTCTTAGTTTCTGTAGATTTCTTAATAGCAATCTGTAAAGAGAGACTGGGCTTATACACCTGACCCTGTACTGTCTTTATGTATAAAATCTACAGTTGATTGAACCCATTTCAATGGCTGAGTCATGATTTTCATAAATCATGCTGTATTAGATTGCAAACTTTGTGAAATGCAGAGCCCACAATGGTATCATTGTACCAAATGTGATAGCGATTTGATATAAAGAACAGTATAAAGGGAGTTACAACCTGTGTAGTGCAAAGATGCAGTTACTCGATTTGTCGATTGAGATGACCATTCTAGCAATTCAATACACATTAAAGGACAAGTTCACCTTCATAAACTTAAGGATTGAGAGAATGTAGCAATATTAGCAGAACACATCATTAAAAGTTTGAGGAAAATCGGACATTCCGTTCAAAAGTTATGAATTTTTGAAGTTTTTGTGCTTAACCGCTGGATGAGAAGACTACTGCAGTGTATGAATAACTTACATAGATGTCACATGTGTACAACAATATCAGGAAAATATAAAGAGAATTTCACAAAATTTCATCTTTTGAAAAAAAGTACACATTCCCTTGACTCGTTACTGACATATGTTAGGGGTAATATTATTTCTCCTGCCTTTAGAAAGAGGCAAGTCAAGTGCTCTTTTATTATTTGGAAAAAAGTGAAAATATGTTGAATTTTCTTTACATTTTCTTTATACTGTTGTATGCATAAATGACTCACAAGCTGTAGTAGTCTCCTCATCCAGCGGTTCCAACACAAAAATTTTAAAAATTCATAACTTTTGCATCGATTGTCCAATTTTCCTCAAACTTTCACTGATGTGTAAATATTGCTGCATTGTCTCAATCCTTATGTTAATGAAGGTGAACTTGTCCTTTAATTTGTCGATTGAGATGACCATTCTAGCAATACACAAATACCATGCAAAATTTAAAAAACACTGCGTTTTATCAAGTCGAACAATGTGAATGAAAAAAAAAAATGTGGACCGTTAATATCATGATGTTGCTACAGTGTACATGTATCATATGTCTGTGATTATTCTTAGCAACTGAAGTGGAATGTGCTTGCTCTGATCATTGACCCTAGGGTCTATGCTCTTACTATAAGTGCTTGAAACCTTGTAAAAAACTTTGAAATAGAATCTGATACTGAATTAATTTCTCTTTGTTGTTGGAAAAGTACAACTGTATCTGTGAATGAAAATGGCAAAGTACGGTACTTATTTGGAAAAGAAAAGAAAAATTGATAGCTGAATGTACTGTTTAGACCTACTTGTAAAATATGACCCCAACATTCTACCGTACATTGTATATTAGACTCAATGCATGAAAATTTTAATATGCAAAGCACATGTAGTATTTGTCCCAAAGTTGATTTCTTACAATGTTGTGTCCTAAAGTTGTATGAAGGGGCATATGAACAACTATTGAAAAGTTACATACACCTGTACATGGTGTGTCCCATTGATTTTAAGTACACAGGTACATATGAAGACTGATAAAACTACCTCTTGTTCAGTGGCCTCTTGTTAACTAATTGTCGGCAGTATGGCCAGCCCCTCACAATAGACAGTCTCTTCCAATCACTCTGCTGTGCAGACTTACGTGACGATGGCATGTAGGAATATGGGAAGAATTCCCCTTTTCCCGTTAAAAGTGATCACCAATATGACTTGACTATACAGTGTAAATACCAAGGAATGAGTGAAGCTCACCAATTTCATGATTTTTCCTCTTTATAAACCATTTTGCGTGCTTTATTTGGTAGAATGGCCTTTGAATTCTGCTCGCATACAAGATGCACGTACGCTCAGCAGTCGCGTTCAGACCACTAAACTTGCGTGTGCACTAATGTACAGTATACAATGTAGGTCGCATAGTGTGTACAGCAGTTTGAATGGAAGATACTTGTCTATTGTGAGGGTCCGACCATTGACTGACCATACAGTTTTAGAAACAAGAGGCCACCAAAGAAGAGGCAATTTATCGGTTTAAGGTACACGTAGCAGGAAGTGCCCTTCATGTCGTTGAACCGTACTGTGTGCTCCAGAAGAACTGAAAAAGCAAAGCAAAAACAACAACAACACCTCTGTCTGTTATACATGTAGTACCTCTATCTAATCTCAAGTTGTGGTTGTGCGGTGCATGTTTCAGTTTTGATATATGTACAGCGTATTGTATTTTGGCATCTTAATAGGGCCATAGCGTGACACATTAGTCAATGGTGCAGGTGAGATGCTTTTGGTGTTGTTTTAGATTGATGTTTAGATGGTTCTTCCCCCCCCCCCCCCCCCCCCCCCCGTACATTATTGTAACCTTCCTAGTGTGATAAACCTAATCTAGCCATGGATGTGTAATTACTGCTGAATTATCTCAGCGATTGTTGATAAGAATATTCTGTATGATGTAGCAAATGCTAAATGTATGAGCCCTTACATTATATACATTGTATTATGCATTGCATACTTGTGCACTCTTCCAGTTCAACAAGTGTTTTTATGGTACATTTCTGTGTTTATGTGGGGGGGGGGGGATGAAAAAAATATTTATCATTTTAACATTCTGTGCATTTTATGCTGATTGTTCAGCATTCCAAGTGCTATTGAGCAGCACTTTAAGTCTACAGTGTACATGTGTTTTTGTAAGTGCATGTAATGTTTATTTGTTACTTTTTAATAATACTATTTTTTTCAAAGACATCAATCAATAGAACTTCATGCATACTGATTTTTTAATTTTTTTTTTTTTTTTTTATTCAAAATAGGCCTACCCATTGGTTTTGATAGCTCTGATATGCGTTTGAAGCATCCCTCGGATTTTACTTTAAGATATTCTTGCTATATTTGAGATGACTTTTGGCTCAATGATGAGAAGTCACTTTGGATTAAAGTTTCTCAATGAGATTCTCCTGTAAATGGTTGCAAATGAATAATGACCTTAATCAGAGCAGAACTTTGCAAGACTGCATGTGATCTGATGAGATAATCATCATGTATAACATGGATTATGCATCATGAGTGTAGTAAAGATTTAGGCAGGAGTGGACAGCAGCAACCAAGATTGAGAAACTGTTGAGTGTTGTCAATTCAAAAATACTCTGTACTGTGAAATTGTCATGAGCTTGATAAAACATTGTTGATAAGAGTGCAAAAAAGGGCTTTGAAGTACATTATATGGCCTCACTTTTGCTGAGGGACCCCATGACTTGTCAAACTTTGAAGAGATGAAACATACTCTTATATTGATACAAGGTATTGTACAGTGTATATGTACTGTATACAAGTTTGTATTGCTCTCACAGGAAAGCAATTTATCAGTCAAGGTAAGTGAAGGGTTTGATTGTGCCTCTGTTTAGATGCCTGAAACTTAGTGATTGTATAATAAGTAGAGCGAGTGTTACCTGTATAGAGAGGACTGTGTTGAATCATGTAGCAGATTACCCTTGTGCATCAAAACTTTCACTTTTATTGTGCGTCATAGGATGTATCGCACAAGCAAGGAGCTCTGTATTGTAGTTTAGGAACTTGTTGGTGGGTACTCTTCACACTAGTCTACATAGCGATGTCATATTTTGTCCCAGCTCGATATCAAAATATCGTCTGTTGAGAATGAGAAGGGCGTTAAGTTGTCTTGAACACTATGGGTTTAGTGAAAACTTAACGCCCTTATAATTCTCAACCGACGATATTTGTTGAATGATTAGTTCGCTGGCACTCGCCCTACCTATAGTACCACTCTGCAAACCTTGATACTCCTTATCGAATCATCACTTGCAGACCACAGGTGTGATATGCACCTCTCAATGCTCTGATTGTAGACAGAAACCAGAAACCATCACAGTCGGTGGTGGCAGATACCAGGGAGGTGGAAAGAGAACCAACTACCAGAACAGACTGGTGTATAGATCCAGAATAGCTTCTCACAGACCCGAGGAGTCCTATTACACACCTGTTTTGGACTCGATTAGTCCAAAACTGGTCAAACCAGTTTTGTACTCTGGTGTGAATCTGGTGATTGGCCCTGCGCCATAAAGCTCTGTCACTCGTGTGAGATTCAAGTGGCAGTCTGGTCTCAGTTGTATGTGATCTTTGGATGTTGAACTTTGCAAGCGTGTACCAAATTGCAATATGCCGTGCACATTTGCGCGTAGAAGGCTTAACTAGTTTCTAGTTACACGATTGTATCTGAGGAATTCTGCTTTTTTGGTGTCTTTGAATTCGTGTGATCTGTGCACTTGGTGGAAGATAAAGAAATGAGGATGAGGATGAAGATAGTTAAACAGAAAATCTATCCAAATCACTCCATTGTGTAAAATCAAACAATGACTCAGTGCATGAATACAGTGTATGCATGTCAACATTGCCAGAGGATGGATGTTCAGCATTAATATGACATTAGTTCCATAAAATGCATGTCAAATGTACTTTAACAGATTAAGGTACAAAATTTACCCAATTCCATTTATGGGCAATTCCACGGTATGTAGGACACAGATGCCGAAAATTCAAAATGATATTTGTTTCAAACACCATACATTTTCAGACAATACTTGAGTTGAAGTTTTAAGGATCATTATGTTTTTCAATAAAAGCGGCCATTTTGATTTTCAAAATGGCTGCCAAAATATGCCTATAACTCAATGCTAAGAAAGAGTGTATTGTCACATAATTTACCCTCTGTATATCCACTTTACTAGTACTCTAAACAACAATCTTTTATATGTATGCAGTTACCAGACGAGTCTTTTACCACATGATAGAAAGAAAAAGCTGGTTGCTTTAAAGGATTTTATAAAAACTTTTAATTAGTTTGACAATGATGGATGTAACGTCAGTTACCAAAAACAAGGAACTTTGAACTTTATTCATCAAAGAAAGTGAGCTGTATGATGTAACTTAGGATTTCTAATGTATGCCCATATGCCTTCCTTTCAATACCAGAAAATAAGGATACTTGGCATACTGGAGAGTCAAATGAACACATCAAAATGTGTAACGTCAGTTACCGAAACGTCATATACCAGTAAGTAACGTCAGTTACCATGTCAGTAATTATAACTTAGGCAAATGTTTTTACTTTAGGCCATTTCAATACATCTGGGAACTTTGATAGGGAATGATGTCATCACCATGGTACACTGTATGTCCATGGATACATTTTATTTTTATTCATTTTATCTTATTTATTTATTTATCTTTTTTTTTGGTGGGGAGGGGTTGAGCTTTTGATTTTCTGTTCAACACAAGTTTAAGGTTAAATCATTTGGAAGTTTAGGTTTACCACATGCAATATATAATGCACTCAAATTACTATACAGTACATTCACAGTCCTACGGGATGATAAAGCTACCAAATTTGTAGGCCTAATCAATGATGTGGTTGCATGGTAACCACCTTTTTCTATTGAAAAGCTTGTGTACAGCTGTATATCAACAGTTTTATAATCTTTACTAATGACTACTTTTGCTAGCATTTTTCTTTTTTTCTGGAAGCTTAGTGAAGTTTCTACCTAAAGGCAAATGCAGGAACAGATATATTTCTTCGCTTGCACTTAAATGTGTGGTTTAGTTAATATGGCACATCTTGAAATGGTACATAAGCAGGCCTGACATAAGGTATGTACTGTCATTACTGTTTGAAACTAACACTGATGTTGCTCAACATTTAACACTGATGTTGCTCAAAGTGAGAGGTGATTCTAGGGTAAAATAAAAAACTGTTCATATTTGTTGATTACTTTATTTCATTCATGCAGGGACATTTTTGTAATACATGATAATCATGAACAGGAAGATTCATTTATATTGATCTTAGAATTTTTTCGTTGCAAAGTTCTATTTCTTGGTATCTGGGATGTATTTGCAAGCCTTGATATACCAGTGAAAAGGAAAAGAAAAACAATTACATTCCTTCAAGCAAGGAATAAACAAATAATGCCCTTTTGACCAAAATAGCATGATTCTTCTTCACAGAAAAAATATTAAAAGTGTTTTACAACACTATTCATTTAAATCATTATTAATAATGGAGATTTATTTATGGCCCTAACAATGCCTTGAGGGAGAAGGAGTAAAATAAAGAAAAGAAGAAAGAATATATCACAGTAGATTTCATACATATATAGGCCCTATGAATATTTTTATTTGTATGTGTTTTTCCCCATGACCTGAAAGATATTTTTTTTTTTCACACACAAAAATATCTGTGTTTTGTGTAGTACTGCAGGGCATTATGGGTGGGTACTCTAGATAGAAACTTTCCTGTTCATTAAAAAAAAAAAAAACAACAACAACAACAAAACCCTTAGTTATGTCAATATTCATACTTGGAACTGCTGAATCTAAATGGCTCTCTGTAATCATGACTGTTGAATAAGCATTCAATCTTAAGACAAATGTCAAGAAATATCCTCTGGTGCATTTACATTATTTTTGCTCAACTGTGCTATGGCATGGGGGGGGGGGAGCTTGCCCCCTAAGGAACCCATCCCATTTGTGTCTTTAGATTTTGTTTTAATTTGTTGCTAAGTAAATGCCTGGGATTGTTACTGGTATACTGCAGCAGTATAACCTGTTAAATACATTAGTTCTTTGTAAACCCCATAGCAAAAGTATGTGTAACGTCAGTTACGTAACGTCAGTTACTGACATGTTTCCCTTTAAGTTTTCATTAAACACAAAGAAAATAGACTAATGTTTCATTTCATTTGGGTATTTGTAATTGATGAACCAAGGTATGATTCCATATCAAACAAATCACTCTGAAAGGTCAGAATTATAAAATATCACAGAACTATTCCTAATCATGATTTTCCATGTGTAAACCCAATGGCAAATGTAAGCGTAACGTCAGTTACGTAACGTCAGTTACCATCATGCCTTCACTGAAATTGGCATGGTGCTAAAAGGAAATATCTAAAGTGCACATTATTTTGCACAACTGTTCCTAAGAACCTAGGTATATTGCCATATAAAACACATGGAGTTTAGAAGTCAGGGACATGAGATATTTCCATTTAAATCTACACCATAATTTCCCATGTCCTTTTTCCGTAACGTCAGTTACCGACACATTTTCACTTGCTATGTGATAAGGAATGCAGTTTGAGAGAAAAACTTTCCACCTATTCCTTCACTCTCATGAACTCATTCATCAGTGCTAATTACAAGCCCCGGGTGCTTTCATTCACGAAACTACAACATAAACAATTTCATGAAAATCCTTACGCGTAACGTCAGTTACCGTGGAATTGCCCTTATGCGTGTCAAACCTAGTGCAACAAATTTAGGTGCAAAATTTACCCAATTCCATTTATGCATGTTGAAAGTGGTGCAACAGATTAAGGTACCAAATATACCCAATGTGGAGAGATGAAGAAGGATTGTGAGTATTTAATTGTTGGTCAAGATAATTGTAGGTGAACTTTTTATGTGCCCATGCACATGTACTTTAAAATAGTGTTACTTGCCAAGCATGTTCATCAGCCTTCAGTAAGCCATTCAAACTTGACCTAGTTGTAGAGTTTACAAGCTCACTTGGGTGTATAGCAATGTGCCTCAGTACAGCAGGAAGGCCATGGTGACATGGTCAGGTTGTTAAGGGAGATTAGGTAATCTCTATATAGTGACAATTTAGTTTCCAAACATTTGTGCCAATTGGCAAAGAAAGTACTCCAGTGAACATGTCAATCGGTCAACAAAGCACACAAATGGTAAAATGGGCACTTCAAAAAAAAAAAAAAGAATGTGCTGTTGGACTACTGGCAGTATCAAATGCTTGTTCTATCGCTATTGTATAGTCACTTTTAGTTATTGAAATTCTGCTCCAACTGTTGCACTGTACACTCAATTGACAAGTTATAATAAAATTTCGCTGACTCAAAAGTTACTTTAAAGCTTCAAGTATATACAGCCTTGTGACTCAGTGCACTGCACCAAAAGCAAAACTGTATCAGGAGTCCAGCTTTCAGAAGGGCAAGATTTTCCAATTGTTTCTCGTTCATCTATTTCTTTTTTTTTTGTTTTGTTTTGAGCTCTTTCCTTAATGATATTAAACCTTGCCTTGAACAAGGCCACAATGTAGGCCGTTTTGCCTGTGCTTTGATGAATTGATATCATTCAAAAGAGGGTTAGTGATGGGAACTATCCAGGCAGGCACGAGGATGCGATTTGATCGAAGTTGTGGGGTGCGGTAGATGGCAGCACCCATGTGTAAACAAACAAAAGTGGCCGATGTTCATCGATCATGATCGGTTTTCACAGTTTTCGGGGCAGGGTTAGGACTGCGCAACTACGGAAAGGGAGAGGGGAAGAAAGGGAGAAAACACAAGAACAACAACAGTGAAAAATACGCACCAAATGGTACATTGTAGGGTGGTTCGGAGCCAACTTTCCGTTATTGGTTTCAAGATTACCAAAGGGTACTGCTGTTGCCCACCAGAATCAGTCTACCATGTACCTGCAAAGAGAAGAGATGTATTATTACGATGTATTTTTATTTTTTATTTTTTGAGTTACAATTGTTGAACTCTACGATTGTGTGATATTGATTGGATTTGGAGATTTTCAACTTGGTGCGTGCAAAATGCATCCAACAGCACGTCGAAGCAAGAGCAAATTCCACAGAGAATTGTAGGAGAATATTGTCTGTGTATTTAATGCCGATGGTATTGCGACATATGTGCTATTCGTTCGGGGTTTGAAGTTGCAATGCGTATTAAGATGTCATACTTTTATTATAAACTTTAGCCGTGGTCACACTGGCAAAAGATCGAGAAGTCTTCACAATCGTTTGTGGGTGCTGTCTGGTCACACTGGCTGCCAAACATCTCGATCTTTGGATCGAGAAGTTTGGGTCATTAGTGCACTTTTGCGCAAGGAAGAAGGGAGAGTGTGCCGTCTGATGGCTAGTGATTGTGATGTAACAATGAGCACCTGTATAACACAATGGCCATGCGCTTCGGAGGCACTGTCAGCAAACAGGTGGTGGGCTGGTCACGTGACAAAGATCATGAAGTTTCAGTTTTTAGCGGTCACACTGGCAAGAGATCGAGAAGTTTGGCGGGGGTGGGGGTAAATATCCCAAGTTGGAGTGGGAAGTTTTGCAAGAAGTTTCGAGATCTTAAAGGTAGGGGATACCTTTTACAGACCTCCCAAAATGCAGCAAAACATTAAATATGAACCTCAGGGGACTTGTTTAGGCCACTGCTGAGAAATTTGGAAGTCAACAGTTATCTACAATTTGAATAATACACAAAACTCAACTACTCAGTAGTTCTGTGTGTCAGTCACACACTTAAGCCTTTTTGTTGCAGTCTTCTGTATTTTTTATCTATAGATACAAATCTAAAAGTATAAGAGCTGATGTAATACATGTAGCATAATAGAGTGTGTGGCAAGAATGTACATAGAAATGTTTGTAAGTTTTGATGAACATTCTTCACAAAATATACATGATGGACACACATGCATTGCATGGGTCTGCAAAGGTAGCCTAGCAATGTACTGGAATTTACGGTGAGCCCCGAAAAAAATTCAATTCAAAATTCAAAACGGTCAATAAAAATGTACTAAATGTTACCTTCCACTTTCAATACTTTATGGGAGTTTCTAAAATGATACTCTCTTCAACATACCACTGTATTTAAACAACTCTTCATTTGAGGCATGCAAATGGGATTCCCTACCTTTAAAGATTGCAATCTCAACCCACTGAGAATGAGTCCTGTGTAGGCCTATATACTCGTGCAAATGTCTGTGGGAAATTATGCGCGTTGTAGCAAAATCAGTCTGTCCTCAATAGGTTAAACTTCTTGATCTTTTGCCTATCTACAGTGTAACTATGCCTTTGGAGAAGTTCTTAAACTTTGGAAATTCCCCAACATCACTGGACACAAGGCAAAAGAAGAACAAGAATGTTTTTGTTGGAGTAGGTAACTGTCAAAGTGTAGGATGATTTTTTTTTTTTTGGTGAATATTGCTCAAACAAGCTGTATTGGGTGTGCTGCAGAAAAAGAAAGAAAGATGGTAAACTTTTGCCAAATCTGCTCGAAGCACAGATTTTATGATAGGAGTAGCAATTCTGTCCACAACACTTCCAGGTCTTCTACACCGCAGATTTGATTACAAAGGTGGCATGATCATACAGCTGTAAGCAGTATTGCTAGCAGTAAAAAGGAAAGATAAAAACACGAACAAAAACCAAGAAAAAGGTGGGGGAAGGGGGCCAAATGTGCAAAATGTTAACCCTAGCTGCCACCCCCTTCCCTGTCCATCTAGAGCAAGAAGTGGATATGGTGCATCGAAACTACACGGTTGGACCAGATACACCATGATCTGACACACACACTTTGTGTTGTACCGTAGCCCAATGTCACAATGAGACTTCTAGCAAAACCATCCAAGTCCTGTCAACAATTATAAGTAATGTTTATTGCCCGGCAATGATATTTATCAAGAAGAAGCTGCTACAAATCACAATTTGATGAATAATCGGCGTCTTCTGCTTCCGTGAACTGACAAAGCAGGTAATCGTTTTCATCTAGCTTTTTACGTGAGCGTGCCATTATGCAGTTTTTATTCTATTCACAAACTGTTATTAAGTGGAAAATGACACAGATACAACTTGTTTAAATTGCTCTTTAGCCTGGAAGTGAGACTATGATGTGCAAGAGGTGTTGCAGTGCAGAAACTTGTGCCTTTCTGTCTTGCTGTGACTAAACGGGCTCTAAAACGGAGTCATGCATCTGTGCGCGGCCATGCTGCGCACTTCGCTCACTGACTGATAAAATGAAGGCAGATTTCTTTCTCTCACTTTGATAATAAGGCATTTATATAAGGGGGGAGCACTAGTTTGGGATGCCCTAGATTTTCAAATGTGCCCTGAAGTCCTCATCAGATTGCGGACACAAGACTGAGTGTCTAGAATATATATCTGTCCTGTCCCCTCACACATATGGTTAGCTGTAAAATTCTCGAGGAACGTGTGGAGGGGGAGAAAAATCAGGCGGAGACGCGGAGAAAGAGGGAGAGAGCGAGATAAAGAGAGAGAGAAGGGAGAGAGCATGAGTGGCAAAAGTGGAGAATGAGAAGTTGGCTGCGAAAAAAAAAAAAAAGACGAAGGCATGAAAGTTTTCGCCAGCCCAGAGGGAGTTGAAAGGGGGTGACAATATTGTCAAAGGCATGGGAGACCACAAGTGGCAAGGGTTGAAAATTCATCATGCACTGTAGCTGTTAATCAAGACTCTGCTGTGTATTTATTTTTATCCCTCCAAATTTCCACATGACCTTACGACTTATCTTGCTTGGAAAGAAATCCTAACCTTTAATCTCTGAAATGACATATGCATGTTATTATAATTTTCTAGTTTGAATACAAACCTTAATAAAGACGGACAGTGCTTCTCAATGACCCCCACCCCGCCTCCGAATTTCAAATCCAGTGCTTAACTTTGGGCATAAAAATATAATTTTGTCAGTTTGTAGTTTTGTAGTATTTTACTGACATTTAACTCTAATCAAAACATAGAAAATACAAAAAAATACAAAAAATACAAAAGGTGTATGTGTGTGTGTGTGTGTGTGTGTGTGTGTTGGGGGGGGGGGGGTGGAGGGGTCTTTCTTGTTGCTATTCAGTCTACAAAATAACATCCCAGGGGGTGTTTCATAAAGCTGTTCGTAAAGTTATGAACGACTTATGAACAACTGGTGATCAGTTCTTGTGCAGAATTAATGAAATTCTGATAAATATAGCACATCAGAACTGATCACCAGTTGTTCTTAAGTTGTTCGTATAAACTGTAAGAACAGCTTTATGAAACACCACCCAGGACTCTGAGAAAAAAAATGATTCAATAGGTGCCAAAATGGAAAAAAAAAAAAGATACAGGTACCAAAAAGGGATCATAAAGAACCAATGTGTACTAAAAGTAAAATCTAGATGTAGAAAGTGGAAAATTTCTCCCAAACAGGTGCACAAAACAGAAATTAATCCATTTAGGATTGTGCCCATGGTGAGTCTTATGGTGAAGCTAGGACTCTGCCATGAAGAAAATGAGAGAAAAAAGTGGCAATAATAATCATCCATTGTATCACGTTTTCTGATGAGAGACTTTTCCAGATTATACAGTGCAGTGCACATACTGACATGTACTTGCACAAACAGGATGCTTCCGAAATCAAACTCTTTATTTCTCGAGAGAAAACACCAACAATCGTTCAGTTATGTGAAATTAGACTGATTTGTACTTGGGGACTCGTTAGATTTTTGTTTTGTGTTGTCTTGGTTTTTTTTTTCCCCTATTTGTAACTCGTGGGATTTGTGAAGAGAGGGTCCCTGAGAAATGGCTGTCGAAGAGATCGTGAAAAAAAAAGTGCTGAAAATCTTTACATTACCATATTTGCAACCGTAAGATTGATAAGTGTGTTAAAAATGCATGGATGTGGTGTGTGGCAATATTTTCCATGATTTAACTATCTTTCTCTCCCCCCTCTCTCTCTTTCAAGACCTCAGTCTAGCTAATTTCTCTTCCTCCTTTTGTAGCCTTTCCTACTTTCTTCTGTGGCTGCAAACTATTTCAGACTTGCAAAATGACTCGTTCATTACAAAATCACAATTAGAAAAACATGTTTCGTGCTATTAGAGCAAGTTACTTGCATATATGTTATTAAAGTCTAAAAGGAAACTTTTTTATTTCATACAGAATATGCTTTTAAAATCAGTGTTGTCTTCCAGTCAAGGTGTGTGTGTGTGTGTTCTCTTTTGTATTTTTAAAATTTTGTCTACGGATTAGTAGCCTGTATTGTAGGTTTGATCTGTAAAAACGTTATTGAGAAGTCTGAGCCTAGGACGATGATCAGTCACTTTTGCTGGCAGACTGCACACTCTGTGACTTTCACTCCAGTGTGCGGTGTGTGTGTGTGTACACCTGCAACGATACTAAGAAGATAACTCCTTGTCCATATCATCAACTCTTGCATGCTTGACAACTGAGGGCAGCCTGTTTGATCGAAAGGCCATGAGGTTTGTGACACGGCTCTATTTTCAGATGAACATGAAATATTGCTTGAACGTGTAGTATAGCAGTCTGCAAGGATGCTTATTTATCAGACTCTCCTACCTCTAAACTGGCTTTGATCAGGGAGGTGTTTTGATGTAAACTTTTGTGCTTTTGACGGCTGTGATTATACAAACGTGTTCTCTTGCAAGTCTGAAACACACCCCCCTTTCCTCTGTGTGGTTGATCCAAGTGAGCCCACAGAGCTGACATAAATAATTTATGTCCAGAAGATAGTGAGAATGACTTGGAGATTCTGCAGAGCTGCCGACCAGATCTTTTTTTCCCCTCTCTCGCTCTCTTTCTGTTTAAAGGTGTCTATCAGAATCTGTCAGAGGATATTTTATACGGATTGCCTACACGTCTGACAATGCATACACAGAAGTGTGATGACTTATTACCTGTTACATTCATGTATTAGACTAAAATTTCAAATGTTATTTCAGAGAAGCAAGTTAATGCAATGATAATCTTGAATGGAAAAACTAATAATACACAAACAACTTTTGAGAATTTTTTTTTTGATAGTATGATTTATTAAAATAAAAAGAAAATTAACTGCATGAGGTATCCATTAATAGTAACATTTTAGAGCTCAAGTGAAGTTATTTCAAAAAGTGAAAGTGATATTCTCTTTGTGAGAACAAAAATTTGATATTTTGAACAGGCCCCCATTGTTTAGTATCAGAATAAAATTGATAATCTCTGTTAATATCTACAATTCAATAACAAAGGAGACATTTGTATTGTATAGCATGAACAAAATGCCTTTTTACTGCAATAAAACCCCCCAAATAATAACAACAACAACAGCAACAGTGAAGCATGTTCATAATATTTAAGTTGTATACTAGCATGTACAATAGTTTGAATGCCCTGTCTGTCGGTGCATGACATGATAATAAAAGATCCCTTGAACATTTAACTTCAAAGCATTGTCAAAAGATGACATACATGGTCTAACATTTCAGGTCAAAAATAATGCTAATATGCAAGCTAGTGTATGTACATCTCTGTAATGTATAATGACTAAGAGGAACACACACACACAGACACACACACCAGTTGTAGTACTTGTATATCCGTCAGTCGTAAATTTGACTCGGACCTAATTTTTTTTTCTTTTTGCTCTGTCAGTACCAATGATTATGTGAAACAGGAAAATAAAAGAGCAACAACAGGAGAGGACTTTGTTTCACGATATATTTTAGCAGTCCAAACAACTTTCTGATTGCAAATTACATGGCAGAGGAAGTGGTCGAAATGGGCGGCTTGTTTTCTCAGGAAGTAATCCAAACGAGTATAATTTATGTCAGGTTGGCTCATGACCCCTCCTCCCAGTAACCCCACGGCTAATGAAACGTTACCGGCAATGTGTGACAATGCAACTTGCTGCTTCCTTAACCCCTCGCGTGCTGCTGCTGTCTTGCCACTCTTTAGGCAGGCAGGGTGCTACATAACTTTATTTTACCACTTGCCCAGTCTGGCAAGCAGATTTTGAAATTTACTGCAAAACACTTGCCCAAACATCAGTTTTACTTGCCTGAAAAGGAAAGTCCAAAATATGAGGAAAAGTAATATAGAAAATCATGTGTAAGTCAATAAAACATAATAATTTGAATAAACAGCACACATTGATTCGCACACTTAAACACAATGGAATATTAACTTTGTCTGATCAAGCGTTGCCGTTGCATTGGGGCTTCATCACGTTCATCAAGATTTAAAATGTTGCTGAAATGAAATATGAAGTGTGTTGCATTATCTTTTGGCTTCTGTATGGTTGACTTTGAACATGTAGGTTTGTTGGGGGAACAAAGGAAAAAAAGGGGCTTCAAAACTTTTTGCTTGCCCAATTTGGGCAAGCATTTGTTCTCATTGTTCAAAAACACTTGCCCGCGTTTGATTTTCACTTGCCCCGGGCAAGCGGACAAGTGCTCATGTAGCACCCTGGCAGGGCAGCAAAATTTACTTCTCAGGTCGAATGGGTACAGTTGTACAGTAGTAATTCCAAATGTGTTAGTTTCAAAATGATTGGTGCTGCATTTATGTGGATAATGTTGCACTTCTGTATTCAGCGAGGCATAATGCAGCGATAGCAATCTTGTATCCTCATTTGCGTCGAGTGCATGCAGATCAGTGTGCAATGCTCAATGACTGCATGAATTCCACTGGAGGGACAAAGAACACGAGAATGGCAGGTCCATACAGTAGTTCTGGGGGCTTCTGGAAATAAAAAGAAAAAGGAAAAAAAAATGTTTTAAAACATATTTTCCAAATATTTATGTCACATTTCCACAAGATTTGATTTGATTTCATTTCAAACTACATTTATTCTGTTAAACCAGAAAGATTCAGTTGCATTTTAATTGCGTGAATTTCGCGAGAGCCAAGATTTGCAAATAGAATGCATGCAAAAATTCTCGTCTACACTATGAGCATTGAATACCAGTGGCAGTTCGCAAAAATTTCACACCACAAAAAGGCCGTTGGCTACAATGCGATAAAAAAAATTCATGCCACGAAAATGCTCGCTTTACATTATGCAACTGAGTCAATCTCAGAAGAAAAGAAAAATAGGCATGGAATAAATATATGGCACACTGTAAAAATTTTCCTCATGCAGACACATTTCCTCTCAGACATTCAATTTTTTTTCTTTTCTATTTTATTTACAGTTATTAGCAACCATCTGTGTTGTCCAAACACAATATTCAGAAGAAGATATTCTTTGTGCAAACATCTCTTCAGCAAGATGCAGTATGAACATAATGAGCATAATGGAAACATTGGCACTGTTATGATAACAAATGAAAAGTTGGATACTTGCAGTGATTACACACATTATATCAATATCATCTGTTTGCTCAGCAAACATTAAGCTAGTCAGGTTTACCCCCTCCCTTAACATCCCAGCACAGGACATTAATTTTTTTTTTTTTTTTTTTTTTTTTTTTTTTGGTGGAGTTTGAATATGTTCAAGAGTGGCTCAGCCACAGGAAAAAGTGCCTTCCAAAGTCTCAATTCTTGGTAATTAGTAACACAGCAAGTTTTTTAGCTCTCAATTAATATGCAGAGGATACAATTTTATTTTAAAGTTTTAATCAGATTAATGTTTCTTTATGAACTTCAATAAAAAAGTTGTTTCCAAAGTACCTGTGACTATAGGGGCATTACACTACCACTGAAAGACCTTTTTTTTTTTTTTTTTGTACATTCCCGTGTTTCATTTGAAGTTATTAGGCAGTTGCAGGTATGTACAAGTAAGTGAAAAACTGGAATTGAAAAACTTTCATTTGTTTTTATTGTTTTGATTTTTTGCCAGTTTTGGCAACTAAGTAGGGTACAAAATGTATAAAAACTACTGATTCTTTTGTAATACTATTTTTAGGTTACCTATTATTATCATTTTTTTTTTTCATATGAGAGCATAGTTGCATTTTTTATGAATATAATCAGGATAGTATAAACCAGCCTGCCTGTTTGCAAAGGGCAAGTCAAACTTTGTGGCAGGGAAGTGCAAAAATACAATGGAATTTGGATGTTCAAAATTAGGGAAGTTTGAGAAGAACATCTTTTGTCATGCCCCGACTAGAGATCAAATATCATGCAAGGAGGGCAACACACTTGGGGATGGAACTTTCCCCCAATTCATTTTGATTATTTTCCATCAATCTATTCTCTATACATTTTTTTTTCTTTTGATTGGAGCCATTTTTTCAAAATTCATACCATTACGTACTTTCGTTGGCACCTGAGAATGAGGAGAAGGCGTAACAAAGGCTCTACTTGATTTATGGCAAAGTGGAGAATTGGCATTGTCTGTGATCGCTGGACAACTTTGACATAATGGCATCGTGTCCGTCATTTGTGAACCTCCATCACCCCTAGTGCAGCAGAAAATGCACATCACATATTCCACTGATACTTCACCTGTATTGATGCAAAGTACACTTTGTAGTACAATTATTGACAGTGTAGCATCCATTCAGATATTGTGACCCAATAATCATGTAGAAGATGCGTTGGTCGACAGAAAACACATTTTGCCTATACATACATGAATTCTCAATTTTGTTTTCTTCAATATTTCACGAGAATTTATGCATCATTTCTCATTGAGAATGTCATCCATGCTTCGTTAATCCAGTCAGTGCTGTAAGATAATGAGAAGGATATCAGTGGTGTCAGTCATGCTCCTGCATGTATTGAAAACAATAAATTAGAGTGAAATAGGTGGTGCAGGTTAAATACCTGGTAGTGTGGAGAGGTCACAGGTCTAGTGGGAAGGCTGGCCTGTTGCGAATATCTTTGAGAGTGCTCGTAGCAAATCGTGTGCTTCTGTTTTTTTTTTTTTTTGTTTGTTTGTTTGTTTGTTGTTGTTTTTTTTTTATTTGTCACTGATTTCTCTGTAAGGTGTGCCAAGGAGGTTGAAGAGATTGAGTAACAACAGAGTTATTCCTTTTGATCTATGTTCGAAGCTGCTGCTCAAAAATATTTGAAGTATGTGCCAAACAGGATCTGCCACGCCGATACGAAGACAATTGACTCGACAATTGACTCGTGTCTCATTGCATAATCACCAGCCACTTTCAAAGGAAGATATGTCGTTGTGATGGTAATTACTTTTCGCTATCCCTTCTTATGAAAGGTAGGTGGTACAGACACGAGGATGCGTGAACAGAAATTGAGGAAAAAATGCTGAAATGAAGATGAAAATTACTCGACTGGGCATACCCGGGCACTAATCTGATATATCTATCAATAAAGAATTGTACTTGAAGATTATTACATATTACTTTCATTTGGGGAAATTAAGTGGAAAAGTGATAAAACCAGCTTTCCAGGATGGTACAGTTTTAAACATTTTCACATAATACAGCTCTGATTTACACTTTTGAGCAAATTTCTGTACGGAATTGACCTGTTTTACATGCTTTATTATTAAGTGAAATTTCATTTCATCAAATAAATAAATAAGCAAAATATGGCCAACATTATGATAAAGTTCAAAATGAATCTTCAGATTGCACAGCAAGACAGCAGCTTGGAACATCGATCATCAAAGGCACAAGTGCACCTGTGGAATTCTTTTGTACATCAACTGGAGTTGACCATTACCGATGAGCATACATAGTGTACGTGCTTCATGCTCTTATTCTTTGACTAGTGCTTTTTGTGGTTTTTGAATGTACCCTGGTAGGCAGAGAATGAATTGGGGGACCCATGAATACCCAGGCTAATGTGTCTTTATTACAAATGGAATAGCGTCAATGTCATCACCTCATTGTACAATGTCTCCATCAGGTGGTGATAAATATTTTTATTTCATTAAAAAAGTAAAATTTATTCAAATGGCAATTCCATTAACTTTCTTCCAGTACGTACAGCTTTATATTGTCTATGATAATGATGATCAACCCTTTGCCAATCATATTTTCCTAATTTCACTTTTTTCTTATAACGTAAGCACAGAAGCTATCTAATTTGCCCAGGAGTTACATTTTGGCTGCATCATGCGAAAGACACGTGTGGGCCTGTGTTGACCCTGCTGTTATTGAGTTTGATATTGAAAACATTTAAATTCATTTTCATTTTTTTTTTGTGGCATATAATTATCTGCATAGCATTTCGTGTTATTGAAACAAATTGGAATGAGATCACCTCAAACTGGAAGTCAAGAGTGAATTTCTATCAAAGTTTGAAATTCTATAACTTAATTAATTTTGCATCAGATTTTTTTTTTTAAGGTGGCATAATTTTTCTGTCTCTGAAGTTTAATACCAGCATAGAGTGGAGTTCTACTTTCTTTTTTTTAAGTGTACAATATATTACACTTGACCTGACCCCAAACAGTGCAATTGCGCTGTCAATTTATCACAAGATTAATTTCATTTGTCACAAGATAAATGGACATTTCTCACCACTGAAGAAAACCTATTAAAGCTGAAGAAGTGCTATGAGTCTGTTGGATGATGCCGTCATATGAGCAGACCTGTAAAATATGTGCGTGTGATATTGCGCTGCGCTGTACTACATGAATATCGAAGTCATGATTGCGTAGGCAGGAGAAAGCTCTTCTCATTCACATTATTCCAAGTTGCCGTGTGATGTGTGCCCAGGAGAGTCGAAAGCTGTCGTATAATATGGAAAAGTGACAATTTTGTGAATGTATGCCAGGAGTGATTCAAACATAGGGGGTGCCAGCCAGCGCCTAGCTTGCATTATGCATGCTCGCGACTCGTACGCCGCTGAATGTTCGGGAGGGTATCCAAGCAGCGCCCGCCGAGTATTCCACAGCAGTCGGGGAAAATTTATGGTCTGCGGGCCCTGTGCATTTTGATGTTTATGGATGGATTCACACTAGGGCAGCTCGGTAGCGCGAACTTTGCATACACTGCTCTGATGAAAGAGACACAAAGACTTTGTTTTCCGTCTGAGATTATGTGGCGTGTGCCTTACACCCCTTTGTTTGTAAGTGTGCAGTGATATTCGTGAGAGTTCTTAGCATGCGTTGAATGTGATTGAAGACCTCACCCTGTTTTGTCAAACTCCACATGCCCCCCCCCCCCTTCTCCTCCTGCCCTCCTTTTCATATTTCTCCCAGATCCTCTTTGTTTCTCACCAGTTTCATGTGAGGATCGGGAGTTCTCAGCTTTTGGAAGAAGGGAATTAAATAGGGAAGGGTTTAGTGGCAGATGTTAGAAGGAACATATTTTGTGTAAAGTATGATAGTTGAGGCATACAGCATCCAGAGATGGGCATTCACTTCAATACTCTGAATAATGCTTAAATTTGGAATCAATGTCGCCTATCTGTACACAGAGTGATCTTACTAATATATCCCTTCCCAACCCACCCTGAGAAAGAAAAAAAAAAGGAGAAGAAATGATTGAAAGAAAAGGAAAATTTAGGCTTAATGCTATGTTATTTATCAGTTCCGATTTTATTTGTAGAATCTTTTATTATTAACCAAATTATGCTGGAAGTAACATAAGTGTGGATTTTGCAAAATTGGGACTTTTCTTCATCTTTTTTTTTGGGGGGGGGGGGAGGATTTGGAGGAGAGGGCAGTGGAGGCAGTGGAAATTTTTTCAGACCATGTAATGGAACATATCACCAAAAACTCAAGACACTGATGTCCCCCTCCTCCTCCCCCCCCCCCCTAACATGAGATTCAAATTTGGTCGAATGTGAAACTTTTGATTCTGTTATGGAGGGCATTTTCAGGAGGAGAAATGTTGTGAGGCAGACAGAAGCAGGTGCAATGCTCGCAATGTTCAATTACATTACCACTGTGGTGTCCGATATCATTCAGAGTCTCCATGCAATATTCTAGCAGAACACCTTATCAAACTATATCATGCCTGGGCCTGTAACGTGAGATTCTATTCGTCAATTTATAGTAGTTTTGGTTTCTGTAGTAAAGTAAATGTAGTTAAAGACAGTATCAGATATGTTGATCCTTGTGGGTATATTCTTTAATAGTATGTGTGTTTTTTTTGTTTGTTTGTTTTTTAAGGGGGAGGGTGTTTAAAAGGAGGTTAACTGATTTTAGCAGGAGGTGAATACACCTAGTTGATTCATTTGAGGGATGTTTCAATAGCTATTTAGAAATGAAATCATCCTGAATAGGTTTGTCAGTTTAAAGGGGATGGCTAGTAATTGATCCGTGGGAATAAGTGGGAATACTGGGGGATGATTGTTGATCCAATCCTTGTGAGATTCATTTAAGAGTACATTATGATTGTTGTGTGAAAATTATTTGCTTCAGAATGGTCTCATTTTCAAGTAATGTGCAGTTTAATGTTTCCAGGTTAGCATGCCTGTACAGTGACGGGGCATTAAACTGCACATTACTTGAATATGAGACCATTCTGAAGCAAATAATTTTCACACAACAATAGATATATAATATACTCTTAAATTAATCCCACAAGAATTGGAACAATCATCCCCCAGCATTCCCACTGATTCCCACTGATCAGTCACAACTTTGTACTAGCCATCCCCTTTAGTAGATTAGTTGTATAATTGGTGTCAAGTCATCTGTCAGTTTTGATGTGGAATATAAAAATTAACAACCTGTCAACTGTTAGTAGTTTTTTATTAGCCTTTGCTAATGAATGATATATAATATATAATAATGCTACATTCTATGCAGGAAAGTCATTTTATATGATTATAAAGCACTAGAGACTGACCTCCCTCCTAAATGAACAGAAAGGCCAAGAAAACAAAAATCCAAACCAAGCCAAAATGATGACACTACTTTCCAAATCAAGTCCGAGCGTGACTCTTCATTATACAGTGCTAGTTTAGAACTTGCACCATTATAGAAGATCAAGGTGTAGAACTCTCCTTTTTTTCCCCCCTTTTTTAATTGGTTAAACTGCAGTTTGCAGAAGTCTTGGTAAAAGACTAGCTTGAAGGGGTATGGGCACGTGTATGGCGGTATAAAGTATCATCATGTCAGTCAAAGAGAAATTAATGGATAACTCTAAATGAAATTGATGACTCGCCTCTTGTGGACATGTTAATTTGTGATATGTGGACTGCACACGAGGTTTTAAGGTGAAAATGTAAAAAGAGAAAATGGGGGGGGGGGGGGGCTGGTGGTAAATGAGTGAAGCAGAAAGAGAGATTGAGGGAGAGAGATCGAAAAAAGAAAAGAAAGAATCGGGGTAATTTTTCTCGTCTCAGGGGTGAGTGGGCCAGAGGTTATTGATATCATGTTTTATCGGCTCTTCCATCCCCACTTCCAGCTCTTAAAATCTTCTCGTGCATAAACATGAAAGAATTGAGGTGTGCGTTCGGTTTGGGCCCAGGCTAGCGTTAGCAGCCTTCTGTCGGTAAGACATCGGTGATGGCAGTCTAGATAAGGAAGGATGTTCGTAATAACAGTCCATCAGAGATGCCCATCTTATCATGTCCAAACTCCAGTCCATAATTTATCATCCACGTTCAAAACAAAGTGAAACTGCGCAAAGCACAGACAAATTATTTTGAGAGCAAACTTCATCATATCTAAAAGCTGCTATGGCTGTTGGATATAGTTCAGATAAACTTTTGATTTTCCCACATATTGATATGTCATATTGTCAGTGTCTAATTTCATTTCAAAAATTGCTCTAATTGAATTAGAGTCAATCTTATTTGGGTATGATGAAATATTATTAAGTGATTTATTTTTACGCAGTTTTGGATGCTCTCTTATTAGAATATTAAGAAAAAAAAGAAGAAGTCAAAACCGGCTAATTTGTAACTAGAAGTTATTACAGAACTGAACAGAATTATTTTTTGTGTTTTTATGCAGCGGCATATTATGGGAATTAAAGCGTTGTATGCTTTGATTAAAGAATCAATAGCTACGTATAGATCTATTACAAGTAGAGGAAAGGGCAAATAAATATGTATGCAAAATACTGCTGTGTTGTTGCTTTTATTTCAGTACTTTTACTGAAGAGAATCATGTATCTCTATATAAAGTTGATGAATAATGTATCATGTTAATAGACCACTTGATACACATGCAATTGCATTGCAAAATTATATACTACTTTAAAAAGAATTAAAGATATTAAACAAGTAGAGAATGTCCCATACACAAAAAGATTACTTTGAGGTTCTTATCCAGAACATACTTGGTAAGTTTTTCAAAGGATGTTTAGGATGTTTGTCTCTTCTTTTACCTTTTTTTTTTTTTTTGGGGGGGGGGGGGGGAAGCGGGGAGTAAACATTATTAGCAAATTTAACTATCATATTGTCTTTTAGCCCTTTTCAGTACTTTTACTTTTTTGAGCACATGAGCTGTGACAGGATAATTTGGTTTCTGTTTTAACCAAATTCTATATTGTCTTGAGCTTTGTAGTGACTGCGTAATCAGTTCTTTTACGAGCAAGTCCTGATAGATGCTCAGAGTTATTGTTAAATTATGTTTTCTATATGTCATATGAACTGCATGGGTACAATCAGATGCCTTTTGGTACCATATTTTCAGTAGATCGCATTTTGCATACCAGTGTCTGTGTGTGCTTTAGAACTTTCAATTCCTGCCTTGCAGTTCCCAAATCATTGAACTCTAAGCAGTATTAAACCGTCTACATGTATTTCCATGCTTTGAGCACTTGGACTAAAAAAAAAAAAAAAAAAAAAAAAAGAAGAAGAAGAAAAAAAAGAAAGGATAAGAAATATTTTTAGCGGGACACATGTGGGGCCTGTGCCAGCAAATGAGCGTCCAGGTATTGTTTCTTCCTAGCACGGTTCAACTTGAGGTTAGGCATTGTGTGTTCATGCCTGTGTGTGTGTGTGTCTGTCTGTGTTTGTGTGTGTGTTTGTGCATGCACACCCTATAATAGAGGGGCTGAGCGTGCCCGTACTGCACTTTAACCCAGTCTGTAATGAGAGTGGGATAGCGTGCTGTGCGAGGGTGAGAGTACCTACTGCCCGTGGCCCCATTTTTGTTTTTGCTCTCAGTTTTTTTTTTCCCCTACCCCTTCTTCGTCTATATTCCGTCTGAGCCCGAGCCGCAGTCACGCCGAGCGAAACGCGGCACAGATTGTTGCGCGAAGCTTTCCAGTTGGCCGCCGTCTCCACTTTTCTTTCGGTTCAAAACTGGTACGGAAATATAAATCAGAGTCCTTCCGATGGCAGGGTATTTGGGAAAAGAAAAAAAAATGTGAACAACACGCGCACAAAAAATTCAAATAGAGCTGTAGTTGTTATTTCAAATATAGGCTTATCTTTCTTGCATTTTTTTCCCCCCACCAATATCTTTGTTTAGAATATGTAGTGCATGCTGTTAAGGCATACAATGTAATTTACCATTTGCAGATGAAACAATAACCCAGCATTAGTGCTATGAAATAGTTCTAAAATGTGAGTTAGGGATAAAAACAACCACTGTGAAAATTTGGATTAGTAAAATCGATGCTAAGTATTATTAAATATACAAAATGTGAACAATATTTATAATGATATGTCTCTAGACTAAAACTGTATTTAGTTACGGTTTATTGCGAAAAATACTGAGATCTCCGTATATCTTAGGCTTTATTGCAAAACTTTTTTTATGAGAGGGTGTTTTGTGGTACAACAGACCTACACATATGCATGAGAGGCGATATCTTGAACATTTTTCAAATGACTGCTCCCAAATGTAAACTGGACCTTTAAGGATCAGTTTGAGACAGAAGAGCTAAATTTGTCCTGAATTGTTCAATAAAAATATGATGTTATTCTCTGATGTCGATGAGTGTGCAATCCCCCCTTGAAAATGTGTGTGTTTTTATTTCTTATCAAACTTTAATGTGTAGGCCTATTGCTCTTTCTTATTCCAAACTCTTTACACTGCCTGATGTAGGATGCTTTTGATATTTTATCTTTTACTTTACCTCCCAATATTAAACACAACAAGTAAACTCTGGTATACTGAAGGAGAGCTCAATTTCACCATAAAAGAAATATTGTCCAAACTTGCACCGTATGGTGTGGCCATGTTTCATAAAAATTTACATTTTTTGTTGATCTTTTACTTTCCTTTAATAAATTCTGCATGTTATTTCTTTTAAGAAGAGCATTTTGTTTTTGTTGTGTTTTGTTTGCTAGAAATGAATTCACAGCATCAGTTTTAAAGAAAATATGATGTAACTCATTAAATTTCTTGAATGCAGAAATCAAAGGATGTGCATATTCAATTGGGAGGCAAACATTCTGATCATACTTTGTATCCATTTAATGACATTGTGTCCAAAATCTATAATTTTTTTTTTTCCTGAATCCAAGTACTGCATGCAGTAGGGAAATTATTTCCAATGTGTTGGCAAATTTATTTTGCTGTTCAGGTTCATCATGAATTATGAACCATGAATCAGCGAGCTCTGGGTGTATTCACCGAGACACTGGGCAATATTCACAACAGTCAGCATAAATATTTGCAAAGAGTTACAAATATTTATGCCCAAATTGCAAATATTCGCAGCCATTGCACTGTGTGTGTAGCATTCACAAGATGTATTGTTAAATACAGAATGAGAGATGATCATGAATTTTGGCAGCTTGACGCCTATAATCATTTATTATAGACAGAAAATGTTTGTGATGCGATTCAAATATTTGCAACATGTCGGGATTGTTAATGACGCTCAGATTTGTGATTCACAATCTCTCACCACAGCAACCACCATTGAGAAATATTGTAGCATGTGATATATATTGTATACTGAATACATCTTTAGAAGTAGAAATGTTCACACAGTTTACGTTTTGCAGTCAGCCTACGTCATGTATTAAGACAAAGTCACATGATACTAATTATATTTTTATTCTGATGACTGGCTACCCTTTACTTCTGATGCAAAGATGTGTTCTTTGATTTATTTAAAGTGATAGAAAGCTTTCAGTGTGGTTATCTTTTCATAAATGCTGGTATTTAAACAGAGTGCAAAATATTTAAATTTCATGTGAAAGGATGAAATAGGCCTATGCACTCATACCACAGACCCTGTGAGAATCAGATGCATGCAGATTTATTTACCAGAAACTGATATCTGAGCTTTGATTTTTGATATCAAGCTGATACACCTTGTATGTTTAAAGAAATGTATGGATGAGTATTTAGGCCGAATGAATCTGTATCAGAACTATTGATGTATCCGTGTGATGTCTAAGTGTATATTGTGTCTTTCTCTCCACTTGTTTAACATCTATCTACAATATACCAGCTAGTGGTACAAATATGTGTTTATACATTTAAGTATAGCGTGCAAGTAATGTGTGTGTGAATTATAGATGTTTGTGTTGTGTACTCGTTGGTTTCACTAAACCTTACCATGCGGTCAATTCTTGGTGCTATGGCCATTCTGTGTTGTCTGGCGGTATTGGCAGGAAACCACGTTGTAGTCAGACCCGGGCTTGAGGCACCCAGTATAGATGCATTGCCCTTATGCTACGAGCCTCCTGAACTGGGTGACCTCACTCCGATGAGGTCACTGCAATATCGCTAAGGTGACAGGATATTGACCCCCGCGACCCCATGAACCTTGTTCTCACTGCTCCCCATCTTTGCCAGCAAACCCTCCGAAGCTAGTCTTCACAGTTCAGACCCTAGTGCGAAAGAATCTCCATGACAGGCATTGTACAATTCTGATTGTGGCATTGCTGTGGAATCGTGAGCTCACTACTCATTTCGATATTTCATTCGGAATGAAAGCATGGCCTGTTGGAGGATAAAGCAACATCCTCATAGTAGACTTAGGTGTACATAATTGTATTGTGCACATCATGACTGTACATGGGTCGTTAACATCCAAGCATTCAACAACTAAATATTTCCTGTGGGCTTAGCCCGAAATCACAATAGCTGTCTGAAGTGAGCTTATCCAGTTCACAATGGGAGGTTTTGTGTGATACAGACTTGTGTGTACACAGTACGTGTATGTGTGTCCATGTACTGTTAGATAAGGAGGTGCAACTGATATGTTTGTATTCATGCAGACTTTCTATAGCACAATCATGTAGTCTGTTATGTAATTGGTGCTTAAATCTACAATGAGATCATACCAAACTGGGATAAGATAACTTTGATAAGGGGTCATGATACTGTTTAAAGCTGTAAATAGCAAGTCCATTTTTTTTTTTTTTTTGGTGAATTGGAACTTTCCGACAACTTTGTTAGGGGTTATACAAATTATTGTATTTGCAATTGAGGAGAACAGTAATGAACAGAGTGTATCATGCATGCACATTGCATCATGGTCGGGTATTAGAGTTAATACTTTTATTTGCTGTTAAATTTGCGAATAACACCCAACTTGCAAAAGATATGCCATGATAATTGATATGCAGTACCTTTTTTTATATTGTTTCATTTTTTTTTTTCATGTCTGGAAATCTACAAATCGTATTTAATCTCAGTTTCTGGTGCAAATGTTCAAAGATGTAGAAAATGATCAGCAGCTCTGTTAGAACATGCATTGATGGACAAATTCTTGTATTTTATGCTACAAAGTACAATGATATACAATGCAGGCCTACATGTACACATGACCTATGCATTCTCTGCTGGAATATTTGCTATTCAAGCAATTCAACTCATGTTCTGAAACAATCAAATAGACAATGTTTTGATAATGAATAAATCAGAGATATACAAACGGTATAATTTTTGCAGTGGCGGATTCAGGGGGGGGGGTGCATCTCTCTTCATTTTTTGGTACAACAAAAGAAGTAAAAAGGAAAAATGGGGGGGGGGGGGGGTGTTGCGTGTACCCCCATTAATTTTGTAAAGGCACCTCCCCTTAACGGAATTTCTGGGTCCGCCCCTGTTTTGAGTGTACTTTTTTTTTTTACCATACTCTTGCAGGCTAATCCCATATTTAATAATAAAAAAAAAACACACACACAAATAAACAAATAAACTAGACCCGACTTCAGTGGTGGCCTGGTGGCCTGGTGGCCCGATGGCCTGGGACCACTAGAAATTGCTGTCATTCCACCAAATTTCCCAAATCTTATCTTGAAGGCCCAATTGAGCAGCTGAAATTCAAAATGAAATGTTTATTCGGGGTCACTACATTTCTTTTTGGGAGCCACCAGGAAACAGTTTTGTTGTTGTTGTTGTTGTTATTGTAAAATATTATATCCATAAAGGACATTTCAAGATTTTCAGATTACGGAGACTTGTGAAGCCAAAACACTGGATGCGTGAGGTACACATGTAATGCCCAAACACTGGTGTTTTAAGAAAATATTGTGAAGTCACGCCAAGTCACTTCATAAATTTGTAACTTTATTTCAAGCCCAATTCTGACGAAACCACTACCATTCTGTGTTTGTTCAATATTGCACTACAATGTATTTACGACTGCACACTTGGACATAGCGTGAAATTGCAATGTAATGCTCTGAGAGAGAGAGAGAGAGAGACAGGGGAAAAGGATGCTAAAGGAGAGGGGCAAAACTTGCGGATGGTTCACCGTGGCAGTAGGACGCGGGGTGAGGGCTACACGCCAGCGCAGCGTACAATCTACAGCTGTAAGTGGTCTTAGCCGAGCAAGTAATGAGGTCGCATCTAGCATCTTGAGTATCTGAGCCAACAGTATGACCATAATCCAGGCTCATGCGACAAAATTGTGTATGTTTGTGTGTGTCTGTGAGTGTGTGTGTGTGTGTGTATGTGTGTGTGTGTCGGTGTTGGTGCAGGATATCTTGCTTTGTGCTTGCTGGACATGAGTGTGCCCCCCCTCCCCCCCTTTCTCTCCCCTTTTTTCGACCTCAGTGAAGTGAGGCATGGCGCTCTGCTCTCATAGTCTAATTTGACGTTGATACGGGTCTAGACGGATTAGCTCTCTCCAAGTGTGAGTGTGACCAAGTTCTCCTTTCGTAATCTAATACGCTGCGACTGTGGAGTCAATGCCAGTGTAACTTCAAGCCATTGTTTTCCGACTGCGCAGCTCTCCTGCCATCGATTGTGTGTTTTGCTGTCTCCCTCGATGGGATAGCCACCGCAAGAAAACGAGCAGGTTCATCGTTCGATTGGCGCAAGTCGTCCTCCCCCCCCCCCCACTTGCAGGAACAGAAACTTTTCCTGAAAAGAGGAAGAGAAAAAAGAACCAAAATTGTCTGCATTTCCGAGGCACACCACTCTTGATTTTCCCCTCCGTTTCCCCGTTGTCCTGACACTTGACACTATGAAGAGTTACTCAGTAAGTACCATTTGGTTTGTGTGCAGTGTTATCCAGTGGAAGCTGGCAAGTTTATAGGCTCTCTCACAGCACTGTGTAGGCAACTTTTTATTGCAAGTGCGATATACGCAGGAACTCCCAACCGATGTGTCACTTCTCTTCCTACAGTATATCTTTGCCTCTTCAAGCGTCCTCGGTCGCGGAGTGATTTGGTTCAATTTCACAAGCGAGGCTGCCCGCTCCGCAGCTTCAAGGCTGAAGTTGTAGCTTTTTAAAAAACTCCTCCCCACCACAGAAGTATTGAAGTTTAGGCAGTGTGTCCTGGTTTAGCGTTGAGGCGTGGGCTGTGATTGTTTAGAGGCTCCAATGGCACAGTCCTAAATGGGTCAGATGATTGGATGGGATATTGATCAGGGCAAAGGAGCATACAATCACACGCACAGAGGTTTGATTTTTCCCTTCCTTTCTTTCTTTTTTTTTTCCAGCTTTGATTGGCCCAGAAAAGGTGGGCTTTCACTGTGTTTCAGGCATGCGTGTATAGCTTTGCCAGTGTCCTCGTTAATTCCTCATTTGACAAGTTATCTTTGAACATTTAAAGGAACATGACTAGAAAGTCAGGGTAGCTAGTTTCAGCTCCACTTTTTATTTTATTGTTTACCTTTTGAAGATCTATGTTTTATAGCAGTTTATATTGTATTATTCCCATGTCATTTAATGAACCCAATGATGATATTTATTACAACATGTGTAGGCCCTACTTTCAGCAGAGTTCTGGTAATTCATGGAATCAGACCATTGTCAGTGTATAAAGAGTAAAGCACATGCCTGAATTCTTTGTGCTCATTAATGCAAATTTGTGATTTTAATCCACCTAAGATTCTATGGCTCATTGCCCAAGAGAACTACTACCAAAAAACAAAAACCAAAAAATCAATACAGATATATGGCAGTTTCCCTGAAATAGTATACATTTACAATGTGTTTGAAGACAAAAATCATCTTCATCATACCATTATCATTCAGCTTCCCTCCTCTGCACATGTTGATTCGTTTGGGAATCCATGAATTCAATATTAAAAAATGGCACATTACATAGTGTACCTGTTGAAGCACAACTATATTACTACATTTGTACATATTACATATGCATTTGTTGTCTTGAATCTTAATTTTTGAAAATTGAAACTGTGAATGTTGCTCATTAAATTTTGCGTCTTTTGATATGAAATTGCGACAAATATCCAGATTGGTTTATCGGAAAACTTTCTTTTTAATCTACATGTATAAAAGTGTTCACTTTGAACATCAAATGTGAATTTATTACTTGTATGAAATTTTTGCATTGATGGAATTGTGTCTAATAGTAAGGTCTGATATTAGAAATAGCTGAAACTTCAAGCATGAAGCTGCACTTTAATGAAGGAAGACAAAGAATGGAAAAACCTTCTTTGCAAACTACTATTCTATTATGTGAACTTATCAATGTCATGGCGCATTATCAAATACACAATTTACAATTTGTACTTATTGTGAACCATGGCTAGCAAGAACTTGAATATTAAAGGCATTATTTACCAATTGCTGATGAAACAAAAACCCAGCTTTAGTGCTTCAAAATAGTTCTAAAATTTGAGTTGGGGATAGAAACAACTAGTGTAAAAAAGTTAATCAGTATAATCAATGTCAAGTGTTGTTAAATTTACAAACTGTGAACAATAGCTATAATAAGATTGTCTCTAGACTAAACCGTCTACATAGTTTAAGAAGAAAAGTAGTGATATCTCCTAAATATTTTTACTTTTAGGCTTTATTGCAAAATTTTTATATGACAGGATGTTTTGTGACACAACTGACCTATACAGATATCAAATATCAAATGTGATAACTCAAACATTTTTAGAATCACTGTTCCCAAAGGTAAACAGTGCCTTTAACAGCCTGGTACTCAGATCTTGGGGAAAGTCTTGGATTAAACTGAAGGGGGATCTGTTATCATACTCATAAACATAATACAGTAGTGATACACAATCTTTAATACAAATAGTTGAGGACAGGTTCTGTTCATAGCAAATTGTGTAAGCAGTGATAATTTACATAAAGCTTTGTAGTCTTTCACCAAAAAAGAAAAAAGAAAAGAAAAGAAAAAAGAAAAACAAACAAACAAATCCCAAAACAGGTATGAACAGTGTTAGAATGAATCTTCGTGTGATTTGTCTCTAAAACTTACCCTGCCATGTATACATGGTGAATACACATACTGTACCATATTCCTGTGATCTTATGCCTGACACCCAGTCCATCAAAATTCAGTGACCCACCAAATTTTAATCCATTTCCATTTCTCCATATTTAATCCATATTTGCACCCAATATGCCCAAAGCAAACCCCACTACATGGCAAATGATATTCCTCCCAATAATGCAATGTACATGTAAGGTTGATTTTATCTTGAAAAATCATTTCAAAGGCATCAGACCAAAAACTGCTGCAAACCTTAATGGACAAAGGACATGCTTATTGGATGAGATTTAATGTCTGATTGTTCGTAATGTGGGTTATCTTTCAGATGGTCTCAAAAGACAGAATGTATCAATGCATTATTATGACCTCAAAAGCGACAAATCATTTTGAAAGCAGGTAGAAAACTTTGTGATGTTGCCATCACTTGATTTTGTAAATTAGTAAAAGGAAATTGTACCTTGTGCTCCTTAAAATTATACAAATATTTTCTGGTGATGCAATGTGATGATCAGTACATCCAGAGTATCCTGAAGAGGCAGAGAGAGTTACAATTGTATAATAGAAAATGACAAAATCTGCATGATTACGAATTGCTTAAGTGCAATACAATTAGTCAGAGACGAAAATTAAATGGCTGTGAAAGGACGATTTTGTAATAATAATGAGAATTATAATTTTAGTTATAATGTGCTGCTAATGATAAAGATCTGATGACAGTGATAACAAAAATATAACTTAAAAGATCATTATTTAATGATGATAATGATACAACTTTGTAATTCAGCGTGGTAATAATGACAAAGTTTAGTATTAATGATAATGAAATTTAGGCTATGGAGAGTCTTGTTTTGTGAATAATTTGAGTAGGAAAATCTTTGAATAGCTCACTGTGTGAGTGTTTGACTGCATACTTGTACTTAGGGCATTTCAAATTTAAATCATGCTGCAAAAGAAAAAAGAAAAAAAAAGGACTAAAAATACAAGTCGGGGATTTCCTCACCATATTGCATTGGAGCTATTTAAAATGACTTTCTTCTATACCCTTTCCCTTAACTCATGCATCTCTGGTCTGCTCCTGGCCCATGCTGAAATAGCCTGCGCCAACCAGTAAAAAGATGCATTCAATAATTATAGCAGCGCTGCGCTACTTTTACGTTGACCCATTCACGAACTCGGCCACGTAAGGGATAACTGCCATGGTTACTGGACACTGCGCTGCAGAGGAGGCGTGGGCAAGTAAAGTCTGTGACCCTTGACTGTGCAAGGGATTTTGGCCTGAGCCTGATGCCGTTATTGTTCATAAACCCTTCGGTCCGAAATAGCCCGGGCCTGGCATGGTCTACTTTGGCCCGCGCCATTCATAAACTCAAAATTTGTGAGACTTTTGTAGCTCTATGGACCTAAATACACATGGACATTCATTGTATCGTTGATTAATTCATGCACCCGTACATCTCAAAAGCGCCACAAAGACATTTTTAGCATGCTTCACTGCTTTAATCCCATGATCGTTACCACCAGCAAGCCGGGAGAAGAACAAAACAGAGATTTGAGAAATCTAAAACTATATGTGCAGAAGAAAATAACTTACAAAAATCAAGTAAAGTGAATGTGCAGTTGTGGTGTACAAGGTGTTAGGAAATCATACCTCAAACAGTTTCGCTTGGGAGAAACAGGCAGTTTTTAAAAGAAAGCTAACATTTTGGCAGAATGATTGTCATTTGTGATCTCAATATTTCACTTTTCTCCAGCTTATTCCAGAGCAAAAAGGGATGGTAATGGTAGAGAACAGATATCTTGCCATTAGGCAAGGTCTTATGCGTGTGCAAAAATGTGTGAATCAGCAATTACCCATCTTTTGACACAAAATTTATAATGATCTCAGGTTTGCTGCTCCTCATCATATGTATTTATTCAAAGACATTTCTGTCTGAAAAAAAGGTACATCAGCGAAACAAGACTGAAATGAGGGAAACGATTCTTTTGTTAGTGAGGATACATGATTACACAATTGTTATTGTCATGACACCTGAATGTACTCATTAAGATGCACATAATCAGGTGTCGGTGATGATCATTACATCAAAGAAAGACTGCCGTGAGTAGTCCATGTTATATTAGGTCCATGGTAGCTTGGACCTGGCCCTCACCAGAGAGTTAGTGAAAGGGATATATAGTTGCATACCTGTCGTCTTATTCCCTCTGGCAAATAGTAGAGTGCAATACTAAATACGGGAAAAGACATTGACTTCATAATAGATCTGAATATGAAGCATAAGCTCAATATCTAAAGAACCCTTTTAAGAAATGAACACACACAAGCTTCTCTTCTTTCTTTGTGATGATCATATATAGATTTTATGACCTTGCAAACATTAATGCCGGCAACTATGTTTGATAGAACCATATCATGTGTATAGGTTTACAATGTGGAACCATAAAAATTCATGTACAGTTTCTCCTGAAAAGTTTGATTTTATGTTCAAAGAGTACAACCAGGTCAGTGTCTATTTATAAATGCCAAGGGAAGTATTAAGCATTATACCTCAAGGGATGATTATTAATCTCAAGAGGATAATCCTAAGACCAAGTCTAAATTTATGTGCCACATGAAGAATCCATGAAAAGCACTGTTTGACTGAATATTAATAGTAAATTCCTTTTTGACAATGTGAATATCTTAGCCAAAGAAGGTGCTAGTTTTCCCAGTTTTTTTATCGATGTTTTACAAAACATTGTAAGTATTTTAAAATAGTTTTTATTACTTTATTCCTGAGTTACATGTTTTAGCAGTACATTTGTACTTTGATTACTTGTTCCCAATATCAAGTAGCCTTGTCTTATTCTGTGGTCTACATCTTTTGGAATGAGTCTTTAAAAACTTTAAAACTTTTTTTTTTATCTGTAAAAAAAGAAAGAAAGAAAGAATTGCAGTACAAATCAGTCACAGATGTGGCTGTGCATAGTAATTCAATTGATAGAACAAACACTAACCAGTCTTAACCTTAAGTCAATTTTTGTCCTTTGAATTTAGGCGGGTGGGTTTAGGCTTTTACTGTACTCTGTAAACTTGGCTGGTGGTTTAATAGACATGAACTATCGAAAGTCTTGACAAACCACACTCCACCTGACCCCGGTATTTCAACATGACTTCCAGATCATTGGCTCCTAACCCAGGTTCACCTCCAGTGATCTCGCTGGGTCCGTCCAGGTCTGATGACTTCCTGGTACCCAAGATTCCCGGATCATGTGACCCAGCGGCAGACAAAAGGCTCTAGCCCCTGTCCCACCGGGCGTTCACCTCCTCATTCAAGTATTAAGTTTCTCAAGTGTGTGTGTGTGTGTGTGTGTCCAAGGGAGAAGGCAACATTTATTATGTGGCTTGTTTGCTTTCCCCCTTCTCTCTCTCTTTCTCTCTCTCTGTAGTGTAATTCCAATGTATTGATTCTGGCTAGCTCTTTGATGCGCAATAATGTTTCCTGATGTTGCTACTTGGCACGGGGGGAAAAGTTGTGATTCAGAACGGAAAGAATCTAATTGGGCCTCATGCCGAGATGTTCACGCGCGAATACAAAATGAATGATTGAAGTGAAAAAACAGAAAAGTTATTAAAAGTCGGCAACGATGATGTCCAACATTGTCATACAGTACTCGGAGCTGCACGAGTCGATTTTCATCGACGGAAGGCAAATGTGGCGAGCAAAATTTGGAATACTAATGACTGCGTAAATCAATAGCACACTTCACATCAAAGATCGCTAGGCAATACTTGGCGATATGATATAACAACAGTAATTATCTGGGCATTCATGTTGTGCTGCCTGTAAAATCGGGTTCGGGATTAGCGTTGACTGCACCTGTTTGATTCCAAATGAGTGGTTATCCAATAGTTTTTTATGTTTTTGTGATTCTAATTGAACAGGAATGTTCCTTAACCCGTTGAGGACGAGTCCCGAGTATACTCGGGCAGGTGTCTATGGGAATTGCGTGTTGTAGCAAAATCAAACCATCCTCAACGGGTTAAAAATGGCACCACAAACTCATCATGGCAAATAAAAGAGTGCCTATTGACATCGGCTATGTGTGTTGAAATGTAGCAAGTGTGTTGGGATTTTTTTTTTTTTAACTTTTCATGAAAAGTTTGAGAATGGCTATGTGAATATCATGCAAGATGTGTTTTTACAACAATGTGGTATTTGAAGACAGTTTCTCTAACTTTTTTTCTTTGATGACTGGACCCCCCCCCCCCCCCCCCCCCCCCCCCCACGCGGCAACTGGGGGCTGTGGCAGGGGCGGGTGTCATTTTGACAGTACATTGTACATTCATACCGGTCAATATATGACAGCAATATGTTTCTTTAATACTCAGATCACTTGAGTGGAACAACAGTGAATGCCCTGTTGTGTCATTGACCTACACTATCTGTAAGTTTGCTGCACACACACACACACACACAAACACACATACACACACATGCACACACAAAAGGAAGGAAGGCAAAAATCCAGGGTATTTGTTACATCTTTTTGTTCTTTCTTTTTTCAGTGTGATAATGTCCGGCGTGGAGTCATGTTGGCTTGTTTTTTAAGTCTTTGAATTTCTTGCAAGACAGGCAAAGCACTTTTTTTTTTTTTTTACAAAATTTGCTTTCTGTTTGAATACGAGAGGCTGCAGAGGTTATCAAACTTTGAGGAATGTGTTTCCAGTAACAGGCCTGTTTACCTGCTTGAAAGCATTTTGAACACTGCAAAGTATGTGCATTCACATAAATTAGAGTTACTACATGGTATTAAACCAGATACCATGGTAATTTGTTGCCACCGATCTCATTGTTGAAATACGTATGAAGGTACGTTGTAATACAAACGTGTAAATACCACGGTATTTCAGTTTGTACTGTTCTTATTTTGCAAAATATCATGGTACATTGTACTTCTGGCCTGAAAGTCTACTTATGTACCTCTCTGAGGTAAGCACTGTGCGTAGTGACATGCTGTATGTAGGTCTATAAAGGAAGATAAGACTAAAAGTATGTCAGGTCGCATGAGACATACACTTGTACACTGCAGTACAGTGGGTGGTACACATACATGTATTCTTTGATGCAGGGTGCATTTATCAACTCACTTCTGGCATAGTATTAAAGTCTTCCGAGTCAATTGCCAGTCATATTCTCATCTTTACTACTTCTGCTGTGCTTCTCATCAAAGCCTGTTCGGTAAGAAGATTTCCTCAAGTGCAGGAACATTCCATGTAGATTTTTGCGGCATTAATTTTGTTTGTTTGTTTGTTTGTTTGTTTTTTTTTTTTTTGCGAATTGGAACTGACGGCCTTTTTCGTGGCATGAAACTTTTGTGGATTGCTACTGGCATTCTGTGCTTATAGTGTGGACAAGAACTTTCATGATGTGCATTTTATTTTTGAGAATCTTGGTTCTTGTGAAATTTGTGAAATAAATGCATACAAAATGAACATTTCTGGTTTGATCGTAAGGGTACCCAGTGCTGCTAATTATCAAAATGCGAAGCCCAAACTTTATGTTGTCACAACCTGCAATAGGCATCCTTCTGTTGGTCATAAAGGCATAATTTACCATTTGCAGATGAAATAAGGCCAAGTAAAAAAAGAAACCAGTTTCTCGTCCTCGCGCGCATCGATTTTGGCCGCCGCATTGATTTTTTTACTATTTACTATTTTCAAAATGGCGCTGAAAATACCAAGAAATTCATAATTCTCGTCCCAGCCCGCTCCCGCCCGCATCGATTTTCAGTTGCCGAATCGACTTTTTTTGATATTTACTATTTTTTCGGCTGCCGAAAAAAGAAATTGACAATAATATTCACCTACCAATGGTGATGTCTCATTTCTAATTACGCCTTGCATCCTCTACTTAGTTGTAGTACAGCTGTAGCTTCTGTAGTGCGTATATAATAACGCATGCATTTCACACTGCTCCACAAAGCAGTCGAACTGTAGTTGGATGGGCGGGCCGCGGGCGGGCCTGGGCTGTGATGTACAGCGCACTCGGTACGTCGTGAACGCGATAGCGGCAACATTTTTCGCGAACAATCGCTGATATTCCACGCGTATTTCGCGCATTGTTCGTATTTTTCCCCGTTTCTCATATTTTAAGCTGATGAATTGTACTGTACAAATGCTTGTGAGGATTGTATGGAGTTTGTATACATTTTCCTGTCATTGTGACTATGTGCATGTGCGTGCAGTGTCGGGAGGTACGGTAATGCAGTGGCCGTGCTGCACCGTTTATTGGCAAAGTGTGCGTGTCTACGTCTGTAGCTGTGTAGAGGCCCGTATACACTCTGCTCTGTAACGTTGCATCTGACGGCGATGTATTGTTATATTTGAAGATAAAATGAATGCGCTTTTCCAGCAAATGTAGAATTATTAAATGGGTGTAAAAGATCTACAAAATAAATAACTTTTCCACGGATTCTGGTTTGTCTCGTATTTCTGCGGGATACTTTTCTTTACGATGTAAATTCACGGACACGGCCGTGAGTCCTATCATCTGTAGTGTGGTTTCATCATCCAAATGATGAGTGATTATCAAATGTCTTTTAAATGTTTAATGCTATAATGCCATATCAGTATCATTTTGACATCCATCTGCAATTGTACAAGCCAGTTTCCAGTTGAATGTGCTAGAATTGTAGTATTATTGTACTGTGAAGAAATGCAGATATACCAGCTGTGATGACACAAGAAGTCACAAACACCAATGATAAAAGCAGTGTTTTGAATATCATGGAATTTATTTCAGTCGTACATTTGTTGAAAGACATGTTTTATACCTGTTTCAATTAATAGCACAATACATCAGAATTGCAAGTACACTGGTATCAGAAATGCCATTACAACACTAAATACCAGTTTTAAGATGGTCATTTCCCCGCGACATCTGTAGTGGAAAGAAAAAGCAAATGTATTTCTGCATGCATGAAGTTTCATTTCAAGTATGGTACGACATACAGGCAAGACATACACTTGGGACCTGGTCTCTCATAACACAGCTACCAGAGTGATATTTCATTTCATAAATTGGATATAGAAAATAGTAAAGCCGTCTCTCGTTACCTTTCTCAAAATTACCGGACGAGAAACACATATTACTTTCATTTTGACAATCCTCGAAAAAGTAGTAAGATATCAAATAGTAAGGACCTCCCTCATCGCCTTGCTCAAAAAACCCGGACGAGAAACTACTTTCTTTTTTTACTTGGCCTAATAACCCAGCATTATTGCTTCAAAATAGTTCTAAAATGTGAGTTAGGGGTAGAAACAACCAATTTAAAAATTTGAATCTGTACAGTCAATGTTAAATATTGTTGAATATACAAAATGTGAACAATAGCTATGATAGAAATGTTTCCAGACTAAACCGTGTACAGTTACGGTTTATTGAGAAAAATAGTGATATTTCCTTATATTTTGGGTTTTATTGTGAAATTTTTATGTGGTAGGATGTTTTGTGATACAACTGAACTACACATTATGCATCAAATGTGATATCTTGAACACTTTTGAAATCACTGCTCCCAAAGGTAAAGAGGACCTTTAAAATTTTAGAATTTCAGTAGTTATACGGGGGGGGGGGGGGGGGGGGGCCCGCTCTATGGCCTGAGAAGTTCTAGGTTCTTCTAGATGCTCTGTGATGCTATAAATAGCCTTGTTTTTTTAACATTTGACCCTCTGAAAATGAGCTACAATAAAAAAAAAAAGTCTGTAGCTTAATATTTTTCAACCTTTGCAGACACTGTTGACTTGGTTGCATATTGTACCAGTTTCTTTAAATAGCGTCTATAGGTTGTTAATTCTTGGCATGATGCTTAAACATTTCATGGGAAGTCTGGCAGAAAAAAATGAAGTGTGTCTCTGCAATATCTTAAAATCCCTTGTGGACCCCCATTATTACTCACATCAGTCAAACAAGGGATGTGATGCAGTGTTGCCATGGATGATAAACCTATGTTGAAGGCGTTTGTGGTCTGTTCTTAGAAAGCTGCCTTGTAGCCCATTGCAGAGACCTCACGCCTACATTACTGCTCCGCATTGTCCCCAATTCACAGAGGTACAACTGTAGATTTAACTAATAGATTATTTAAGATCCACAGGTCAAATCAAAACAGGCTCAATGCACAGTATGTCAGCATGTGTTCACCATTTAATGACTGTTGGCATACAGTATGCAATATGTCACATGCACAAACAAAGTGATTTTTGTTGGAATTCTATGTAAATCCATGAACTACAGTGTAGGTTTAAGATTCTTGTACTTACTTAATAGTAGGCCCTATACCTATGTGACTTCCAGCCTATAAAATTCTATGAATGGGATCTGTTGATATAAACTATCAAAGCTTTGTAGAGAATAAAACCAAAAGAACATCATGAGGTTTCACCGCGAAAATGGAAGATGGTTCCGTCTAAACAGCTGTGCTTGTATCACAGTTTACAGATTATACATGTACTTCAATTCTTAATTGATTTTACAGAATATTGTATTTAAAAGCCTACTTAAGAAATTCGTTGTGAATGTATGCTTGTAGGTTTAATCTTCTGTAAAACACGGTATATTCGCGGCATGAATTTTTTGCGAATTGTAGCCGACGGCCTTTTTTGCGGCATGAAATTTTTGCGAACTGCCACTTGCATTCAATCTTTATAGTGTAGACAAGAGCTTTCGCGTGCATTTTAATTTTAAATTTATTTTTTTAATTTTTAGATTAAAATGCACGCGAACATTCCTCGTTTTACACTACAAAGCATACATGTATGTGAAAAATAAGGTCACTCAATACATTTGTAGGCATAGACAGAGATTGGCTCACATGATTTGTATGGTTTTTTTTTTTGTTTACCTTAAAAGGGAATTACCATACTGATGTCACTTTGTATGAAAACAGAAATATCACAAGATTAGATCACTGAACATTTTGGGGAAAAAATTACACACAAAAAAGTTATGAACTGTTAACAATGGCAGATCCAGAGGGGGACAGACCGGGCGCCCCTTTATTTTTTTTTTTGTTAAAACAAAAACAAAAAAATAAAAAAAATGGTGTGGGGGGGGGGTAGTGCATGTGACCCCTTTAATTTTGTGAAGGCGCCTCCCCTTTATGGAATTCTTGGATCCGCCCCTTGGTTAACATTTAGAGAGCAAGACAAATTGGCAACTCTGTCTGACAAAGATGTCGAGCAACTTTCCGTCCTGTTTGTGCATAAAAGTCAAAAATTTTCATTTGCAGTTTCTCAGGAGAAAAAAATTTCTTCAGATCTGCTTTTGGTAAATGGTAAGAGTAATACATTTTTGCACTGTCCTTCTCAGCTGATAAGTTCTGCCTTTACCAGAATACAGTATTTGAGAAAAAGGAAAATTAGTGAAATTTTGTGTACATAAAGATAAATGGAGAGCTTCTCAACACCTACACATGTATGTCACGCAATTAGTTGCCAATTTGCCTTAACTTTCTAAATTTTATCAGTTCATAAATTTTTGTTTGTGTCTATTTTTCTCCTGAAATTGTCACTAATCTACATATACCTGATTTCTCTGCTTTCATACAAAGCAAGATAATACTTGATAATAATGATACTAATAATACTTGATAATACTTGATAATAAGAACTGAATTTTCCTTTAAAACTAAGCATTGCCCGCCCCCGACTAGGTCACTGCACTCTTAATGACAGTCCACTAATTGAAGTAGCTTTAAAGAGCAAGGGAAAGATGTCTTAATTGAGCGTCATCCACAATTAAAAGTGGCAATTACTTTCTTTGCCCTCAAGATTGTCTAATCACGCATCATTTTCCCTTCATATTTTCGAAACCGATAATCGAAAGATGTGGCCAGCGCTTTATATTTATGCAAGTTTCTGTTTTATAAAGCTCAAGAAGTTTTGCATGCTGTTAGCGGTTCAGTGATAAGGGCCGTATCGGTTTTAAGCCGTTTGAAACTCGAAAGTGCATTTGCTCGTTGAGACGAAATGAGGCGCGGAAAGTGATACCAAGGCGACGAGGAAAAAGGAAAGAGGACAACAGTTGGAATGAAGTGTCCCATATCACATGATATCAAATGCCTTGATTTTCTGTTGCTGGTGTACCAGCAACACCGCCTCGTCTTCCTCGATACCGTGTATTCCTTTTCTTCGTGGCGGGGAGACAAACAGGAAAAGGCATAAAGCACCAAAGAGATCAAACGCTGCCAGTTCAGTCACCTCTGCTGGAGTTGGCAGCAAACCAACCAGATCACGCACGGGCTGACGTGTTCTCACTCTCGCTGTCTCCGCGACTGATCACTTATCTATCTTTGTGGCGTGGTTGGAAGGGGGGGGGGGGTGGAGGGCGGATATGAGTTTGAAGCAGGTAATTAGTCTGCACATTGTGAATAACATTGGCGGGGAAGTGGGGAACATGCAACATTGTTTTTCTCTGCAGACCGGACAAACTCGTACCCTCTCATTGTACACTGTAGGTGTTCTTGTTTCATCAGCCCAGGGAGGTGGCCTCCCTGATCAGCCTATGACAGAAATGTTTGGCCCACATTGCTTGGACTTTGGAAAGGACTGTGTTGAAACCTTTACAATTTATAGTAAATTATACCTAGTGTCTGAGGCCTATATGTTTAGTGTCTCCTTGTGTACATGGGTATAAATTTTCTGTTTTAATGTTAGATTTAATAGTTCCATGCACTCATAAATTATTTAGATTATTGATTTTTTTTTTTTAAAGTTTCACACATTATTTTGGTTAGGTACTAAACTGTAGCTCTTTATGATACAATGTACTCCCATTATAAACAAACTCAGTTTATGTATAACAGAAATCGATTTACAACAAAGTAAAAGTTTAGGTCCCAAAATTATCATTTATATCTTCACATAGATAATTGTTTGGCTATATATAAAACAAAATTTAGATATAACGTAGTAAAACTGCCTATGCTAAGGACTTTGTTATAATGGGATCACCTTTAATCTGTACTGTAGGTTGTAGCAGGCATCTGAATGGAATGACTTTATAACCACAATTGCAAGCCCTGGCCATTTTCAATCTAAAGTATAGTATATAAGTATATAATAGTTGCACAGAAAGAGTCAAACATTCATGTGGTACTTTATAATAAATGTATTTAGACAGTGTTGTAAACACAAGGGCGCATTTCATGAAGCATTTTGTCAGATATTTTTTTTTCTGACAAATTTATTCTCAGCCAATCAGATGCAAGGATTTCGGTAGCTTATAACACTTTGTCAGAAAAAAAAAATATTTGACATGCACCCTCCCCCCCCCCCCCCCCTCCCCCAGTTCCAAGTCAGGAATCCATTTAAATGCACAAAGAAGAGAAATATTACCAAGATAAAGACTGCACAAATTTGTGAGAATATGATGCCTCTCACCTCCTAGCTTATCATCTAGTCTTTGTGATTTTTTCAATTTTATGCAAATTGTAAGTAAATGCAGCATGATGATTTAAAAGCAAATTTAGAATGATATCACTTTTTTGTTTAAATGGAGATTAGATATTTTTTTTTTTACAACATACATTGTATGTCACTTTGTTTATTACAGAGAGCAATAAATTTGAAGACTTACAACTTGCTTGAGTGACTTAAATTCATTTTGATAGAAAGCCATCAAAACATCAATGACAAGTGCACTTTGACATTATATTTCTTCATATTGATCATGGCAGTTTACAAATTCAAAGGAAAATCGTAACAATTGTTGATAAAATATGTATACATGTATTTTGCTGAAAAGCACCTTTGTCAAGTTGAGTATTTGGGTCTAGTATTAAAAGATGCTGCATAATATTGCAAATAATGTAGAAGTTCAACAATTGATTATTTGAGGCAGCATAATATTGGTAATTTTTCTCCTTCTTTCTTTGTCTGTTCATGTGTGTTGAAAGACATTTAAAAGCAATAAAATTTTTCTGGAGTTAGACACACACACACACAACAAAAAAGTGTACAATCAGGTACATTTAGATTGTAATTCTTGTGCGTCTCTGGTCTGAATAACAGTCACATGACTCTGTTTATAAATGTTGAGAACTTATGATCATAAATACATGTATGCATCAAGGACGCATGATTACCTACTTGTTTTCAGCTGTGCTCATGTTTTTGAAAGGAACATAGCAAAGTAGGATACACTGATCAAGAGAAAAACCACAAGAGCTAATTCCTTTCTTCCAGGAATATATTGCATTTCCAACATTTCTTCAGAGACAATGCATGCCTAGTCGTCATGACTAGTCGCTTCCAAGGGAACTCCCTTGGTCACAAGAGGACTGACTGATTCATAGCTATAAGTGTATTTCTTAGAATAATGCAGAACAAAGTAGTCACGTCATCTCACTGCATTTTGCAGACCTGCTATTCAAATTGACTACATCAGCAATCTCAAGCTGCCAATAGAATGCATACGTTTAAAAAAATATATGATGTATTGTCATTCTCTTCTTTTTTTTTTAATATCAAGGTGCTATAAAGTGGGGAGCAAATCTGTATGCCCAAATGTAGAGCACACAGAACCATTCAAGAAATGCTTAAATTCATACCTTTGTTGGAGCAAGCATAATAACCGTGCAATGTACTTTTGCACATTTGAAAAATATTGTAGACAAACCAGCCATCAAGATATATTGTAGAGTACAAGTAGGGAGGGGACCTACCTCCCTGTTACAAGTTAAAGGGATGGTATAGTATTGGTTGAGATGAGGATTCAGCTTTCAACTTTTTGCGAGATGTACTCAGAAATCACTTTGTGAAATGCTGAGTAGCATACAATTCTAAGAGGAATCAAAAGTTTATTTGATAAAAATTAGTTTTGAAAAGGCTGAGATATCCAAAAACAGTAAAACAATAAACAATCCTCATAAAAGTTGGATCCCTTCTCTTATAAGGATTGCTTTACTTTGGATATCTCAGCCACTTCAACATCAAAACCATTCATTCATTCATTCATTCATTCATTCATTCACTCACTCACTCACAAAATGAAACTGCACCATCCCTTCAAAGCTTTTGCTGCAAGTGACCAGTATATTGTAGACCATTTTATCCAATTACTTTGTAGATTATGTAATGCTTGACCTGCACACAAACCTTATCTTTATCTGCATCATAGATTGTCAGGCTTGTAATTGTCAATAAAAATTGACAAACAACAAACAAACAATAAAATTGTCAATACTGAATTTTCAAAATGATATTTAAATATATATATTCTTTTTAAGTAAGATTTTTAAAATAGATTTTAAAAGATGTTTTTAAATAATATTTTTGTGTTCACACCAGTGGAAGAGATTTGAGATGGCATTTATCGTTGCCACAAAAATGATTTTTTTTGTTTAAATGAAAATGTGCAAAATTTAATGTTCATGTAACTTTATCATTTTATATCCAATATTTATGAACTTTGCCCATTGTGTTTTTATTCGACTCTGTGCAGAATGTATATAAGACACCATTATCATGCAGTCGCATTGTACTGTGATACCATTATACTCTAGGAGTCATTAAATTCTATTTTAAAAGCCCTAGAAACTACATTCCAGGGTTGTCATAATTTTTGCCATTCTATATTTAAAAGAATGACAATGTAGGGTAAGAAAAAAATCATTTGAACTATTGTTGTGTTAGAGTTTGTTTTGGTTGCCAAATTTTCTGATGTGGCTTCATTTTAGTTTCAAAATTATGTTAAACTGATTTGTGACTTGACAACAAATTTTAGAAGATCAAAATTTATGACCCTTATATTTCAAATTGAATTGGTTAATTATAGTATTCATAGATTTTGTCCTGGTCTTCAGTTTCAGTGAATTTTATTGGTTCCATCTAATTTTATATTATGCAGTAAAATTCACAGTTGCCAATTTTCTACTTAGGATTTACAGATGATTATTTCTGCAGCTAAATTTCGTTTGAAGAAATGGTCAATGCCAGAAATAATGTTCACTGATACTTTGAGAGGCAGAAGGGTAGTATTGCAAGCACGCTGAAGGAAAGAGGTGTGCGATCTTGCGAAAAGGTTGCTGTCTGAGAACATGAATTTCTTCACCACGTACAAGTACTAGTATACCATACGTTGCTGTTCAGCAGGAAGGCATTTTGAGACTTAACTAAAACTGGGTGAAAACCTTTTGTTACTAGATTATGCAGCAGGGAGCAGCATTTTTCTGCTCTTTCCCTCCTCTCAACTATTAAACAAGTTATCATTAATGGATGGCCATGATGCCATTTTATTTGATACTGACAAACTTAAACCATTATCTGTCACCATTTATCAGCACACTGTTGATAAAGTTGTTGTTGCTTTTTTTGCCATATTGAGTGGGAATAATAATGCAAGGGAAATTAATGTGCAGTTTTAACTCACCTCGTGGTTCTCATTTTTTGTTTTTATTTATCTAGCTATCTATTCTTTCCTCCCATGTACACAGTTCTTAAAAAGAACAGTTTTATTTACATTGTACAAGTCATTTTACTCAGAATGCCTGTTTATCAAGTCTTTTTTATTCTCCCTCTCTCTTTCTCTTTCTTGCACTCTCTTGCTGTTGAGAAACATAGAAGTCAACCATTGTACATGTACATGTACCTGACAGTGATTGACACAAAATTTATGTCAGGGTATAATACAGTAATAAGGTATCATGTTTTACTGATTGAGGAGATTGATGTGTTCTTATCTGTAAAGCAGAGTGGTACAAATTATTTGTCCTGGTAGTTTAAAGAGCTGGAGGAAATAACCTTCAATGGTATGTATTCTGCCATGATCAAACATCATCAATCAATTTGTAGCAAGATATTTTGACAGCTCCCCCCCCCCCTCTTTATTGACATTATGTTGTGACTGTAGACTACAACTTGTATGTTTCAGTCACATAGTCTAGCATGAATAAAAAGTCATACAGGGTAGGGAGTTCATGCTCATGAACATTAGCACCATTATCTAGATTGAGAGTTCACTGAGCAAGAAAATAATGCAGTGGCGGATCCACGGGGAGCGCACCGGGCGTGGCCCCCCCCCCTTTATTTTTTGTTAAAACAAAAGAAATTAAAAAAATGGGGGAGGGGTGCATGCACCCCCCTTAATTTTGTATAGGCGTCCCCCTCTTTACAGAATTTCTGGATCCGCCCCTGTAATGAGACTGTTTTTGAGCCTCGTAGAATAGGTTTTACTGGTTGCAACCCAAACCAGGAATACAGTAAAATGTCTATTATCTGATTTGGATGTGTGGTCGAAATTTGTGTGATATTGGTACTGCTGTTCGTAGAACCAGTTCAGCTAGTGGGCTGAAGAGCATCAAAGAAAAAAAAAAGAAGCATTTTGTGGACAGATAGTATACATCAAATATATTGAAATATTTAGATATATTTCTAAAATTTCACAGATCTAAGCATGCAGATGTACAGTGTGAACACATCCGAAACCGTAGATGATGGCTATCCTGAATTTGCTGTTCGAAGCCTGACCTCGTATGAGGTCAGAAACCTGTGTTACAGTAGCCCTGTGACCTGACTCGCAATCAGCCTATATCTATGGGCGCCCTGCATAAAATCTGCATCGTAATCGATCCGACACCGTCGCATGCTCTTCTTCTTTGCCTTGTCACCCAGGACGCTGGGATAGATAGATCTCTCAAATGATTTGACTTTTTACTTCTTGTTGTCTATTTTTTTTTTTTACAACAGAATTTGTCATCCCAGTTGCATGGCAGTGTGTTTGTGCAAACTTCTATGGCTATATGAGATGGGTGGTAGTTGTTACAGCATTAATTTCCCAATCAAAGTTGATCATGGGTATTTGTCTGTTGAGAATGAGAAGGGCGTTGTGGTCGTGAAAACTATGGGTTTAGTGGCAACTTAACGCCCTTATCATTCTCAACCGACGTACTGTAACTGGTTCGTGTTTGAAATGAAAATGGGAAAAAGAAAATCCTACAGGAGCAGAGTGAGATTGTTTTCATTAAAAGAAATACAAGTCTTTTTCATATATTTTATTTTTATTCTATTTTTTTTTCCAATGATGAGTTGCTGATAATCTGCTATCTCTGTGTTTACTTTTCTTGATGCGGCTGTGTTTGTCAGTGTTCAATAAATCAAGAAAGAATCGTGGAGGTGATGATAACATTATAGTCAATTGATGGCTGTCATGAGTTGTTTTTCAGTGGATTTTGCCTCATAGCAGAGCTGTCAAATAGTACAATGTATAGGTATATGTGATATTGTGGTTTTAGTCATCCAAAACAAACAAAAAATATCTATTTTAAATGGAAAAAAAAACTTACATTTTTTAATGTGATTTTATTAGCATGTTCAATATTTGCAGTATTTTTTACTTTCTGAATTGAAATATCATATTTGCCCACAATCATTATTGTCTTTATTGTTATTACCAGCTGTAGTGTAGTACATAAGTTATATTATCATCATCATCATTATCATTATCATTGTCACCTGCATTGCTCTAATGCTATTATTTCTGTTAAGAGTATTTTGTTTTTGGATCTGCAGAATGTTGTAATCACCATTGGCATGATGGCATTCTCTTGCTGTGTTTTAGCTCATTTGGTGAGCTCTGTGCCTATAGCTACATGTTCCTCACACCCCTTTGATGTATCAAGAGGGACAAAGCCATGGATGTATAATATACACCTTTATTTCTCTTTCTGTTGCCACTTGAAATGGATCTGCAACATTTATTAAAGGTTGATAGATTGTAAAATGTAACATACAGTTGTATTCATATTACATTATTAAGGACCAACACCTACATGTACTAGCACCTGTGCTACCTCTTGGTTCTTTTAGCAACCTCATTGTGTACAACATTGCCATATTGTAGCTCTTTTTAGATTAATAGTTTGAGATTACATAATCATTTATCAATTATATATTATATATTATATTCAATATGTTTTGTTTAGATCGGTTAGACAGTTACATACATATGTGCTATGTATTAATATTGATGTATGAACATGTATTCAAACTTTCCTGTACATATGTTGTTGTTATAAATAAACTCAAACTCAAACTCAAACTCAAACTCAAACATATCAAAAATTTGTCCAAACCTTTCTGCATACCCTATGACTCCTGCAATATTTTCTTGTGAGTTTGCTTTACGCTATGGATGCATAAATTTGCTTTTAGGAGGGTCAGTTGTTAGTTTTATTCATTTTCTTTTGCCAATTCTATTTTTTAAGGTTTTAACACCTCTTTCCTTTTTGTAAATGTATGCAGTCCATACTCTGTGGGCATAAGTGTTTATGGTATATACACATATTTTTATATCTTGTGTGTGTACATACAGTGCGTGTGTGAATCAGGACTATGTAGACAAAGGGATTTTGTAATTGAGAACCACAGATATTGGTATTCATGAATGAGGCTCTGTCTATTAATCATTTAATTGCTTTGGTGATGTAACATCGCATTTCTCCTGGTAATTCCAGGGGCAATACCCTGTGCCTTGTGATTCGTGAATTTCAATCAACTTGTGAAATTTGCAAATGTGTGAAGCCACTGTGGGAAAACAACAACAACAACAACACATTTACAATTAGATTTATTCTTGACAAAGGTACAATGTTCATGTTACACGGTACTCTAGGTGTTAAGACTGTTTCAGTGGTAACTTTGGATTTAATGAGGAAGTCCACCCCAAAAAAATGAATAAACTTCAAAAGAAAGAAAAAAATATTCCATACAGAACGAGACAAAAATGCTGAAAATCAGTTAAGAAATAAGGAAGATATGCTTTCCAGATTTCACATTTTTTTCAGAAAACATTTATTGACCAGTCGTCATAAATATTCAAGTCAGCAAGTTGACAATGTCTTGCTCTCACAATTTCATATTCATTTCGCATGTATACAGAAATGATAAACACCTCATATTTCAGCTATATAAATATAAAACTTGTCTTAGAACCACCCAAAATAAAAAAGAACAAATGTTAACTCTGATATCTCTTGGTATGGGAAAATGCTTTTACTTGTTTATTAGCTAAAAATAACAAGACATTTTTTCAAATTTCGTACGTAATATACATGAAAAATTGTGAAGTTATGACATCAACGCACTCTTTTCAATATTCGTAAGGACTGGTCAAGAAATGTTTTCCGGAAAAATAGGAGATTTAAAAATGTCATATCTTCCTTATTTCTTTTCCGATATTTGTCATTTTTTGTGTCATTCTGTAGGGAATATTTTCTCTTTCTTTTGAAGTTTATTTATTTTTGAGGTGGATTTCTTCTTTAAGGAATGGAGATGATATGAAAATCTTCTCACATTCCCTTGTGGTCTGATGTGTTCACAAATCACTTTGGTTCCCTTTTTATTTCTGTGTGTGATGTGCTTGTTCTGTTTCATTCCCAATAGGTGAGCACGTATCCTATGGGTTTTACAATAAAATACACTGCACATAACATCAATCAATACTGAATCCTGTTTACAGCCTATTGTATCTGATGCTACAGCGTATGTGGCAATATAATACTCTTAGTAATTGTCACATGATTTTATTTGTGGTTATTACTTAGTTTGTTTCTTCCCTCCCCATCTTTAAAGACCTCCTACTTCTTTTGTTGGCTCTGCAGGGTAGTGAGTGCTTGAATTCTGCCCAATCAGAAGATTGCTACTAGGCATTTAGTCTTGGCATTGATAGCATGAAAGGCGGAATGTCGAGAATTGGATATTATGAGTGCAGTGACTTATATTTTTCCTTTTAATACTGTGATTTTTGACGTACCACCATTCTTCCTCTTTTAATGGTTCTAAGGATTCTTTCAGCACAGATTGTTCCTTGTGCTTCACAAATTTATGTTGGTTTTTCTGTATGACAATGCTATCTTGTCACATCTGGGGGGCATTTCATGAAGGAACTTGTCGGATAAAATATCTGACAAGTCAGTTATATCCGACAAGTTCAGAGAAATCAGCCAATCAGACTAAAGAATTTCTCAAAACTTGTCGGATATAATTGACTTGTCAGATATTTTATCCGACAAGTTCCTTCATGAAACGCCCCCCTGGTTTGGAGTTGTTTGTTAGTTGGAATTTCCGTACCTCTGCAGCACTGTGACAATGTGACTGTGTAACAAGCCATCAAATATGCATTAATGACTTTGCATTGTGATATGAAGTTTACAATATTTGCATCTTCTCGATTTGTAACCATTGGAGTGTTTTTGGCAGCCGTTCTTTGGTATACTAATCAGCTCTTTGTTTTATCTCTTAACTTTCTCTCTTTTGCCATGCTCTCAGGGTCAGGGTCCTGTCTCGTAAACCTGGGAGTGACGTTGGCAGCCAAAACCCAAGTACCAATGGGGAAGTACATTCAGCTTGCCGAAGACGTCTACACACGATGGAAGAACTGCATGTCTGCACTCGCCATGTCGTCCGACTCTGATATGGCCGACTTTCTCCTGAACAGGTAAGAAGGGGAACAGGAATGGGAACGGAACGGGAACGAGCTGCACAAGTTAGGCATGCAGCTGGTGGGGGGAGGGAGGGGGGCTGTTTATCCCGTTGAGGATTTTTGCATTTAACTTGCATTTCCAATAGACGCCTGCCGGAATATACTCGGGACTAGTCTTCAACGGATTAACATCAATCCAGCCTGCCAGTAGTTGTAAGAAGTCCCAACAAGGGGCTGGCTCAGTCAGTTGTTATGCTACTTTTATGCCATGCTCCCGGCGCCCACAGCAATCACGTTTCAGGCCACCGCGGACAAAAATGGGATGGACATGAGACAACGCGACGGCACAGGATGGGCAAATGTGATCGGCCGTGATAGCCATGGATGCTGTGTCAGATCTTTAAACTGTCAAAAAATTTGCCATGTTTGCCACGGCGCTGATAAGATCAAAGGATATCCGTCAACCGTATACTGTAAGAGAAATGAAAGTATGAATTCTTGCTAGATCACGAATAAAAACTCCAATGGCAGCGGTGCTGTTTAATTTCCGCAATAATGAGTTGACAACATTGTGCCGGTGCTCAATATGAACTCTATTTGATTTTTTTATTTTTTGTTGTTGATTATTTTGATAGTTGTTGTTTTTAATAGAAAGAGAAAGACTGAGCTAAAAATGAGACCTTATTCAAACATGATCTGCTCCAAACAATACTGACATAAAATCAGACCATAATAAATCTTGGACTAATCAAACATTATCATTGGATATACAATATAATGGCTCCACAAGTAGTTTTATCTCAAAATGTTAGATATCAAGCATATGAAAGATCAATAGAATCAATATTTATGTCACAAATTTGCAAATTATGTTGTTTTTCCTGAATCCGTGCATATTTAATGAATTTTAGTCACATTTTCTTCTAATCTTTCTCCTATACATTGCATGATATGCAGTAATGTTATCTGTTGCCAATTTGGTAAGGACATTTGTTAATGACAGTGCTGCAGCAAATACCCTACAACCCAACAAGTTCATCTGAATTATACTGTGGCTCTTTGATACAATAATCAGTGAGATCCAAACTGTGTGCCAGTGTGGAGTCACATGGGTCGTATATTGCTGTAGGATGAGTGTGCAGCTTGTAGGGTTTAATAGCGAGTTGATCAGTGCAATGGGGCTGCCGTACATGTACAGGCGCGCTGCTTTCTATGAATGGACTCCGGTGTCGTCAGTGACACCAGTGGTAGAGCCAGACCATGACTCCTGTGTGAATAGATTGTAGCCAAAGAAAATAGCGCACGTCGCTCTGGGGCCCGGCAACGCATGGCATGTACAGCCAGCAGTACAACATTTGTGGGTCTCCCCCCCCCGAGTCTAGTGGACATATATACATGCTGTATGTGACCATCCAGCTCAAAACACACTATATGTCACAGATTATGAATTCTCTGTAATGGACCAAAATGTGTCATTTTGGTTGACTGACTCAAATTTTTGAAATTTGTCGTATACCTTAGGAGAGTTATATTTTCTCTTTCAACTGTCAAAATTTGGTGGCTTGAAACTAGACCAAAATTGAGATATTAGCAATTTTTCTGCACCATATTTTTTCGGACAGGAATTGCTTTCACTGGGAAATAGAACATGTTTTCATTGATACTAAATTCAATGATAGCATGCCTCAGTGACCTCAATCTCTAATTAGGTGATCCGAGTATCCTCTCGGATCACCTATTGTATCTGTACGGATTCTTTCTTCTTCTTCTTTATTTCTTTCTCCTCAAATCTTGTGCAGAGATTAACTCAAAAAGTCCCCTACCTATCACTTTCAAACTTATACCACATATGTATCATGTCCTAAGGACGACAGATCTAGTATATCAATGTGATCAGTTAACCGTGATGTCATTATGACGTCATTATCTGAAATCACGTTTACATCAATATCTCATTAATGGAAAGGAATTTTTGAATGAAATTCACATATCATATAGTTCAAGTTAAGGTTTATTGATATATTTCATAAAATTTATTCACGTTCATAGTAAACGAGCGCGTACGTGCGCGTTGAAATTTAAACATGCTCTGATCAACCTCAAAATTGTTTTGCACACGTTTCAGGTCATTTACAGCATTTCACAAAAAATCGACGGACGCGTACGCGCGCGCGCATATACGCACGCACAGCTCATATGCAATAGAAATTTCCCGTTTTATCGCACGGATCGAATGCCTGAAATGTCAAGGAATATTTCTACCAAGTTTCAAGTCGATCCGACTCAATATGACGTCATACGGGCCCATCAAAGTTGAAATTCCGCGCGCGCGTCAATGGCGATATACAGTGCAACGATGCCAAAAAACCGCCAATTTTAAATCCGATTTTACTCGTCAGGATGGACGGTGACCCCCCATTTTCTTTACATATTCTGAAAGCTGATGAGTTGTACATGTCATTTCATGGAGTGGCAATGCTGGCAAAATGATTAAAAGATATCAAATTTCTTAATAAAATTAAAAAAGTAAATTTTGAAAATGACGTCATCAAATTTGAAGTTTATTCGAGCGTATCTCACTAGTCCTTTGTCAATTTTCACCCAGATTTCAGTATGATGTAGCTTATTTAATTTTCGTTCAAACATAATATTACAAATTTTTGATTGGATAACGGTATCACCTCGTAAGAATGGATTGAAAGTAATCTTGTCAAATTTGACCAGTTTACGTGTTATCTCTATGGGAGTGCAGTTTTTCTGGAAATGAAAATTGACATGACTATCTTTCTCGAGCAGTAGCTCACTTACCCTTCGGTAAATTTCTCCCAGATTTTAATATGTTGTAGCTGAGACTTTACGCTACCGTCAGTGTGCCCTTTATTTTTTCATACGATGTCGGAATCACGTCAAAAATTTTGGTTAAAATTCAGGCTTATCTTCGATGTATTGACATATTTCTTTCTTTCTGCAACTTTCTTTGCAATAACCCAAGAAAAGCAGCCTCTATCACTTCCACATTTTGCACATGTTTAGTTCATGTCACGTACATTATTTCATAAGATAACAACTACTTGATCGAACACCATCTTGGGTATGTAAATTAGGGTCAAAGGTCATAAGTGTTTCATCATGTATCTTAGTGAATACATGTCCTATTTTTCCAATATTTTGCACAAGCAACGACCATGTTACAAGGATCATTTCACAAGATAACTACTTTTTGCTCAGATGCCATCTTGTCTGTGCAAGTTGAGGTCAAAGGTCATATGTACTTCTTTTTGTATCTTCGTTATGACGTGTTATCTCTACGGGAGGGAATTTATTTAAATGTGAAAATTGACGTGATTGTCTTTATCGAGCACTAGCTCACTTACCCTTTGGTGAATTTCTCCGAGATATGTTGTAGCTGAGACTTTGCGCTATCGTTAAGTTGACCTTCGTTTTTTCATACGATGTCGGGATTACGATAAAAAACTTGCTTGAAATTAAACTTTATCTTCTATGTATTGAGGTATTTCTTTCTTTCTGCAACTTTCTTTGCAATAACTCAAGAAAAACACGCCCTATCACCCCCATATTTTGCACATGTTTAGTTCATGTCACGTACATTATTTCATAAAATAACAACTACTAGATCGGACAACATCTTGGGTATTTAAATTAGGGTCAAAGGTCATAAATGTTTCATCTTGTATCTTGGTGAATACCTGTCCTATCTTTCATATATTTTTCACACGCATAGACGATATCGCGAGAATCATTTCACAAAATAACCACTATTTCACCACATGCAATCTTGGGAGTGCAAAGGTGGGTCAAAGGTCATGTGTACTTGTTGCTGTGTCTTCGTTATGGTGTATACAGAATTTGGTACCTAACATGGCAGATATGACTCCCTTTGCTAAATGAGAATGCAAACATCACACGGCCAATGTCTCTAAACACAGATGAAACTTGTATGGTCATGACTATTGCGATCAGGACTCGAATCATTGATAACAAAAAATCGGATCACCTTAATTTGTCAGTGATGACAAATTACAATCTCTAGTTCTCTTTTCTTTCTCTTCTATGGAAGCACACTTCCTTTTTAACTCTTTCTTTATTTTAATCACTTATTGAATTCGTCTAAACTGGATGGTCAAATTTTAACAAGTCTTCATTTTTAAAACTTAGTGTTTACTTTTGTGAAATTTAAAACTATTACATAAGTTGAAAAGTGGAAATTCATTTTTGGCTTGCTTTTTCTGAGTTTTGAGCTGAGTGGTCACATGTTCTTTTTATCATACACAGCACATACGTGCACTGGCTTTGTCAGACAAGACTAATGCAGTTTTATTAGGTTCTCTTGTAGAATGCTTTTGTCTGTGTATGTTTTTGATTTGCCAGGCTATACCACATGGTGGTCCTGAGAACTTTAGGGGATGATGATATTGAAGTGGGAATGAGGACTAAATTGACATGCATTTATCAAAGGTGTAGAAACAGAGCAAAGAGAGAGAGAGGGGGGGGGGAGATATGGAGAAAGGAACAGACAGAGATGGCAAGTGTTGTTGTTATTACCGATATTTTTCCTGAACTCTCTCTTTTTTGCGGGAAGAATTTTCTTTAGCCGGAGGTCTCAGACACTTCTCATTACGGTAGAGTTCTGACCGAAGTGTGGCTGAGATGGGGGAAGCAATATCGAGCCATGCCTGGTAGCCAAATCCTGAGATATTGGCTATCCAACTCTTTTTTTTCCCCCTTCTTCCTTTCTTCCTTCTTCGTTTTCCCGTCCAATGGCGGTGGGTGAAAAGACATGAATGGGAAGTGTGTTTCTTTTCCAGAATTGAGTCATGAGTTTGGGGGTACATACTGCCAGGCCGAGGAGGGGCAGGGACAATTATACGGAGGAAAGAGTACAGGGCAAGTTACTGGGGCTGGAAACAGTTTGGGTGTGAGCAGTATTAAGGTAGGGCGACAGAGAGTACTGTATGAAATAGGGAGGTTACGAGATTAGGAGAGACCAATCTGTCTATCTATAAATAGTGCATATATGCAGGGTGCTACATAACTTGTCTTTTTTTTAATACCACTTGCCTGGTCAGACAAGCAGATTGTCAAATTGTTGCAGTATACTTAAACAGTAATTGTACTTATCCAAGAAGAAAGTCCAAAAATATGGGAAACTGATTTAGAAAATCACTTGTAAAGTCAGTGCATGATAAAATACATTCATTTGAATAGATAGCACATATATTCATTCCCATGCTTGAATAAAGACATTGGGGTAACAAACTTGGTTCAATCAAGTGTTAGTGTTGCATTGCATCAGGGCTTCTTCAAGTTCATGTATTAAGTGTTGGAAAGTTGCTGAAATGAAATTTAAGGGTGTTGCATTGACCAGCACTAAACAGTCATATCTTTGGGCTTCTGTATGGTTGACTTTTTGTTTTGTGGGGGGGGGGGGGGGGGGGGATGGGGAGGTGAAAACATGGTGGCTTCAAAATGGTGGCTTTTTTCTGGCCCAATTTTGGCAAGCACTTTTTTGTCTCATTGTTCCAAAATACATACTTGCCTGACTTCGATTTTCACTGGCACCGGGCAATCGGGCAAGTGCTTATGTAACACCTTCCATACTCTGTACCTTTGGGAGAACCTGGAAGTACATATTGTAGCAAGAGTGAGAGAAGAAAAGGTTGAATACGATATTGTGCCACAATGCACTGGAAACCTATAGATGGGAAATCTTTTAGAAAATGAAGGTGAATGTAAAAACAATTATGAAGTTAATCTGTGTTTTCAAAAATAGAATGAGAAAGGATATAGTATTATTAAAAGTTAAAAAAAAAAGGACAGATACTAGTATATATGAAAAAAAAAGGGGGGGGGGATCCACCAAAGTGACTGGGCTTCCATTCCTAATCAATTAGGTTATTATCAAATATGGCATATTGAAATTCACTTCTTTTGCTGCCATGGAATTTTAAACTGTTGGCCTCAAGGTACAAAGCCCTGGGCCTTTGAACCCACAACATAATGTTTCATTTTTTTGGCCATCATTTGAAAAAAAAAAAAGAAGAAAATCATCCAGGGTACTTTATTTAAAAAGTACTGGAAATCACTATGACTTGAACCTAATAATGACTGACCTGATGGTGAATTAGATGTAGTGATACTTTTGTTTTGCAGACATAGAAAAAAAAAACACAGAAAAGAAGCAGCAAGTAATTTCCATTATAAAAGTGAAAGTAATCATTACTGCTTGAAAATCAAATGCCATTCCTACACAGATCATCAGATTTTGTAAAAATCCACTGAAACATATTTGTAGTCACATTATGTGGACCAGCTCATCACTAGTATGGCAAATCTGTGCACAAAACTGCAGCGTAATAATGCCTTGGAAATAACTTTGGACAACAAAATTATCTAGTCTAGCAATTATAGCATTTGTTAGGTCTAGGGCATGTACAGCGTGGCTCTTTAAAAGCCAGTGCAGTGGGCCAATAAAGTTATTTCCATGCACTCCGGCTAGATCAAGTGTGCCACCGAAATTTACGCACAAAATCATGTACCCGCCCAAGTCATGACGCTCGGTCTCCAGTGCTCATTTCCTCAAAATGTGTTGACGGCAAGACACAAATTAAAATGTTGAAAGTAATTGTTGGCAAAACAATTACATATTCAAAAAAAAAAAATTAGAAGAAAAAGAAGGGAGATTAGATTAAAAGAGAAAAATCCAAAAATTATTTCTTTTGAGTGAAATTGGTGGAAACAGATTAGGACTGCTCCCAGGACTCCCCCTTCTTCCGACAACGTGCGGAGACCACCCACCGTACACCTGTCCAGGAATATTATCTTCCATGTTAGCAAAATTTTGCATTGGCACTCGAGGAATATATTTTAGGGCCTCCACCTCACTTTTTCTCTTTTTTTCCCCTTTTAATTTTATTTCTTTTTTTTTTCCACCTGGGTTGCTGTGACTTTGCACTACTTGCTTATCATGTCCCCAACGTTGATTTTTCGCAGGCGAGTTCCACCCGTGACTTTGCTCGTCGCGACAAATCCGCAACGCGTCTTTTTGCGCATGCTGCGTTTTCAGGTCAGTCATCCCCAGGTGTGTTGGCTGTGTGCGATACCGTACATTGCTCAACAGGTGTCATGAGGGATGCTTGTTTGAACACTTTTATACATGTACAAACTGTACTTGTGACACTGTAAGAATTACATACAGTACTTTTTTTTTTTTAAACTGCACAGTGTTTTTATGTCTCTTCCTTTATATTGGTGTGGAAAAGCTTGATTGTCATGTCCTGTTTCTCTCATGAAGTTGTAGTGACATTCTGAATGGGAATCCAAATGGATAATTGAGACAATAAAAGATTGTTGACTCATTCATCATTTAGGTTTTCTATGTCATAAGGGAAGAGTTGAGGAGAAAATCTTATCTTCCTTTGAAGGTGACTATTTAAAAAAGAGTCTACGATTACATGTACTCTTAACACTGTAAAGGAGAATGAGGGGGATATTCCACAGAAGACATTATTACAGCACTGTAATGTACAACCTTGTAGGTTAGATAAACTAGTTCTCAGCTACGGTACAGAAAGTTCAAGGCATGTCTCTAGCCATTTGTCATCTGCCGCTGATGCAATTTTGAGAAAAGTACGAGAACTCCTCCAAATAGGATGTTGCTGTTGGGGGGGGGGGGGGGGAGGGAGCATGTTTAGGATGAGAAGAAACTGGGGTAAACATTGGGAGATTGAAGTAGTGTTTTTTATGTGAATGACAAAGTTGTTTGGATAGTGTATATGTGTCGGCCAAGGAATTTGAAAATTGATTCTTCTTTTTTCCAATTGGTAATAAATATATTTGATTAATAATTTTTGATATGAATTCTGTGGAATATCATATTTCTGCTTTGAAGTTGATGACTGTTATGTTTTTCATGCTTCCACACAAAACTTTTACAGTTTAGTAGAGCACAAATCTAGTGAAGAACTGTTATTTTTTTATAAACTTCAGATGTTCTTGAAATTTTAGAGGCTGAGCATCTGCAATGAGCATTTGTGTGAAGACATGAGAAGGATAAAAACAGAAAGTATCTTATTTGTTTTTATTAGTTCTTCTTATACTGCATCATTGGTTTGTGTTCTTTTCATAAATGTTGTTGGTATCACAAATGAGAATGCTTCTTTAGACCTATCTTCATCAGACCAAAGTTTCAGAATAGATTGCTATTTTGCAGCTAGGAAATTAGCCTAATGTCAAATTAACCCGATATTTGTACAATGGAGACACAGATAGCTTGCTTTTTGTTGAGCAAAATTGTCCCCCAAATCTTGGTCCAGTTTGTGAAATAGTGCGCTAATTTGTGAGATATCACACTGTTTGGGTTGCATCTTCATCAGCCTGAAATTTTCTTGATCCCATAATTCGCACTGCGCACTGAGATGACAGAATTTTGTGTAGAGTTCTGTGGCCATAGAGTTGTGTGTCTGAGCGAGCCAAGTGATGATGCAAAGTACATTTTGTACGCATGCGTCAACTTCGGGCTAATTTCCCAAGCGGGCTATTTTGTTAAACTGCAAAATATCCCACCAGTTTGAACTTCGGTCTGATGAAGACATGTCTCGTGTGTTCCTTGATTACTGAGACTGTGTCATCTTGGTGGGTAACGTTACAACTTGTTGTTTATAATTAGCCAAAATGCAGGCTTTTCTCACATTCCAGACATATCAGTTGAAGTTGTCTGGTTGGCTCCTTCTGCCAAGAAGTTATCACCGCTCTGTGAGGAGTTATCATAGAGCTGTGATATTGAAACTCCTTGCTTACTCAAAACATAGAAAAAAAAAAAACCCACACAGATATGAAAGAACCCAAAATAGAACAAAAATAGAAAAATTCATCTCCTAAGTGCCTCTAAAAAACATAGTCTTTTGCCTGTTTTTTGTTATGTGAACTTGTTCGTCATTGTACAATTGTTTACTTCTTTGAAATTCAGTTTTTGCCAATGTTAATGAACTTCATAAAACCAACTGATTTGCATTATCTAGTGTTGTTTGTACAATCCATTTCAATTTTTGAATGCAATTTTCAACTTTTCTGTTAGCGCTGTTTTGAAAATTACTCCTTTAGAATGGGTGCATGCTTCTCAGAGTATAGACTAGGAAATAAACAGTATACACTGTAAAAACATCAGTGTTAGATTTAACACCATGGGTGTTAAATCTAACACCGATCAAGCTTCAATAAGGACCACACCCACAGGTGTAGAAAATGAATTGTGACGGTGTTAAAAAGTGTTCACCTGGCACTTCGTGGTGTTAATTTGACACTGTGGCTGGTGATTTTTTTGACACTGGACTAGAGTTCATTCATTAATGACACCACATGGTGTTGATTTGATATTGGTGGTGTTGATTTCAATGGTATAACACCCGTCCAGCTTCAATAAGAGACCACACCAACTGGTGTTACTGTGATGTAAATGTGTTTACACTTTTTTTTCAAAAACCAAGTACTTTATCGGAAAATTCTTCATCATCTTGTTCAGGATTAACAAGAAATTCAGTCCCTAAGAAACTACTAGTATTCAAAAAAACAATTTTATATTTTGAAATGACACCCAGAGGTGTTAAACTAACACCATGAATAAGCACCGAAAATTTAACACCAGCTCGGTGTTTCATATTTAACACCGGACTTTTTGCAGTGTACTCTTCACTTCTGTCAAATTTTAGTAGTATATCACTTGGTGATTGAAAAAAGAAGTCAACTGATGACTTGACTGAATTCAAAAGTATGAAGTTTTACATTCATCTTGCATTCTAAAATATATCTCATATTGTGTATAAAGGTATTTTGGAAGTTTAATAAAGACCATTATGAGCAACGTAGTGCTCATGTGGTTCTATTTTCTTTTAACAATGAGAATCTTATATTACAGGAGCTTGTTTTTTGTATGTGCAGTGTACTTGTATGTTATTGAGATATCGCATAAACTTTCAAACAACAGACCTGGTTTTGTTCTTTTGCCCCCCCCCCCCCCCCCCATGATATAAATGGGGGGGGGGGGGGTCTTGAATGTGGACTTCATCCATGTAAAAAAGAATGTGGATCATCTAGGTGGGAACCTATCTCTCTCACCCCCCCCCCCACAAAAACACACACACACACACACACACACACACACACACAAACACACGCATACCAAGCACCTCCCATCTCCCCTCCCCCACCCCCATCCTCCTCCTCCTCCTCCTCCTCCCTCTAGCATTGCAGTGATTCATGGCTTGGTGGTGCATTTGCTGACATGTTCTCGCATCTCTCGCCTCCATGTACCCAGTTCGGGGAGGCTGACTCACACACAGTTGGCTTCACGAAGCGCGCCGACTAGTCACGGGCAACTGCCTCGAGAAAAGGCCATGGGCCACGGTTTGGTGGCAACTTTCAGCTGGGGGGGGGGGGGGGAGGGGGGTAGGGAGGGGATTGTATGGAAAGAGACTTGGAATTTGATATAACTTCTTGCTAAAGGTCAGAGCATCACATGGCAAAGCATCTTTTGAATCTTGACCAAAATATTACAGAAATGTGACCTTGAAGTGTGGGAAGTCCCAACGCTTTCAATGAAATTCTCTTCCCAATCTTAACTCAATCTTTTTATAAATGAAATCATAAATTTTCACAATACTAGATGCTCCACACAACAACAACAATAGCAAAAATGAATATCAGCTAGAGCTTCAAATATTTTTTTCCTGATTAAGAGCTAATTGAGTTAAATATCTCATGATGATAATTTTTTTTTTTTGGGGGGGGGTGGGATTTGGGAAAACATTTTTTTTTTTTAAATCTTTCCATTTATATTTTTAAAGTGGAACTGCATTAAGAGTAGAAATATGACAACCTCAAGGCAGCATCTTCTAAGCCAATAATCTCATATCCTGTAAGGGCCAAACCAAAAGACAACAAAATATCATTTTGGTCAGATGAACTTAGTTGGGATGTGTTAATGGGAGAGAAACCCGAATATGTGAGTAAATGCAGAAATGTTATTAGAACGCATTAGGTGGAGTTTGAGGAAAATCAGACATTCCATTCAAACATGAAGGTTTTAAAGCTTTGCTGCCACCATCACTGAATGAGAAGACTACAACAATTTGTGAAGTCACATTAGGATAATGATATTTGAAAGGAAATATGAAAAGAATTCAAAATTTTTAATGAAAAGTATGCATTCCTTCCGCCTGGTACTGACATATCTTGGGGGTAATATACAATGTAATTCCCTAAGCTGCCTGAAAGAAATAAGCCGAATGCTCCTTCATTATGTTAGAAAAATGAAAATAACGTGTGCTGAATTATCTTTATATATTTTCTGTATCATTTTGAAAAGAAAAGATGCGAGACCTTTTGAAAGAATGAATTATTTTTTTTTGTTTGAGGTATGTTCAAATCTTTACCACACATTATCTCAGGCAGAAAAAAAAAAGACTATGGAGTATGCATTGTCATATCTTTCAATCCATTAAAGAACAAGTTCACCTTCGTTAACATAAGGATTGAGAGAATGTAGCAATATTTAGTAGAACACATCATTGAAAGTTTGAGGAAAATCGGACAATCCGTCCAAAAGTTATGAATTTTTGAAGTTTTTGTGCAGTCACTGCTGGATGAGAAGACTACTGCAGTGTATGACGTCACATGCATACAACAATATAAGGAAAATATAAAGAGAATTTCACAAAATTTCATCTTTTGAAAAAAGTTCACATTCCCTTGACTCGTTACTGACATATGTTATGGGTAATATTATTCCCATTGCCTTTAGAAAGAGGCACGTCAAGTGCTCTGTTATTATGCGAAAAAAGTGAAAATATGTTGAATTTTCTTTACATTTTCTTTATACTGTTGTGTACTCATATGACATCACAAGCCTCAGTAGTCTCCTCATCCAGCGGTTCCAACACAAAAATGTTAAAAATTCATAACTTTTGCATCGATTGTCCAATTTTCCTCAAACTTTCACTGATGTGTTCTACTAATGTTGCTGCATTCTCTCAATCCTTATGTTTATGAAGGTGAACTTGTCCTTTAATTATTTAAAGGAAGTCACTGAAATAGCTTTTCAACTTTGATAAAGTGGTATGCTGTAACACTTATGACATGTACAGTTGTACCAATGTGTGTGAAATCTACAATGGAAGATGCTGGAGGAATATTTGAAAGAGTGTGCGAACAGAAGGAGCATCACAAGGTGCAAACTGTTGACGACAAGATACATTGTATTTGCCACATAGGCTAGGCAAGTATGTTTGAAAGCCAGTTGGTATACGGACAGTTGTTGTCATTTTTTTTAACTTGAATATTTAGAAGTTTATCAGTGTGGTTTACAGAAAGCAGATTTGATTTGTAAGGCAGCAAGCATCTTTACTATTCAATGATAAAAGTGAACCTACATGTAAAGGGGAGAGGTGAGGGATATAGGCCTATTTTGCATTTTTTCTCTGCAAACTTTATTTGCTGTTTGGTGACTTCCAGTCATATTCAAAAATGTTAGTAACATGAACTTGGACTTTGCTGTTATTGTTGTTTAATCCAGATATACAATTGTTATCTTGTATTTGTAATTCCCTGAATCAGACTTCACTGAGGCTATTTGAGGAATGGGTTTAATTTTTTCTTTAATAAGCTGTTCTGGTTTTGAATATATGGCTGCAAAGAGTATGTGGTCATGAGTAATTAATGACGAATCAAACAAACAAACACCAAGAAAGATCACTGAACTGCTAGCACATACATCAACCTTTTCCCATTCCTTCATTCAAAGGACACACTTGCACATTGTACGTTCGGGCATCCAATACTTTTTCCCTTAGGTCTGTTTGACAGTGCTGTACAAGACCTTTCAACTCTTGAGGAAACTCAAAATTTCCTGGGAATTTCGTTTCCTGCCCAATGCCATAAATTTGTCCACTGGAGTGCTGCCTCATCACGTTGGATTCCTGGACTGTTAATGAATAGATTTGAGCCTCTGGAGTATGGAAGCTTCCCAGTAATCTTGATTTGCTATAAGCCTGGACTAATCCAGGAGTGACTTCAGACTTTAAATAGCGTAGAAGAACTTGACAGAGACAAGTTTCATGTACAAACTATCTAGGTTTGTTTGTTTGTCTTTTCTTTTAATCTGGGTCCCGTTTCATAAAACTTGTTTTCAGTAACAACTGCTACCTTTCTGTGACAAATTTGCTCTCAGCCAATCATATGCAAGAATCTCAGTAGCTTATAATGATTATTTTCTTTAATTATTTTCACATGAAAACCAACAGTCATTACAGTTTCAAGTCATAATGTAATCATGATTATCACAGGGTTCCAATAAAAGCCTATGTCGTGATGGGAGCAGGCTAGGAAATATAATATCATGTATAAAATGTAATATCTGTTCAGATATCTTTCAAAATCATTTTCTTCTTCCCCTGAAATTGTTTATAATCATTTCATGTTTATTTTCATTGCAGTCTGATGAAACCATTGCGGTCTAATGAAATTTCATTAGAAATTTTGTCTGGCATGATCTTTGTGATTTTTGGTATTTGAGAGTTTCATAGAATCATTGGGAGACGACAAACCCCACAAAAAAAATTTTGCTTGAGAAGGAAGCCGACGTGGTGCTGGGTGCCGCAGGAATTCGATCATACTTCCAGGCAAGGCAGGGCGTGTCACGGGGGCCTTTGGAAAAAAACAAAACCAGTGAGCCCATGCCCCCCAAAATTGAAAACGTGATGTTGGGGCAAAATCATACTGTTATTTTTTGGATCCCAATAATTCATTGATTCCTATCTAATGTCTGCTGGTGTTAAATTGTGAGGGGGGAAGGGGGGGGGGGGGGCGAGAAGAAGAAGTAGAAGAAGAATAATATGGAATATGTTTGAGTTGGGAGGGAAAGGAAAACAATAGAGATCGTGTGGATAGGGGAAAAGAGGGCCGAAAACTGCCGTGCGGCCGCCAGAGAGCCACACGATAGGGCCAAAGTACCCGCAGCTAGAAACCTCCCACCGGGCTCTGTCGGCATGCCTTTCTGGCACTGAAGAAAGTGATCCTGTTTGTTCACATGTGTGTCGAGCCCCGGCAGATAAGACACTATGCCATACCTCTCTAGTCTCCCAACATTCATACCCTGCACAACATTTTTTTTTTTCCAAGGGAGTGAACTCATGTCGACCCAAGTTTTTTTACCACATCCAGATGAAACATAAACCCAGCTTAAGTGCTTCAAAATAGTTCTAAAATGTGTGTTACGAATAGAAACAACCAATGTAATAATGTTAATCAGTATAAAATGTGAACAATAGTTATATTAAAATTGTTCCTAGAATAAACCATCCATACCACTATGAATTGAGAAAAATAGTGCCATCTCCTTAATACATTTTTATAGGCTTTATTGCAAAATTTTTATATGGTAGGAAGTTTTGTGGCACAACTGACCCACACTAGAAGTATACATTCGTCAAATATGATAACTCAAATGTTTATTAAATCACTGTTCCCAATGATAAACAATATCTTTATTAAAGGAATTAGCTATGCATCAGTGGGACATTTTTGAAAGCTTTAAATCTTCAGGCTTCAATTCATTCATGTCACTCTTTTGAACCCGACAGCCTTTGAGCAGAGATGGTAATATCTATGGAAGTACAGTTTGTATGAAACCTCTTTGCTCTGCACGAAAGAAACTAACTTTTATTCAGCTGTGCATTTCAATATCCATAATATCTAGACTTTAAATAGATCAGACTCACTCCTGATCTATAAAGGAGGAATTGGGATCAGTATCATGAAGAGTTTTATTGCAAAAGGAGTTAACTCCATTCTTGTTAATTTGAGATCTTTGCGATTAGTGTTACTGGGGGAAAAAAGGAAATACATGTAATAAGATATAAGGCTTTTTAAAAATCTATAACTTCAGAAATATTTCCTTGCTATGTAGCAAGTGAGGTATCACTAGATCTGTATACGTTTTATTTCACTTCATCAGATGAAAGCCTTACTTTAAATTGTTTAAAATGGGGCTCAAAGGAATGGATAGTGTTGGTTGAGATGGTGCTTCAGTTTTTCTAACTTTTTTGAGAGATAATGAGAAACATCTTATGAAATATGAGAGAGCATACAATTCTTAGAGGAATTATAAGTTTATTTGATGAAAATTGGTTTTGAAATGACTGAGATATCCTCCCCAAAAAGAATGTCCAATAAAAGATGGGAACCACCTTTTAGAAGGACCACTTTGTTTTACTTAAAAAAAAAAAATATTTCAGCCATTTAAAAAGAGATATCATCAAATAATTGTGAATTCCTCTTAGAATTGTATGTTCTTTATTGTTTCGTAAGTACATTCTAATTATCTTACAAAAAGTTAGCACCTGAATCCCACATCTCAACCAAAACTGTATTATCCCTTTAACTCGTTCTGTACCAATGAGTCTATATTACAACAAATATTTTTCGTTTCCCAACCCTCGTGATGTTTCCAATATAAAGACTACAGAAATGTACTGCTTTTTGTTTTTCGTTTCCCAACCCTCGTGATGTTTCCAATATAAAGACTACATGTATATACAGAAATGTACTGCCTTTTGTTTTATTTGAATGCCATCTCAATAATTACAGTAATTGTCATGGGGAAATAGTTCAGAAAAAGCAGCAGGCCAATAAGAATTTGGCACAAAATAGCAGAAACTGGAGAATGAGAACCACCTGAATGTCAGTACATCATTTATCACAGTATCCTGTGGGAATTCAAAAACATTACTTTACAAATGTACCCGTAGATCTTGAGCATGTGACTTTGAGCGGGCCTGCATAAAATTCTTCCCTCTCTCTGTCAAAATGCCATCATTTTTTGTACTTTTCCTCTTTTTTTTTTTTCCAAGAAGAAGTATCACTTTCCTTGTTGTCATGTGCTACTTAAAGGGACTGTACAGTACTGGTTGAGGTAGGGATTCATGTTTTGAACATTCCTAAGTGAGATAATGAAAAGCCTCTCATGAAATATGAAAGAGCATGTGATTTGAAGAAGGATTCAACGTTTATTTGATGAAAATTGGTTTTCAAATGGCTGGGATATCCAAAAAAGTGCTAATAATAAAAGGCGACATGCCCCAACTTTATTAGTAACTCTTTGTTTCACCTTGTTTTTGGATATCTCAGCCATTTCAAAACCGCTTTTCATCGAATAAACTTTTGATACCCCTTAGAATCGCATGCTCTTTGACATCTCATAGAATGGTTTCTGAATATCTCGCAAAACGTTAAAAGCTAAATCTTCACCTCGACCAGAACTGTACACACCCTTCAAAGGTAGGGAATCCCATTTGCATGCCTTAAATGAAGAGTTGTATAAATACAGTGGTATGTTGAAGAGAGTATCATTTTAGAAACTCCCATAAAGTATTGAAAGTGGAAGGTAACATTTAGTACATTTTTATTGACTGTTAGATTTTGAATTGAATTTTTTTGGGGGCTCACCGTAAATTCCAGTACATTACTAGGCTACCTTTGCAGACCCATGCAATGAATTTGTGTCCATCATGTATATTTTGTGAAGAAAGTTCATCAAAACTTACAAACATTTTTATACATTCTTGCCACACACTCTATATGTTATTACATCAGCTCTTATACTTTTAGATTTGTGTTTATAGATTAAAAAAATACAGAAGACTGCAACAAAAAGGCTTAAGTGTGGCTGACACACAGAACTACTGAGCAGTTGAGTTTTGTGCATTATTCAAATTGTTGATAACTGTTGACTTCCAAATTTCTCAGCAGTGGCCTAAACAAGTCCCTGAGGTTCATATTTAATGTTTTGCTGCATTTTGGGAGGTCTGTAAAAGGTATCCCCTACCTTTAAAGTGTTGTTTTTCATGGTATTTGAGTTTTGACAAAGTAGAGCAAAATCAGTTGACAGAAAAGTAGCTGGTCAATCAGAATTGAGCCTGAAATATGAAATATCGAAATGGGATGGGTTTATTACCAATCAGAGACATTGCAGCAATTACTGATTGGAATACGACGAAGCGATGATTACAAGGTGTAAATTTACATCTGTACATTTGATTTACTGTGGTAGACATTATATACCACTTTCTTTTGGGTAATTTGTTTCCACCATTCTCATTGGTAAAATATTGTAATAGATGCCTTGGATGATTAATGTGGTACCATTCTCATTGAAGAAATACATGTACCAGGGTTATTTTTGGTATAAAGCACTGCACAAGCACACATCTATGGGATGAAGACAGGAAATGTGTCAGGTCCCATAAGAAATGTACATCAGGATCAGTGACAAGTGGTATTTCATGACATGATTCACATTCAATTTTTTTTTTTTTTTTTTTGCGTTTCCTGTAAAGTTTGAGTTACCACCCTATCATACCATAACATTTTTTGATGTACCAGTATTGTGTGGTGTATGTGCATTCACATTACGAACTATTGCTTGAAATATGGATTGATATTTGATGATTTCTTCATGTGCCGTTCTTGCTGTGCAGGGCAAATTATCGCGAGAATTGTGAAAAACAGAAAAAAAAAAGCTAGACTGATTTTTACATCACAATGGGTACTGAGAGAGTCAACAATGTTTTGTGTTCACACACGATTTAATGGTTCTCACATCATGTTAAAAAATTGATTAAAACAATTCATTTTTTGGTGTGTGTGAACGGGACTATGGGCCGCTGCAACTCTGGTTGTGCTATTAAAACAATGGACTGATAAGCAAGCTGTATTTCTGCTGTGTGGGCCTCTGGGCAAAGTCCAGACAAGTCATACAAAGTCACAATTTGTTTTTTCTGCAGCCAATGTTTTCAGTTTCTATTTGTCACAGCAAACTTCAAGCGAACTTCTGCGAATTTGGGTGTGCGTTTATCAACTAATTTCTGGCGCAATATTAATGTTTCCAAACGGACTCTCAGGGAGATTTGAGCAGTTGATAAACACAAAGCTGTTTCGAATATGGGGTTAGAAACGCCTTTCTGAAACACAAAAAGAAGTGTGATTCCAAACACGTTTGAGCCAGAAACCCATGTCCATAGAGATAATAAATGCAAAGTCGTTCTTAAATACGTCTATAGCAGGGACCTGCCCACGCCAACAACTGCCAACTACACATCTCTGCTCTTTGGGTCAAACTGCGCAATGGAGCTGAGCAGTGACAAGGAATAAAATGATGCAACATCTGGAGAAACTTGATCTGAAAGGCCTTTGCGAACACGTTTTGATTTTGGGTATCAAAATGTTTTTCAAACATGGGAAAGGTGACAAATGCAGCCATGAGTTTGCATTGAGCTTGTTTCTGATGGTGTTTGTCTCCAGCTGCCAGAAACTTTCACAAAAATGCCGCAAGGTTTCTTATTCCCCAATTTTTTGCCGTCATTGTGAGAATAGCTCTACTCTCTTTAATGTCTGCTGCGTATACTGCATGTGTACCTTTAAAGCCTGTTCTATATCACATTTCAATCAGGTATCAAGTTGCCTCGATGAACGGACGACCGGACAGACATTTCCACATGTGTTGCTCTCGACTTTGATAAGTTCTAGAGATATTGGAAAGTTCAAGTTCAGTCTCTGTAGTCAACATGAGCCGAACCCCTGTTGATGTGGTAGACTCTAGAAAAGAGATAATTACCCAAGAGGACAATTGTTTTTGGATTAAAACAGCAAAACAAAACAAAGAAGAGGGTTCTCAGTAAATCGCACAATGAACAACAAAAGAGCAGCATCCAGGGAAGCGAGTTTTCAGCCAAGCTGAATTACTGCAGGGCTGGGACGTCTTGAATTTCAAGTCGTTTTTGCCTGCAAAACAAGCTCTCAGCTGACGATTTTCAAGTCCTCTCATACACATTCCCACCACTCTTCCTAAATGTGACTGATTGGTTGGTGCTGACTCATAAAATAACACTGACATATTTGTTGACACCTTCACTATGATCTGTTTACAAAGTATTGATTCAGTGATGATGACTTCACTTTTATATTCAGCTCTAACGTGATAGACTAAAAGATGAGTGATGTGTTTCTTTGGTCATTTCTTCAATGTTGGATTGTATTCTAATGGCTGTGGGCTTTTCTTAGGGAAATATGACAGTGCATCTGTAATATTAAAATTAGAGCAGTCATTATTTTTTTTTTTTTTACTGTAATATTATGATTATGATAAAGAGATCTTCAGTACTAGTTTTGATGAAGTTTTCTACCACATGATGCATAGATAACATTCTAAATGTTTTCAGTGGGCCAAAGATGAAGAAAGTTTTTTTTTTTTTTTTTTTTTAAAGTGTTGCTCACAGTTGCTCGTAAAGTTAGCTGTTTTTGATATTTTGTAACAGTTTTTCTTTCCTTTCGTGTTGTCTTCTGAGTATTAAGAACTTTTAACCACCAACTACTTTAAAAAAATTAGACGTTTCTGTACAGACACTCGTAATTCTCACAAATTATAGATGAATAATTTCTAGCTGAAAGTATTGGATAAAAATCAGTGACACTTTTTAAAATTCTTGTGTTATTTTCTTCCATTTCTTGTTGATGGTACAGGTGTACTTCTGGAACTTGCACATTCATTGGTTTGGAATGAACATGCATTTTTTGCAAAGTTGTCGTTAAGATAGTTTTGATGAACTCTGACCCCGTTTACAGTGCGAGGCTCGGCCGCGGCCGAGCCCGGCCTCTTCTTGGTGTAAACGCAAACTGGGCCAAATGCGCGGCCAATTGCGCGGCCAATTTTAGTCTGGCTTCCAAACCCTCTGCCTGTATCTTTCGCTATTCAGGATATTAACCCCCTCAACGTCGAAAACTAGTATAGTTTAAGGTGGTTTTGTCCTGCAAAGGATTTTTTCCTTCGGCAAAGGCCTTTGCCCGAATGGCGACTTCGTCGCCACGGAATTCATTTGGCAAAGGGTCTGAAAACCAGACAATACCAAATTGCGTTTGTTTACAAGCAGAGCGCCACTACGACAAAATATTGAAAGGTTTGAATCAAAAGCGCGGCCGAGCCCAGCAGTGTAAACGGACAAAATTGCGAGGCTCGGCCGCGCACTGTAAACGGGGTCCTAGTATGTGCCAGTTTGAAGAACATAAAATTGTAGATCTTCACATGCCTGACAGGAACCTTGCCTGCCAGTAAACAAAACAAAACAAAACAACAACAACAACAAGAACAACAACAAAGTAATCATGATGCTAAATTAAGCTTTGCAAAAATGAATGGGTCTGCAGAAATCCAGCTGTTACATATTGATCATTGTCAGGGTTGCCTTTCTTTAAAATCAAGTGGAATGATGTCTAATCAAAGCTACTTGACGAAATTATTCATGAATATAGTCTATAAATATATCCTTTATATAATTCTCTGCACACCAAAGTCTTTTCGTGTTCTTTGTGAAAGCTTTTTTAATTTTTTTTTTAATTTTTTATATATATATAAGATATATATTTTTTTTTTATCCAGGGGTTTAGGGACATGATGATACCAAATGTTGCCAAATGTTTTGGTGAGTTTTCTCCTTGAGTCATTGCTGAAAGGCCTCTCAGTGATCCTTGTTTGTCTGTTTGTACAACCCCAGGACACTTTCTGTGGAAAAGGCCTCAGCAGTTTTGGTAATGCTGTATGTATTTTTGCTTCCAATGATTAGCTACACAGGAAATATGAAATCCTGTGTTATATCATGGGATCTTTATGGACCACCCAGAAGTGAAGACTAAAAGGGTTTTGCTTTTTAAGACTGTGTATACAATGCTTAAAGCAGCTAACATACACATTTATATACATGTATGAGTATGTGGGAGAACGTACTACCACTGAGATTAATTGCCCATTTGGTTATGCAAGATACACTCTATTTAACTTTTTAAAATTTACATGTACTGAATGTAAATATTAATATGTAAGACAAGGTACTGTATAAAGTTTTGATTTTCCACTTTTGTAATGAAGTCAATCATTTTGATATTGCAAGCTACTGAACTACGATTGCACCATTAATTTGATATTTTCGACATGCTGTAAAAATAATTATATTCTATCTGAATATTGCATGTTGTGTCAAATCATATGATACCATACAGTGGACGTTGTATACTATACGTCAATTATGCACAAATTGCATTTAAACGTTTCAGTGAACAAAACAATTTGTATTGCCTTGCATAGCATACTGGTGGATATACATAAGTTTTGTAGTATTCAGCTACCGGTATTCCCTTTTCCTTTTTTTGTCTTTGTGGACAATAAAACTACACTTTTGTATAGACAGGTAATTCAATTCAATTCCATTCAGTTCATTTTTTTCCCCGATAGTTTTGCTTAAACTAATTCTTCCCTCCTCTAACTCACCTTAAAACAAATAAACAAACACATTTCAACAACAAGGGATTACATGTACTGTGTTTAATATTCCAGTAGATTGACATGAAAGTTCAAAGCACTATTTCCTTTAATGTGACTGTGCAATAGAGTGACTGAGAAGGCAATCTGTAATGTATTTCAGCTCTCTGCAGAAAAGAACATGTATGTTATACAGTGCCTGCCTTTAATAGCTGTCAGGTGATTCTTTTGTGTAATCGAAGCACTGTCCTTAACTTGACTTGCCCAAATAATAATGTTCACTAGCATACTGCATGCACACAACTTGCATCAAGTTGTGACAAGTCATGATTTGTTTTTTTTTTTAATATTACTAGCTGAAAAGAATTTTTTATTTGTAAGCCCATAGCCATAAGTTGGTTAAAGGGAAGATAAACCCCAAGAACAATGTGGATTGAGTGAAAGCAGCAACATTAGTAGAACACATCAGCGAAAGTTTGAAGAAAATCGGACAATCGATGCAAAAGTTATGAATTTTAAAGTTTTGGTGTTGGAACCGCTGGATGAGGAGACTACTAGAGGTTATGACGTATAAGTGGACTACAGTATCAAGAAAATATAAAGAAATACTACAAAAATCCATTTTTCATGAAAATTACAAATTCCATCAACTTGATATTGACATATGTTAAGGGTAGCAATTATTCCCCCTGCTTTCTGAAAGCAGTTGGTCCACTGCTCTTTCATAATTCTAGAAAAGTGAATTTTTGTTGAATATCCTTTATATTTTCTTTGTATTGTTGTCCACTCATACGTCATATCCTCTAGTAGTCTCCTCATCCAGCGGTTCCAACACCAAAACTTTAAAAATTCATAACTTTTGCATCGATTGTCCGATTTTTCTCAAACTTTCACTGATGTGTTCTACTAATGTTGCTGCTTTCACTCAATCCACATTGCTCTTTGGGTTTACCTTCCCTTTAAAGGGGTTTTTGATAGCTTGTGATTAAAACAAAAAGTTAGACACTTACTCTTTAAGCTGATGTTTATTTCAACACTGAGAAATGTCAACTTCCTTTAAATCAATTTCACCTCTCATGAACCTCCAACGTTTTATTGGGAACTTTTTTTTTTTCCTGTAATTACAATTATGAATATTGTTGCATTATGTGTGAAATGAGTCATCATTTTTTCCTGGATATGAACCCACTTCCCTTTGCGACACCCCGCAATGCCAACAAAAAGTCAAAGAAATAAGAGATAAATATAAAACATAAAGTTCTGACCATGGAGTCCCAGTGCATCCTGTGTTAATGAATATAGCACATTTATGGTGGCTGCAATTCATGAATTATACACAGTGTAAACAACAACAGACAAACTGCAGTGCTCTCGAGTTGCGGGTGATGCTGCTCCTGCGGGATCTGGTTTTTGACGTGTTCACGTGTTGGCCGCAAGGCTTGCGCCGTGGTTGTTTTGTCAATAGATGGGGCTGTACTGTAGGCGCAAAGAGGAAAGCGAACATTACATGGACCTTCCAGCCCAATTTCCAGAGTTCTCGTCACACTGTTCCACACTCCCATTCCCTCTCTGGCAGAGACTCTGCATTAAATGATCCATGCGATGGTCTTAAGCTCTGGATACTCGGCATTTTTCAGTCTATGCTTTATACACATTAATGTCCATCCTGTTTGCACTCTACCATGCAGTAATATGCATACATGTACATGTAGCTGTATGATTTTGTTGAGATCGACTGTGTATTAATGTTTCTGTCATTTTCTTGCAGTTGCCATTAGAAGGCTACAGTTACAGGTTTTATTGTTGTTGTTTTTTTTAAAGCAAAATGTGATGGCAAGCTTTTTGTTTGTGTTTTTTTCGTTGTGTCTCTGCTGAAAAGGTATTGTTTATCATTGGGAGCAGTAATTTAAGAAAGGAATGTTTGAGTTATCACATTTGATGCATATCAAGTCAAGTTTTATCACAAAACATCCTACCATAGGATGGAAATTTTGCAATAAAGCCTAACATATAAGGAGATATCACTATTTTTCTCAACACACCATAAATGTAGCCGGTTTATTCTAGAAACAATTTTATTATAACTATTGTTCACATTTTGTTAATTTAACAATAGTTAACATTGATTATACCGATTAAATTTTTTACATTGGTTTGTTTCTATTCCCAACTCACATATTAGAACTATTTTGGAGCACTAAAGCTGGGTTTTTGTTTCATCTGCAAATGGTAAATAATACCTTTAATTTCAGGCAATTCATCATCAATGTTTTATTCCCTTCTCTGCCTGTCCTCTTACATAGTGCATTACAGTAGGTGAAGAGTTGCCTGAATATCGTACCAGCACCTGCTCAGCATCTGAAGTACGAATATCATATTATATCAGAGAGAGAGAGAGAGAGAGAAAAAAAAAAAAAAAGGAGGTCTACAGACAAATGTTATTATCAGGACAGTGACCAGTCCTTGACTCTTTAGTTTATAGATTCCCTACAGTTGGCTCATGTTACCGAATGACATCGAGACGATGTCATCATAGCCACTGATTTTATGAATACACACATGCACTATTTTACCACCCATTAGCCCCTACGTGTGTGGGTTTTTTTGTTTTTAATTTGATAAGGCTCGTGACTTACAAATGTAGAAGTGATTTTTCTCTATCATTTTCAAATATATCTAAGTTGGACTTTCTTTTTGGGCAAGTAGAATTCATGTTTGGGCAAGTGTAATGTAACAATTGAAAAAATATGCTTGCCTGACCGGGCAAGTGGTAAAGAAAATTTATGTGGCACCCTGCTCTAGTACCTCCTTGGCTCAATGGATATCGCAACAGATTACAATGCTTGGTGCAGTAAGTCTCATCTCATTCATTTCTGTTCTCACTTTTGTGTGCATGTTTTTGGTTGTGCCTCAAACAAAATTTAATACTTTATACGCCAAATATTTCGCAAGGTTTTTATTTTTAGCAAAATTTGCAAGTCGGGTGCAACAATAATGTACTCCATGATCATGAATTTAACCACGCGCGAAATCATTGGGAAATTCCAATTCACAAAAAAAAAAAATAGGCTCGCTGGATATATATGGCATATACAGTAATCTCTATGTTAGAGCCATTTTTTATGTTTGCCTCACACACACGGTATTGGTACCTTTTTTCCCCTTGCCTGAATCAGCAAAGTGACCCATTTTGCCATGGGATGATTAATCTACATACCTCATAGATGCGCCCATTTCCAATTCCTTAAAAAAGAAAAAAAAAACAGAAAACAAAAACAAATGTGGTACATCCCACTGGCTTGTGTGAGCAAAATAAAAAAGAGAACATGAAAGTGTCTCAGCTTGTGTTTTGTGTGTGAGGTGTTTCTTTTTTGTTTCTGCCCTTTTGCCCTTAAGCAAACTGGTGATTGGGTTTGTTGAGCCTTGTGGGTAAATTTCTGAAATGGTGTGAAATTATGGCAGCATTATCCGTCAAAGTGCACGGTTTCACCCCGAATCATTTTCGAATGCAACGTTCGCCCGGCATCTCGGGGCAAACTCTGCAGGGCCGATGAAACTGCCTCCACTCCGACTTTGATTAATCGTCACGCCAGTCTTGCCTGCTTTCCTCATCTGCCGATACAATTATACACATATCATCTCTGACAATCGCACTCGGCAACACGGACAGTGTGAATGTGCCCCTTTGAAGTCACATCCAAGAATAGTATTTGGTCGGAGATGTAAAATGTGTGTGCATGCACAGACACACTGTTTCCAAGATTTAGCAGAAAATGCATTCAAACGTTATGTCAGCAATCAATGAAATCAAGTCGTGCATGAAATTAGAAAACCACAGGGCATTGGGGTCTGTTACCTGGGCACTGATAGTCAGGTGAGACTGCTAGACTGGCTGTTTTCCCTTCACCCACCCTCCCCCCCCCCCATACAATTTTGCCACCATACGAAAGAAGCCCCCAATTTGCAAGGCATTGTGGGAAACAGGAAGTTCAAGGAGTTCTCCATAATGTGAAATACAAGATCTCTCCCATGTTGCTTCTTTATTACCTGCTGTCTTAAGTGTTTCTCTCTTCTACTTTTTTTTTTTCTTCTGTGATGATATTCATTGGAATGAAAACTTTGTTTTCTTTCTGTCATCTTGTGGCAGAACTGGTAAATGCTGTATTACATCAAACACAACTACTGAGTATACGGAAGAAAGTTCTGGGAGATATGTTTTAGGGCGTGATCACCATTTTACAATTCACTTTCATTCTCTATGATGGATATCAAACTTTGTTGGTACTGTGCAATGTTGTTTGTACAAGAGAAAATCAAATAATATTCATATAATTTACCGGTATGTGATTGAGCTTGAAGTTTTAGAAGGGAACTATGGTCTCCTTCCAATTTGAAAATCATTCCAACTAAATTGTCACCATTCTAGCTCGATCTTGTGTGAAGGATGTCATTTTGTTGCTGTTGTTGTGTGATTTATGTAAAAAAAAAGAAAGAAAGAAAGAAATTTACCAAAGATTTCTGTGCAAGTAGACAAGAGGTCAAGACACCATTCATCATTGCTTTCGCGCATGCTCATGGCTTGTGACCGATACCAAACTCTTGGAAACATCTGAAACTTCAAATTTGATAACTTCCCTTTTCTATTTCCGGATGAGGTATCACTTTGAAGTCAGCAAGAAAACGGAGTTTATTTAACACTTTTATCTTGGACTGATTTATTTAGACAGCTGCTTTTGTAGTTTTTCTATCATCATGCACAGTTTTTGCAGAGTTTGTGTCTGTAGTTTTGTTTACTTGTATCGGAATCTTAAAGGACAAGTCCACCTTCATATACATGTGGATTGAGTGAATGCAGCAATATTAGTAGAACACATCAGTGAAAGTTTGGGGAAAATCGGACAATCTGTTCAAAAGTTATGAATTTTTAAAGTATCTGCGTAGTCACTGCTGGATGAGAAGACTACTATAGTGTATGATGTCATATGCGTACAACCATATAAAGAAAATAAAAAGAGAATTTCACAAAACTTTACTTTTTGAATTAAGTGAACATTTCTTCGACTTGTTACTGACATATGTTAAGGGTAATATTATTCCCCCTGCCTTCTGAAAGAGAGAAGTCAAGTGTTCTTTTGTTATGCAAGAAAAGTGAGAATATGTTGAATTTTCTTTATTCTTTCTTTACATCGTTGTACTCATGTGACATCACAAGCTATAGTAGTCTTCTCATCCAGCCTTGAGTGAGTAGAAACTTCAAAAAATCATAACTTTTGAACAGATTGTCCAATTTTCCTCAATCTCTCGATGTGCTCTACTAATATTGCTGCATTCACTCAACCCACATGTCTATGAAGGTGAATTTGTCCTTTAAAATGCAGTATTACTTCAGTGTATTTGATGTCATTATTATCGTTTGTATTATCTTTCATTTTGTGTTTTGTTTTACTTTGTTGGGTTTGGGTCATTATCTTATTTTGTTCTTTAGTTCTTCTGGTGCTTTTGGACTTTATATATATTTCATTATCTAATGCATCTGAATTCATACAGCTACTATTGTATATCAGGTGTATGCTTCTGCTTTGAACTTAGTTTGAGTTCATAGGCAATGTTACAGCCCTGGAACTGATGACTATGAACTCACATGATATAGGTGATTAAAAGGGAAGGCGAGCTCTCTTTTTTTCCTCCTAGGAGTTTATTATTGATGACTAGGGAACGAGAAATTCAACGAGACATTTTGCCTTTTGCCACATTGTGGTCACATAAACCTGAGGTTAGCCTATAGGTATCGTTTTCTCTGGAAGGATATGAGATGGGGGTTAGCAGGGTTCGAGAAGGAAGCGGACAGAATTTCCGCACGTGTCGAAATTTGCGAGCTCCAGTATGATGCATCAAGAATTATGGAGACTTATTTTTTTTTCTTCGAGGCGATATGTGCTTAGCTTGGCTGGCCCACGTTGAAACAGCTTGTGTCTTACGAAGACGTGTGCAGTATGTATGTACACCGAGCTGATGCTGTGTGGCCAGTTCACATTTGAATGGCTCCCCTGTGACTGGCCATGTCATGCAAATAACTCTTGTGTCCAGGGAACCATGGAAAATGTCAAGATACTTTTATATTGCAGGCCGTAAAGTCTTAGTACCACCTTGTGTGGCTGACAGTTCTATGCAAATAGTTAAATGTCCATGTTTAAGGAGATGGTTAAGTAGATCGAAGAGGTTGTCCCCCCCCCCCCCCCCCCCAGCCATTGTGGAATGATTTTGTTGTTGTTGTTGTGATACAGATGTGGTAAAATGTACAGCACAATAATTTTCACAAGAAAAGAATGGACAGTTATATCTTAAAGATAATAAAAAGTTTTGGTACCTCAAAAGTTTCCCTGAATGTCAGTGTTTCAGGTTAAAGTACCTTTCAAATAACTAACACTGTGAGACTTACTCGCCCCAAAGTGCTCTCATTTCTTAGTAATCATGCAATTAACTGCGACCTGCAGCCCCATACGCATAGCGTAATGGGGCTTCGTATTGTAGCATTCAGGATCATGACAGATTTAGTATCGCGGGTATATATCAACTTAAAATCCAAAAAATTCTTCAATTTGAAGACTTACCAATTAAGTTGAAGTATTGAAAACAGGCTTTGGGCAACGTTTGGTTCTGCCAATAGTCCCTTTCTGTTCGAATTGATGACTGAAAGTGACTCTGTCGAGAGGACCTTGGAGAGCTACATGCACTGATTACTACGGCCAGCGCATACGCACACATCACATGCGAACAAATTTCAAATCCACGAACGGATAAGATGTTTGTGTGCGCATGCGCTGGCCGTCAATTCAGTGTACCTCTCCCAAGGTCCTCTCGACCAAGTCACATTCAGTCATCAATTCGAACAGAAAGGGACTATTGGCAGAACCAAACGTTGCCCGAAGCCTGTTTTCAAGACTTCAACTTAATTGGTAAGTCTTCAAATTGAAGATTTTTTGGATTCAAAGTTGATATTTACCCGCGATACTAAATCTGTCATGATCCTGTAAGCTACAATGCAAAGCCCCATTTAGCTATGCATATGGGGCTGCTGGTCGCAGTTAGCTACTCGGTATGCGTATGGGGCTGCACGCTGCTGGTCGCAGTTATCATGCAATAATGGTTTCGTACAATATGTGTACTACCTCGCCGCCGTACGGCTCTGGCTCTGGTATGAAACCATTATTGCATGATTACTAAGACATGAGAGCACTTTAGGGCGAGTAAGTCTCACAGTGTTAGTTATATGAAAGGTACTTTAACCTGAAACACAAACTAAGACAAGGAAATTCAGGGAAACTTTTGAGGTAATACCAAAACTTTATATTATCTTTAATTAAATTCAATTTGATTTTGTATCAATGTCCATTTCTAGAAATTTGTTTTGTTTGCATGCATGCAGTATAGGCCTACTCATTTATACATGTTTATGTACATAGAATGCATTATGTACTGTATTTCTTCTGCGTTTGTTTTCTGCTAGAGATGGGGTGATAAGCTTAATTGTTTAATCTGGCATAGTTGGTGAAGTCTTTGGTTCCCCTCCCTTCCCCCCCCCCCCCGACTCTTGTGCCTGTATGATATTTTTCCATGTTCCCCTGATTTGAGTGCAGACGAAAATGATATGCACATTTTGTAGTGATACTGTAACAAAATAGAGCCGCGCGCCGAGAAGAGAACGAAAGAGAGGGAGAAGAAAAAGAGTGTACTTGGTCAGAGAATGCCTTCCATAAACAAGCTGGAGTTGGGTCAATAATAAATCATTTAACCCCCATGAACCACCCCGTAGTCACCAGCACACATCAAAAGCAGTCAGCTATTATGAGAGGCTATTTATAAGGGGCCCCACTGCTAAGCTGCTCTCGATAGAACAGACAGGAAGTCTTAGGGGGTAAGAGAGAAAGGGGAGAGAAAAAAAAAAACTGTGAAAGAGAAAGAAAGACGGAAAGAAAACCACCAAATTCTGGCTTCTTACCCAGTCGCCATTGATGTACGTGATGAATGTACCTATTATTGTCTGACTGTGGACAGAGCGGTGTCCGCACAGCCACCAGTTTGCGGTTGACAGATTCCTTCCCTTCTCGTAAAGCGTGAGTGAGTGTCGGCAGGGACCATTGGGGGCGAATGTTACATCAGTATTTCCCGGAATTAGGAGCAATGTCTCTCTATATCTTTTTTTCCCCCCCATGTGTGTGTTTTTGTGTGTGTGTGCGTGTGTGTGTGTGTGTGTGTGTGTGTATCTGCTTGGGGATGACGCTCCCTTTGTCTTCCCTACATTTGGGGCATTACTCACATTTTGTGGAATGCGAAGCCTGTCCACTGCTGCTAACCTGTTAACCCATTCAGGATTATTTCAGTTTCTAAACCAGCGACCTTGTTCTTGTGGCTACCTGGTTATTATACAAAGAGCAGTGTTTATATTCAGCAACCATTGTTTATTTAGAGTGTACGGACTAATGAATGGTAGGACAGGTTTGTACAACATATCCTTTGTGTGGTGTCTCAAAAAGCAGAATTCAAGGAAGATTACAATTATCTCCATCATAATATTGGCCAGAGAGTTACAGTGGCAACAGGGCAAGCATTTAAGCGTAATTGTGGTGATTGTACAGTTAGTCTCCAAATTTGACATCGCATACTTCCCCCCCCCCAACTGCCCCCATTCTTGAGAACAAGGCATGTCCCTGGGACAAAGAAGATTGGACGGAAATGCCTCAAGAAGTTATTGATTTGGATCATCCAATTCTGGCTTTGTTCCGAAACAAACGCAAAGACAAACCAAAGAAGACTAGCTTTTCTACCTAGATGAAAGTAGGCCTACATGTTTATGTGTGGGTGTAGGGGGGGGGGGGGGAGGGGGTTACGTGTATGTGGATGTTACATTTTCTTTGTGTTTGAACTTTGATCTGAGTGAGTATTTTATTAAAAGCTTTATTTCTACAGTAGGTTTTACATCCACACATTTCACATGCTGTGAGCGGACAATGTAGGGTAAAAAAAAAATGCTCATGTAAAACTTTACAAAATGTCCTGAAAATTCTTGGAAAATAATGTTTGCCTTTTATTCTCTGAATAATGTGGTTTTAAATATTTGGGTGGATTTGTGGCATATTCATGCAGTGTTTAATACCTACAGCTATTCTAGCATCAATTTCTCTGTGGTTAAAAATTTAAAATCTTGTCAGTGTCAATGACAGGGGTATTTAAGAAGTTTGATATGAAATTAGAGAAATTTGACAGTCTTCCATGAATTCATGTCTGGCATGTTCATTAAAAAAAAAAAAAGGTCACATGAGTTCAGAGAGTTGAGATTTCCTAAATTGCTGTTGATGCTGATGACTTGTGTCATCAAACATTTAATAAGCTCCCTTTCCAGAGCCAAGATGGTAAGGATCATAACAAATCAATTCAAGTTTCTTGGCTGAGTTATTTAAAGTTAAAACATGGTTAAAGTAACTTCTTCCTCTCCTTCTTGTCTATTTGCTTCCCCCCCCCCCAAAAAAAAAGAAGAACAAGAACAAGATGAAGAAGAAGAGAAGAAGTTAAACAACAGAGGATATTCCAAATATCCTTATTGTTTGGAATAACATCACTCTATTGAAGAGCTATCAAAACACACTAATGAGTCTGAACTGCTGCGGTATTGGTGGGATCGTCGGTTTTTCGTGTGGCAAAGTTCAGTGGGGTGCTTGGGTTCTCCTCCTTCTCCGGGCTCCTGTTCCCTTTTGTGCGTGCCTGATTTCACAAAGCACCAGGATTAGGTTTGAAGTGTGGTGGAGTGGGTACGCGTCAGTCACCACAATATGGAATTATCATTGATTAAGGGGGTCTGCCTTGCCCTGTCGACACCCTTTCAGTCCGCCATCAGACTACAGCGCTGCACAATGACTAGCTTGCTTGCTGGCTGGCTGGCTGGCTAGTGGTTGCTGCCCCCACCCTATCAACTTCCCTCCCCCCCCCCACCCCATCTATTGCCAACTTCCTCACCCCTATCTTCCCCCATCCCCTCCCCACCTTACCCCTCTCCTTTGGGGACTTCTTCAAGGCATTTCCTCAAATGAAGCTGAACTCGTTTAATAGATTGAGACAGGAGAAACACATTTGTGATATCTATGTGAGGATGAATGGTCATGACTTTCATTAAACCTGCTGAGGATGAGCTGATTACCAATGGACACCTGCCTGAGCATAGACGGGACTAGTCCTTAACAGGTTTTATTAGGTTAGGATTGGGCTTGCACGCAGATTAACCCATTCCCTGTGGGAACTTGGTGGCCTGTGTATCAAGTCTATGGGGATGTCAAATGGAACAGGTTAATACAAATGATATATTCTTACTGTAATGAAATTCTTTGATATATGAATGTTGCAACAAAATATTAAAACAGTGCTATAAAAGCAGATAGGAAGATCTCTTTTGAAGAAGAAGTGACTTCTGTTGTAGATTAAGAATATGAGGAAAAAGAGAGGAAAAAGGTATTCCTATGCATGAGTATTATTAAAGTGCGTACTGCATGTGACAGTAGGAATTCATTGTAGTTCTGAAACAAAGTGTACATCATGGGGACATTTCATGAGCGGTTTTGTCCAACAAATTTGTCACATAAATTTGCTCTCAGCCAATCAGATGCAAAGATTTCAAATTTTCAGTAGCTTGTAACAGTTTCTCAGAAAAAAAAAATCTGACAAAACCCTTCATGAAATGCCCCCCCCCCATATGTCCTATGCCATGTTCTGCAACAGTTTGTCCTTCATTTAATAGTGAAATAAGTTATAGTTAAGTAAACGTCTTCAGTATAAGTCATCAGTTATTAAAGGAAAAGTGAATGTCTGTTTTATCACATTTTCTCCCCGCACGTGCTTGAATGTCATGTGGTTTCATCCAACCACCGAGATTAGAGACAAGGGGGAAGGTAACATTATATAAAAGGAATTCCTGATTGAGAATCTAGGAAACTGCATGTAGAAAGTGTAGTGTTTGGGGAGGAAAGTTATACTGTGGAGCACTGGAAACGAAACAAAACAAAAAGATCCCCCCTCCCTCCCACCACAGACGATGACGACGATGACAACAACAACAACAACAACAACAACTTCACTTTCAGAAAAACGTCACACCCGAATGAGATCTGTGGCTGACTAACTGGCCGTTTCACACAGCCTGCCTAGCCAACTAATCTCCCCTGGATTAGTTCTCCTGTGAACAGGCTTAATTGCTCAGCAGGAAATAAAAAGAATGAGAAAAAGAGACAGACAGACAGACAGACAGATAGATAGAAAATGAAAGAGGCAGACAGACAGACAGACAGAAAGAGAGATAGAAAGACAGACTATACAGAGAGGGAGAGATAGAGAAACAGACATACAGACAAACAGACAGAGGGTAGGTGGAGTAGGGTGTATGGGAGGATGAGGGTAGAAATGAGGGGTAGATATGTACACATGTATTATAATACTAGAAACTTTCACATTTATATCTATCTGTGTCATGACTCCATTTTTGTCTGTGGAATACTAGTATGTGTCACCAAGGAGGTGTTTGCATCACTCCTCTTTGGTGTCCCCAAGTGCTTCTGGTACCCAAACTGTCTCATTCCGCCAGCCATTGTACACCACCCCCCCCCCCCCCCATCTATTCCTTTCTCTATTTTTGACCATTATTGACTGCTGCAACAGCCTTCTAACATACAGTTTTGTACTTTCATACCCCATGCCCCTACCATCACTGACAACTCCTACCCCCTCCTCTTCCCTTGACCCCCCACCCCCTCCCCCATTCAATCATTCCCCACCCTATTGAATCTGGCCATGGGCTATCCGCTTCCCCTTCCCCTTTGGCTTACTGGGGGACCCTCACTCATACCCCCTTCTTGGGGTGGGGAGGGGGAGGGGGCAAAGGAGGGCTATGTGCCCCGTATTCATTTCTCTACTGTCTATTCCGCCAACCACAAAACAGGCTGCGGTGGTTTCTTGGGTGTGGGGGGCCTCGGTAGAGGACGTTGACTTCCTCGGATTTAAGGTTGGTTATTGCCCTACAGGCTACCCACACAGTCATGCACAATAGTCTTGTGATCAGGGCCGAAATAAGAAAACATAATGTGTGTTTAGTCTACCAGGATTTCTTGTTTAGGTAAGGTCGCAACATTCCCTCTATGATCATGCTGTTTATTGTTCCAAGAAATTGGTGCTATCCCCTTCGCCCCCCCCCCCCCCATCCCCAACAAAGCCCTGATCATGGCAATAAAAGATTATTACATTGTTGGTAATGTGCATGCAGTCATGTGCATTCAGTCATCTCGTCTTCAGAGGGACAGTGGCTTTCTACGTGAATTAGCAGTGAAGTACTTGCTGTGAAATTGAATTGTTTGCATATAATGGGACCAAGAAACTAGGGATAACATAATTTCTGCTGTCGAGAATAAAAAAAAAAAAAACAGAAAAAGAGTAAGTGGAGGCAAATATTGCCTTGTATGAAAAATACACGTTCCCAATCCTGAAAAGATCAGTAAAATGTCGTTTCTGATACTAGGTGTGATTCATCAAGTATGTTTCTTGTCTGGCATTTTACTCATAGAAGATGAGAGAATTATCGCTGTAAACTCTGAATATTATTTTGGACACATGCATCTGTGGAGATATCGAGCCGGGCAGTATATCAATTACCATCACATCTCCTGTACTTTGGCTTCAATGCCTCGATGCTTTCAGACGTGTCAAGTGTTGGCATAAGTCGCATGTTATACGGGACATCTCAGTACGAGAGCTTTCAGACTAGAAGCACTGGTTTGTGATAATCGTGTTGCAGTGGAAGCTTGTTCGTGATACACTAGGTATGTTACTAGTCTCACTCTTTGTGCAGAATGGACTGCTGGGGGAGCTCTTGCGCATTTGTGATGATGACAGTGGCATTTCAACACCAATTTTGGAAATAAAGAGTGGGGCAGCTATGTGGTTTGTGCTATTAAGGACGTTCCTCAGTTGAGTTTGTGCGCATCCTAGCTGCGCAGGTGTCAGTGACGTAACAAAGAGTGTAGAAGCGCACGCACGAGTGATGAGCTGAGCTAGCTGAGCTGAGCAGCTGCTAGTAGATCGAGAGCTAGAGTGTGGTACGTGTACGTACGAATACCCGACAGCTCCCCACCGCGGCCGCGCCGGGCAGCCGCGCTGGGCGGCCTCGCTCGGCTCGCGTGCCGACTGGACTGTACGCGTTACAATCTGTACATACATAAAGTTCAGCGGTCCGAGCCGCATATACATGGTCATTGTAGCACAACACTGATTGACGGAATGGCGAAGCTTGGAAGTGGAACAGAGGCTCACAGAGCTGTTTCCATTTTCAATCCATAGATCTGTTTTGTGACATGAAGTTCATTATCTGGTCATCAACATGGTAAAGTCAAGTGCTAAAGTCTATATAGGCCCTATAGTCGGGGTCTAAGGCTCACTAGTCTACTGGTCTAGGTGTTAAAAACAACAACAACAACAACAAAACAATCATAATATGACACACATTTCATCTTCAGGTCTAGCAGCTAAAACAATATGAGTATCTCTGTTATAATCTAAATTAGATCTAAACTTGTCATTACTAGTAATACGAAATATTGTTTGTTTGTTATTTAATTTTTGGTTACAAAATACAAGGACACGAAAGTGTTATCAAACAAGACTATTCATCACTTTCACCATTCATACATCTCCATAGCTTACAACACGCACTTTACCAACCACTGCAACAACCAACACATGCAATCTACAATCAACGTCATTGTATTAAGATTTGTTTTTCCTTTGGAGGACCGTCAGACTAATGCCAGAACTCCAATTTCCTTATATTTCTTCTTCTTCCTCCATTATCACTTTCTGTATATGGTTACAGCAAGTGGATATAACAAACAAACAAGCGTGCATGTCAATTCACTTTAATATGGAGTTTTCCACGCTTGCATCCACATATCATGGCTGTGTAAGGGAAATGATAACAAAAACGCACATGGACCTTTCTTTCTGAATATTTTTCACCATATCACTGCAATTGTGACACGTTTTTTTTGTTTGTTTGTGTTTTTTATTAAGAAAATGGGGTTTTGAGTGAACCGCATGCGATTCATGCATCCTAGCGCAGGGTATATACCTGCATTGGTTCCTGACCAGATTTTGGGGTCTTATGATGATTTCTGTCGCAAGGAGGCTCTGCTGGTACTAAAACGAGCACATAAACCCCCATTTTTTACAATTGTTCTGCATTAAGTAACCCTTCTTCTACAATTTGATACAGTTTCGTAAAAATGACATGGGTTTTGAATGTATATTACACAGCATGACATTCACGAACCCCACCTATAATCAGGGCACCCACGAGAGGTTTATAACCAGATTTTGGGGTCCAGTGAGGTGATTTCTATCATCTGGGGATGCTGTCAGCACAAAAACTAGGACATGAACCCCCACTTTTTCTTGCTTTTCTGGAATTAGTAAGCCTTCTTCTATGATTTGGCCAAGTTTCGAGAAAACGACATGGGTTTTGAATGAACAGCATAAGTTTTATGAACCCACCTTGTCAGAGCATCCCTGCAAGTTCCTGACCAGATTTGGGGGACTTATACGATGATATATGTCGCATGGGGGCGCTGCTAGCACAAAAACGAGCACATGAATCCCCACTTTTCATAGTTTTTCTGAAATAAGTAAGCCTTCTTCTACGATTTGGTGAAGTTTCGTGAAAATGACATGGGTTTTGAATATACAGCATGAGATTTATGAACCCACCCTGCCAGGGCGACCCTGGATAGGTTCCTAACCAGATTTTGGGGTCGTACTATAGTATATATCGCATGGGGGCGCTGCTAGTACAAAAGCAAGCACATGAACCCCCTCTTTTCATAATTTTTCTGGAATAAGTAAGCCTTCCTCTACAATTTGGTGAAGTTTCGTGAAAATTACATGGGTTTTGAATGTACAGCATGAGATTTATGTACCCACCCTGCCAGGGCGTCCATGCATAGGTTCCTGACCAGATTTTGGGGTCTTACTATACTATATGTCGCATGGGGGCGCTGATAGCACAAAAGGGAGCACATGAACCCCCACTTTTGAATGTTTTTTCTGGTATTAGTAAGCCTCTTTCTACAATTTGGTCAATTTTCATGAATTTGACATGGGTTTTGAATGTACAGCATAAGTTTTATGAACCCACCCTTTCAGGGCATCCCTGCATAGGTTCCTGACCAGATTTTGGGGACTTACGATGATATATGTCGCATATGGGCGCTCCTAGCACAAAAACGAGCACATGAACCCCCACTTTTGATTGTTTTTCTGGAATAAGTAAGCCTCTGTCTACAATTTGGTAAAGTTTCGTGAAATCGACATGGGTTTTGAATGTACAGCATAAGTTTTATGAACCTTGTCTTTTTGCTCACCCCTAACAGAAAACGTCGATGTGAAGGATTTGAGAGATTTCGGTGTTTTCTGCCGCGTGAGGGTGCTGCTTGCTCAAGAATGAGAGTGTAAATCCTAACTTTAAAACAATTTCCTCGTTTTGGGTACCCTTTTCTGCAATTCTTGCAAATTTGGAGAAAATAACATGGATTTGAAAGAATTATGGGGATTTAAGTTTGTCATTGCAGATTTTGTTGCCAATCATGGTCTTCATCCTGTAACGCTATCATTTTGGTACAGGACGGCAGATTAGTCATATTCTTCAAAGTCCCGTAGAAGAAAAACAAGCACATGAACCTATAGTTTTATTTACATATTTGGGCTTCGGATGGGTCAAAGTTACGGTATGGAAAGTTTGAAGAAAATGACATGGACTTCACTTCAACTGAGGAACGTCCTTAAAGAATATTTTAAAGTCCTGGTACTTACACATTGTTTTGAGTATGCAAAGATTGAAAGACAAGTAAAAGCAAAATTTGGCTGTTATGTGTGGTGTCAAACAATGCTGTAAACATTGTTTAACTCTGCAACATTTAGTGAATTTCTTTTTTAATAGTAATTTCCATTTTCATTTGTATGTGATAGCATCATGTTACATTCATACTTATATAGTTTAGCCTTCTGGCATAAAGTCACATTAAAACTCTTTGATTGAAAAGGGAGGCTTGGTAATCTCAGTTGTAAGATCACAGTCAGAACCATCAAATGCAGCAGGAGCTCATAGTGAAAGTTTCCATGTTAATTGTATCATTGTCACTTTGAAGATATATTTGCTATAGGAGAATGTGCTTATTCATTAAGTATGGTTAACGCTTTGGACTGAAGCTACTAAAGTCCAATAATAATGGTTATAGTAGAAGCATTATTTGTTTTCCCTGTCAAGAAAGTTCCTGGTTTGGTAGGAAATATCATTTAACTGGTCACTTTCATAATCTCCTGAAGAAGTGCTTTCGAGATCATTGTAGGAGAACCGAAATAAAGTGAAAGTGCATAAACTTAATTTTGGCTTTGATATGAGAGTAGCCCATCACAAAATTTGAAAGCTTTAATCATTTTTGTTTTTGTTTTTGTTCTGTGTCAACTGTCCCAGTACCTCCCCCCCCCCCAGCTGTTGAAAATATTAAAGTATGTTTTATCAAGTAAATGTGACGTTGGTAACATAGAATGAAGTGATAAGTGTTTCACACCAGATGTTTCTGAAAGGTTCAGTGAGCGCAATCCTGTTCATTTGCATAACGAAGGAATGCTGGTAGTGGCAGTCACCTTTGAAATCAAAATATTAGCACTCCCTTTTGGGTCGTCGTTACGAAAGAAGGTCACGACTCTCAGAACGTCAGAATGCGCACGCATTAGTCACAAAAATGAGAGCAGATGTGAGATATGAGAGGCTTCTTTTCTGCGTGTCTTGTTTGCGGACTGAGAAAAAACAAAATCACAATCATCGATGCCATCGTGTCAGCCACGAGCGATGGCCCGATAAGGCATACTTTGGTGGGCATGTGCGCGGGGATGATACCATCGTATTGCAGAGGGGGAGGAGCAGGGAGGGATACGGCAGCGATAAAAAAATGAGGAAAAATATTCCGCATTTGTTTGACTTTGTTGCGGCCACAATCAGAGGAGCGTGCGTCAGCAGTGGAGGAAAAGAATAAAACAACACGAAGAAAGCAAGGCTCAAAGTCTCTATGTCTCATTATGGGCATTCATTGTATACTAATTAGCACTGGGTGTCCCGGCTCTGCCCTACTTTTCTTCCTAGTGTAAATTCACAGACCCGGCTGTGCAATCCCCCTCCTCCTTCGCTGAGGGGCTCCGATGGACTGCGGTCATCAAATTTCTCACTCCTCCCGCGGAGTGGATCGAAGATGAGGTTTCGGGGAAATCACCAGAGTTGTGGAAAACATCTTCCCTTGGTCTTTTTTTTTTTTTTTTTTACAATCACACTCGAAACGCGACACCATGCGACGAGTTTCCAAGCGTGGCTTAGACTATACTCTGATACCAGAAATCTGAAGATGACACTAAGACAGGGGAAGAATAAGCATCAACTGACTGATATCAAAATGCTGTTTTTTTTTTGTAGTAATGCACATAACTATCAGCATTTCATATTTTTTCCTGGGGATTTTTGTGCCTTAAGATGCGCAACAATATGCATTGTGAATTTGAAATATACGTATGAAAAGGCAGCATATAATTATATATGGGTGTGTGTATGTGCGAGATTCCCATATGTCTATACCCAATCTACAAATTTGTATTTCTGTCTTATGAATATTATAGATTATCACACACATTTTACAACTTAGAAAAATCCATTGTGAACTTGAGAATGTACTAAGGTATTTGACAATGTTTCATAGTATTCGCCTGTTAATATACAGTATCTTCCAAATTGAAATCAAGAAGACATTATGCATCTTTTCCATTTTTCAACCTAGTAGTGATGTAGGAGGTGCACTTTGCTGTCAGTCAGTGCATTCACACATCTGCCCCTACACTTAGGAGCTCGTTTTGGGGATGCTTGCGGAACCGAAGCCAGCGTTGCAGATTTCACTCATGCTACAACCATACATGTGCATGCCATGAGCTGCTTGGCGGGCCTGTGGACCGGAGTTTATAATGAAAGAAAATATGGCTGCGAGTCGGAGGTCAATAAACTTTGCCTCCAAAAGTTTATGATTGTCTTGTATGCCTTGCCATATCTTGTAGACTTCTAAACACATTATGATAGTACTTGGCTCGGTTGAGGACACGCTGGTGTGCAGAAGCTGATGTGATTACAGTTTGAGCAAACACACAAAAGGTTGATAAACTTTGGTCTGAAAGGCGTTATTGTCTGGAAGTGAATTTCAGTCGTACAATGTACATGATACTCACATGTGTGACACTTGGGTGTGGATTGATCGATTTTATTTGCTTTATTTGCATTCTGTAGTCTTTTTTTTTTGGGGGGGGGGGGAGAGGGTAAAGTATTTAAGTTCAAAAGTCAATGAACTTTGCCTGGAGACGTGTACCAGTGTGCAGTATTTTCTTGGTGTGTATACTATAGTATACCAAATGTATGTATACCATTGCTATCATCAATTCGGAATAATAGACTGGGGCTTTGACTTTATAGTATCTATTACCAAAATGTATGAATGTTATGTATGCATGTGATAATTTTCTCCTCTTATGTTTGTATCAGTAATATGTATGGAGTAATTGTTGAACCTGAGCCAGTGTTGTGGTTAGGGGATGAAGTTACGACTGTACTTGAGTCGCGAACTGACTGACAGGCCAACTGAGAAAACATTTGATGCTGATGATATCACTGTCCCTGCTTGACCTTTGGATGTACTTCTCCCTGTCTCTTTCGTCACCTCAGGCTCCTCTCCGACAAGCTGAGGGAGCTTGGCCACAAGGATTCTCCGGCGGTGGACGAGAAGTTGCCCCCTCACTCCACCTCAGCATCATCTCGAACGGAGCCTGCCTCTCCGCCCGCTGGTAGTCAGATGCCCAGCCCTCCTTCTAGCAGAGCCAACAGCGAGCCGCTGCCCGCGGCGCCCCGCGACAACCCGGGACACGTCGCCATGGAGAAGCAGGACTCGGCTGCGGTGCAGCCACGGCAACACTCTCCCAAGTTTCCAGACTTTGTGGACTACAAGCACAAACTCGAGAGGAGAAAGCGCAAACCCGTGGTAGGTTTCCAACATTGCAACATTTGATTCAACAGCTAGGTTGCATGTACGTCTAGGCATCTGTGTAGGATCAGACTTTCTGTTACTTCTAACAGATTCAGTGTGGGTATATCCACAAACACAAGTAGGTTAAAAAGGGGAATTTACGTCAAATATGTGTTTGTGTGTGGATTCAGTGAATGCAGTAAATGTTAGTAGAACACATCAGTGAAAATTCGAGGAAAATCAGATGGCGCATTCAAAAGTTATGATTTTTTGAAGTCTTGGTGCAACCAATCACTGGATGAGAATACTACAGTTTGTCATGTTATGTATGAAGAATGAATATACAAAGAAAACTCAACAAAATTTAATTTTTAAAGAAAAGTACACATTCGCTCAACTTGTTATTTACATATAAAAGGGTAATATACCCCTGCTTCCTGAGAGAGGTGAGTCAAGTGCTCTTTCATTATGCTAGAAAAGTGAAAATATGTTGAATTTTCTTCAGATTAACGAGATTCTTTGAATCATAGTCTTCTCGTCGAGCAATGGCAGCACCAAGATTTTAAAAATCTGTAACTTTTGAACGGATTCTTAGATTTTCCTCAAGCTTTTGCTGATGTGGTCTACTAATGTTGGCTGCATTCGCTCAATCTATGTATTTATCATTCGAGTTTCATATCCTTTTGAATCTGTTTTGCCATCAGTGTTGATGAAAGAAGACTACAACAAGATGTCATAGAATTTTTATGTACATCAAGAGCTGCATGGTTGATTGACAGGTCTGGAATTTTCAACTCGGCCGTTACATTACACATCTTTCATGATTTGCCATCAGCAAGGAATGTCAGAGAGAGTCCTGTACCATAAAAATGCCATGTTTATAAATTTATGCATTTCCTAAATGTGACCAGAAGAAGATATCATTTGCAACTGATTGACAACCAGTTGCAATGAAAACAACTTGACACAAGAATTGAAGATATCATTGTACTATCTGAAAGATATTGAGATTCAGGTATGAGGACTCATTCAGTTTCTATGGAGGCATAGGGGCAATTCCATGAGAAATGTTCACTTTAGTGAAAAAATGAAGTTTTGAGTTTCACTTAAGTTCTCAAATATTCTAAGAAAGTAACATATATATTTTCATTTTTCACTGGTTGCATCTTTGTCATTACAAAATTTGGTATTTTTCTCAGTCAATGAAAATACTGTATGATATGTTGCAATGACACAAAAATTTGGCTATTTTTAAAGAGTTTAGTGTTCCAGTTTCTAAAGAAGGCCAGATATGTCCTAGAGGCCTTGTTCAGCTTTTAAATTATAGTCCAGTGTATATATCAATGGAAAATCACAACCAACTTCCTTAGCATTCATCAGTTTTTGACCCATTGATCCTCAAAGTTGTGTGATTTCTATAACATTTGAAGTGTCATGTCCGTTACGTTTTTTACTATAAGTTTTTATAGCCAAGAGGAAATTAGTGTGAAGTTGCTGGAAATTCATTTTCTATGTTAGGATTGAATCCCCTAGCATGTGTGGAAACCACTTTTTTATACCACTTCTAGTTTTCCTGTAAATGGCGTAACGGACATGACACTTTGCGTAACGGACATGACACCTCATATAAGACAAGTGGCAGAAATAACACTGTGGCCCAGTGATCAGGGTGGTGATTAGTTTTAATTGCTTGAGGATAGTAGGACATTTCTATACTTATAATAATTAAGTCTCCACATCACTCAATAAAACAAAACCAAGCAGACTTTGCTTTCTGCCACAGGAAGACTGTTGATTTCAGATGATCTTGGTACCCTGTTACACCGGTTTGATCCATTCCCACCTCTTGTAATCCTGACTGATAAACAGCAGCTGTCATTCCAAGGAGTATTTAGACAATGGAGTTTTCACTGTTGGCCTTCCCTTTAATACTTAAAATGAGCACTTTCTACATATAAGAACATTGTAGACCACATTTAACACGTATCCACCATGGAGTCAACACAACAGCCAGGAACTCCTGCACAAATGAATCCTTGTGCATCCAACGAGCATGATCACTGATGATACAGCAGTATCCAAATGTCACCAGCATCGATGTCTTCAATGATGGTGTTGCCTCATAATTTAAAAAAAAAAGTTTGTGCTGCATCCATACATGTACCTCTCTCATCTCTATGACTCTATAAATCTACACCTTCAGTGGCACGTTAATGAGATATCACTTGCCAAGAGGGCTGAGAATGGAATTGTTTGCTTTATTAAGCACGTTGAAAGTCATGAAGCTCTGTCGTCAGAGAAAGTCGGTCTGAATGCTGCCTATCCATTTCATCAATACAACTAAACTAGATGTACCTGTATGCCAAGGGATATACTGGTATATATGACAGCACACAGCATCGTACAAAAAGCACAATTTTGAGATGCTATGAGAAGATGTTTATCCACTGTAAGGTACACTGTATAATCAGTTACTACCAGTTGGTAGGGAAAGCATCCAGTATTTTAACTAGTCCTTCTCACAAGCTGGTGAGAATAATGTAACCAGTACACCACTCTGGCAAGCCTCAAGAAATGCCTTTAGAAGCAAGCAATAAGTTGATTATACAATTTGTACGAGTTGAATTTGCCGTAAAGAAAACAAGAAATACTTTGTTGCCCAGGTGACCACTCGACATGGAAATGGATAATATGTTGTGAAAATATTGTGAAAAATAATGGTTGATTTAAAAAAGGCTTTCGACACTGTAAATCATTGTATTTTAACAAAAAAATTAAAAATGTATGGTTTTGATGAAAATGCTGTAAGATGGTTTGAAAATTATCTGTCGAAGCGGACGCAATGTACATATGTGAATGGTTTTGTTTCAGATAAGGAAAGTATGAACTGTGGTGTACCACAGGGATCCCTGATTGGACCTGTCCTCTTTTCTTTATATGTGAATGAATTGCCATCTATTGTCAAGCATAGTGAATTGTCGCTTTACGCAGATGATACTTGTTTATTTTGTTCTGCTAGGAAACCTGATGAAATTATTAAACAGTTAAATGAGGATCTTGCTTCGGTATCGCACTGGTTATCGGATAACAAACTATTTGTGAATAAGAAGAAGTGCGAACTTATATTTCTTGGTACGCCATCACGCTTAAAGAAAATTGAATCAAATGCCAGGTTAATGAATGTGCTTATTGATGATTGTATAATTCAAAGGAAAAATACGTGTAAATATCTGGGAGTAGTGATAGATGAGAATCTGCATTGGAACGCTCATATTAATTACCTTCATAAGAAAGTTGCCAAATATATATATCTTCTGAAGAGAGTACGCAATATGATTGATTTCCGTGCTGCGTTGCTATTTTATAGATCTATAATACAGTCACATTTTGACTACTGTAATGTAGTCTGGGGGAATACAGGAAAGCGTAACTGTGATAAATTGCAGGTTCTTCAAAACCGTTCCCTAAGAATTGTTTTGCAGGTTGACTCTATGTTTCCTTCGAACGATTTGTATGACACTTTACATCTTGATTGTTTAAACGTTCGCAGGTCTAAACAATTAGCTCACTCTCTCTTTAGAGCTGTGAGGCAGATTGGTCCCCCGTGCATCAGTGAACTCTTTATTCCTCGTGACGCTAGTTACAATACACGTTCTGGACATTCTCAGCTGAAGCTTCTTAGACCCAAAACCAATTATTGTAAGCGTAGGTTCGCATATAGAGGCACTAAACTGTGGAACAAAATTGAAAGATCAGTAACTCCGTCCATGTCATTGGAGGCATTTAAGCGTTATATAAATACACTGACTAAAGATGTTTTATTGCCTTGTAACTATGTTTGATCTATGGTATCTGTGTGTTATGACTGCTCCGTTGTTAAAGTGAAATTTGTTTTTATCGTTCTCTTTTATATGGTTTTATTTTTTTTATACTTCATTTCAGTTTAGCGTTCGCTTTTGAAAGTTTGTCTTCAGTTGTGCAATTTCTGTGTGTTTTTTATTTAAATTTTTACTTGATGTATTTATAATCCATTTTTCTTTAATGATGTGCAGTATATTATATATTTTATTCATCTTAAGGACTGTAGTGGAATTAACAGCTCTTACTGTTTCTTTTATGATGTATTTATAATCCATTTTTTTAATGATGTGCAGTATATTATATACTTTATTCATCTTAGGGACTGTAATGGAATTAACAGTTTTTACTGTTTCTTTTATTTTTATCAAGGTGTAACTGCCAAAAATTTGTTGCTACAGTTGTGTTAAATGTATTTAATTTTTGAATCTAAGCTTGTTTATGTGTTTAGTATCGTTTTGTTTGTATCGTTGCGTATACATGATTTTTGTTTTAATTCTAGATGTATGTATTCTTCGCTTTATACCATTATGTATGTATGTATGTGGACCCCTATGGAAACCAGCTCTGCTGATCAGGGTGTTCCACCCCATGATGAGGAAATAAATTCAATTCAATTCAGTTCAAAAATTCTCAGAAATAAAGGGGGCTTGATCATTCACATCTAGCCAAGAAAAGAAAGCATTTGTTGACAATGATAAAGAACTGGTACTACATTGTAGCAGTGGAAGTTTTAACAATTAGTCTATCCAAGATTGGATAACAGAGGATGATTCTATTCCAAGGATGACATTAATGCCAAAAGAAAGAACTTTGCAGAAATGAAATAAACATACCTTATTTCTTTCAGATGATAACACTAAGTTGATAATCGTACCAAACAGTTTTGTGGTCCTGTTTCATTGCATAAAAATTGATGCAATCCTGAGTGCATTTTAATGATGTTGTATTCAAACTTTTTATTTCATATAGATCTGGTTCATTTTGTTTTTTTTGCCTATCCGCATACATGGAGACACGGTCTTCTGTGTTGTACATGTATGCCATTGTGGTACTCTGGGCATTGTACTCCATGTGCTTTAGAGTAGCTGTTAGATCACTGAAACCTGCAATGAAAGGACTTTTTGATGTTTTGTTCAAGAACATAATGTAGTTAGCAGAGTGCAGTTATTTTAATCTTTTTATATTTAAACAAAGAAGTGAAAATATGGTTCACTTTACAAGGGTGTCATGTCCGTTACGCTAGTGTATAATATTAAGTATCAAATATTAGGCCACTAAGAAAAAAATAACCATAGTATAATAGTAATATGTCCTGTTTTGCTATGGTGGGTGGTAGTAACTGGAAATAACTCACTAATTGTAGCTAGCTGGTGCAGGAGCGAATTTGTTTTGTATTTGTTTGTTTTTTAAAAATATAAAAAGACTAACCCCTCTAAAATGATATAAATATAAGAAATATTACATGATTGCAGTTATGATGTGTGTCCCTATGTTCTAACCTTACTATGCCAACAATTGAATATCTCCTATACCTTGTAATAAAAAAATTCTCTTAGCTTACAAAAAGTGGACAAAACTGTCATGTCCGTTACACTCGAAGTGTCATGTCCGTTACGCAATATTTTAAACTATTAAAAAAGAATGAACAGTAAAACTACTCTAAATTAGGACTTTATGAGTAAAGCATGACCTAAAGGTTTAATCAAGACCAAAACCAGCTTCATCTTATCCAAAAATTCACAGGAATTTTCATAATGGTAAGTAGATCAAAATGCCTTGTCCATTTTGTGTCATGTCCGTTACGCTCGCTAAAAATGCAATTTCTCAACAACCACTTGATAAATTTCCATGAAATTTTCTGTGTATGTTACATATACTTAAATGTGTCTGATAAACTCAATTAGAATCTTTTGGAGACTCCCAATTTCACTGTGTGATGGTTTGAATCCCCAAAAAGTGGTCTGAATGTCATGTCCGTTACGCTGGAATTGACCATAGACAGGGCTGCACACTGACCCAATTTTTGCTACTGGTCCAACCTGTCTGTCTGACTAGTAGGTGCCCAGTTTTTCCATGTTTTACTGGTCCATTCCTGAAAAAGTTACTAGTCCTACAGTGATTTTTACAGGTCAGGGACCATCGGACCAGTGCCAGTGTGCAGTGTTGGCATGGATTTGTTCGGGATTTTTTTTTAAAGGAACATAAGTTGCTCTGCTTGATAAGTATACATGTTTTTAGCCAATGATGTACAGACAGATTGGAGAATCGTGCCCAGTTAAGCTGAAAGAGTGGGGGGGTTGGATGATCAAAGAGGAAACAACCAGCACTGACGCACCTGTTTGCTACTGACTAATTATTTTACCAAGCCATGATGTGGTTTAGATATGCTTTGTTAACAGATTGCTGACTTAAACTGCAAATGAGATAATGGGATTTTTGACCTCTTCATTGTGGCTGACTGCTAGTAGCAGTTTGCTCTCCCGGTGACTTGTAGCAGAGGCAGAGCTGTTCTCACCCAAACATTCATGCGCTAAATCTCATTTCCTGTCTAGCCTTTGAACATCACTGACAGGTCTATGCTTAGTCAAAAACAAACCCAACCCTAACAAAATACTTCCCCTTCTGGAGTATAAGGATGTGATTTTCTGCAAGAATATGAATGAACTCATGCAAAACAAAATTGTAACATCATAGGGAACACCCCCCCCCCCCCAAGAAAAAGAAGAAACCATCATTTTAATGGATGAAAAAATACAATACAAAAGAACAGAGTTATATATATTTTTTTTTTTTTTCTTATGTAGAGTGTGATTAGGGAACATAATCGTTGTGCATCCATGTCCTTTAAGGACCCAAACGCATGAGGATTCATGAGTGGCCCAATTCATTGACTGCCCACCGGGGGTACATTCGAAAACCACAGATATAAACGGTCGGCGAATATGTGCATCGAAGCATATGTGCTCATTGCAAATGGTTGACCCCAGTTTAGATTTTCAGCTGTGTGTGTGCTTACATGAAGATCAGTGATAAAGCTATACACGATTTGTTTTGGGGATTCCCGAATAATGTTAAAGGACAAGTTCACCTTCATTAACATAAGGATTGAGAGAATGTAGCAATATTTGTAGAACACATCATTGAAAGTTTGAGGGAAATTGGACAATCCGTTCAAAAGTTATGAATTTTTAAAGTTTTTGTGCAGTCACTGCTGTATGAGAAGACTACTGCAGTGTATGATGTCATTTGCGAACAACAATATAAGGAAAATATAAAGAGAATTTGACAAAATTTCATCTTTTGAAAAAAGTACACATTCCCGTAACTCATTACTGACATATGTTATGGGTAATTTTATTCCCATTGCCTTGAGAAAGAGGCATGTCAAGTGCTCTTTTATTATGCGAAAAAAGTGAAAATATGTTGAATTTTCTTTACATTTTCTTCATACTGTTGTACTCATATGACATCACGAGCCTTAGTAGTCTCCTTATCCAGCGGTTCCAACACAACAATTTTAGAAATTCATAACTTTTGCATCGATTGTCCAATTTTCCTCAAACTTTCACTAATGTGTTCTACTAATATTGCTGCATTCTCTCAATCCTTATGTTTATGAAGGTGAACCTGTCCTTTAAGCAAGATATTTTTGGGCATGAAATTTTCATAAATTGGAGCCGGCAGCATTTTTCGCACCACAAAATTTTTGCAAATTGCCACTGGCATTCAATTTATATAGTGTAGACAGGAACTTTCGTGTGCATTTTGATTTCGCAAATCTTGGTTCTCGCAAAATTCACAAAATAAAAATTCATGCGATCATTTCTGGTTTTACAGTATATACAAGCTAGGCCAGCATTCCCACTCCACTTTATCCCCATGTTACCAGGTCTTTAATCCTGTCACACTCCCAGTTTTCCCTGTCATTTCAAGAGTGACACTTTCTCTTGATGTTTCACCTTGTTTTGTAGTGCAGGAAAATATCAAATCGTAGAATTATTCTAATGAAATCTTTGGAGGAACTGTCAGATGAAATTGACACCTGTTCTGCAATTACCTCTTTCTTTTACAGAGTGAGAATTCTGAGTCATCTCTGAAGATTGCAAAGACAGACCAAGAGTTGCCAGCAAGCAGCGTCGTCAGACAGAGTGCGGGAGAACCCAGACAGGCATCCCCACGTAATCCGACCATAGCCTCACGGGCAAGCTCACCAAGCAACGGCCAGGGGACGGGCCTCCCTGAAGCGAACAATCCCTCTGCTATACTGGACAGAGCAAACACCCAGTCATCCAATGGCAGGCGGCAGGATGTCATCGTGACCCCCCAGAGCCTGTCCCTCCGCTCTGCGGAGACCGGCCACGTTGCCTTTGGAGAAGAGGCGATGGATCTCTCGGTGCGGCCAACAAAGGACTCCTTCAGCCAAGTGGACGCCTGGAGGAAAGACCCTGCCAGTCAGAACAAGACCACTGCTGTGGGGCAGCGAGAGAAGCAGCAACAGTATCAGTCCACCATAAAGACTGTCCACAATTCAAGTTTTGCAGGAAATGTGTATGACAGCTCTGACCAATCGGATGGGAGTCAACGATGCGTATCTCCTCCTCGAAAGTTCAGCAGCCTGAAGGGGTCCTCCGACGAGTCCGGGTCCGACTTTGACTGCTGTGCCAGGTCTTCTGAGGAGTCCCCCAGGCAGGATGAAGCTGGAAAGGATGACTCGGAGGCTACCCTGAATCCCCCGCGGTCGGCATCGCACATGGGCGGCATAGAGTCCATTGTTCAGAGACTTCACCAAGTGAAGTCAGAGACGCCCTCGAGGTCGGACAGTGAGGATGAGAGTGGCTACTATGCAGTCACCTTTCAGGATCTCATTGCCCGAACCATCTCTCGCTGTGACCGCTATGACAAGACGAAGCAGCGAGGCAAGAGGAAGCGGGTCCCTAAAACATCCTCGGAGCTTAGTGCGGCGAGGAGAGAGGAGATTACAGCAGCAAAGAAACTGCTGGAAAGAGTCAGCAAAAGCAAGAGAGACAAGTTTAAACTGACTGTGAACTGTAGTACTGATGGAAGTCAGCATGTGAGAAACGCTGCTGCCTCCGAGGCCATTGCAACTCTTGTACGAAGTGTTTGGCACAAGGAAAATCCAAAGCCTATCGGGCAAGTTATCAAAGAAATGGTTGCCAGGAGACTTGCTGGGCAGGAAGGTGACTTGGATGACCCAAGAAGAAACAATGGACAGTCGAAGAGAAAAGGGCCAATGACTATCAAAGACATACTGAGTAGTAGGAGTGACAATGTGGTCCAGGAGTTTGAGAGGAGCACAAAGCACTCGTCAAATGACGAGGATGAGGAAGAACTGATGGTTGTATCGGATGACGGGGAGAAAGATGAGAAAGGAAATGATAGCGACCTTACCCTATCTGCAGCAGAGACTCTGCGAAAGATGGCTAAGATCAACGAACAGAGGGAGAGTGACGACGACCCAGAGGAAGGGAGCAAGACCTCTAGCGATCACGCAGCCAGCCCAACAAGGAGTCGCGACGCACTTAACAGGAGATCCAGTGATAAAGTGAGCACAAATGAAAAGCAGGGCAGAGAAAGAGATATCGGTGATTATGACTCAGAAGAAGGTGAGACCAAGGACAGCGATCAAAAGAAGAAGGCCAAGAGGAGAAGTCGGAAGAAAAAGCGGAGATGGGCCAAGATGTTTGCCAAGGCGAACAAGCTCAATGGACCAGAGAGGTCTAACTTTCCGAAAGGTGATCATGAAAGGAGCGAGTGTGCGAAAGACATTGTTGAAGAAGAGGATAATGTTTTCGAGGCTCAAGAATCACCAAAATGTGAGGTGCCGCCGGCAACACCCCCGTCTCCGGAATCTCGCGAAGAGAACCCACCGCAATGGCCCGCCGAGGCCGTGCAGACGAAAGGCTCCGTAGCTCACAGTATCTCCCAGTCCCTGGAGAAGACGGGCATGGGAACCATGCGATCGCTGGTGGAGCAGATCCGTGAGGACGAGGAGGAGGAGGAGGAGGAGGAGGATGTGGAGGTGGATGTCGTCGAGGAAACCAAAGAAACACCACTCCTGCGGCAAACACCATCAGAAGATCACAGGAGCAGCCCGGAGAGAGATAGGGCGGAACCCGCCCCCGCACCAACCAGGGACCCTAAGTGCAGTGTCATCTCGCACAGTATCTCGCAGATTCTGGAGCAGAAGAGTGAGGCCAGTTCGGTAGAGTCTCGCATGAGGTCCAGCAGTTGTAGTAGCGCCAAGATCAACCACCCTCTCGCCCACCCCATGGTTCTGCACGAAGCCAACACAATGTACAGCACAGCGAGCAGCGATAAATATCCATCCGCCCCGCACCGCATCATCACCCCGTTGCCGGGCGTCGGCAGGTCAATAGCCAGCCTTCCGCCCTCCAACGGTCCCTGCGGCAGGGAGACAGACGGGCAGGAGGGAGCAGGAGGAAAGGACGTCAAGTCCATCAGCACGGCAACGGACTTTCTCATCAGGTTTGCCTTAATGCAGAATGATGGGGGCCGAGAGGGCGCTGTTCAAAGTCAGTGATGTGAATGCTATCGAGTGGCCCCCAGTGGCCATGCAAGCGTTTATAACATTGTATGTACTGTGTGACATGTGACACTTTTTTTTCTTTGTCATGACTTCATTCTCACATGACAAAATACTTTGGCTTTGAGAAGTGTTCCTCGCCTCATGGACAAAAAAAAAAAAAAAAAAAAAAAGGACGAGGAAATTTGACAATATGTGCTACAGGAGTCTGCCAGCTTGAGTATTATGTAAATAATTTTTTTTTTTTTTTTTTTTGTGCAGCAGGATGAAATGAATTGTTTTTAGAATGAAATCATTGATGATAAGTGATCATGAAATAATGCTAAAAAGGTTCAAGCATATTTATGGTATCATCCACCCAAGTGATACGGGATATAGCAGATCATGCTGTCATACAATGTATGTTCCTCAAGTGATTCTGGTCTGATGAGTTTGTCCGGTTCAAACTTCATCCATTTCCTAGCGGCCTGGGAAAGCAAAAACACTGAATTATGAATCATGTTTACTGAGTGTAATCATAGTCTTTGGTATGTTTTTTTCTTAATTTAAAATCATGTCTAATGTACATTAGTGTCCGCAAAGTACCAGGGAATTTATCTATTTAGGGCATTATTTTGTAAACCGTAAAGCCACCAAATAAGATACTGATATATTTTACAAATATCTTGAAGCAGAGATCATGTAAGATATGGGAATGTAATGTTCAGACACAACTTGCTCCAGAAAGTATAGGTTGGAAGTGAAATACGTGTTTACTGAAATTTGCCTATTTAAAATCCATCCTCTACATTTACTTCCTGTTGGAGTGAAAGTTAAAGTGGATATTAAACAATTTCTAGAACATACATTTTTCTGCATGCTCTCTGTGCAGTGAGATAGGATGAAAGAAAAAAAAAGAACAAAGCAAAATATAAAGTGGTTGCTTAGGCTGTGAATAAAAGGTGATTTGTGGCAAAACAGCACAAGTATTTTTTGACATCATATTATCTATAGGGAAGACAAAGATGGTGTAGTTAACCCGTTTAGGACGGACTGATTTTGCTACAACACGCATTTCCCATACACACCTGCCCGAGTATACTTGGGACTCGTCCTCAACGGGTTAATATGCTACTACACTGTCGGAGTAACGGTGTTATCTGTAATGATTGTCATGACAATTCCTGCAGTGATGACAGTAGCGACTGTGATGACGATCTTATGACAGATGATACATGGTATAATCTATTCTGTCGCTTAGATGGATCTAGGACACCGTTTCATGAAAGTTGTCAGCAATGACAAGTTGTCAGTCTCTTTGAGAATTTCAATAAAATCCTTGGTTTTGATTGGTTGAAATGCTCTGGCCACTAACTGCGATGTTACTATGGTGATTTTCAGAGACTGACAACTTTTATGATACGGTACCCAGAACTCCATCACTTCTTCACACCTGCCAGAGTTTCGTACATTCCTGTTCATAGCTCTGTTGTAATACTCCTTAGTTTTGGAATACTTAAAATGAAAAAAAAAAAGAACCAAACCAAACCAAAACAAAACAACAAAAATGTAAAACAACCTTTTGGTTGATTTATCTGTCAACCAAACAAGCAATGAATATAGAGAAAAAACAAACAAACCAAGACTTGTTGGTTTACAACGAAATTGATGGCTGCATAGTATATCTTTTTGTTCTCTTAAGAAGAAATATTCATGTCTTGAACATATCTGAAATACTGTCTCTGTGACAATATGAAACATATGTAGCATATGACTCAATATGAATGAGATATACATTATATAACTGGCATGGTATACTCATCAGGAACACTGTACACATTTCAACAGAGAGAGAGAGATAAAGAGAAATATACAACTATGCATGACTGCCACATAATTATTTATTTCTTACCATCTACCACTCTATCACAGTCTTTTAATAAGAGGATGTCTGAGAAATGATAGATATTTTAAAGGGTAATACTAGGGCATCATTTGATGAAGGTCTGAGCAATTTAAGCCATTATGTAGTCATATGGACCATTAACCCGTTGAGGACGGTTTGATTTTGCTACAACACACATTTCCCATAGACACCTGCCCGAGTATACTCGGGACTCGTCCTCAACGGGTTAAGGATAAGGTGGAGTGTATTCCCAATACCTTAGTTTCCTGATAATAGGAATAAAAAAATTATTACTGTGTTCATGAGTGCAGATAGGTGTGTCACTTCAGGACTATAACTTTGACAATCAAGGACCCTCCTATTATATCCAATACATACAAATAATGATGATAATCATGCAGTCCCACATATGATGATTTATGCTGGGATAATTTGCCTCCCCCCCCCCCAAGGTCACTAGCACTTATTTTTGCAATACTGTTGTATTTATGTCACATTTTCTATTGAATTCTTTCGCCTGTCCACATGACTCTACTAGTGTATTCAATTATGCAGCAAGTAATCTGGCAAGTTAGTACCTATCTGCAGAAAATTGGTCGCTAGAATCGTACATTGAGCCTGTGAGGTTATTGATGTGTATTGAAGTGTCATACTTGCACAACTTGATCGATATAATATTATTGGAGGGCAAACCCCAATCTGGCCCCTTGCCATACACTTAAAGCAGATCGCTTGACCATCTGTAAAATATGGTCTTTGTGATGTACATGTTATGGTAGAATGAGAAATAGCTTGAAGATAGCGGGGGAAAAAATGCCTTAAAGAAGTAGACGAAACATCATCAGACTTGGTCACTCTTTTGTTATGTAAATAAGATGTTGTACAGATTGTATCTGTAGGATCACTACGAAATACCAAAGAATTCTGTATGCAAGTGTCATGTGATTTAAGTATTGTCACTTTTCTTCGTTGTGCGATCAAGAGGCGTTGATGTTGTCCATGTAAAATGGAGTTCAATCTTGTCCACGGTTTGCTTGTTAGTCAAGAGTTAATGCTTTGTTTGTCGGTAATCCTTTTCTTTTTGTTTTTTGTTTTTGATAGCAGTGCATCAGTATTATTCGTAATGACATTTGCCAGCCAGTTGTAGAAGGAAGGACATTGTACGCATTAATGGCACATGGTGCTGAACACCCATGTATCAATCTTTGCAAGAAAAATGAATGAATACTACAAAGAGTGACAATGCTCTTGAGCCTATATTGAGACGTTGGCTCATCGCTACCTGAAGATAATTGGACAGAAATATAGTACGATAAGATGTTCGCGCCGATCATTCTCGCCAGTGCATGGGTGCTTTACTACTGGCAGAAACCACGGACAGCGCGGCGAGGCAATCGTCACGTTGCCAACTGTCGTTTATGGAAACTACCACATGCACTTCATCACGTAGTCTGTCTAGAATTCGTTCTCTCGAAATAATTATTATTTATTCTTCCGTTGAGTTCGAGTGAGAAAGGCTTATCCATGCCTGAGAACGCTCAATAGTGTCGCAACGTTTCAATGTATGGAAGATACTGGAATGCATAAAAATATTTCAGAATGTCTCCACCGTGTCCACTGAAAATCATTGAGAATTCCTTGTTTTGGTATATTTGGGTACATTTTAATTATTTGTTGCATTTTCAGCATAATCAGTCACATTTCCTTCATTACAAGCCATGCAATTGCCTGTCAAGCATAAACCATAAGTGTGTTTAACGTTGCACAGCAGTATTATGTAGTACATTATTTGTGATTTGGACTTTCAAAAGGTGCTTTCCGTGTCCTCAGAAGAAAAGAGAAAACAAAGATATCCATCAGGCTCTATGTTCTTGTAAAGAATGCAGGTTATCTGTATCGTGTGGGTAAATTCAAAATTGTTTTATGACTAGAAAGATGTAATAACTTTGTAAAAAAAAAGTATTGTATTTATTTTTCATGCATGTTGATATATCCTGAATCTTTCTTCTTCTTCTTCTTTTTTTTTGGACCCACATTGCACTTTAGCTCTGTGACAAGGGATGTGTATGTGGGCATCCCACTTTACATCATCACAAAGATCCTAGCTACCCCGGTTGCGGGTCAAATGTTGCTGGGCAGACACTCCAGTATACAGGATCTTAAACACATCATCACAAAATCCTGGTGAGGCCAAGACAGACAGATCTTACCTTATCATATTGTAGTATTCTCAAATTCTCCAGACTCTCGACTTGTAGTTATGCATAGAATTTTATCCCATTTTCTTTTCCAAAAGTGTACCACAAAGTCGTGAGAAATCCGGGTACTGTACCAGACCAACACTTTCGAGAAACTGGGCCTTAAGTTCTGCTGCAGTTGCATACACAGGGCATGTAGTCACTATTAGTCAGTTTGTATTGCTGATTCGATGTACTTCATGATCACTACTAAATTTTTAATCACAAAAACATTCATACACTTCAGATTTCAAGCAGAATATCCCCAAAGGATAATTTGTTGCTATCATTATCATTTCTGAACAAATACAAAATCTCTTATTTTGCATCCAAATCACATTATTCTGCAAATTTGGGGCTGCAAATTAAAGTCTGTGAATGTATCAGAGTTATAAAGTGTTGTGTCCCTTTAACTTGATTTCAAGTAACTTAAGTTTTTCCTATTAAGGTAGGAACTTTTATTTGAAAATAAAACACAATCAGAATAATACTGAAGGTTTTCAAAAAAATATGTGTCTGTCTTATTTTTTGTACCATTTTAAAGATTATTTATTTTTTTCTTTTAGTAGATGGATTGCAGCATATGCTTTCTGAGGTCATGGTGTAACCTTGAAATGATAATGCCTCTGTTGCTATGTAACTGAAAAAGTCCTTTCACGTGTATTTATAGAAGCTTAAGGAAATTCTGTGAAATCCTTCATTTCTGCATGCCAGCGGCGGAGGTATATGGGGCTGGATTGTCACTTCTGCATGTGTTTAGACTGCGCATGGTATCATCAAATTTTTGTAGGAAATTCGTAGGGCTTGCCAAAGAGGGCAATGCCATCTAAGTGATTAGCATGGTTTTATTCTCATCCTAAGGCCTGTCCACCAGTTCCATATTATTAAAGGGGCCCATTTTCAGAATTGCATTCAATATGAGCGTCCTCCTATGATAAGGAATTTTGGCATGCAGTTGAAATTTGATGAATTAACGTGGGTGCAGTTGAACTAAGTGATTAGGTTTAGAGTGTTCAGGCTAATGGTAGATGATGATATATTTTTCATATGCCTTTGCTGAGTGATCATGCAAACAAAAATTTAGTCTGAAATGAGCATGATCAATTTTTATCGTCACCATGCTTCAAATCATTCTGTTTGTTTGAGAAATAATTTGCAAAATTCATAACTTATTCACACTCTTGCTTCATTTGCATCATTGAACAGGAGAAAAGTCAAAGGTCAAGGCGTGAATGGAATCACTATTGTCAGCACAGAATGCAAACTCCCATCCAATGTAATGCAGTAAATGTAAATGTGAAGGTAGTGCTGTATTTTTTTCTTGTTGACTGGAATAAAGTTCATGAAATATACTTCTATCATCTCATTTTTTTAGAGATAATGTATGGATGTGATAGTAATAATTTTAGTCATGAAAATTCATAGCACACCTGGGAAAATGCATAAGGCAGAAAAAAAAAATAAACACAAGAAATAACTGTCACTGAATTTGGGGACATTGCAAGAATTAGTAAAACAAAATCCTTGCAAGAGTAAAAAAAAAATAACGATAATAACAAAATTGGCTTATGCATAAGAAACCAAATTGTTTATTTTACTCTGAAAAGATTTTGGGTTTTTAAGATTTTGTGGTTTGTCATTTGGGTCCCAAAATAAGAATACACTAATGAGATGCCTGAAAATTGGTTTTTGACAATTGATAAAGTGGAACCGTTGTGTGAGAAAATCTTATACAATGAAATACTTAATAAGCCCGAGATGAAATACATTGTATGTACTGTACTTTTTATTCTTTGACGTTATTGCATGAAACACATTTATTTACAGCTATACTTTATATTCCTTTTTTGGCTACTGATATAACAAACTCCATGATATAAAAAAAGAAAGGGAAAGGAAAGATCCTGGGGTAAAAGAGTCTTGTGTATACTCAAGATTACTCCAATGTTAATAATGTGAAAAGGGGGGGGGGGGTTGTTGCTGGGGGAACGAGACTTACTGGTTTGGGTTCTTAATAATAGTTTTATTTTTGTGTTAACTTTAGGCAGGCATTCTTTAGAAAAGACAGTATTAGCAAGCTCATTTGATTTAATTTTCTGAAAGGTGTTACACCCTTTCATCACCTGACATCCATTGCTACCTCATACACCATGTTTACTGAGCGACGAATGTTTGCGAATGAGGCAAATTTTAGCAAAGTTTAGGTTTCGTCAGATTTCCACGTTGCAATTTGTCGTATAGATATATTGAACATGTTCAAAATTTCTTTGCAACGAGAAAAACTGTTTGCAAATTTGATTGCAACTGTTTACGAATGCTGACTAAACCTAGAATTCGCTAAAATTCGCTACATTCCCAAACATTTGTTGCCCAGTGAGATAATGATTGCATTTCAAGAGTCCTGGCAGTTTGGTTGTGAATTTCTCTCCTGAAAGCCGAGTTTTGATGTGAAAGGATTTATCCCTGATTGAGGCATTTAGTTAACTTCTGGCCAGTCACAGATTTAACATTTATGATCGGTGCTACATAGGAACAGACAGATATAGACATATAAACCATTTTAATGCCAGTTGAAGATAATTAAGTTACCATGGCGATCATTTCAATGCAGTGGGGGGATTTTTTTTTTCTTCTCTTTTTTTGTTGTTGCTTCAGATATGTATAACAGTGCTATTTTCACATACCGTATTGCTCATAATATGGAAGAGTGTTTATGTATCTTGGAAAGCAGTAATAATAGATGTTATGATCTTATTAGTTTGAAATTCAGGCTGTAGATGTAAATATGTTGACTCTTTTCTCAGTGACTGGAGGAATAATGTTGCTGTATCTGCAGGCTGTGGGGTTAGCAGTTGACACATGTACATGTGCAAGACTTAAGTCAACATTTTCCAAACAGAAGAAAAAGGATGTGTAAAAGTTCCAATGAGGGATTATTCTTGTGTATTCATTGTTTAACCGCAAATGTGCCCTGTGCATATTCAGTTGTTGATTTTTAGGATTTGTTAAAAGAGTCTTAATGGCATGTCTTTTCACCTGTAAAGATTTGGGCCATTCTGATGAATTCCTGATTAAATCTATTCTGGATCTTTAAGATTGATGTTTTTTTTCCTCTGAGAAGTAAGTTAACAATTTTATTTATGTAGTATAATATAATGGACATATCTTTTGTATTGTCTTTCTTTGCTTAAAGCATAAAACATAGATAAACCATGTACCATAGGAATGAAGAATCTTGCAAATTATATTCTTGCTGAAATTAGTTCATCCCATGATATCCATTTAGACCAACCGCATTTCTGGTATCTCAACTTTGTCCAGGATACTAGAGACAGTTGAGGGAAGAATAATTTGGACTTAAGGAGAGGTATTGTTTTTTCCCCCAGGCAGTGAGTACCCCAAAATGTCTGGTTTGCACCACACTCTTATGAAATTGTCACACTTTCACCAGTAGATGGCAGCAGATACAACTACAGGCACCGCATGGGGCAAGATATTCAACAATCAGCCGAAGATCTGAAAGAAAAATTACAAACTCTTAAGGCGTAGTTTATTGTCATTTTGTTGTTGTTGCTGTTGTTAACTAGAAGTTGTCGGACCTGCCAATTCGGCTACCTCCCCCCCCCCCCCCCAACAAAAGAAAAAAAAGGGGGGGGGGGGATCAATTGCTGACATTGATGAGTGAATAGTCATACAATTTTTATAATTGTGTTATGATGAAATTTTTTCATCAAATCCAGTTATTTTCGGCAAAATCCTTGCACAGATGGACCCTATTGAAATGAAAGGATCAATGTCATATTTCAGACTTAAGTTCAGACAAGGAGCATTTTCAATTTGTGTCATTGGCAAAATGCAAACCCATATTGTAATCTCTACTTTAATTTGGAAATAAGTCCTTCCCCCCAGATTTTGTGTTGCTTGTGGGGGATCTTTTCATGATGTAATTGTTAAAATCCTGTTTCTGTTTCGGGAATGCTTTTCGTGGTCTTCAGATTATTTCTCTTGTGATCTACTGGAATGTGAAAGTTGTCATTCTTCACGAAACGAATGAGCAGTCCCTGAAACTGAAAAAAAAAAAATGAATTAGTCAATCAATAGCTAGATTTATAAAGAAGTGATCAGTTGCAGGCTTTTGTGACCCTCATTTTGACATTTATTTTTAGTACTCCCCCCCCCCCCCATTTGTTATCTTTAACCAGAATTTTATTCAGTTACACTTATTTTGGTCAAGCATGCATCTAAACCTCGCCTCACAGGTGCTTGCTTCTGCTCGAAAATCAGTCAGTACATATTTCTTTATAGTTAAAGAGGAGCGACAAACTTCGGTGTTTGAATTTAAAATCTTTTGATTGCAGTATGAATGAATATCATTGAACCATATTTCTAGTTTACAAACTGTTAAAGGCATCCAGAATTTCGTCTCTGTCTTCATAAGAATGAATTATGATATTACATCTTTCCAAATTTCTTTGCTCGGCCTCCAAGATGGTGCAGACTGAAAGTGCTCAATGTTTTAATCGACACTGCCATCTCATCTCAGGTCTATAAAATTAGATTATATATCATTTAACAACTTCACAGCGACATGCATGTGTTACGATAAACTACTCATGTATGTCTATCGACATTTGAAGAAAATAAATTCCGAGTATAGTTCCATATTCTTTGATTAACAAGTAATTCTTGGCTAAAAGTTAATGAGGGATTTTGTTTTTTTTAAGTTATGTGTTTTGTAAGATTTTGTAAGATTTTGTAAGATTTTGTAAGATTGTATTGTTGTTATTTTGTTGTTGTTGATTTTATTACAGGCTCACACAACTTAGCATCACAGTCCGCTGTTGCTCTCTCTGATTCACGAAGACATCTTTATACATGTATATTCATTTTCTTTCTCGTCTCTGTATTGTGCTATTGGAGGCATACTGATAAAGTGTGAATAATCACATCATTGGAGATTGACTGAATTTGTTTCCAGCACGAATACTAACATAGATAACTTGTCCTTATGCGTACTCACATACAGTAAACTATTCCGACTTGTAATTTGGAATCCGGTATATCCGGTATGTGCTGTCACTAATAAAAAAAAAAAATGACATTGACCTTTGTAACTTAAGTAGAAAAGGAGAGTGACGCAGTAAAAAAAAGGAAAGAATAGGAATAAATGCATAAGTTTATTTATCGTGGAGAGAAATGTGCTCTGTACACTGAAATATTACAGAAAAACGAAATGCTTGCTCTATTTATTGACTATTTAAGTTTTGTCGCCCATCGATGGCTTTGCCAATGTCCTCCCTGTTCGTGTCGCTTTCATCAGCCTCGCTTACAAACGTTTTGTGACGTCATATTACATGGATTGTCATTATTTGTGCGTGTTTAACGGATTGAAGTATTGATACATAATTGTCTTTACTGTTGTGCACGTTTAGGAAAGTCAGTTACTAGTCGCCAGGTTTGTGACAGGTATGTACGCTGTATGAGCACTTCTATAATGGCGTGTACGTTGTGGCGTCTTAATGCACTTTGTGCAGTGGGTTGGATCGTGATGTTTGTTAGTTCAGGCACATCACTCATACGAAATTATTGGACATGTAATCCGTGCGATAGTGTGGGTGAAAGAAGATGAATATGTAGATATGTTAATCCATTCACGTGAATGATTTACTTCAAGACCAAATAGCCACAGGTTTGTACAGATCAAAATTCATGTTTTTTTTTTTCTTTTGTCTCCTCTGTGTAATTTTCTTTGTACATTTTAGCATTGACTTTCGCCTGTGTGGTATAGATGAATCAGATGAAAAAAAAAAAAACAAACAAACAGACAAACAAACAGAAATTACAGGAATCGAAAAGGTGCTCTAAAAGCAAGAACTTTTTTCCTCTCTTCGTTGAAGAAGTGGAGAGGAGGAGTGCAAATATTCATGATGGTAAAAACTGAGTAACTTTGTCTTCTGTTCACTTTTGCCATCTTGCCTTTAAAGATCTATGATTGTTACTAATAAAAGAGACATAGACTTGTTCTCTTGAAGAAAAAAAAAAGAATTGTTTTGTGTGTAATTATATACTGTCTTAAATCAATGTAGCTGTAACGGATAGAAAGATATAGTATTAGGTAGATAAATGAATTTATGAGTTGGCATTTCCCCCTCTCTCGCTGCATACATACTTATACGGATATATGTATATGTATATATAAATATATATATATATATATATATATATATATATATATATATATATATATATATGTATTATATCATATGTGTATATATACTGTATATATATTATATCTATCTATCTGTATATACATATACATATATATACATGTATACATGAAGAGTTTGTTTGCAAAAACCGATAAGTCTATTTTTGAAGATTTTGAAGTACGGTCTCTGTCATAAAGTACAAAGTAATACCTTTCAAACGATATATTGGTCATTACATATAAAGGTACATTTTTGAAGTTATGGTCAAAAGAAGCAAAAAATTCCTTATTATTCTCTTTATTTTTCTTGACCTTTAATCGCAAATATCTCCATTTGGCAAATATGGACTTATCGGTTTTTGCGAACAAACTCTTCATGTGTTTGGCTCAGATGGAAGTACGTACAGACCTCATACCTCTGAAGTGGATGGACTAGTCCGTGAAGCATCATAATTGATTTAGTCATACCAAAAAATATTATATGTAAATGAATCGGAAAAAATAATAATTTGAAAGAAAAATAACCATTCCAGCAAGGAAAGAACTATTTGAAGGTGTTTTATTAGGGTGAACCCTTTTCCAAAATACTAACATAACACAAACGAAGGCGAGGCACGCTTATTTTATATTTTATTTAGGAAGACTACAATGTACATCTTGCTTCGGTGTACCGTGTAGATGTAGAAAACACATGGAATTTGTGAGTGGCAGAAACCAGAGTTTGAGCTGAAAGACCTCCCTGATAAATTTCAGAACCAAAATGAAACAAGTTGGCTTGCTCAAACACGAAACGGCAAGACATAAATTGTCTTTCGATCATTTATATATGTTGTCGTTTTTTTTTTTTCTTGTCGTCTTTTTAAGATTTTTGAACCCTTGTCTCTGTGGTTGAGAAAGAACATGCTACGCATGAAACCTCCATTGTATGGATTGGTAACTTTCGACAAGAGAGGGCGCTATCAATCCACCGAGACCAGTGCCGTATACGGCACTGACCGAGACTGCGCCGCAATAACGCCGCACTATTTTTCCAACTTCTTATAGTTGAGTTTTGCAGTTGAGTGAAGCTAATGTATTCATTCTGAAGTTCTTTTACGAAGGAAATTAATGTGAACAATTCAGTGAAATAAATCCCTGAGATACGTGACTTGAAATGTCGGGGAGGGGGATATAATAACTCTGATTATGCTAATTTCATATCTCATGCTGATATCATGAGAAAATGACTTGGAGTGATCTAAACTTCAGAGTTGCCTGAAAATCTATATTTTATAAAATTTAAGCCTATTCTAAATGTAACTGTCTGGGCAATGACCACCTATCAACTACTTTCTTTCGATATACAGTACACTGTTCAAGAATAGACGTTTATGAAACTGCCGAGTCCACGACGTGAAGTATTCCTTCTCAGTTTAAGGACTTTGTTTCTTTACAGCTGCAGTAGTAGAGCATTCTACAAACCTAAAAAGCTTCTTCTTGAAAGAAAGCTACTTTCTTTTTCCCTCTCTCTCCCTCTCTATCCGATTCTTTGACTTAATGCATCTCTTTACATAACAGCTCATCTGTTCATTTACCACAAGATGTTTGTCGTATATACACAATCCTTCGTTGCTGTAAAAGATTATAGAAAAGTCTTATTGTATTCGAATGTGACACGTGTACAGTAGATCAGGGGTAATGCATATTCATAGGCAGCAGGCTTTCCTAATGGCGTAACAAGAATTAAAGAATCAATGCAACCGTATTGTTTGTTTACTTGCTTGGGGTATTTTTTGTGCGCTCAAAATATTACATCAATTTACTATACAGGGTGAGATCTGTCATCTTCTGCGGGCGTATTTCGGAAGATATTACATCGTTTTGTTATTGTTGTTGTTGCTTTTTTGCTGTGTTTTTTTTTCACTCACACCGTTCCACAGTCCGACCTATTATTATTGTACCTCATGGCCTGACTTGGGTCTGAAGACCATCAGTACAATGCAAAGAATTTATCTCAAAACTGTTTTTTTTTTCTTTTTTTTATTGGTCAGCTGCGTATGGGAATCTTTCATAAAGCAATAACACTAACAACGCGGAAAAAAAAATGAATTTCAAATTATCTTTACGGATCAAGTATCATGTGGTGAAAGTTTTAAGTTATAATTGCCTAAAGAGCAGGAATGGTCATGATCGAGAAAGTGACTGTTTTTTGCTGGAAGTATATAATAGCTGCACAAGTTCCTTTCAGCTACTTGTATCTGATAAGACGGTAAAGGATAACGTACTTCTTTGTTATTATTATTATTATTATTATTATTATTATTATTATTATTATTATCATTATTATTATTATCATTATCATTATTATTATTATTATTATTATTATCATTATTATCATTATTATTGTTATTATTATTATTATTATTATTATTATTATTATTATTATTATCATTATTATTATTATCATTATCATTATTATTATTATTATTATTATTATCATTATTATCATTATTATTGTTATTGTTATTATTATTATTATTATTATTATCATCATCATCATTATTATTATTATCATTGTTCTTATTATTTCTATGACCCTTTTCATTGTTATTTTTGTTGTTGTTTATTAGATTTAATTGAAAGAAATACATCAAGTCTTTTAGGGGAACACTGAAATAAAACGTATAACGAGGACAAACAACATCGTATACAGCAGCTGTGCCAAAATGTCATACTCGTAGCCCAATTAACCTGTAGTACATTCAACAAGAGATGGCGCTCTGACATCTACAAACTTGATATCATTTATTACTGATGACAAATCGGAACTGATAAAAGTTTCTTCATCGTATTGACGGAAGAATACGCATTGGCTTGGTTAGCAACAGCTCCATCGAATTCAACTCCCCATCTCATGTTGTCATAACTTTTCTTTCTGTTTTTCTTTATCTTTCCCCTTCTTTTCCATCGTCTTCATCTCCCCCTCAAAGACGAAAGATTTATACCCAGTGAAGCTCAATACTTGTCAGACACAGCTTCAATTCTGTAGGGTCTGGTATTACTTTGAAAGTAAGGCTGTTGCTTGGCAACAAACGGTAAGTCACTGAGCATGCGCAGTATCGCTGTTGAAACTAGAGTCATTGAAACTTGGCGTAGGAATGCGAATCATCATCGCAAAACGCTTTCCTGGTTTCTCTGCAAAGTCAACTTGGAAGTAAAGGTATAGACGTACTGGAAGGTTGATACATGCAGTAAGCCATTTTGATTTATGCCGTCTCGCACATTAATAAATTCATAAATTTTTCATTTGCACCTCTTCAGACTCTGATACTCTTTGTGCTGCTTGAATCATGTGCATCCTATCGTCTTTCATAGTATCATTTAGGTCTCATTCTCTACTAAACAAACAGATACTTAACAGTCATAGTCTTTTTGAACTATTTACATGCGCAATCAATTTTGTCACGGAATGTCACATTCTTTTCCGAGGATGACGTTACTATCACTTTCATGGTAGGATGTGAAATCTATCCTATTAAAACAATAACTTTCCCAGGTCCATGATAGCTTGACACTTGTATAAAGAAAATTCTGATTTTATTCATCGCTGTTTGGGCTGTACAGAGGTTATTCATCTGAATTTAAATCCTGCTCTTTGACTACCAAATCATATTTTGCAATGAAATCTGGTCAAGCTGGATAAGTTCCAACAGAACTTGCATAAGACAATTTCTTGTAGATAGACAAGAAAAAACATGTCCAAACAATACAACAGAGATGTTCTTCGTCCAGGCTATGGCATGTGACAGGACGCCCTCAGAGTTGAAGATAGTGGTTTTTTGTTTGTATGTTTGTTTGTTTGTTTTTTTAAATACCCGATCAATAAGTCTGATAAAACACCCGATATAAGTACCCGGCAACTAACGAGTTGAGGTTCTCATGCTAAGTTAGAAAATTATATTCGCGAATTTATTTTGCTTCGTTATTTTGTTTTCAAATGAAGAATAGACTTTTGCACTTCAATAAAAAAAAAAAGAAATTTCTGTACAGAAATGATCTTTACAAGTCCTTATAGACTTGTAGATTACTCGAAATGTCATTTACAAAGCCAACAATACACACGCGCGCTCACACAATGCATAAACACACTCCTTGTAATCAAGCCACCACGTTTATAACTATGCCACACACAACGACATGCATTGATACATGAAATTCAGCGCTTGCGTACTTCCTAGAAAATCAAACAAAAACAAACAGACAAACAAAGAAATTATCACACGCATGCTGTCAATGCAAACACTGATTTAATGTAATACTGCCTTCAAATTATTGACTTGTTCGAAAGCCAGAAACGGTAGGAGAGACGCAAAGTGCCTACGACTGCATCAGTGATTTCATATCGTACACACCTAATATGTCCGCTCAGTGGAATATATCATTGACGTATTCATAAATGATTATATCTATATATTCATTTATACACATATGTAATACATTTTCATTGATTTATTTTTGTTTGTATGTACATGTATTCTTTAATCTATTCATTCTGTGTTCATTCATCTACTTATTTGCCTTCATTCATCCATTCATTTTTGTTGTGATCAAGTCCATAATTTACTTTAACGCAATTCGTGGTGATCCTGTGCAAACGCACGGGCACATTCATTTACATTCGCGCAAACACAAGCAGAATCAAACTGCTATATGAACTGAATATTCCATCAACCGATCTAAAGATTTACCTCGTCCTGATTAAACATCTGTCAGTAAACTCCCACGCTTTTAATTGGCTGTAACTATGTAAAGGACTATAGGGGCAGGTCTTTGAAATTACCTTAATTATGACCCGTTCCCGACTTACGAAACACGTGTCCTTTTCTCTCGTAACGAGTTACTTTTTGTCAATGATACAGCGAAACTTACCTAGTACTTACCTGATCGTGTAGGTCATAACCTTGAATTCATCCTGTATTAGGCATTAATGCAAAGAGCCTTGTTTTCTTTCAAGTCAAGAAACAACCAGCAAGATGGCTGCAGCGGTTGTATTTTGGTGTAATAGTCCTTATAGATGTGGTTGAATGTGAAAAGAAAAACGCATTAATTTTTCTACAGAAGATCGTCTGTTGAGGTTTAAAACGAGAGAGAGAGAGAGAGAGAGAGAGAGAGAGAGTGTTTGTGTGTGTGTGTGTGTGTGTGTGTGTGTGTGTGTGTGTGTGTGTGATGTTGTTGTTGTTGTTTTGGGTTTAATGGCAATCAGTCATAATTTTGACTATTTTTGCCAGACTATATAATCTCTATTTTTTTCTATAATTTTCATCATCAGTATCTAAATTCAACAATTTCAAAATTTTATCATAATATATACTTTTTTATTTCCAATCATACAAATCTTATAATTACACAAATTTATTGTTGTCCTCACTCAGTCAAAACGGCCACGTTGCCACCCTCAAGTCTATCTTACCAACCCGGCGAGGTGCGTTTCGCAGGCTTCTCAGGCGTACGCCCTAGGTAACTCAAGAAAAGTCGGGTGGCGACCGCTATGCCTGGGTGTGTGGAGAACAAGTCTATTTTCCGGCATAAACCAAATATAAATAATTATATTCATTTTATTTATTTTTTTTTTATTTATTTGTTTGTTAAAGCGAACATTTGTGGGCACAATCAAGAGTGCAAATGATGAAAATAGGTGCACTGGTGAGATACCTTCAAAGGATTTTAATACATAATAAAACATCTGTACTAATCTTCTAAATATACAATAGTACTTCACACACTACGGCGTGTAATATGCATATGCCCATGTAATACACATGCTCATGTATACATATACCTGAAACTCTTACAAATACACATTCACATAATATAATTCACTGTATTACAAAATAAATATTTCTACTTTACATTTCAATTTTAATGAATACTACATTATAAACTTTTGGGTTTATGAAATTTATACTTGGCTCAGTCGATTTGTCCTATACACAAATGTGATTACAGAATTTTGGATATTTCGATTTTGAGACGTTAGGAGTTTGGGGATATCAGAATCACGATTTGTGTTGGTTTCTGCCATCAACATGGCTCTTTCTATTGTGTATTTTGGGCATTCTGTTAGAAAATGTTTAACTGTTTCAGGAGTGGGGCAATAGGGGCAATTTCCTGTTGGGTGTTTTGCTATTTTTTTACTAAATCTGAGTTCAGGCCGAGACAGCCAATTCTCAACCTATGTATAATCATTTCATGTTGTCTAGGAAGATGACATATGAATGGTTGAAGATTTACGGATAATTGGATGGTTTTTAGAGGGGAGGTTGAGTTATTCCATTTACTTTGCCATTCTGTTTTATACTTCGTTTCTATAACCGACTTTATCTCCGAGAAACTAAGATCATTGTAGATTTCAATAGATTTCGTCAAAGCTTCTTTAGCTCGGGAATCAGCGACTTCATTACCGTGAATTCCACAGTGTGAGGGAATCCATTCGAGTGAGATGTCCTTGCCTTTATGTTCTAGACGAGTGGCAATTGTCATGATGTCATGATGTCATGATGGTTCAGTAATCTGCTTTTTAATCTCAGTTAAAGGGGCTGTACAGTTCTGGATGAGGTGAGGATTTACCTTTTAACATTTTGCGAGATATTTAGAAACTACTCTATATGAGATGTCAAAGAGCGTGCAATTCTAAGCGGCATCAAAAGTTTATTTGATGAAAATCAGTTTTGAAGTGGCAGAGATATCCAAAAACAATTTGAAACAAAGAGATCCTAATAAATGGCGTGGCTTGTCGCCTTTTATTATTATCACTTTTTGAGATATCTTAGCCATTTGAAAACCAATTTTCATCAAATAAATGTTGAATCCTTCTTAAAACTGCATGCTCTTTCATATTTCATAAGAGGTTTCTCATTATCTCACTTAGGAATGTTATAAACCTGAATCCTCACCTCAACCAGTACTGTACAGTCCCCGGTTAATTTACCCAGCATGCACATTGTATGGATGAACTATGGACACTAAAGGCAAAGCTTTGTGCCTGAACGTATTATGTTGCTGAAAACACAGGGAGAAAAAACTGTGGTCTTATATGTCCATTAGTTTCTAGGTGCGACTCCTGGACATGTAATATTGTTTCATTTGTGATGTTCCTCCTTCAACCATCACGATACGTTTTCAGATAATTACCAAGCAATGCTTGTGAAAAATATTTCCAGGTACTAGTAGTGCTTCATGACATTTCATCTTCTTGTACAAATTGATTATGCTACTTTGCAATGTCATGTGTTCTGTAATATTTTGATATGGAAACAAATAAATGAAATGAAATCAAATTAAATAGAAAATCGCGGAAATTATGGCTCTCTGAAAGTGTAGTACAATTTACAGGACTAAAACGGAAGAGGCTGCCTTGGGTAGTTACTGTCAAAAACATCGGTGGGTTTGGATTAAAGGATTACAGAAGAGCGAGCTCAAGGGTGAAGTATCGAAAGAAAAAAAAAAAGAGCGCGGGGGGGGGGGGGGCAACAATGACTGAGCACATCGTTTGAATCAATGGCTGGACCAATCAAACGGTTCGGGGGGAAAACAACTTTTGTGAGATTCTCTTTACCTATCTTTGTAACATCTTTTACAAACATCTGCCTAAGAATAGTCAGCACCGTAGGTTTGTCTCTATGTAGTCAACGCTAATAAACTTGATTGTAATGGTGGCATAACAAGAATACTTAAAGTACTGTGAAAGAATCACGTTGATTGTTCAGTTGTAGCCCCTGAACTTTTTCCTCTTACCCTTTCCCGCCAATTATGGGCCCCCTCTGAGTCCTACTTTCTCCCGGAAAGACCGGGGTTAAGTCTGCCGTTCGAAACAAGGTCTTGTCTCGGGGTTCTTTCTTTTTCCTTGTCTTTATTTTTTTTCCCTTCCCACTAAGAAATTAAACAGCAGCTGCTCCACACTTGGCTGTTTTAATACTACACTGATTTATCATAGTTAATCCCCAGTCCTCAAAGGCAAGGTCTCGTGTGCCATTGAGTTTAACGTCGTTAAAGTATAGTGTATAACAGACGTCAATGACAGATGACAATATGTGCGGCGCACTTACTGCACAGATTACGGAGCGGACGTGTTGGTGTGACGTATGGAATAACATTTAAAGATCTTAGATCTTAATGATAAACGCTGAATGTCCTTGTATAGAGTCTATACGAAGACATTGACGAATGACGTTCAAAGAACCGTCATGTTAGACAAAAACTATTAGTGTACTGTTGATATACAACATGAAATATGTTCAGTATTCACCAAAAGTGAGAATAATGACACATAGAAACGTGCCTAGTCTATAAAAGACAGACTTTGTGTTTAAATATGAAGTAATATACAAGCAAGCACACACGGTCATGTTTGCACAATCTAGAATGCGGGCAGTTAATGGCTTGATAGAAAAGAAATGACAGAGCACATCATCTTCTCCTTAAATTGAGGTCTGACCTTTACCCTTTGCATGCAGATGATTTCACTTTGTTGCACCGTGCATACCCTGCTGAAAAGAACACGATGTGCCATAAGTGTAAAACACAATCTGAAACACAGTTTGAAATCTCTTCACACTGTTAAATTCGAGCGTTTTCACATGCATTGACGACTGTAACACTTTGCAAACACACTGTGGGACAGTGCGTTCTTTCCACCAGGGCTGCCATATTTATACCCCACCCCTTGTAATGTTAGATCGGTACTGAGCCAAAACGTGGGTTGCGAGTCGAGCTCCAATTTACGCACACCCAAATTCTCCCACATGCAACCTCCGCCAACTAAACGGGGTCATCCCACAAGACCGACACCCATGAGTCATACGGTCCACGAATCCTACAGCGCACGAGTCCGGCAGTATGCAAATAAAGCCCATGAGACAGACACTAGGTAAAAACAGCCCACGAGTTCGACAGATGCATCATGATGGGGTTTAATGTATCGGTCTCGTGGGCCTTGTTTACTTAGTCTCGAACTCATGGGCTGTATAACTCGTGGGTGTCGGTCTCGTGACGTGCACCCACCTAAACTGGCTTCCCATGCATGAGGTCCAGGATCCACTACACAACATACTTCTGCTCACTTTCAAATGTATCCATGGTCTCGCTTCTCCTTACTTATCCGAACTCATAACCATCCGTCATCCATCCCGGTACACCCTCCGCTCCTCACAGGGTATCGCACTAAATCATCCAACTGCCAGGATGCTGGCTACATTAAATTTTGGTGATGAAGCATTTTCATCTGCTGCTTCCAAACTGTGGAATCAACTACTAGTACCCTAACAATCATTCCGCAACCAGAAATCTCACATCATCTTCAAGAAACATAAAACCCTCTTGTTTCATTAATGATCCAATAGTAAAGCGCATTTGAACATGTACTTATTTTACAGATGCTGTATTATAATAATGATGATGATGATGATGATAATAATAATAATAATAATAATAATAATAACAATAATGATAATAATAATAATAATAATAATAATAATAATAATAATAATAATAATAATAATAATAATAATAATAATAATAATAATAATAATAATAATAATAATAATAATTATGATAATATATAATAATAGTAATAGTAATAATATCGTTTGTGTTGTGGTTGAGCGAGTACACTGTATAGACAGAGCAAAAAACAACAAAAAATGCTTTGATATATGGCGCATCAAACATGGATGAGTACAACAACACCAGCATGCATTCAAACATTATACACAAAATGTTTTACCGACCTCCACTCGTGAATTGTTAGAAGTGAAGATATTTGTCTTAATGTGTGCTCACTCATGTATGACTCAGTAGATCACTATCATTCTTATACACAAGTTTAGAAACATGTACTTGAGAAATAATTTTGCTTTAAAAAAATCGTTTTGGTCGAAACTTACGCCAGTTTGGAGCGGGCGTATGGAGAGGGGGTGCTTCTTTGTTTTGTAAGGATGTATAAGATTCTCTTGTGAGGTTTATGCATTTTATAAAACCAAAACTTGGAATGAAAGTAATTGGAAGTCTTGTCATCTTGTTATATCAATCCACTCATTAAAATGAGAATGAAACACTGTGCTTTCATTAAATGTGGTCCGTTTTATAGTGTTATGGCTGTGCTTGGGAGATGGTGAGGGGAGCACCATAGTTATCAACCTCACCTCTGAAGTTGACAAACTGCGAAATGATTGTCTTGTCATCTTGTTATATCAGTCCAATCATTGAAATGAGAATGAAGCCCTGTTGCTTGTGTGTTTTCATTATTGTCAGTCTTGTAGTGTGATGGTTGAGCTGGGGGCGGGGGGGGGGGGGGTGACCACAGTTATCAACCCCTCCCCCAAACGGAAACACGTCTGAGGTGTCCAAAATATCAGAGTTCAGCTAGGGTTCATGTTTCTGAATTTAGGGATTACTCCCTGTCCTGGACTCATTGACGAAACACGTATCCATTTAAGAGGTTCTGCCTTCCTTATACAACTTTATGTATGTGATTTACAACATGAAAAGATGGAAAATAATGTTTACAAACTTGAACTTGACTTAAGATGATGAGATACCCTGCGAGTTTTTCTGCTCTTGACTTTGATCCTTTGTTTCTTAAATCTTCATTAGTATGTTTTTGTTTGTTCTTTGTTTGGTTGATTATTGTTTGTGTGTATGGACGGTGAACATGCGTGTAAACGAAAGGAGCTACCGCGATCATAGTCTGGCTAGGCGGAACATCCGTTCCCCATCATGTATAAGTTCTTCACTTTCGTCTCCAAGGCGACAGGAGCGGGAGCTAATTTTAGCTCCTCCTCCGCCGCTCCCAATTGGCTCGAACGGCTCATTGTGTTATCGCCTTGCGCCGTATCAGGTCTCCCGATGAGTCATCACGTGACCCACCATGTGCGGTGTCATACGTGTTCCTTGCTTTCACTTCTTTCGATGCTATAATTATGTGCTACACTTTCTGTGACTCAGAACTTTGTGGTTTTTGAGGTACCGCACTGTCGAGGAGAGAAGGAAGTCGGAGAGAACCAGAAATGGGATGGAGAACGTGAAGAGGAAAGGGCGGGGAGAGAAGGAGGGTGTTTCACCGAAGTATAAAACAGGAATGAATACAATACAAGGGAATTATCACGAAATTGGACTGAAATCTATTTCCAAGATCGAAAATTAATAAATGTTGTAGAAAACAGACAAACTTAAGTTAGAAGAGGATCTAGTACATAGGACTCCTATTATAAGAAGGTATTGTCTATGGAATCGTAGTTTAGATAGTTCAGTTCAGTTCAGTTTCATTTATTTTCCATCCGACATCCAAAAAAAAAAAGTACGACAAAATACAAAGTATACATTACACCATCACATTAAATTGATAGTTATGTTTTTATGAATGCGACTTTCCACTGCGTTAGTGATGTTTTAAGATGATATCCCTGTAGGTTTACCTGCTAGAATATTGCCAGAATACCTAAGTATTCTACCTATCGGACGGAAGATCGTAGTCTAGTGGATACTGTATGACGCCTCCCACTATAGCAGTCAGGAGGTTGCGGGTTCGAATCCCATTCGAGTACGACTAGTGGGCTCATGACTTTTATCATGGCTCAAACACTGATCAACGGTGTTTATTCATTTCGAAGGAGGGACAATTATTTGTCTATTAGATGCAACACAATTTATTATCCGTGTGAAGTCGTGAGACTAATGAGTCCCATGAAATCAGCTACTGACGATTTTACCTCTGCTGTTTGCACCTCTGACCATGGACCTTCGTAGGTCCATGCTCTGACACAATGTACCCACCTGTTGTGACCACAAGGCCTCTATGGGGGGGGGGGGGGTGGAGGTCCTCATTTTATGTGCTATTTTACACATCATTACAGGAAGGCAGCATAGCCAATCGATCTTGTTATACTGTATAAACCGTTGTTTTCGCAAGGGTGTAATTTTCGTGATTTACGCGAATCACTGGTGGACCGCGAATGTAACAACACGCTTAAATGTTGCCACACGCTAGACTAATCAGTGCACTTGCGATAAGCCTCGGTATCAAACCGCGAAAGCAACATCTCGTCGATTGAAATGTCCGCTACCTCCCAATTCGCGAAAATAATCTGTACGCGAAAATAAAAGCTTATACAGTACTTGGAATCTACACAATATCTATGATACGTCATTAAAGTGATGGTATAGTATTGGTTGAGGTGAGAATTCAGCGTTGAAGATGAGATACTTAGATATTTGAGATACTTAAAGACCACTTTATGAAATGTTAAAAAGCATACGGTTCTAAGAGGAATTCAAAGTTTATTTGATGAAAATCGGTTTTGAAATGTCAGATATATATAAAAAAAAAGTAAAAAAAAAAACCCGACCCTATAACCCACCTTTTACCTTTGTTTTGGATATCTCAGCCGTTTCAAAACCAATTTTTCATCAAATAAACCTGAATTCCTCTTAGAATTATATTATGCTCTTTCATATTTCATAGAATGTTTCTCATTATCTCAAACAGTCATCATCAAAAAAAAAAAAAAATGTTGAAAAACCTCAAGTCCCTTCTCAACCAAAACTGTAACATCGCTTTAAAGTGATGAGGGTTCAGAGCGAGGGTCAGTGATCGTGCATGGCAGTAGCCAAATGAGGGTGGGGTGACCATCAACTCGAACATAAGACGAACTGTGCCTCAGTTGACCCCTGACGAAAGTATATAGCATTAGATCATTTATAAGATCAAGATCAATGCGTGATTAGCACGTCCTAGCATATAATCACGGAATCCGTGTACGTTGATATGACTGCCAACTGACGCCGGCTGAGTGAAAACATAAATATCCAGTTTACTTACTACTACTGCTTATACTTCCTACTTTCTGAAGAGAAAAAAAAACCCAACACGCAATCAAAATACTACCTATCCGTTGCCAGCATTTGCACCGATTACTGTAAACACTATACTTCAAAAAAGAACGATTCATTAGTGAAAGAAAAAAAAACACACAAGAGTGATACGTTTTGGCTAAAACTGGCCGTCCCTGAACTTTAGACCCTAATTTCCGGTCCAAGAATAACGATGTTTAATGCTTAATTGAACTGTCAGGATGTCATGGTGACAACTCTTCTCTTCTTCCCTGACTTGATAAGGCACTTCCGTTTCTACTGGTATCAACTTCCATCACTACCGACTCCCCCCTTTTTTAAAAAGAGGATTTAGCTTGATGCGATCGGGATATTAAGCGAGGAGTCCGGTCAAAAAAAACATCCGTGATCACGACTTTTCTCTGGTTAACTGTTGTCATGGAAACCAGACATACATCAGGGTTAGCCGCCAGCCCCCTCACCAACATTTGGTTTAAAATTTTGCAGTGGCCTGCCGTTCAGAATCTTTCGAAATAGTTTTGTTTTTTGTTTGTTTTTCGTTTTTTGTTTGTTTCTTCCAGTGATGATTATCTGCAGATCGAGTCATAGTTTTCATGGTTCGATTTTCTCATATTTTTAGAGTACTAAACTTTGCATACAGTATTCGCATCGTTATGATCAATTTAGAAACCGCCATCAAACTGCTATAAGAAACAAGCTATCAAATCATGGTAAAGAGGCTTTTGAATTCCTTCCGATAGACTGAAGTGATGTTCGCTATTCCAAAGGTTCGATCCGCACTTAAGATGAGGCTCGTTATTTCGTATACCTAGAAATTCGTTCATCCAAAAATGAATTAAGGTTCGTTAATCCGAACATTTTGCAGCGTTTTTCTGAAAGTTTGTTATTGCTAAGTTTCGTTAGTCAGAAAATATAAATAACATTCTTTGTTTCGTATGTTCGTTAATCCGAGAATGAAATAAGCGTCGTCATTTCGAAGATTCGTTCGTCCGAAAGTGAAATTAAGTTTTTTATTCCTAAGGTTCCTTTATCCGAAAATGAAATAGGGTTCGTTATGCCGAAGGTTCATTAGTCTGAAAATGAAATAAACTTCTCTATTCGATCCGTAGGTCCGTTAAACCAAAAATGAAACAAGGTTCATTATGTCGAAAGTTCGTTATTTCGAAAACGAAATAAAGTTCTTTATTCCGTACGTTCAATAAACCGAAGATGAAATATGTATTGTTTATTCCGAAGGTTTGTTTATCCAAATACGGAAAACAAACAAACAAACAAACAAACAAACAAACAAACAAACAAACGAGCAAATAAAAAAAAAAGAAGAGAAAAGTGTGTACTACGAACCTGACCGGACAGTGCACCATCAGTCACCTCACTCACATCATTTTCTGTACATAGTGTCTACGCAATTTTTGTCGTCGCAATGTGATGCCAGAATGACTCTGTTTTTTTTTTCTTTTCTTTTGTTTTCGATAAGTATACATGATGTATGTTTTTCACATTTTCTTTTTTCTTCTCTTTCAAGGCTGTCGTATCTTCATGATATATGCTTATTTGACGACGGTCTTCTGCATTTACACTCCCAATAAATGCGCCATAATTCAGTCAGATCATTTGATTCATTTTATCCCGAATGATTCCCAATTGACGTGTTCTCCTATTCCTTTCTTCAATCTGCACACGTATATTTCAGCTATGTTCGGATGTACACACTGTATGTTTTATTGTCTTGAAAATAAAAAAGAAATGACTGTATTTCATTTGTAATATACATTCAATGCAGAAAATTCCCAATAAATTCATTCAAATTGAATTGAAAAAGTCAGTAATATTTGTTCCATACTTTTGTGAACACAAAGTGGAAAGAAATCCAAATTAATCAATCAATATTGGTGTCATGAATGAATAACTATTCTTGTGCAGGATAGTTTATGATTATGTTTGTGTGAGCGTGTGTAATAGAAACAGGAGTACGTTTTCTAGTTTTACAACAGAACGAACGGAAATCACAATACTGTAGGCATATATGTGTGAGTATGTGTGTGTGTGTGTGTGTATGCGTGAAACTATGTGCTACTACCGCATCCACAGTACAGTCATGATTATGTGCATATTGCTGCAGCTTGACAGTAGCTCTTAGGCATTGCCTGTTGTTTTTATTGACACCTGTTCCAGATTACTCATAAGACTTAAAAGAATTAAAGAGATTAACATTGCACTTTATATTCATAAACTCTCTGCCTCTCCCCATTTTAATTAATTAAAATTTCATTACACAAGACTTCATGAGTAAGCATAACCAGAGAAGTTGGTATTGTAATGCTTTCTTTGCACACATTGTATCAAAGACGTTGGACTAAAAGAACCTTATTCTGAGAATTTTGAAGAGCAACACTGGACAAATAACTAGGAAAGTATAATCATTATAATTGGATAACGTTTCTATATTGTATTCCGTTACACACCAGGATAAAACACATGTCTTTTTAAATGTCTTCACTAATATTGGCAAATTGTACCCAACTTAAAGGGGAAGGCTAGTAACTGATCAGTGGGAATCAATGGAAATGCTGGGAGATGATTGTTCCAATCCATATGGGATTCATTCAAGAGTTCATTGTATATCTATTGTTGTGTGAAAATGATTTGCATCAGAACGGTCTCATATTCAAGTAATGTGCAGATTAATGCACCGTCACTGACCAGGGACGCTAACCTGGAAGCATTAAACTGCACATTACTTGAATATGAGACCATTCTGAAGCAAATCATTTTCACACAACAATAGATATACAATTTACTCTTGAATGAATCCCATAAGGATTGGAACAATCATCTCCCAGCATTTCCACTGATTCCCACTGATCAGTTACTAGCCTTCCCCTTTAACTTTGTACCATCAACTATCACATCTATGCTGCTTCTCTTTTAAATTCATTTCCTTTCTCCCCATTCTATTTCATTATAATCAATTCAATTTGATTTCTATTCAACTTACTGCTCTGTATTGCATTGCATTAATGGTTGTTTTTCACTTTTTGTAAAACAAAACAGGGCATACGTGTAATTTTCACTAAAACATTGTTGCACGCTTAATCACAGATTATGACACCGCTATATTTTGCTACATACAAACAGAGAGGTGAACTCCCTGATATAAATCAGCTTTGAATATGTTCCGGTGAAGGGAGAAATGAGTTTACATGCCATACAAATGAATGGTTTATCTGTTTGTGAAATAAGATACAGTCCCAGGGAGGAACAGATATGATATTACTCTCTGGATTACGAGAAACGAAGGAATATTTCATGTAACTCATCCCCCAATGTAGAGGAATATAATCCATTCAAGAGCAGTGGAATCTAGGTCTTAATCAAATGACAGTGACGAGCATTCCAAGGTCCAATAAGGGTTTTAATGAAAACATGAATTAGATCTGAAAGAGGAAATTAGTGTTTATGTATTTCATAGAAACAGAAATTAATTTAAACTGAAGAAAGATATAACAGTGATTTTCTATTACAAACATGGGTTTAAACTTAAAGAAGAATGCATGATGTCAGTCTAGTAAGAATCTAAATTTCTGTTAAATGCTACAAGGAACATTTTGTATCAAACATGAAGATTTTTGTTTTTGTTTTGCTCCGTCTGTCTTGTTGATTTTTATTTTCCTTCTGAGGAGTTCATGATAAATTTTTGGAGATATATTCTTAAGTATAGCTACCTAAACTCGGCCACAATATTATGGTTCTTAAGTATAGCCATATAGCTCGGCCACAATAATGGTTCACATTTTATTATAGTTTTTTTCTTCTTCTTCTTTTTTTTTATCACATAGGTATATCCCGCTCTTCTCATTTGGCACCATTAACTCGCCTGGTCTTGTCTTCTCTCCGTTCTCCGTTTCTTTTTCACAAACACTGATTACTTGGGGCTCACAGCCAAACCAGCTTGCTTTCATGTAGGCCCCATCATACTTCTTTTTGTTCAACCCCATTCGATTTCGACCAGTTACCATTGCAATTGATGTGTTATTACCATGTATATTGTTCGGTTTGTTTTTTGTTTTTTGCACATTGTTTACAAGGTAAAAGAACCTGTATTATCATTTCTGATGTGATATTCATATACGAGAAGTATGAAATAAAAAAATGAATTGAAATGAATTGAACTAACATTGGCTCACAACTGCAGCTCGTGAACCATACAACGCTTTGATTTAATAGAGTATCTAGCTGATAGATTAGAAAAATTTTGCCTTTGAATTGACAATTATGATAGATAGGAAGAGACAGATAGATAGATAGAGAGATAGATAGAGAAAGAGAGAGATGAGATGGTATAGTTGTCAACATAGCAGGAAAGTATAGCGGATATAATTGTAAATAGTGTAATAGAAACGAGCGAGATAACGAGGTAGATATTATCTAAGCAGAGAAATAGCAGGACAGATATAGATGAATGAGACAATTTAGAGTAGGGATTATGGTATCATCGAACATATGTGGACAGGCCAAGGAAATAAAAAAGACATGATTGATTATAGATAGATGATCTCTTCTTAATAAATGATAGATGGATGCATAATTCAAGAGATATAGGTATAAGTATTCATAGGACAGAATTTATAGGACAGATAGATAGACAGACAGAAAAACAGATAAACAGAAAAAGAGAAAGACAATTGATAGACAAAGAGAACAATAATATATAATATTTTATATATATATATATAATTACAATAATTACAATATATATATATATAATAGGTTATACGTATGCATGTATATATCTAACAGAAAGAAAGACAGATAAAAGACAGACAGAAGGACAGACCGATAAATAGAAAAACAAAGACTAAAACAGACAACAGATATAGATATATAGACAGATAGATAGGTATATAGATAGATAGCTAGATAGCTAGATAGACAGATAATAGATAGATAGATAGATAGATAGATAGATAGATAGATAGATAGATAGATAGATAGATACATACATACATACATACACAGATGAATAGAGAGATAAGGAGATGTAATAATGAATACAACACAGACAAGGAGTCAGGGACGAACGGGCTGCTATAGGCTTGTGACTCTTCGTGACTGGTGATGTCACTCTGACGCATCGTCACCCCTCGTCTTGCCCCGTTCTCTCGGGGACAGGGGCGCGTGTCTGTGGGGCAGGAAGGAAACCCATAGCAAGAACTGCGAGCTTCAGGGTGCGGGGTAAAAAGAACAGAAATAAAGGCCACTTGGTCTACGCGAGTGTTCGCTTATAGCACTGCGAGAACTTTGCGAAACTTTAAACGCTGGCAACGACAACCAAGTGAAAAGTTCAGCATGTACACTCCTCCAAACTCTCACTTTTACAAGGGAATTACATGAACATTTCGCGATACATAACTGAAGTGATGTTGGTCTCTGAAAATAACATATTTGAACTTCGTTAGAGCTGTGAAAATCGTCGGTCATAGGCCATTGTGCTGGATTGAGCGTAAAACGAAAAGTTGTCGGAGCCAACGCAAGTGCACAGTAAAGTTGACGAATGAAAGGAACGTAAAAAGGTAACGATCCAACATCAAATTTTCGCAGAGGTTCCATGCCTGTCAGAGGATTGTGCGCAAAGTGTAAGATCAACATCTCGTCTTGTTTTGTTTTGTTCAAACATTTAGAATTTTCATTTCTGTGTAAGTGAGACTTTTTATGAGAACCAACGTTTCTTACAACAAGGAAAAGTTCAGATGACCGCAGTACACACAGTCATCGTGAGCATATCGTTACGTCATAGAGGGATGGACTGTCTTCAGACCGCATAACTACCCTAGTACCTGAACATTTCGGGGGAGTTCAACTACCCTTTCTTATTCTCCTTTCGAAAGCGCCTTCGTGCTTTGGTCTCATGTTTCTTCTTGTGATATTCTAAGTATTAAAGCTGAGGATTTTTCACCATGTGACAGACTGGATCACAGATTTGGACTGAGCCATAATCTCGGGGAAAAATCATCATTGTTCCTTGTTCTTCGACAGTGAAGTTGTTCTTTTTGGCAAGGACCGCCATCAATACCCGGCCTAGTCCCATCAGAACGTGTACATTTATATGCAAAAGAGACAAGACATGAAAGAAAGGTCAACTTTGTGGGCGTGAACTTTAATGTCAACCAGTGATATAATTTTCTCTTGGTGGAGAGAGAAATCCGTTCGCCAGTCTCGTGAGTACATTTGAATATTGGTGGTCTTTTTTATTTTCCCCGGAGCCTGTCTGCGACAGTTTAGGGGGATAATCTACGTACTCTTCTTGGAATCACAGTTAAAAGAACTTGCAAAGGAAAATAATGGAGATAAGGGACATTCCCACTGCCGTCTGCAGGAACTTTTGGACTCTAATGATCGCCGTCTACCTTATTCTTGTGCACACAGAATATGCAATATGCGGAGGTGAGTAACCTATACCGTATTAAGTCCTATGCCACATTTTTGTGTAATGAACGATTTAGAAAAGACTTCTTAAAGTTAACCTCTTTTGTGTCAGGAACTTTGGACAGTGTGCACAATGCTATGGAGTAAAGGATACAAATGGTTAAAGATACTATAAAGTTTTAAACGAAGTTCCCGTCAGTTTGCATCTTCTTAGTCTGTGTTTCAAGTTAAAGGGGAAGGCTAGTAACTGATCAGTGGGAATCAGTGGAAATGCTGGGAGGTGATTGTTCCAATCCTTATGGGATTCATTCAAGAGTTCATTGTATATCTATTGTTGTGTGAAAATGATTTGCTTCAGAACGGTCTCATATTCAAGTAATGTGCAGATTAATGCTCCGTCACTGACCAGGGACGCTAACCTGGAAGCATTAAACCGCACATTACTTGAATATGAGACCGTTCTGAAGCAAATCATTTTCACACAACAATAGATATACAATGAACTCTTGAATGAATCCCATAAGGATTGGAACAATCATCTCCCAGCATTTCCACTAATTCCCACTGATCAGTTACTAGCCTTCCCCTTTAAAGTATGCTTTCCATATTACTAACACTATGAGACTTACTTGCCCAAAATGCTCTCATGTCTTAGTAATCAAACATTGAACGTTTACCATAACCACAGTCGTGTCAACTAGCAAAGATAAAATGGAGATTCCACAGACTGTTAAGGATTAGGTTACTGCGGGTATAATGTGTCGCCCTGATACAATTGTGTTTAATTGTTCGTCTTGTTTGAAAGTAATGTAACCATGATTAGATAGTCACAAGTTTTGCATTGCATTGTTTTCTTTGTCATGCCTTCATTCCTCCTTACAGAAAATGCAGGCAACTTCCCAAATATCATTTACAACCTCGAATTTCTCGAACAAGATTTAATGTCACTGTAATAGTAACTGCCAAGCGACAGATTTTAAACAACAAAAATGTAAACAAGGAGTATGGTTTTCATAGTGCAACAACTTGATTTGCACGCGTGATTTTGTTGCATAAATTGGCAACGCTACTCGATAAGGATTAAATGCATGACGTAAGCCTTGTGAAAACTGCCGGAGGTTTAATCAGTTCCACAGAATGGATAACAAGATCACCGTCTTACATCTCATAAAGCTGTATAGTCTCGAGTCCAGAGAGAAATATCACAGAGAGAAATATTTAGTTATTTTTCCACTTTCATTAACACTGAATAACAAGAATTCTAAGCAAAACGAGCTCTTCATTCCAGTGTACTTAAAGGGATCGTATTGTTTTGGTTGAGACCTAACTTTATGTTTCTAAAATGTTTTGATTAGATAATGAGAAATCTGAAAACATGTATTTCCAAGAGAAAATCAACGTTTATTTGATGATAATTGGTTTTGAAATGGCTGAAATATCCAAAACAAAGCGATCCTATAAAAAGGCGGGACCCACCTTATATTACAATCACTTTGTTTTACTTTGTTTTTGGATATCTCAGCCATTCCAAAACCGATTTTCATCGAATAGAATTTGAATTCCTCTTAAAATGGTATGCTTTGTACTATTTCATAAGCGGTTTCTTGGTATCTCACAAAAAAGTTAAAAGCCCAATCCTCATTTCCAACAATAATATATCATCCCTTTAAAGTTTTTACTTGATGTGTCTAAGATGGAGAGAAAATTTGATGAGACTTGAGTTAAGCATTCTTAGGTAGGATAGCACGCGACACGGATATTGCGCTTAGACATGTTAGAAGACTTGACTGTGTAGTGAGCTATACCGTGATAAAGGCAATTACTGGAGGTAGCTTTATGTTGAAGACAAATTGCAGTTTCCGGTGTTAATTTCAGTACCAAGCGTTGACAGGAAGAGTTATATTATGACGTGAAATATTTTGGAAAATATTAAGTGCAGGAAAGTGCAATAAACAAAGAAAAGCACAGAATGAAGAAGGGGTAACGACAGTGAAAAAAAAAGTTAGGGCTGGAAAGAAGGACAGTGAAGAATGAATAAAGAATGGTGACAAATAAATGCAGATTCCACATTAGAGTAAGAGCAGGAATGTTAAAATGATTAGGTGAGGAGGAGAAAATGAAGAAACAACACTGGACTGAAAAAAACGCCCCACTTTAACCGAAAAGCTATTTAAAGCACGGCAAACTTGGCAGCGATACAGATGCGTTTGTGACGTTTAAAGCCTGTCGAGTATAAACCTGGGCTTGTCCAAATTGTTTATCCTTGGATACTATCATCACACAACAGTTGTCAGAGGTTGAAAGGGAAAATGCTTTTCTTGGTATTCTTCTTCTTATAAAGCTCCCGGATTATCTGTATGGGCATGATGTCAATTATAAGATATTGCGTCACTACAAGACGTAATAAAGAACGTATCACAATAATGATGTAGTCATCAACACAGCCTCATTATATATAAGTATCTGACAAACAACGAAAAGAAAAAAAAATCTTTTTGACAAGCTGAGCTTTATTTGGGATGACACCACTCGTCCCATACGCATATTCCAGTTCTTAAAGAAGGGCATCGTAGATGGATGATTTCATCTTCTTGTTATAGTTATTATGGAGAGATGTATTGCCATGTTCATCTGTTCAATTTGAAATATGTAAATGTACAAAAAAAAAAGAAGATTAGCCAAATCTTCATCAAGACACAAGCTGATGATTGAAAAGGCTCTTACTCCATGCAACAACGTTATTTTTTTTTATTTGAATTCAATTAACTTTATCATTTAATAATGTACCCAAAGCCTTGATTCCTTTCATACTGACATTGACTTGACAAAAGAGATTCAGATGGACAAGTAACATACACACATACACATTCGCCAGATGTTGAAAAATAGAAATATTTAGACTCGAGTGATAAAAACTGGTCTTTTTATTCTTTTAGAGTGTACATAAATATAACATCTTGGTAAAATCCCTCGGAAAGCCTTGGTCGAAAAAAAAAATTACCAAGTCGATAGCCCAAAAATATTGATTAAGGTAAGGATAAGATACTCAAACCACCATTTTGGGTAAGTGCCGTTTCCAGCAGGGTGCGAAATAACTTCTACACCATAATCAAATTAACTTTCCTATCAAAGTAGAACATGAAATACTACTTCTACTACCGTGACTACTACTCCTAGAATACTACTACTACCCCTGCCATTAAGATAATAATGATAATGATGTTATTAATAACAATGATAATGGTAATAACGATGACGATGATGATGATTATAGTAGTATAATGATAATGATAATGATGATGATAATGATGATAATGATAATGATAATAACAAAGAATGTTTGGAGGACGCATCAAATCGCACCTGAAGGAAAGTTTTTTTTTTTTTAATTTTGCAGTTTTGCATGATTGTCTTCACGAAACAATGATACTGATGGTAATCTCATATGCAGATTACATGAGGTGATGACGTCACGGACCACCTCACAGGTCTAAAATGGACCCACACACAAAGTTTTCATGAAATTTCCTTCTTTTTTTAACATAAAATCGAACAAGAAACGATCTCATCTTTCATATCACATTATTCTTGTGTCATACACTGACATTTTAATTTAAGCTAATCTTATTTTATCTATATTCATATAAAAGGGTTTGCGATTGCTACAACGTGTACATCCCCAACCGAGCATACTTTCTAGAATACTGCTGTGCACGTGCATGGGTAAATACTAAAAAGACCCCACATTTTGAAAAATGCTTCATATTGAAAAAAAACCAACAACAACTGGCTTATTCTATATAGAGTGGCATTTAATGAGTAACTAGAGTGAAGGGACAACATATTTCAGATTTGAGTAAATGCTAGTTTTGTGATGAAAAATTTGAGAGACACATGCATTTTTATGGACCTTTTAGCTCAAAATGCTTAGTGTCTACCATACGATGCTATACGATCTTTACAAATGAATACATCTATGGGGTTACTTTGATAAAGTGATCGATACTGCATAATTTTTAAAAGGAAGAAAACAACGTAGAACTGCAATTATTAACTTTTCACAATTTATATATTTTGCAATGACAATTCATGAAGTCATTATTGTAACATTCATCACTCTGCCTCTGTGCGGGCACAAAAGATTCTGAAGTTTTTTATATCATTTAGTGAAATACTGTTTTTAATTTCAAAATCAATTTGGATACACTTTGCAAAAAAATTCAATTTAATTTCAAAATCAATTTGGATACACATTGCAAAAAATCTCCTCTAGTGAAGAATTATTATTACTATTAAAATATTTCAAATGCGGTTTTCCTAACACAAAAATGCCTCTGGAATTACGACATCACATTTATTACGGGTGGACACCGAAGACATTTTAGAAATTCAAATGTTTCCTGCGTACTTCGAAACTAGTATTACTTTTCAACCTTCTTTCTGAATCAAATTTTTGTTTCAACGGAGTCCTTTCAAAAAATAAACATTAAAACAACAGTTATTTGTATGAATTACTTGCATCATGTGAAAGTACCAATATGTAACATTCATTTAGAGGTGAACACCGGGGATCAGGAATGTTATATTGTGATGATTAAAAAAGATTCCAATTATTCAAATCTATTCACATAGTCTTTTTTTTTTTTCATCAGCACTTACCATCAGACCAACAATCGCCAATTTGATAGTCTTGCAAATGTCTATTCCTAGATTTTTTATGTCACGTTTTTCGTGTCCACTAAAGGGCAAGCAACAACAACTGGAAACAAAACGGGTTTCGACTATAAACATATAATTGGAATCTGCTGAATTTGAAACTCAAAGTTATTTCATTTATCTCTCCTACATATTTGCAGCATAACATGATGAAATCATTGCCATAGTATGCCCAATTCTGTGTTGAACCTGTAACATGGAGAAATCTGTGCAGTATTGTGAAAACGAACAAGCAAACAAACAAATCAAAATTATATACAAATATGATGTGCTTCCAGTCAACATCAATGTTCAGTATTTTCAAACTTTCAATTCAATTCAAGTTCAATTCAAATCTATTCTCATTTTCGACAAAACATAACATACAATTCACTATTTCTTTTTACAAGTAATGTTAAAAATGAACAGAATATATGACAATAGCAAAACATCAAAATAATGAATTTGACGGAGCCCTTAGCATTGTGTTCCTCCGATCTTATTGTATCCATTAAATACAACGTAAAGGCGATGTCGACTTGAACGTTAAGATTACGAATAAGATGATATCTGAGGATTACGATTAGTCTCACGTTAGAACACATAACAACATCTGAATTGAAGAAAATAAGCGTTCCTAATCAGACGCAATGGCCAAATTTTGATACCCCACACTTTCAAAGGCAATTCCCCACAGTGTTCAAGTTTGCTTTAACAGATAAAGTAAATTTGAGTCGGACGAATTGATAGAGATGTAGCAAAATCGGACCTAAAATAGGAAAGTTATGTAATTTTAGATTTCTACATGTTTCACGAAACGGTGGTGATTTTAGCCAGAGATGAAACTCGCAAGTCTCCTTTTGTACTGTGCACATTAGTAACTTTACTGAATTTTCCATTCTTTGGACATGGGATCAATTAGAATAAGATGTATCATTCGCATCAAGCTCTTGTAGTCTTGTCACAAGCGAGGAATTTTGGGGAAAAATTATAACTTCGGGGAGGGAAAGTAATTCTAATGATACTATTTTGCGTGTCAGTTGTTAGTGCTACCTTTCCACAAAGGGACACTTAAATTTCACATGTATAGGCCAAAAGCTCTCAGATTCAAGAAACAGGAACGTAAAACATGTCAACAGTCAATGTGTTATTGAAATATCCAGAAGAACCCTTGGGTTGCCGACCTCGTAGACCTGACGTGTCTTAACTTCGAGGGGACGTTTTTTCCTCCTCGACTACAGTTGAAAGACCTTAATATGTGATGATTAATAAACAATGCAGATTTGCGACAGCTGCAGCACATGTCTGTCGAATCAAATCTAACTGGTCAACATTAGAGGACAATTGAGCTGTAATTGCTTGTTCATTCTACTTTTTACAATCTCTCTCTCTCTCCCCTTCTCTGTCTTTTTCCCTCACTCTATCACACACACACACACACACACACACACACACGCACACACATACGCACACACACGCACTCACGCACACATACACACGCACACACACACACACACACTCACTCACAACAAAGCGGCTTCTCTCTAACTTTCCTGACTGAAATTTGAGAATTGAGATTAGTCATGCAGTGTATCTGTGACAACGGAACTTCAAAAATAATTCACAAGACGGTCGAGGGAAGGGGGGGGGGGGTGGGTGACGAGGAGGGAAGAGGGAGGGAGGAAGGGAGAGTTGTCAAATAAAGAATAACAATGGCTGGACCATTCCATTTTTTGTCCAGGGGAGCAATAAACCCTGTGGGCTCTATATGCGTCAAGAGTATTGAACCGTGTGATCAACCTTGAGATTGACATGACCATCAGCAATATCCATGACTGCCACGGAAGGGCACCACAAGCCCAGGAATTGAAATGAAAGGCATTTAACATTTATGACGTAATAACTGCGCTTATATCAATTTGCTTAAGTTGTAATGATAATATTTCATTTTCAATCTCTGACGAAATTACTCCTATAGGAAAGACGCTATAACTAGCCCGCAGAAGAAGCAGAAGGCCAAATCTTAGGTTTCGCTGTCATCAAGAAACTTCATTTCGAAAAAAATGAATGAATAAAAACAAACATAGTAACAAACAAACTAACTATAACTAACTAACTAACTAACTCATGACAACTCGAGCTGTAATGTTGTTTTCTCTGTCAGGTCGAATGAAAATGAAACTATCAAAGCTTCTTTCCCGAAAAAATGAGTGCAATGTGTGTTTGTTTTGTTTTGGTTTTTTTTTTAGATAAGTTCAGACCAGTATTTATTGTAACCTTCAGGTTAGAGTTATCATGTCAACTCGGAATTGGGATGGACTTTGCAAATCTCTGCGGATGCAAGATACTTACACGCATAATTGATAAAGGCAAAAGTGTAGGATCTAAATAGGAGCGCCCTTAAAAACACATACAATCAAACTAAAACAAACAAAGAGAAAGTTCTTCTCGGCGGGACTAAATTTCTTCTGCAATATTGATTAAGAAAGAGATGTCCTCTACTGACAAAGACTATCACAACCAGAGACACTCCTGGAGAAAATGCTTCAGAGTTTCTTTCTGAACCCTTTGTGTGCCGAGGGCTCTGGACAGTGTGTACAACACTATGGGGGTTTCCTGTGCCCATCGGTGCTCAGAGTAAACAAAGGGTTAAACTTTCACGAGATATTTCAGAAGGATGCCGATGGTACACTGTAAAAACATCGGTGTTAGATTTAACACCATGGGTGTTAAATCTAGCACCGATCAAGTGTCAATAGAGAACCACACCCACAGGTGTAGAAAATGTATTGTGATGGTGTTGAAAAGTGTTCACCTGGCACTTCGTGGTGTTAATTTGACACTGTATCTGGTGATATTTTTGACACTGTGCTGGTGTTAATTCAATAATGACACCTCACGGTGTTGATTTGATATTGCTGGTGTTAATGTCAATGGTATAACACCCATCCAGCTTCAATAGGAGACCACACCAACTGGTGTTACTGTGGTGTAAATGTGTTTACACATTTTTTTTTTCAAAAATCAAGTACTTTATCGAAAAATTCTTGATCGTCTTTGTTGAAGTTCAAAATCAACAAGAAGTGCAGTAACTAAGAAACTATTCTAAAAAAAAATATATATATATATATTTTGAAATGACAACCGCAGGTGTTCATCTAACACCATAAATGAGCACCGAAAATGAAACACCAGCTCGATGTTCATATTCAACACCGGACTTTTTGCAGTGTAGTGCAATGCGATATGTTTGCCATGTTATCAAGTAAATACACCCATAAAATCGCCGAACTTTCCTGTAACAAGCAAAAAGTTGATTACAACAAGAAACACATTACACCAGCAACTAATGTGAATGACTATTGCTTACGAAACAAAACACTCATACCCTCTGGAACATTTTCAAGTCCTAGAATAGAATAATCCCTTGTAATTTAAGCACGAGATATTATTGCTCTTTTTTCCATTCTCGCTACTAGGCGCGGCATAATATCCATATCACTACACGATTAGTTTCGTTTCTTGTAGCTGTATTTGAAAAGTAACGTAATGTGATACAGACCCAACGATCATGTACAACTTTCGTTAAAGCTGAAATAAGCTTATGGGCTGAAACGTATCACTTCATTTATCATACGATAACATGATTGTAGCAAACGTAATCTTACGCTAATTACCATGGTTTCAGAGGGATGTGCTTGTTAGTTAGCATACTTGTAAAAAACAAACCCTAACCTCTATAGCACAATGCTGCAGTATCAACGGACTGTCGAATCGTCCGTATACGTCTAGCATGCAAGGCGATGACACTTATTGCGCAGCGTGTGCAAAGCCAAACTGCGTAAACTCCCGCCCGTCATACCTTTGGATGATTTTGTATTTTCCAGTTGCTGTCATTTTTATGGTGCATTGAGTGTGGTAACAACACACTCTTCATCATGATAATATGCCTGTTAAGATCACTTTTTTTTTAAACTTTCAGAGTATCTGTAATTTTACCAAAATATTGTTATAAATACGTGCTAAATTACTGTAAAAAAAAAAACAACAACTGTATATATGAAAATATCAACCCAACATTTAAGTTTCCTGAATGATGTATGTTAGTTATTGGTGGTGGTGTTGGTAGAGATGGATGCGATGATGTTAGAGGTTAGTGTTGTCGAAGTTGCTGTTCCTGGTGTTGTTGGTGTTGTCGAACTTTAAGTTTAATTCCAGATGCATTTTTACAACCTTGGCTTTCTCAGAGCTCCGAATGGGCGGCGGACCGACAAACCGAGAGGGGCGGGTAGAGGTGGCCTATGAAAACAACATCCAGCCAGGGATGTGGGCTTCGGTCTGCGGAGATGGATGGACGAACATTAACGCCATGGTGGCATGCAACGAGGCCGGTTTCCCCGGGCCAGCGGTGGCTGTGCGACATGCGAAGGAGCGCTACGGCGAAAGCTACCTCAGCGTGCTGTTGACCAATGTGGATTGTGAACCAGGTTTGTAATATTATTCTCTGCTGCATGGTAATATTATTGTAAGAGCGACAACTATGAAAGATTTGGTCAGATAACGAAAAATACAGCTGTAGTTAAACTGCTTGATGGAGTGTGTTGGACCCTGTATCATCAACAGAATTGTTGACCATCATTTTAGTTACATCCTCTCCATTTTTATTTTACTTTTGCAAGTGTAACTCAGTTCCTTTTGTTACATGAATGAAAGATATGAAAGAAAATTATATTGTTCTGTAACTTCCCAAGACTTTGCATTTGTGTGCGTTCAGACAAGTTTTCCTTACTCATTCCGCCAAAGAACTCCGCCGTCCACTCATTATCACATATCCTTGGTTTTCTCGAATTAGCAGGGGGAAGTGGATCTAATTACCCAGTGAGTTCATCCTAACCACTGGCTTTAGGCGGTGCAAGACGGATGCTGGTTCTATACGAAGAAAACGTTAATCAGAAGTAGGACACACGGAAGAAGTGTGCGATAAGAATAAAAAAATGACATTTTCCCTTCAACCCGCTAAATCATTTCTTAATCGCTCGAATGAGAAGCCGCGTTTTAGTCCGTTAAAAGACGAAGTTATTTTTGTCACTGATTTCACCTGTTCACCAAGGCATTGACATTTTCATTTTCAATGACAATTGCAATTCCAAATCATTTCGCATTTCTCAATGAAAAAAAAAAAAACCTAACATGAAATGCATCAGAATAAGATGATACATGATGTAGAGCTTGGATGTACGTATGATAAATATCACAGACAACAGCTGGACAAAGAACATAAGCCTATAAGTGGTTAGTAGAATGCTATAGAGAAATGGGGTGCCTACGATGAAACCTGCTCAAAAGCAAGCTTGTTAAGCGTATACATGTGGGTCCCGATACAAATCTACTGTGAAGAACAAGATAGGGTCTGTATCATGGGCGACCAAACCAAGGAAAAGCGGACAACAATAATCGTGGGTGTCGAGAAATCATTTTCAAATACAATTATACGAGAACAAATCGAGCATACGCTGCAGAAAAAAATAGCGGTTCATATGATATCAATATTGACAGTAGTGTAATAGTGTGACTTCATTAAAATGATTTTATACACTATACGGTTTCCTCAGAAGATACAAGGGAAGTATTGGGAAAAGAAAGAAAAAATGTACCAATAATTTAAGAGTGATATACCAGCTTCACTAGCTACCATTATGTACAAGATGAATGCATCATTATGTACAAAAACAACTCACATAACAGAATCTGCGATATCGTTAGTGAACAGCAGTATCAGAAATATTCCAAACTCTCCTTCTAAAGATCAGGTAAGTTATGATCCTCTCTGACCGGTATTTATTCACCCATTCAATCATATCATTTTACATATTCTTAATCTAACTAGTTGCACTATTCTAGATTACACTTCTTGTGGTTCTGCTCTTCAAGAGGATCCCGCTTGGGTGGTTTAAAGTTATTATAAAGTTACTCTTACTGCTGCAGAGAAAACAAAAGATAACAATATGTTGTGTAAATTGGAAGCCCCCCCCTCCCAATATTTTTGGAGTATCATAGGTTGCTAAGATTTAATTTCTATTTTCCATAGGTGACTGCAATATACAAGCCAAGCTTTTAGTAGCTACTTTTAAATACCTACATAGTTGATATGATACAACAATATGTAATTCCACATGACTTGCTGTTCATACAACAATACATTTACATATGTAAATATATGCAATATTTTGCATTCATTTAATCATGTTGTGTGTATGGTTGTATATATGATGTTGTTTAATAATTGAAAAATAAATGAAATGAAACGACAGAGCAGCGCCATTATATCTGTGGGGTTGTGGTGGCGGTGGATCAGAAAATTACCGCATATTATAAAACAATCCCATGCGAAGCACACACACGATAAATTTAGCCCCATGCTTGACACCTCGACAGTGCCTCGCAGGTTAAGGCCGCCGAAACGCCAGTTGATCTTATTCCAACTCGGGATTAAAGTATCAAATTCGTCACAAAGTTAATCACTGACAAAATGAATGACCTGGAAGAAATCTGACTTTAGAAATTACCGGTTGTATTTAACAGAGTGGATTTTGTGCTTTTGGAGAGTGTTGAAAAAAGGAGGCTGTCATTTGCTTTAAGAGAGATTTACATTTCTTGTACGTTAAAAGAGCTCTTCAGCACAGACGTGTTGGTCACAAATATTTTACATTTTATTTATTCAGGAAATATACAGATATACAGATATTATACTTTCTAGTTTTGTTATTCCATCGATAATCCAGGTTTTAAACAAACGTTCCAATTTACCAACACATTATCCACTTTGTTTTGAAATAAAAACAACAATTCAGCCAAAGACAAAACACATGAACATACTAAGTCAATTCAAAATATCATAGAACATGTTTAACTGACCTTCCAGATCAAACAAGGAAAAAAATCCCCAGAAAGAATACAAAAATTGTTTCGAATTTCAGAATGTACTTCGACTGTGCATTTCTAAGAGGAGGTAGTTAATATATCAAATGTCTCGAAGATTATTTAGAGTTCTACATTAACGTATAATGCAAGTCATTTCATTTCCTCAGTTTTCATGTTTTGCAATCTTCAAAGGGCAATGTAATATCTACCGGGTCATTTCAATCATGTTCATGGGTCTTTAACACTTTATTGCCATTGGAGGCAATTCACCGGACACAATATGAATGTCTTACGAGATTGTAAACACAAAGTGGAAATGACTTCAGATCAAATCAAATCAAATTAAATCAAATCAAATCGACACTGAAGGCAATGGTACAGTGGACACACGTTTCTGAGTCATCATCCCTTACAAGATTCCACCGAACTAATTTGTCCTTTAGCTCAAGAACAATGGTTCTTCAGCTAATCCGATAACGTGTGTGTGTGTGTGTGTGTATGTGTGTGTGCGCTCACGCGTCTGTGTGTGTATCAAGGTCTACAGAATTTAGCCCAGGGATGACCGAAAGCATTGTAATAACGTTCTCGTTCAATACTTGCTCTAATATTGTAATCTAGTTATACATTAAAACAAGTTTTTATATAAGAAATGCACTGGGTATATATTCAGCTTGTTAAAAGCGGGGGAGATTTTCTTTTAAACAAGCGTATACAAGTTTGACTAAATTGACATTATAATGTGAACCTGCATGACAAAACGAACGAAAAATCCGCGCACTTTCTGATCTTACATGAAGACTCAAAATAGGTGAAGACGGTCAACCTTGTCAATCTTGAATGTTTCACATTTTCTGCAAGACCAATTCTTCTTCTACATTATTCTGAAATTTGGGATCATAAGACGAATAGAAAATTGTGTTTAAGCATTTTTTAGAACACTTTTTTTTTTTTTAGTATAGTGTGATTAGGTACTTCCTTGACTGCAAGAGGCCCCTTTTTAATTTCTTAAAAATCCTTTACACACTCTTCACTTTCAACTCTAATAACGTTTGACAGGATAATGCTTCTGCTTTGAAAGTTGATATTACTCATAGATAGAATGTGTAAACAGAGCATGCTCAATTTCAATTTAATCTGATAATCCCTGCATTGCTGTTGCTATAGTTGTTTTACATCCTGTTTTTGTCCCATTCATTGCAGAACTTGCACGGCTTGGTAAAGCTGAAGCGCATGAATAGACCCAAACTACCGAGACACATTTCCCAGTCTACACACTTTTCAAGAGTGTGTGCTTTCTTTCTAATAATTAGATAGGTTAGGAGAGTCCACTTGAATTGAGTTATACATCATTTAAAGCTTACACTCTGCTCTTTCAGAATCTGCCCTTAACGAACCACCCCCCCCCCAAAAAAAAAAAAATCATGTCTGGTGACTTTTGTTGGTTATGTGATGCAGGGTCACATGTTAGTTATTTGGGGCACACTTTTAGAGATCTTTAAGGGGCAAACGTTCTTCACGCCCTAACATCCCCTAACTATTAACTTTTAAGGCCCTACTGTTATTATTAAGTTCATGATGTGGGAAGGCACAAAACCCTGCGTTAACCCGTTGAGGACAAGGACAACTTACCTTGCTTTATAAAACAAGTGTACATCGAGGCAATGAATTTGAGGAGATGTATATTCCTTTCAGAAGTGCAGGAGCTTGAGGGAGATTTAAGCTTTTCGTTCTGATTCATGTCGTCGCATTTTGTTAGATACTTCTTCACGAAGGCTGGAGATGGGGTCACAGAGAGTTTACTTTGAAGAAAGTCACGTGACAGAAGGATACAGAAAAAAGGCTTTGAAGCACATTTTTGCCCCCCCCCCCCGCCCTGAGTTTGATTCTTCAGAGTTTTGTGAGTCACAGCTTCCTCGTCATCACCAGAAATCATATATGATAAAGTTCGTATACCCTATAACATCTCCATTTCAATTTTGTTTCGTTTGAATTCAAAATCACTTCGTTTATTTTGGTGTATTTGATATTGTTTCATCTTGTTTGCTTCCAGGTGTATTATACTCATGAAATTAATGAATATAGGCTAACAAATACATGCAATGATAATAACAACAATACATTATATGGCACATTTCCTTTTTACATGTTCCAATGCGCTTTACAATGAGATCATAAATAAAACAAGTGAGCTTTAAGATGGTTTGGAAGATATGGTATATAAATGTATTATATATATATATATATATATATATATATATATATATCATATATATATATATATATATATATATATATATATCATATATATATATATATATATATATATATATATATATGTAGGCCTATAATGTATAGTATTATTACATAATTTCAGTTTATGACATAAATCACAGATCGTAAGTGCTGACAGTTAGGCTAAACCTTGAAATATGAAATCATCTCAATTAAGTACTTTTTGCATTCTTTCAAGTTATAAGTATCTAGCAGGCCTATACATATACGTACACACACATCCATATATGTATAGATATAATACACATACATAATATGTATGATGTATAGTATATAACACTATGAATAAGTGAATGTGCGTCTGCTTCTACACTGTGCAAATGTGTGCGTACAGAGGAAGAGAGATTACCCTTCTAGCTCGGCCAGTGTAGTGTGTGTAAGGAAGTGGTTTTGTTGGCTAAGAAATTTATGTCAGCTGAACCTTCAATCAATCCAGAAATAGATTTATGCGGTTCCCCTCCCTCCTTTCCCCTCCCTCCCTCCCCCTTCTCACTATCGCAACTGAATACTAGAAAAGGGATAAAGAACATTCGAGAACATGATATGGTGAATACGTTCCAGGTGATATATCTTAATTTTTCTCACGACAATATCATATTGAAAGACTCAATACTTTGATAAATCCAATGAATTGTAGAACGTTTTGGGAAAGAAATAAATGATGCCATTGTCAGTATACTGTCCCACACAGCCACATCCGTGTTAGCAATGTTTTGATTGAATAGTCTCTGCAAGTCTTTTCTTCTTCGAGGGTTTGCTTACCATTTTTTTTTCCTCAGTGGAACTTGTAGACACCGTCAGAAAACCATGCAGTATACTGGTATAAAACTTGATACAAACTTTGTCCAATATAGTCAATTTGGTATAATAACTTTGAATAAGACCAGAATGTTGCTATTGATATCTCCAAATATGTTTTTTCTCTATATTGGACTTGATTGAGCTTCACAGATACAATGCGATAATTTACATTTTTTAGATTTTTTTATCACGTCATCAACAAAAGCAATATGTGTAATGCTACAGCAGAAATGAAATTATCAATATTATATAAATCATTTTAATCTAAGATTTAATTGAATATGATGGATTTAGTATGAAATTACTCAAGCGGATAGCAAAGACAAGTGCATCTCATTTAGAATATACATTCAATATAGTATGGAATATGCCAGAATTTGTTAAAGATTGCAAGAGTTTTGCTATTATACGAAAAGAAAAAAAAAAATCGTTTTTGACAGTTATTGATTAATAGTTAGGGTTACAAAACAACTCTCATGAAAAGACGTATCATTTTCGTATTCATGGGTTTAAGCATGGACCTAGGTCCATGGTTTAAGTAAGGCCTTTGATAACATTGATCACAAAATACTTGAAGAGTTTGTTCGCAAAAACCGTCCATTTTTGAAGATTTTGAAGTACGGTCTCTGTCGCAAAGTACAAAATCATACCTTTTAAATGATATATTGGTCACTGCATATAAAGGTACATCTTTGAAGTTATGGTCAAAAGAAGCAAAAATTTTTTATTATTCTCTTTATTTTTCTTGACCTTTAATCGCAAATATCTCCATTTGGCAAATATGGACTTCTCGGTTTTTGCAAACAAACTCTTCACTTCTTTATGAATTAGATAATTATACTAAACGAGGCCCTGGTTATTAGTGGTTTAAAAGCAATTCATCTGATCGGCGACAATTTGTATGTTTAGAAGGGCATGATTCATCCATGTCAAATATCCAATGTGTAGTCCGCCAGGGCTCGATACTTGGCCCCCTTTTGTTGTTGAAATAGTAAATAATAAACTCGGCGTCAATTTATCATTTCATTTTGTCTGCAGATGACACTACTGTTTCACTTTCCAAAAAGAATCATTACAACCTCATAACCATATTCAGATATCAAATTCAGAGTTGCAGAAAATATAATCTTGGTTAATAATGCATTACAGCACTGATGAATATTGGTAAAACCAATTTCATACATTTCAAACTACATTATCCAAAGTTAAACCACCAATTGCTTGGAAATTATACAGGTTAATGGCTTATCATTAGATAAATTGGATTATACTTAATTTTAGGAGTTACAATGTACATGATTATATCTTCATAATTAACTAAAAATCATAAATGCTGTTCAAGGTATTTTTTTTTTATGCCGAAAAAAATCTTTTAACGCTTTGATACTACTTCACTGTTTCCTAACATACCGCAATCTCATATGGGGAAACTGTGGTAAATCAAAATTATTGAAAAGATTTTTTTTTAAAACTGTAAAACTTTATACAAGTTCCACTTAAATTACACATACTGACCCTGCATTTTAGTAGTCAAAAGTTTTCAAATTAGATAATATCAATGCTTTTCAAAGAGCAACATTTATGTTTAAGTATTTCAAATTTTGAAAATTTCAGTGATCTTTTTCAAACAACAACAAATCATTCATATCCAACCCGTACCTGCGATAACATTCGTTGAAATAACTCATGAATCCTGATGGCTCATAAATCTTTAAAGTATTATGGATTTGACATGGAATGCTCACCCTAATCATCTAAAGCAATTTACAATTTTTCTTTTTTATTGAAGAACCTAAAAAAATGAAAGTTAGTGATGATAGATTGATATTATCCTTGAATAAACATGAATAGATACATTTATAAGAAAAGAATCATATCGAAGCAAAGTGTAGTATTGGCAACTAAAACAGATGTGTATAGTTATGTTAATTCATTGTCCCTTTAAGCATTATGCGGTTTTTATTAAATCGAATCCAAGTCAGACCATTCGTGACTCCCTCCTTCCCCCTGCACTTCTCCTTTCCACCCACCCTTTTCCTTTTCTTTTCTTTTTTTTGCCAGTAAATCCTTGGGAATACTTTTTAGCCGTTTTGCCAGGAACGGGCTGTCACCTCGTGAAACATCATTTCGTTCGTCTATTTTGGCGGCCCCTACAACTTCCCAGCTAACATTTGGACGTTTTGTGAATGTTCTCGAAACGTTCCAAGTTCGTTATTTGGACGTTTTGTCAAAACGTTTTTAGAACGTCTTTTTGTGGAAGGTTTTCGACGTATTTATAACTTTTCAAACGGACGTTATAAACACGTTTTTTAAACGTTTAAACCTTTCAGATTTTTTAAGGACCTGCAGAAAACCTTTTGGACGTTAAATAGACGTCAGTAAAACCTTTTAAGAATATTCAAAATGTTCTGTGGACGTTCTACGGACTTCCAGAAAACCTTTGAAAACCGGCGAGAACGTTCAAAAAACGTTTTAAGAACGTCTAAAAAAGTCGTATGACTAGTTCCACAACGTTTAGAGAACCTTCGATACCTGTCTAGAACGTCCAGAAAACCTTTTAAGACCGTCTAATGTTTATTTTTTTATTGGGCATTAAAAAAAAAGTACGGTTATGAGATTATACAGGCACAGGCTGGGATTAATGTACCCTAATCCTACTCTTATCCTTACCTGTTCCTAATGTCCTACCACCTATACCTATACTACATCATATTCCCATTAATTTTGATGTATCTGTATCACATTCTTTTATATACCAGCAAATGTTGTAATGCATGAAGACATGGTTACTAAAATTAAATATCACACACCTTAATTAGGCCTATTAACATATGAAATTACCTCTTCATAACACAGTTTGTAATTGGATAACGTAGGTACAATTTTCTTTTTTACACAGAAAGTTTGAACCTAGCATAAATCTTCAGATTTCAATGTCTTTTAGTAGTTGTTCAGTATTTTTCCAATCTTATATTTTCTTATTTGAATATTCATAAATAGGCATGAATATTAATAATAAAGAAACCAATGACAAACACGTAGCGGACCAAATAAAAACGTTTTTTAGACGTTCATTAAAAACGAAGTCGATGTAGGAGACCTAATTAAAACGTTTTGTGGACGTTTATAAAGGACGAAGACGTAGCAGACATAATAAAAACGTTTTGTAACGTCCACTGATGTTTTTAAAACGTTTTCCAAAAACGGTAAATGCTAAGTCCCTACTTGACGTTGTATGTACGTTTTAAAAACGTCAATTTTATACGAAGACGTACGGAACCTCAAAACAAAAAACGTTTAGGAAACGTTCTGAAAACGTTACGTGTTTGCTGGGGTGGAACATGTCATGAAAGTGAAAATGCAACAATTGATCATATTCTTTTTCTAAATGATATATCTAATTTGTTAGAACACTTGATTTTCCATAGAAATTGTTATTTTACCAAAAATCGATGCTTGTGTATTTCCGTTTGTACATTACATTCGTGAAAAACAAAGTTGCAGAAATGAATTGAAATTGAATTTGACAATGCAACATGATTTTTGGCAAATGATTTTTTTAATCTATAAATAAGAAAATGTCTACTCCTTAATAAAAAACAAATAGGAGGGAAAGGGAAGAACTAACATCGACAGAAAAAGAAAAAAAATAGATGTTGTCTAAACTGTTATTGCTGTTGTTGCCTATAAAAAGCAGTAAGATAGTAGCTACATTTTATGGGTCAGTGACATGAACATGAGGTAGTCAAATGCCCAATGTCTGTCTATTCGTTATCAGAGCCACCGATCAAGCGCACTTTCTATTCTTAGGATAAGGCGTCAGTGACGTCAGCAAACGCATGATAATGATAACGGGGTCAAAAGGTGAGAAGCCAACGACGTGACTGGCAATATCGAGGCGGTGATTGGGTAACTAGCAGAGCGCATACGTAAATTACTTACGGCATCAAGGGACATTCCATTTACGTCTGAAGGGTGTATACGCACTCTTTCGCCGTTTGACGTGTTAAGATCATAAGGTATTAACCCTTTAAGATTAAAAAGGTTATGCTCCTTTTTATATTGCGTAAATTTCAGCTATCAATGATTAGCATTACGTCAGCCCGAAGTCAGAAATTAAGAACCACATTCCAAAACAATTAGAGCAACCCATTGGCACGATTACTTTCTTTTGTGAAGTTATATGGTGAGAATTTAATTTGGAATGGATCTTGATGTTTTTGTGAGCAAAATAAAGCATTGAATGCACAAAGGCTGGAAAATATTTAATTCTGAAAGCAATGGAACGGTAACAAATGTGATTTTCGAGCTTTGACTTTACAATTATGCATGTTTGGTTCGTTTCATGAAAGTGGGTAGGCCGCCCTTGTAGTCTCTTTAAATACAGTCAGAAACGATATTGAGCCATGCTGTCGATTGTACGTGCTTGCACATTTCCCAGGAAAGTTGAACTCCTTTTTTTCTCTCTTTCAATCATTCCATCATTCGACATACTAATGCTCGACTGGCATTTGCTTAAGTTAGATACAATGCAAGTAGTCCATGTAAGAAATATCGCGTGTTATATCTATTACAAACCCACCCTTATCGTCAAGTAATCATGGAAATTAGAGTTCTACTTGTTAAGGCATCTGGCATTTCATTTACAATCATAGTTATATTGTATATATTCCAAAAATAATGGATATACATGTATTACTCTTACATCCTCTCATCCGAGTTACTTAAGTTACCATAGGTATTTGCCGTGATTCGCCCTTTGTAGTTGGGTTCATGACATGCATTCTGCAATCGTTTGATCTATTTTCTAAAGTAGCCAGTCATGTCTGATTGTAAATCTTTTTTATGATACTTATTGAGGACCATGTATCATATAAAAATGTCATGAAGTTTTTCTCACTCTTAGTGTGTATAGTTGTACGAAGCAGGATATCTGGAGTCTTCCAAATTAACATCTATGTGTTGACAAAATGTTTCTGGATATTGAATTAAATCACATGGAAATTATGAAGTACGACAAATCGAGCTTTCTACTTCCTGTAAAAGATTTCAATTGTTGCAAAGTAATCTGTCGCAATTAATTTGCTTTTCTTGATAGAGGTACAAGCATATGGAATAATATCGGACACAAAAATATCTTTCTTAAAATTATTTTCATAGAACTTTCTTCCTTATCATTTGCATCACGAAGGAAAAGACAATATCTGAGTAGAAAAAAAGAAGAAGACAGGACTAGTTGATATATTTGAATTGAATTGAATCAAACTGAATTTATGTCCATATTTCACGACAAAACCAAATATAATACACAATTATGAGGGGACAAAAACGTCCAAATAATGAGATTACAATTAAAAACGTACTGCTACAGAACTTAAAACCTTGATATGAGATATCAGACATCGAAACGACAGCAGAAGGTTGTCTGTAAGTAAATGACTGAACAAAAGCTTAGGTCTGTTACGAATAAAAGTGTGAAATGTGATGGAACCAACTTGAGGCAATGTTTGTAAGTACTGCAATGCAGAGTCGGTTCCCAGGGTTGAATGCGTTTCACATACATAATGAAAGACAATATTTGCAATGAGAATAAAGATGGTCATTTTGTTTTCTTTACGGATAAACAATAGAATTAATATCGGAAAGAAGAAAGAACAAAAGATATTTGCATTTTGATTTTCTGCGACATACCATGATCTGTTGTACGCTGCTTCCAAGGCAGCAATGAAAACCTGTAAGCAAGCCATTGCTCATCGAAGGAGTTGGCAAGGAGGACACAGTGCCTTGCCGGCAGGAGTAGGCACAACCTTTACAGCCAGGAAACTTGAACAGAGACCATCATGATTGATAACAGCCTTAACTCTTTTTGTTCCAATGGCTCAAAAGAGCACACATTTCACATTATACCAGTGGACACATTTCACATTATACCACCAAATCATAAAACCGAAATGTTTTTAGAAAATTTTGATGAATGCCTCAACACGATTACACAAGAAAATAAGGAAATTTATATTATGGGCGACTATAATATTGACATGACGAAAATAGATACTTTAGCGGTAAAATTAAAAACTATTCTTTTTTCATATGCTTTCCATTCCCATATTGATAACCCAACAAGAATATCCCAAACATCTAAAACCTTGTTGGATAATATTTTTTCTAATAACTTTTCTGTAAATAAATTCATTAATGGTATCTTATATTATGATATATCTGATCATTTACCGATATTCATTATTCTTCGTTATTCTGAAAACGTCAAAAGTATTTCAAAACCCAGGCCGATAATGTACAGAAAAGAATCAGACGAGAATATTGAATTACTTAATCTTGATTTAGTGAAGGAAGAATGGCAAGAAGTGTATCTTCAAAATAACGCCGATAAAGCTTATGATATTTTCTTAGATAAACTTTTATATTATTATCGAAAAAACATTCCTTTAGTTAAGAAAAAAACACGCAGAAAGAACAAACATCCTTGGATTACAAAGGGAATCATCAATTCAATAAAAACCCGTAATAAATTGTATAAACTGGCGATTACTACCCACAATACAAAACATTTTACAGATTACAAAAAGTATAGAAATATACTCAGTAATTTGATTCGTATTTCTCGTAAAATGTATTATTCCGATAAGTTTGATAATCAAAAGGATAACGTAAATGGCTTATGGGAAACTATATATGAAATAACAGGTAAAAATAATAAGGAAACATCGTCCGTTTTTTATAATGACAACAAAGAACTCATAAACCCTGATGAAATATCTGATGCTTTTAACTCATACTTCGTAAATATTGGCTCCCAATTAGCTTCAAAAATAAAAAACAAACATGTTCATTCAAACTTTACTGAATTTCTTCCACCAAACTGCGACAAATCCCTTTTCTTTACCCCAACAGATGAGGAAGAAATACTGGAGATTGTTAACAGATTAAAGCCAAGTAGATCTAGTGGCCATGATGAAATAAGTGTTTATATACTGAAGAAAATCATCAAACAAATAACCACACCTTTATCTTACATTTTCAATCTTTCACTGTCTTCTGGAATATGCCCAAACTCATTAAAAATTGCGAAAGTAGTTCCAATTTTCAAAAGAAAAGACGACCCTTCTCTTTTAACAAATTATAGACCAATATCGTTATTACCTAGTATTTCTAAAATTCTGGAAAAAATTATTCATAAACGCCTGTACATTTTTCTTCATGTAAATGACCTACTTATACCTAATCAGTTTGGATTTAGAAAGGGCCATTCCACCGATTTAGCTATAATTCAATTGTTAGATAAGATTACTGAATCTTTTGCAAATAAAAAACATTTTATAGGAATTTTCATGGATTTATCAAAGGCTTTTGATACCATAGATCATGATATATTAATTTACAAATTAAAAAGATATGGTATTCGTGGTTTAGCACTTTCTTGGATTATTGATTATTTATCCAACAGAAAGCAATATGTACTATTTAAGTCATCTAAATCTCCGAATTCTAATATTGTATGTGGTGTTCCCCAGGGATCAATTCTTGGCCCCCTACTGTTCCTTGTATATATTAATGATATAATAAATACATCAAAAACTCTTAAATTTATACTTTTTGCGGATGATACTAATATTTTTTACTCTCATGAGAACCTCGAAACACTGTTTAATACTATGAACACGGAAATAGACAAAGTCTCCCGATGGTTTATATGTAATAAATTATCCCTTAATGTCTCTAAAACAAATTTTATACGTTTCAAACCTACTGCTTCACAGAACATTAACAGCAGTTATAATATCAATATTGATGGATTATCTTTAACTGAAGTAAGATCTACTAAATTTTTAGGAATCACAATTGACTCGAGTTTAACTTGGAACGATCACATTCAGAATATCCACACGTCTGTCTCAAGAACTGTAGGAATTTTATATCGACTGAAAAACTTCATGTCTGAAAATTCTCTGACTATTCTATGCAATGCATTGATCTTACCACATATCACATACTGCAATATCGTTTCGGGAAACTGTGGCTCAACTAAAATTAATCCAATTCTTACTCTCCAAAAACGTGCTGTACGTTTGATTACCAATTCCCGTTACTTATCCCCATCCAATCCCCTATTTCGTCAACTAAAAACATTGAAAATTGAGGATCTTCACACCTTTCAAACTGCTGTTTTTATGTATAAATATACATTTAATTGTCTTCCAAAAATTTTTGATGGCTTCTTCACTCCAAATTTCACCGTTCATTCATATCCAACACGTCAGTCGTCCGATTACCATCTCGAAAACCCCAGAATCATTTTAGCTCAAAAATCTTTAAAGCACAATGGACCAGATATTTGGAATTCTTTACCCCCTAATTTAAAACAACGTACGTCGTTGAACATTTTCAAACGAGAACTAAAAAACACCCTCATAATTCAGTATACTTCTGACACATAAATATTCATACCACCTGGTCAACAAACACCCTAAACAATGAGTTTACGGCCATAACTGAAGTAATATTCACCTCATCACACTGATACACAAAATAACACTCAACGTACAAACCAAGATTCATCCCAACACAATGCACACCGCACTGCACCGCAGGCCCTTCGCACAATTACTTCCCACTCAGTGAGTGGCAAGATTTTCTTTATGTATCTCTTCGTTGTGCCCTTTGCACAATTACCCCCCACTCAGTGAGTGGCAAGATTTTCTTTATGTATCTCTTTACCTGGGGCCATCTTCCTCGTCAAGCTTAGCTTATGATGATGGTCCCCTGCATTTCATTTTTATCATTTCCTATTGCTTCCTTTCATATATGATATTCGTTCTTTAAAAAAAAAAAATGTATGTAAGATCCAAACGTTACGAATATTAGCTGTGTAAATGACTATGTAAGTATTTTGTTGATTTGTGGATTTGTATTGATTTTGAAATGCAGAAATAAAAACTGAACTGAACTGAACTGAACTGACAGAAAATAAACATGGCGCACAGAGGGTTAAATACTATTCCTCAAGACAAATCAGACGCACCATTTCCCTATTAACTTTTCTCCCTTCACTTTATTCCCTTTTTCCTCCCAGATGCACCAGATCTGATGCACTGCAGTAACTCCACCTCCAACATCAGACCGTGCAGCAGCGAGAGAGAGGCAGGCGCCATCTGTCAACGTAAGGGGCGGACATCACTATTATCCGTCATCAGAATAACATAAAGTCATGAACGTGTTCGCAAAGAGTCAAAACACTTTAGTCAAGAACTTCATCCTCTCTGCTGTCGTATATATGATAATCATAATGTACATATCATGTACATAATACTGATACTTGATCAATTTGTATTATTATGTACATGTATTTTTATTGAGTTTGGAGGGTATTCAAATAGTCAGGATGGAGAACAGAGTATAAGGTTTTCTGAAACAGAAACAAACAAAGTGGACAAGCGCAGAACGATTACCGTAACTGCTTCTTTCTAACAAAGAGTATACATTTCAAGGTAATACACATTCAGTCTAATTTGAGTCATCGAAAGTCGTTATGACTTTGACGCAACTAGCCTTCATTCTTTCTTCTATTATAGCCACCTATAAAATCTATTATCATTATTTTATGTCTTCATGTAGATACTCTTATCAATTCATCACTATTTGTGTATCATTGAATGATCTAGCATTTTCCTATCTTCCTGTTTTACTTATATCATTAATTTACTACTCACTTAATCTCATGACTATTTGAAAAACTTTTTGTGTATTACCTGTCTGTTTGTCATCTTTTATTTACATAGTGCCGGGGTATAAAGGCTGTTACAAGATGGCGACGGTATCTATAAAGAGCGATATCAACATGATCGACAAGAACTTGACCGTTGACTCCTGCTTGGCCTTCTGCATCAACGAGTCCATGTCCCTGGCCGGAGTGTCCATTGACCACTGCCACTGCTGGCTCAACATGCCCAATACGACCACGGAGATGACCTTGGTCGGTCACGAGCACTGCCTCTGGCACTGCCCCGGCAACTACCTACAGCTTTGCGGCGGGACCAAGAGGCTGCTGAAAACGTTTGCCATCTATGATAGTACGTCCTTTGAATTTCATCATATTCATCATGTTCATGATCATCATCGTCATCATATATACCGTCACCCCCTCATTATCATCGTCATCATCATCATCATCATCATCATCATCATCATCATCATCATCATCATCATCATCCTATCGCCTTAAGTACCATCACTTATGATCTATATCTTCCTCAACATCATCGTTGTCAGCATCAACTTTGTCAATCCTCCTCCTCCTCCTCATCACCATCACCATCATCATCATCATCATCATCATCATAATCAGTAAATGGCGTTATCATTAATATATCACCATCATCGCCATTTTGACCATTAGCATCAATCGTCATCGTAATCACATCGTCATTATTCTCATGATCAATAATCATCATCGTCGTCATTACACATCATTATCGATATCATCATCATCGATTTCTTCTTGTGCTTCGTTGCTGTTTGGGCTTGTAAGACCACTTCACAAAATTTGCCAAGTGAAGTAATTACTAAACCTATAACAGCAAAATGATATCAATGACAATATGAAAAAGATAATCTTGAAGCCAAATAAACGATACAGAATTTAGCGATAATCACATGTTAAAACAGCGATAACAGTAACAACAACAACAATAACAACACCCCCCAAAAAACACACACACGCACACACACACACACACACACACACACACACACAAACCGGTGGGATCAGACTATTACAAAAAATGCTACCCAGACAAGGATATGTATTACCTGTTTATAATGTCCATTTTTTAAATTTGAATTAATTTAAATTCATTTCTGCATTCCTTTTTCATAAAAGAATATAACAGAAAGCCAATAGAACAAACAACGGTAACATTGGGGCAGGGGAAATACATGAACAGATGAATGATTGACTTTAATGTACAGCACATTTTTTTTTTCTCGATAATACAAAATAAATAAACAGACATTAGGTGAGACACATCAAATTACATTCTGGCGTCAATAGCTTACATAATATTAGTTCACCTGCGTTAAATCTCAATCATTTCCCCTTGATTCCTTTGTGTCTCCCTTCATTTTGTTTTTTAACTGATGTTATTTCTCCTTTACAATACATTTATGTCATTTATGTCTACTTCAGAGAGCATAATCATGACAATTGCTTGCGGATTATTTGATATTGACAGTATGATAATTTCAATACTATTGTTGTCAGTGTTTTTTTTTTTCATCCATATGTGAACATCCTCACAGATAACAAAATGTTCATTCAGCAAAGTTACACATTAAAATATTCTATGTGTTCGTTAGACTCCATATCGTTTTGACATTTTATTTAATTTTGATAACGCGTGTATTCGTTTACTTTCTCATAATACACTAAACCTTTTTCTCATCTCCCCCCCCCCCCCTTTCTTCTGCTCTCAGCCCAAGAGGGGTTCTGCGGTGACCCTGGTGGCATCGCCCACGGCTCCCGGGATAACGACTGGTTCCAGTTCGGCGCCTCGGTGACATACAAGTGTGACGAGGATTACCAGATGCTGGGTACCAAGACGCTCACTTGTGTCCAATCAGGGCCCGGCTACGATTGGAACGACGCCTCACCGATATGTGTCCGTATGTATTCCTTTGTAGCACGGAAAAAAGTGATCTTACATCTTGATAACAACGATACATTCTACGCGTTGTGTCAGAAGGCTGTAACAGACGATTTGAAAAATGCTACGCAGATATGGAAATAATATTATGTTACCGACGGGTGAACCCTGGCACTATATAATGTCCAGTATTTTGATTTGATTTAATTTCAATTCATTTCTGCATTTATTTTTCAAACCAAAACATAACAGAAAACCAAATGTGTATTATATACAATTGATGGAGTTCTCAGACATTTTTGAAATAACAATGATAAGTATAATGACAAAGCAAATAGCATGCAAGCTTTATAGGATGAATTTCCGTTTTATCATTGTATAGCAATGTTTAATGTATAGATAAATATATTGCGGGAAATATATTGTACATTTTGCTTGAATTCATTTTACCAGGTCCCTTCAAAAGTTGTGGACAGGAAGAAAAAATAGTATTGTGTTGAAAACTTTGCAGACGCACCTTATTTTGATAGATCGTACCCTTTTTATGTCTTCAGCAGATGATATTTCTTCTTTCCTTTAAGCGTGGGATGATATTTGGCCAGGCGCCACTACTTTAGTATGCCAGGGGCGAAGATATCAAAAAGAATACTGTGGTTATCATTTTTCAATGCTTTCACCTAAAGGCTAATCGTCTGTCATGCTGATAGATCTGAAAGGACTTTTACCCGAGAAGGACTGACTATTCACCTGTAATGATCTTCTCTATCATTCTATGGGTACGACTGTACCTGAACCCTTTACGTGCCAGGGACTTTGAACAGTGTGTACAATGCTATGAGATTTGCTGTACCAATTGACTCTCAGAGCAGACAAAGGATTAATCGTTTCCAGAAATCTATTTGAAGAAATACTCTCTCTCTCTCTCCATTCCTAATTTACCGTCTCCGCTTGCCAGTCCCACGTGCTTAGAACCACGTAAGCTTCAGACTAAAAGACTTCCTGATTTCGGAAGTCGGACCTAGTAAAGATTTTGTTAAGTGGTTTCCCCTCGTTCCCTTCCCCTCAATTTCTCGAGAAGGCTGTAACAGTGATAAACTGATCTCTATCACTACACACTTACCCACACATCCTCCCGTACAGAACATAACATGCGTGTAATGTAAGCACATAAAGCTACAATGAGATATTTATGGTCTTGTTTGAAGAGGGTAGCGTCTTCAGTGTGTTAACACTGAGCTCGACAAGAAGGGCTCTGCCATTATCATTACCCCAGCATTGAAGGCACTCCTTTTAAGGTCAAGAGGGACATCACGGGTTAAATAAACAAAACAAAACAAACGAACATATCGTTCAAGGACGTAAGCACTCGGCAGGACCCGAACTCGTGACCTCCATTAAAAAGTCCAAGAGTGTTATCCACATCTACATCCAGCTGGACCCCATGGAAGACCAGCTTAACGTAGCTGAATATAGGCTATCCAGCCATCTTCTCAGATGGAAATGAACAAACAAATAAACAAACAAACAAACAATCGACTATACAACTGTGCTCCCAGGTAGACGCCCCCCCCCCGCCGATATCCTCAAAAACCGGATGGGTGTTATGAAATCTTTGATTGCGTTTTGAATGTAACGTTGTTTGCCAAGCTATAAACAAACTAAGCTATTTCTCTCTTTTAACTGCTGACCAACAGCCGTGCCCACCACAACAGTGGCGTCAACAACAGAGGAAGCGAGTATGGGTGGCGAGCAGAAGCTAGAGGGTAAGTGAATAGCAGACGACCAGTGCTGATACTCGAAGTAGAGGAGGGGATAATTATTACCTCTGCTAGGAGCTGCGAGGCTGTTGAACATATGGCTGCCGTCATTGGTAAACAACATCAAATCATAATTAATTTCATGTTCCATTGTGTGTTCTGATTTTGAATATTGCAATATTGATTTTTGTGACTAAAAGCCGAATAATAATAATAATAATAATAACAATAACAATGAGAATAATTCTTCTTTTTCTTTCCCTTCTGTTCCTCCTCCTCCTCCTCCTATTTCTCCTTTCTATGCGTCATCTTCTTCATTTTCTTCCCTTCTCCTCCTCCTTCTCCTCCTCCATTTCATGAGTCATCTTGTTCTTGTTCTTTCCCTTCTCCTCTTCCTACCCTCCTCCTCCTCCTCCTTCTTTCTGTCAGAGTTTGAGTTAGTTTAAAGGACAAGTTCACCTTCATATACATGTTTATTGAGTGAATGCAGCAGTATTAGTAGAACACATCAGTGAAAGTTTAGGGGGAATCGGACAATCCGTTCAAAAGTTATGACTTTTTAAAGTTTCTGCACAGTCACTGATGGATGAAAAGTCTGCTACGGTGCTGTATGATGTCAAATGCGTACAACGCTACAAAGGAAAATATAAAAAAGAATTTCACAAAATTTTACTCTTTGAAAAAAGTGCACATTTCCTCGAGCAAGGGTAATATTATTCCCCCCTGCCTTCTGAAAGAGGGAAATCAAGTGTTCTTTTATTATGCAAGAAAAGTGAAAATATGTTGAATTTTCTTTATATTTTCTTTATATCGTTGTACACATGTGACATCACAAGCTGTAGTAGTCTTCTCATCTAGCAGTGACTGAGCAGAAACTTTAAAAATTCATAACCTTTATACGGATTGTCCGATTTTCCTCAAACTCTTGCTGTCGTGTTTTATTGATATTGCTTCAATCATTCAATCCACATGTCTATGAAGGTGAACTTGTTCTTTAAGAATCTCCTATAAATGACATCTCGGAGACTCTTGTGATTCTTTTGTGGGATGTGGGTATATGTGTCTGAAATTTATGGACCGTAATTTGACAGACATATGAACACTATTGTTGTATAGCCTAGAAAAAAGTTTCTAATACATGTAGGTCAAGAGGAATATCGAGGAAAGCCAATACGAAAGTAATGGCTTTCATTATTAATGAGTATCATAATTCTTGTTTCATTTTGTGGGATAGGTTTCGTAAGTCGATTTTGAAGTGCGTTCATGGAAACATTAAAGAATAAATCGTGGAGCATAGTATCATTTACGTGTCCTCTTGTCAACAGGCCTATTTTGCCTATATACACGCTCATGCTCACGTTTGACACGGACATGCAACCTGATTCTTTTTATGAACGTTCTCCCAACCGTTTTAATCCTACCATTCTAATCGATATCAATGTTTTCTTGAGGAGATAGATAATGTTCAATGACCAAATGAAATATTGCGCTTCTCAGCCGACTTATCAAACTAGAAGACTGCAAGAAAAGCGATAATGCATCACAGCAGAACGTAATCGGCGCAACTTTCAGAATTTCTTCACCTTCTGACCTCAGTATCTCAGTATTCATGCCCAGGGCCCCGTTGTTAGAAACTTTGCGTTTAAACGCAACTTGCAACTGATTGTCACTGGCCAATCAAAATCATTGTTGCATGCATGTCTTCTTAATAGGGCAGACCCTGAGCCAATCAGAATGGTTGTTTCAAAATTAGCAATTATTTGCAATTGATTGCAACTTTCTTGCAACGGGACCCAGTTCTGTCATCTATCCTTTTTTTTTTTTTTTTTTTTTTTTAACAATCATGACATCTTGCTTGTTCCATGCAGCGCTCTCCGTGGGAATGGTCGTAGGGGGCGTTTCTCTGCTTTTTCTCATCGTTTTCATCGCTTTCACAATCGCCTGCTGTAAGACGAGAAAAAAGAAGTAAGTCTCGAAGTCACCATTTCTAGGTGTAGTTATCTGTACACAGAGGGGGATACAGGCGTGAGTGCACCATGCCCCTGGTACGCTACATGTCAACACGCAAAGTCCACACACGTGCTCATCTGAAGACAATTCGAGATTTGTTCCTTTTGTTATGATTCATCCTTTCATTTGTGATATCACGATGTTGTTTAGTGCGCATTTTTTTTTTTTTTGTAGACATACGGCAAAATACGACATCGCCCATATATGCATGTGTATACCTGTGTATATGCATTTCCGTTTTCCTGCTTAACGGATGGCACGTATCAGAAAAACGCAAGGAATGTTATTTTTTTGTTTTCTTCTGTTGAATGCTTAATTAAACTATCACGACCTGAATGAACTTTGTTGCAAAAATGATATTCTTGACACAATCAACTTGGCAGATGTGCATTTTTCTTTCACTGCATAATCTATTGGAAAGTGATGAAATGGGAGAAATTCCACCTTAAGCTCTAGCATTATCTTCTAAAATGTGTTTTTTAATGAAAAAATCTCTGATAGCTTTAGAGATCCTGAGGATTTTGAAAACCTTCCAACTGACAAACTAGCAATGAAATGTACAGAAAGGATATGATAAAGATAAAGCATTAGACACATGGCTAGGACAACGTTGGTTAAATAACGTGGTTTCTGCTGTGAAACCATCATCAACTGGATATGATAACTGTAAGTGGATTTTCTTTAACTCTTGTTAAAGGACGTTCAGAAACAATCAACAAATTAGAGGAATGTTTGTAACACACCCCAGCATTTTTGAAGAGGGAACTGAACAGGGTAATACAATCATGACTGCCACCCCTACACGGTAAACTGCAAAGTTACAAAATATTTTCTTTTCATCCATTGGCTTCTATATCTCTTTCTCTCCAATTCCCACATTCTCTTTCAGACCAAAGAAACTGATCGAAGAGGGTGAAGACGGAGAACAGATGGGCGAACTCAAGAGGAGCAAGAAGAAGAAGAGAAGTCGGAAGAACAAATCCAAGAAGGTGAAGAAGAAACACAAGGAAGTCGACGAGGACGAGAAGGAGCGAGACGAAATGGAGCTCGAGTTCGCCACCGACGACGACGAGAACGACAAGAAGGATGACGACGACAAGTCGGAGGAGGAGGAGGACATCGTTGCCAGCGAGAACAAAGCGAACTCCAAGTTGGATGTTGGCCCCATCGCCGTGGCCGATCACAGCTACTACCAGATGGATGCCGACCAGAGCGGCAGGGGCAAGAACAAACCGCTTCCGTCGGCGCGCGGCCAGGGCCGTCCCATGTCCAGCAGCAAGCCGGCCAAATTCAACTTTATCGAGACGGACGATCGAAAGAACTCAAAGCGCGGCCGGGCCGGAGCGCAGAAGAATGTGTTCTTCCTTCGCGGGAAAGGCAACGACAGCGCGTCGGACATTCTTTTGCGAGATTGAAACCAAAAGACGGCATAACTTCAGAGCGTTATCTGTTTTCAGGCGTTCAGGTACATGATTATACCATCCGATTTCTGCAACTGCGTGAAACTGACAAAACATCATGAGCTCAAGCCTTTATAGTCTTGCGAAGATTTTGGGGAATGTATGAATTTCGTTTAACTCTCATTAAAAGATAAACAGAAAGATTTTGCCAAGCAGAGGAATCTTTCAAGAGTGATTATCCTTCGGATGGGATACGAGTTGAAGGTACCGTGTATGAGAGAGGGTGTCACAACGCATGCGCGTAGAAGATTCCGCTTCATTCATTCATGGCAAAGCGCACGGTGCATGACCTGTTGAAGTGGTCTGCCTCACCATCCAACCTGACCCCAAGGAAGACGAGCTAGTGCAGGTGAATGTGGGCTATCCAGCCATGTTCTCAGATGTATAAAATGAAACAAACAATCAAACAACCAAACAAACAAGCAAACAAACAAACAAGCAAACAAACAAACAAACAAACAAGCAAACAAACAAACAAACAAGCAAACAAACAAACATTGGTAACGCACATTGTTAGCTACCCCCTTTTACATTTCTCATCGTAACAAGACAAAAACTGAACACGTGACAGTTGTTAAAGACCTATTAAAGTGGCGATTCATGGGTGGTAAACTCCATTCTCTGCCCGTCGGGGTAAATACGAGAACCACGAAAAGCACCTGCCCTCACCGGTCAGCGGATACTTGCATCGAGGCGATGACCGATTCTGTGACGCGCTATGTGTATTTTTGGCATGGGCAGCGCCATTACTGTGGTGTCTCAGCCGACCCCCCCCCCCTCCCACTCCCCCACCCCTCTCCCTACATTAGCACGCGCGCAGAATGAAAAACTGATGCATGGTTGTTTTAGCCAATAGGCGTCTCGTACTGAGTGCGCGAATGCTTACTTAGTGCGCGAACCTTTGTTACAAGTGCGCGATAAACATGTTGCCCGTGGGTGGGGGAGAGGAGGGGGGGGGGGGGGTCGGCTTGGACACCCCAAAATAAGCACATGGCTGCGCCCAGTGCCACAAATTGTCTGCTGTCCTCAACGAACCCGAATCGGTCTATAATACCCTCATCGGTAACGGTCGACTCCTGTCGAGTTTCTTCGGTTGTGTGTGTAGGGCCTACTTACACAGAGATCAGAGATAAAGCAACTCGTTACGGGCGGGATTCTCGAGTATATTCGAACCTGGCCAGCCTTTCCATTCTATGGTATCCCCACGCTACAGGGTCTTTAAAGGTATTAGCCCACATTTGTAAACCTGCAGCAATTGGTCTCATAGTTAGCATGGAGTCTGGGTATGATTGCAGTAACACCTGTGCAAAATTTCGTTCCAATTAGTCCATTACTTTCATAAAAATAAACGAAAATGCACCGTAATCCGTATGCATGCGTATAACGCTAGCTAGCTCCGGTCCACGTACGTGTTACATGTACAATGTACGTAGCTATAGCCCGCGCTCGTAATTCGATTTTGGGTCGGGTTGACCCGGTTTGAAAATTGATTTTAAAACGATAATTTTCTCTCTTTTATCGAATGGTATAGACAAAGAGCGACAGGTGAGGTATGTTACTGTTATAACTTGTACTTGAAGTCATATTGGACCTGTTTTATGCAGTTTTGATTTTTTTGTGGGTTTGCAAATGTGGGCTAGTACCTTTAAAATAACAGGCAAAGGGTGACAGACGGAATGCTGCTTCAAACAAGAGGAACAATAAATTGTTTGTAGATAGTATTAAAGATTATGATTAAGTATGATATGGATGATTTGTACAGGATAGTTGGAAAAGCTTGGAAAGCTATGCTGTTCGAGAAACATGAACGGGAGAGAAGCAAAAAATGTTTCAATTATTGTTACACAAGGTTTGCTATTTCGTTTGTAAGGAACCAATGGTATAAAACAGGCCTGCTGGCTTTTATCGCTTATAGATCTATCTCTCGAGAAAGACATGCCTAGGCACCTACGCATGGAAAGACGGATGAATAATATAAATGGAGAAAGTGGAAAATATATGCACAAACAAACACAGACAGACAAACAAAAAAACAAACAAACAAACAGACAGACAGACAGACAGACAGACAGACAGAAACAGACACACACATACACATACAAGCAAAAACACACGCAAAAAGATATAATGCGAATGAGAGTAAAGGGGAATACACGTGCGATTCCACGTTCTCATCACACGGTATCGATGGTTGTCTCTTTATAAAGCAATGTACTCTCTAATCAGGCTAATTGGCTGCAGTTCTCCGGAAGAGCCTATGTTCGCGGTGGCGTGACTGCTTGTTTGAAAGCATTCATTGTTTTATTGCCTCTTGTGTTACATATAGTGGGTATGCAATATGATATGATATGTTATTATATTATACATGTATGAAGCAATGTGTATACCCTTGTACAATGCGTGTATACTTTTTTTTTTTTGTTGGGGGGAGGGAGAGGGTGAGTTAAGAGGATGAGAAAAATAACTGTACTGTATTGGCAAACTGCCGTTTGCCATTGGCTGGTAAACACTTGATATGATTGTTGTGACTCTTTACTCTTTGAATCCGGGACATGTGCTTGAACAAGGTGTCCCCCTACATATCACCCCCAGTTTACAGTATCATTCCTGAGAACGAGGAGCAAACTGATATGCTTTTTATACCAATGTTCAGGATCCTCCCTGTTCTTTTATCTAAACTTTTTTGTTTAACAGCTGATTTCAAAATCTAGTTGTGGATACCACGTTGTGTTGTAAGGGCATTTAAAGCAGAACATATTATCTATCTATATTATATATATATATATATATATATATATATATATATATATATATATATATTATACATATATATATATGTATATATATATTATATATATATATTTTTTTTATACATATATATATTATGTATATATATTGTATATATATTATATATATATATATTCTATACATATATATATATTATATATATATATATGTATATATATATATATATATATATATATATAATATACTGTATATATAATAGTAGACAGAGAGTGATAGAAAAAGAGGGAGAGGGAGATAGAAAAGATTGATTCTCTGTTGTTTTCTCTATTGTTTTCTTAATCGTGGTTGCCCTAATTTTAATGTTAACAAATCGTTGAGGTAAAATGTGTAGCCTCTTATTGAGGTCCTACAATGAATTTCCGCTTTCTGGTATTTGCTACAAAATTCGTAGATTCTTTGTTTCAACTCTCGGTGAGTTGAAAGAGAAGGTCATTCATTCTTCGACACCACAATAAAATGCAGTGGTGAGCATTGTTTGCAGTTTATCTCAACGGGGTCCCGTGATCAAAACTAAGCTCTCGCAGCAAAATTATTAATGCCCTTGTCAAGAGGTGTGGAAGAACATAAGATAATGTAGTTTCCTTTCGTCACACTCCCTCTCTCTCTCTCTCTCTCTCTCTTTCTCCTCTTCTCTCCATTTCATTGGAATGATATTAAAGGTAGAAGTTAGAAGACTTTCGGCGCATATAGTTGCACAATACTATGTTTTGTTTGTTGTTGTTGTTATTCTTCTTACTGTGAGTCCTCATAAAGTCTCTGGAGTTGTGCTCAATGGACATGATGGAACACTTATTTCATCGCAATGGTGTAAATACTCTCTCTTGGTAAAGATGATTCAGCTTGTGAAACTGGAAGAATCATGCGTTTCCATACGAAACAACCTGCGTATGTGTGTGTGTTTGTGTGTATGTGTCTTTAGTGCTCCAGTGTTCGGTATAATTTCAGCCATGCGTGTTTGCATGTGGTGCTACTGCATGCATTTATCACTTTAGATCTGCGCCAACACCATAAGATATTTGATATCTTTCAGTATCCGAGTGTCTCTAAAGTAGCATCGCTCTAGAGTATGGGTACACCTTATTTCCTTCTGTGGGTAGACTATACTCTTCTAAATATCGCATTTCATGTCCGATTGATGTGCTTGTTTGACGTATATGAACGAATGTAAGTAATACACATTGTGTGTGTGTGACAAAAAAGTAATTTTTCAATTGTCATTGAGGCTTGTTTTGAGGCTTGTCGAAGTTGTTTGCATTAAAGCACTCGTGTATTTTACTATATTTTTGAAATGTCGCTATTAAAGAAACTGTAATTGATGATACTCTGCCATTCTATATGCTATGATAATAGCTCACGTGTTACATAAACATATTGCTGTACAGAAATTTGACCCTATTAAAGAAAATTTCACATTACTTTGTTCGTTGTACACGAAATTATTCAGAGTTACTGTGTCTCTTCATTTCTCCAGTCATTGCAATTCAGATATTTTTCAAAAATAAAACTTGAGACTCTTTATTGTTTGCAAGAATTTCCTTGATTATTAACAACTTTGATAGGCAATTTGAGATGACTAAACACTAATCTAAAATGCTCCCACAACTAGCATGATGATAATAATCACATAATATATATATATATATATATATATATATATATATATATATATATATATATATATGGGTGAGAATTTTGAACGATGTACAATTGCCAATTTTCGTACCTTATGACATTCTTTCCCTTAGAACACGCCAGGATGATCTAAGAAACCAGATTTTTTCATGTCATCTTAAAGATTGGTAAATTTCCTTTCAGGAAATATATGGTTTGGTTGACTTTTGCCTGATATTTTTCAGCTCACAAGGACTTAAAGCGTAAAAATACGGTAAAAACGCAATTTTCACAATAATTTTTGTTTTTCAAACTAATGATGTGCATTTTTAATGGTACGTGGCATCTAATATCTGACCATGTTCTGGATCTGACATATCATGGGTATGTACCACAAAATTATAAGAACTTTTTGAGCACGTATAAAATTACAGAGAACAATTAAAATATCAAAGTCCTAAACAGACGAACGTCCGTGATGCTTTTATTTCTATCGCTGCTGCAAATTCTACTTTGTTGTCCCAACTGTAACGTATACGAAAATTTGGTGTTCCACCTAATGAACATATCCTGCAAAAATTGTACGTCTGCTGGCTGTACATGGGACGTAATATTCTTTTATGCAAAATTATACTCGGTTTTCGTCACGGACGTGCTTCCGCTATTTTCTAATAAAGATCGTAGCCCATCTACATTGGCGATATTGTTCTGAGTCGTAATCAACTAAGATCTAGAAACACGATAATATGTTTGTTTTGAGTTTCTGTCCATCCTTTGTCAAATAGGAACCGATGACGAACCTCCAAGAAAAAAAGAACGTCCGTGATGATTAAAACGTTTTCGAGTGGGACACCATCTTGCTTTGATGGCGAAGGTGCATTTTACCTTTGGCTCTCTAGCCGAGGAGCTGCATGCCATTTTTGGAGCGGACTGAGGTTCGTCCGCAGTTTTTGGACCATGCAATTCACCAAAAACCAAGCAAATAATTAATATTTTCTCTGAAAATTCACCTCCTGATCCCCCTCTGAGCAATACATATGTTGTAAGGATGTCAAATTTCTTATAATTTGCATTGACAATACCTTTTCAAATTTTTGAAAGAGTTAGGAAGGCTAGGTACTCTCTGCCGATTAGTTATCCGTCCTGGAACATGACCCTAGTAGTAGAACGAACGTCTGTGATAATTCCAGAGAACGTCCGTGACGTATGCAATCCCTCCGATAGGCATAACTTGTCCCGAAAGTGTCCTGTATTCTTTAAAACTTTTGGCTCGAATAGCGACAAATATAGTTTTACAAAGTAAACAATGAGTTTAGAGCAGTAGTTTCAGAATTTTTAAGGCGTTATGTGATCATGATGAACAAACAATTAAAAATTTGCTCACAATTTTACGCTTGTTTTCCCTCTAATTATACAAAAACAGCTAAACACTTAAAACAAAGTTATAGGAAAATGGAATTTTGCGTAATCTGTAATTTCTGTGCGTTTAAATTTCTTTCTAATGAGGTTCTGGAGACAATTTGTACTGTTACAGGTTCTGAAAGTTTCGCTCACGGACGTTTTGTCCGAGAAAGGAAATTTCTGACATTTATAAATATATCACTGCACATAAGATTAATGTTAGTTGAAAATATTACCAAATCACCGAGCAGCTCATACCCGAAAGTGAATAGCGTTCAGCACTCAATTTACCTGTAATAACAAACGGAAAACGTTTTTTTCACGGATGTTCGTTGGTTGAATAAGTCAATGGATTACATAGTAGGAGACAGAAGATCAGTGCCACTTTTTAGTAGCAGGTGCTCTAAGTGTTTATCTTTTGAGTATGGTAGCTGCCGTCTCAAACAGAACACATCCAGTTTTGGTCTCCATAACGGACGTTCGCTGTAATTGTCATGATATTAAATGCCTTAATTCATTCTTACTTTTTTCTCTTCATGACGATTTTTCTCTCATTCCCTCAATAGCCTGAACATGCTGCGACCAAACAGAAAACAAAAACAAAACAAAACAAACCAAAACAAATCCGAAAAGTGCTACGCAATCACATTCAGGATAATGACGGAAGAAGTCTGTAATGAGCATGTGTTGAATAAGAAACGGAAAAGTTTCAAAAGGACGTGGAAGCAGTTGAATGAAAATGACTGAGAAACAGAGAAGGGATCGAGCTCCAACACACAGAGAAAAGAATTGCCAGTGCACTCCCGTTATACTAAATTCCTCTGGAGAAGTTTTTGTTTGTTTGTTTATGTTTGTTATTCATCGAAATGCCGTCACAAGCGAACAAAAATCATGCAGTATACAATTATTGTTTGATGAAAACACACAAATCCTCCGCTTATCATCACATGGTGTTGTTTTATACTCATCAATGAAAAGCAATATTCATTTGTAATTTTTTTCCAAGATTTTTTTTTTTCATTTTACATTTAAGAGACAGAGAGATCGTCAATTTGTTTGTGCTTTTGTGCTTACTTTGAAAACACATGTTTAAAAAAGTAATGATTAAGAATAGGTTTATGGTTGCACTTTGATACGTTCGCTCTTCCAAAGATTCGTTACTCCGATGTCCAAAGATTTGTTATTCCAAAATGAAAAAAAAAATCTAGTTAATTCAGGAGGTTTGTTATTAGAAATGTTCTTCGAAAAATAGATATTAAGGATCATTATTTTTAGGTCCGTTCTTCTAAAAGTGGAATGGGCCTGATATTCGTTTAGGTGAAAACGGTTATTATGAGGTTTTGAAATTGGAGGAATTTAGTTGTTAACTTGTTTCTCCACATTTGGATAAGCGAACATAATTTTTCATGTTCCAATAAATAAGCCCTTCGATTAATCTTCGGAGATTCCTATCATTCACCGAATAAAAAAGCTTCATAATTATACGAACTCTATCAATTTTCGTATTGACAAACTGTATGAATAACGAGCCTCCGAAATGACGCGCTACAAAAGGTTTGTTATAACAAACCATATTGTATAATATCGAAGTCACAAACATCCATCCAAGTTATATGGACTTATTGTGTCTTGTTATGACGAAACTTCGCAGTATCGAACCTATTATCATTTCTGACTAATATAACAACACACATTCTCCTCGGTAACAGTGTGTAACACAAGGAGCAAACACAGAAGGATTTCTTCCTAACTTCTTCGTTTGCCCTCCCCAGCTAAACTTCGTATTTCTATAACGGAGCACATTTCATCTGTTTTTCTATATTAATTCTTTGTCATAATTTTAGCTGTGACCATGTTCGTTATATAAAAAGCAAATTTTGCATTGTAGACTTTATATAACAAGTTTAGGACCTGAATATTTACTTCATGATAACGAAATTTTGATAAATATATTCGTTCTCAAGGATGGACTACGTCACTGAGATTACACGTACGTTTGTACGTTCATTTACGAGAGATGGAAAATTGTTTTCTTTGATTCCTCAGTATGAGAAGATAAACAAGCTTATATAATTGAGAATTGGTAATATCTATTCAGGATTTTGCAGAGGAGTTTGTTCTCGACATGAAATTGCTGTTTGTTGTGAGTAGAATGCGTTTCCAACTCAAGAGAGCTGCATTGTTCAATATCTTGTTTGTTCCGAACGTCCGTGAGCTACATGCGAACCTCCGTGATGAAAACTATGCTATGTTTGTTGGGTTATAGAGACTGCCCAGATGAGATACATCTTAAAAAGGTATATTATCATTTGGGAGTGAGGATTAAAGTATGGGATAGTGAAATAAGAGGTGAAAATATTGAGTTTCTGTAAAATGCGCGTAAAGTTAAGAAAGTGTTTAGCGGAAGAGCAATATTTCCACACAAACGACGAATTTAGTTAAATCATCAGCTGTCTACCATTACGTACAGGTTAAGAGTACAAGCTTAATATTCTGCAATCATGTACACATGTCCCTTAAAATATTTCGTTAGGATTTTGAACTGAATCAGATCTTTGGAAACTATGTTAAATGGTATTCAAATGTATGTGCAGTACTATTCCTCACGGACGTTCGCTGCTCTGGACATGGTAAACTTCAGCGGTGAATAAAAACTTGTTCCTCTGGGAAAATCCTAGTATAATTGGGTTCATATTAAAGCTTGAGTTATACTCTTTCAGGTAAGATGAATGATTTGGAGAATTTCCTACTTTTTAAATTTTGCCTTGTTTTGGCTCAATGGTACATCGTTCAAAATTCTGACCCATATATGTATATGAAAATGTGTTTTTTTATGTGATTTAAATATGTGTATATATATATGTATATATATATATATATATATATATATATATATATATACTTTGTTGCAGCTTTGTTACTTATATATATATATATATATATATATATATATATATGAAGTGTTTCTTTGCAAAAACCGATAAGTCCATTTTTATAGATTTTAAAGTACGGTCTCTGTCATAAAGTACAAAATAATACCTTTTAAATGATATATTGGTCACTACGTATAAAGGTTTACTTTTGAAGTTATGGTCAAAAGAAGCAAAAATTTTCTTATTATTCTCTTTATTTTTCTTGACCTTTAATTGCAAAGATCTCCATTTGGCAAATATGGACTTATCGATTTTTGCGAACAAACTCTTCATATATGTGTATATATAAACATTATAATATCATAAGATAAAGATATTGATAGTAAAGAGAAAACAGTGAATTAGTTTTTGCCAAATCTTGCGGTCCGGTACATGTCACTTCCGGTAGCTTATACCAGGGAGGTGAGACTTTCTTTCACCTCCCTGCTTATACAAACCATAATGTGCGGCTCTTCAGCGCGAACGCAGTGCACACTACTAGCAGTATACGAATCTACGTGGTGATACAGACAACATAGTACCGTCTGCAGAACCAGCGATCTACCATTCCCTAACTTATCAATAAATATTCTTTTGGTTGTCAAAAATGTTTAAATAGACCACATATATAATGGCTATCACAACAAGATGAAGACAGCCTCCGATTCCAAATGATTGAGGATATATACCCATACGTATTTTACTTATCCTTTCTTGATACTGTTGAATAGCCATAATGGTGTCGTTGTAAATTATGTGTATTGTTAAATGTCGAAGGGCGAAGCCCGAAAGCTTATTAAAGGCATATTGCTACATAGCTACGTGTACTGGTGTCCTCTTGTTATTGGATACATAGAGTCAATACACCTCCCGGCCGTGTTTATGAGTTAATGCCCCCTCCTGCCCCTATATGAGATATATACACATAAAAGCTAATTAAGGAAGAAAAGTAGATAATTTCGTTTAAAAAAAGTAATGAAAGTTCGATCAACTCCTAGGCTACTGTGGGTTTTATTTTCACTTATTAAAAGCGGTCCCTCTCCGTGACCACGTGTAACATAAATACCCGGATGTCCGACCATGAGAATAAGTTGTTTCTGAGGCCTTAATTGAGAAATAACTTATTATTTAAATTGTAAAAAAAAAAACTTATTGTCAAAAATGAATGACTGCTTTTTCTCTTTATACAAATTGCTAATATGGTACAGATCAACATTTTGTGATATAATATTTATATATAATTTACGTATACATAATTTATAATGCATGTATTTATCAAAAGCTATACAGATATGTATGTATGTTCACTGTTTTTTATTTAATTACATGAGGAAAATGCATTAAGTTTCAAATGAAGGTAATAATAGTTCTATCATGTAGTACCTTCATCAGCTGGCCAATTTGATAGGTTAGTAACGAACATCAAACCTCTGTTGATTCAGTTACGTTCAAAGCAATAAAAATGACATCCTATTCACGAGTGCGCAAAACAACTTATTCTCGCACGCCACTTCACCCTCGTGGCAATATTATTATAAGCGAAAGCATTTCGTGAGTCTTGCGTAATGTCAGAATTACAAGCTATTTCCTTGTTCCAGGCTATCGATATGACAATAGATGAAAGAATATTGTGGAATACTGTCATTGTGTCTCATAAATCAAGATTCGTTTCTCATTTTTATTTAGCTTATTCATCTCGTCTTGATCACTTTATGCGGCCCTAAACCATCTCAAGAACTTGCTTAGTGTTACATGAAAGAAGTAGAAAGTACTCTGACTGAGTAGTCATGAACTCAAGTGTTTGCTGTCTTATTTCTCTTTGAAGTCCTCATATCTACTTCCCGTTACACGTATTTTTAGAATCTCTAAATAATTATGTCCTCATCAGCTTCATTCTATAGTACATTCTATAGACATCTTCGCTGTCTAATTTCTCTTTCAAGTCCTCATCTACTTCCCATTACACGAATTTTCAGAATCTCTAAATACTTATGTTTTCATCAGCTTCATTCTATAGTTCAATCAAATGTCACATAATATGAAATCATAACGTTGGGTATTTATGAATAATGGAATGAGCATGATTTGCATGAACGTATTTTGAACAGAACTTTTTTTGTTGTTGTAAACACATAAATACAAAGCATGTGGAAGAGCGGAGGAGAAATAAGTCGACATGCATATGATAGTTTAATATGATTGCATGCTAAGTCTTTGAAAGGAGGACATATATATATATATATATATATATATATATATATATATATATATATATATATATATATGTATATATGAGGTTGAAGCGTTTCTATGCGATTTAGGTTTTTATCACACACACACGGGCGCCCGCGCGCGCGCGCACACACACACACACACACACACATATACATTACATGAAAAGGACACCCTATTTCTGTTTGAGCATCATGGAAGTCAAAAATCGCGATGATGTTAGGGATTTTCGTCCCAGGATGAAGGGTTGTGCTACAGCTTTATACAACATTTCCCTTAAGAACTGAAAATGAATTATTATCTCTTACTTCTTCCATTTCTTCAGCTTTTCTCTCTCTCTCGTTCTCCTTCCTATAGTGATTAGAAATGTTCATTTTATGTGGGTACTGCAAGAACTGCTAGCCATCTCAATGTTAACCTTTATAGTGCATCACCGAAGCTCTCTTTCGATACACGTCCATCTATAATGATTAATGGTTTATCGTGCGGGCGAGGGGATGTTCACTTTCGAAATCAATAAAAGGCTAATGACGTACGTTGTCTTGTCCCTACTACAAGAATATGGTCCAACAAATAACCAGATTACCAATAAGCAGAATGATCTTTTTCCTCTCTATGACATGCACTCCGACAACAAAACAACAAAAAAACAAAAACAAAAACAAAGCAAAAACACACAAAACAAACGAACAAACAAAACCAATAAACAAAGAAGAGGATCTTTTTATCATTGTTGTGTGATGGCCTACAAATTCGAAATTTGATTGGCTTGTATTGAATGCAGTTTCTTGGATTTGCCAGGGAGGGGAGTAAACCTCCCTGGATGTGCTAAGGTGGCTATATACGCCCGGTGTTATTCACTGTCGGTTCTTCCAGTCATTCATCTCGTGACAGGTGGTCTTTTGATGTACTGCAATACAGAATCAAACAAGAAATAATAAATAAGAAAAACAAACAAAAGACGTAAAGTACTCAAAATGATAGGCTTATAAAAATTCAAGGCACTCGACATTCAACATCGGTAAACAGAGTAAAATCAGACAAATAAAAGCAAAACAAATATAAAAGTTTCAATGAGAGTTGTTTTGTTGCACTTGCTTTGTTTGAACATCGAGAAATTATTGTAGTAGCTCAATCATAGACTCAAAATGTGACTTATGCATAATTCATTCGATACAGTGATGACGTCATTGCTGCCACAATTTTGCATGATAAATTACACCTAATATCATGACCGATAGCACCGTGGGAAAAAAATCAACTGTGAAGCATTACTTTCTTATGCTATGTGCTATCTTCTTCAGATTTCTGTCATTCCATTGTAGTGTTTACTTCCTTTCCCACTCATCAAAGTAGTCTATAAAGGGTGATGGTTCACTTTAACATGCACTCATTCACTTTTCTACTTTCTCTTTCGAAGTACCTCGGTATTCAAAGTGGTGAGGTCTTGCAAGTAGCGCAAAGGTTGATAAAACTTTCCCATCTTTTCCTTCAGCCAGAGGCTATCAAGACTGTTGGCGCTTGAAGACAAGCAGATTTTTCCCTCTTGAAAAGAGGACAGATTCCTGACGGATGGTGTATGTTTGTGTTACCGTTTGTTTGTTTGCTTGTTATCACGCTGGACTATGAATATGGCTTCGCTGGTGACCGTCCTCTTTCTTTACTTAACTCTGCCTTCGATCTTCGGTAAGTAGGCCTACATCCCGTCCTTGGATGTCATCCTTTACTTAAAATTGAAGTCATCAGCATTATTTTATTATCTTATCTTGTATGTATATATTTTCTGTTTGGATATATATATATATATATATATTTGTTTTTTTTTTATAATTTGTATTTCTTTTTTGACCTTTCTGTGATTTGTTGTCTTCCATCGTCCTGTTAAATTGTAAATTAGTATGGATTTTCTGCCCGACCCTTTGAAAAAACTGTTCATGCTGAATGGATCTTCCAGCGCTGAAACAGAAAAAAAAAAAAATGAAAAGAAGAATGAAACGATTATCCTTTTCTTGAAAATGTTGGATTTCTTCTTGTCTTCATGACGCCTATAATCTATGAGCCTGAAGCTATTACCATGCATACTCTCAGAAGCAAGAATACATTGCTTATACGTTAAATATAAACACATAATATCATGTCAATTCTATAACTATATGATTCATAGGCCGTATCGTCGGTATTTTGTCCAGCTCATAAACATTTTCAAACATTGTATCTCATGTTTCTGTCTAGTGACATGAATTGTGTTTCGTTGTGAAGATATGAGAAATCAATTCCATAAAGTTCTTAATTAAAACACACACACACACACACACACACACGAAAAAGGAAATACGTGAGTGCCTGTTGTCATAACCACATTGATAACGCTTGCCCAAAACAGGCATCATACCACGTACATTGTAAAAACTGAAATAGTAAATAAGCATTTTGATATTGTCACTACTCCAACATTTTGTATATTATTAAATTTGATATTAAAAATGTTGGATTTATCATTAACCTCTTCTAAATGAGAGTACCATATTTTGAGTGTACTCTCTAAAAATGAAGAGTGAATATGTTCACTCTTGAAGGAGTGAATAACAGAAAAGAGTGAGATTTGAGTAAAATTGGAGTGAATTTTGAGTGAAAATGTTCATTTTTACTCATTTTTGAGTGACTTCAAAGATCACTAAAAAAATCTTCCAGAATAAAATGAACATTTTCACTCCAAATTCAGGTCAATTTCACTCGAAACTCACTCTTTCCTGTTATTCACTCCTTCAAGAGTGAATGTTTTCACTCTTCTTCTGTAGAGTGTAAAGGTTAATATTTTGAATGTTAAATTTAATATTTAACGAGAGGTTAAATTGGAGCAGTAAAATCATCTGAAATGTTGATTTACCATTTCAATTTTTAGAGTGTACATTTTGCGATGATCGCATTTTTGCAGGTAAAGACGTCTTTCTGCAGGATTGCCCAAGCCAGGTTGAGATCACTCGTTCAACTTTCTCTACTGGTAAACCTGTGTTGCTTATCGCTCCAGGAAATCGCCGAGGTAATAAAGAAACAAGACGTTCTGCTAAAAATGGAAGAAGCCTAGGAATACGAGTTAGAGAAATGTTCGAATAATTTAGGAAAAAGTAAAAAAACAAACAAAAAAACTTTGCCTCATGCACTTTGCACAGTATTTCAGTCTAGATTTGATAGTGGGCTTGTGTCTACGAAACCTGTCACTGCCTGTAGTTTCTTTTTTTAGTTGCTTCCTATCACCGATTCTTCCTTATTTTTGTCGTCGACATTAACATAAATAATGAACAGGGAGTACCGTTTCCAAGAACTTGGCTTCCGTCATCTATCAGAAATACAGCATACTTTGTTTTCCGATGCCCCCACTGTCTATAATTTTTCACATTTTTAAATGAACATAAATAATATTGTTTTTACACAGCGTGTTGATTCTTCCCCTTTGCATGCACATAAGTGTTAGAAAGAAACACATGCATTTGTGGTTTTTTTTTTTTCATTTATGCCAAAAAAAGAAACGATTGTACTCATAACAACTGATTTTGAAGATCTATGTAAGTGTCATATTTATGAAAATGCCTGATACTGATAAAACGTGATCAAAAAATTATTTCATACTTTTGTGATTAATCATTGATAAATAAACGTATTGGCGTCACACAGAATTGTTTTCTCATCACAGCGCAGAGGTTTGAAATAACGTCTAGGAAATCTTGCAAGAAAAGTAAACGATATAAATGGTGTTATTCTTTTTGCAGTGTTAAACGCTTTCGGCGAATATACTATTTTGAACGGAGTTCATCGCATTATCAGTTCAACGATTCCTTTCTAGAGAGTTCAGAGGTAGGAAGTGGAATTAAGATCAACCTATGGGTTACAGTTTGTTATTTGGATGGTTCGTTGATCCGAAAACGAAATCATAGCCATGTTGTTAGTTTATCGTATATTTTACTGTATTATGTATTATGATACTTTTTCTTTTGTCTCTTTGGGTCTATGTATGTGTATGGGGCTTCTGGGAATTACATCATCGTTTGTAGCCTATAGCAGAGCTGCCCTACTGAAGGAAAAAAAGTAGATAAAAATAAATAAATAAAATGAGGTTTGCTACTCTGTGGTTTCGTTAGTACGTATACCGTCTTTACATTATTGGCTTGACGAGCCTTAATAATAACGAACCTTCTTTCATTTTCTGATCATCGAGACTTCGGAAAAATAAATTCACGCCACTTAAGTCTGGAATTAGATGCCTAAGATATCTTGTTGTATTCATATAGCACAATCTTTGCCAAGTTGTTTGCAGGCTGTCAATCCGATGATTGGAAACATGATCAGCTGACAATTGCTCCTCAAATTTCAATAAATGATCCGCGACATTTAATAATTCCGCTGACAATTATTCCTCCACCGAAATTTGCTCCAAAGATGCAACATTTGCTTTGCCGAAAATTATTCCGACGTCAATTGCTCAGACAGTATATATTGTGAATATACTGCGCTTGCTCCTCCCGCGCTCCATAGTGCTCTGCAGAAGATTGAATTCTAAAATTCTTTTGATATAACAATGTTAGTTTTTCATGAACTCTGTGTGAAGCTGTGATAGTCTTGCGACATGTAGATATTGTTCATGAGTTATTTTGTGCAAATATTCATTTTTTCTCCTTTATCAATTCTTTGAAAGAGATGAAAATGGGTCTAGTCATTAACCATCGATTCATTGAAAACCAATATTTTACTGGTTATATCATTAGAAAATAATAAATATTTAATAATCAGAGTTGTTAGTTCAAGTAATTATAAAGTCAAAGGTACGACAGTGTTAACATGATTCCCAGTTAAGAAAATAATCCTCAAGTGTTCCAGTTTGTCTATCAAAAAGTTCAAATAATTTCCTCCTATGATAAAATTACTAAGCCAGGGGCACGACAGTGCTAACATTGATCCTGGCCGGGTCAAGAAAGAAATCCTCAAGTGTTCCCCTTTATTGTTTATAACATACATGTATATTATATATATATATATATATATATATATATATATATATATATATACATACATATTATATTTGTATAGTACTCCTTCAATGCTTAATTGCAATAGCATCATAAGATGGCCACTATAATTAGATTTACTAAGGCTTTTTTTTAAGTTATATTCATCTCCTTGGTTCACCGGGAATTGTAAAATTGACTTTCAGCATTTGCTACAACAACTCATATTCACAAAGTTAATGAAATTCCCAAGATATAGTTCGCATTTTAAATGTCATCGCTACTCCACACAAAGAGAGTTCCTGAAGCAGTCACGCTTCTTGTTTATATTCTCTTTTAAACTTGAGGGATGCTCATCCGCATTAGGTGCATCCTTCTGTTTATCATTTACTCCATATTTCTCGTGCCAAGTCTGGCACTTCGTGTCTCGTGAAAATTATTGCCAAGTTTGTGTTCACTGAGAATTAGTGAAAAAGAAAAACGAATTTATTTCCTTCTTATTAATCACAATTAATACGTTTCCTCAAGTGACGTACATATTTATTGCTTACTATAGCACGTAGCAGGGGGGGGGGGGATCCAATCGGGGGATATCATCGGGCGCTCGCCCTTTTAATTTTTTGTTAAAACAAAAGAAATAAAAAGAAAAATGGGGATTCTTCCACCCCCTTAATTTTGTAATTGTGCCCCTTTTACGGAATTCCTGGATCCGCCCCTGCGTAGTCCATGGTTTGTGACAGTATGAGGCGGTTTTGCTGTTGTTGTTGATGTTCGTTATTCACCAGGAAAAAAGAAAGAGTGGCAGGCGAGAGGAGAAATGAAAGAAGGAAACGTGCTAAGCAAACCGTCTTTGACACCAGCGTTATTGATTATCATTACTATCGCATATTAAATTATTGTAATTATCCTTTGCGAAACATTCCTATGCATAACCTCTATCTGGCATCATTGTACGAGCTAATCAAGCAGCCCACAAATCACAAAATACTAAGACTTCAGTGGTAGTGAGACACATAATGATTGTAAGGATGACGACAAAGTACTAATTACGAAAACAAAGATAATGCCAAAACAATAATAATCATTGTTTACTATCAAAATGATTGGGGGACGATATGACATGTTTGACCCCCTCCCCCTTTTTAAACTCGGGGTCACTCACGCCAGTGTCGTTGACATTGGCTTGACAATGGAACGACTAACTATACCAAACATTCATATCATTTCGAATACTATAACGTATAAAACATTTGAGTGAATTGATGATTACTGATTTGGCTGTACATTGATTTCATCTATATCAAAGTATTGATTTGGAAAGAAAACAACAATTGCACAAAATAGTTTCTGAATAACATTTCATTGTCGTCAGATTGCGTAATTTCATACATAAAAAGCGAACATTATCAAATATCAAAATGCGCTTGAGAATTCAATTCAGAAATTAATCTTCAGCAGAGTCAGCGGAGCACTTGCAAAGGAGACAAATGTATCTTCGAAGAAAATTTCTGCGGAACAACAAGTCGGCGGTCCGTCGGGGCCGTCAGGCGAACAAAAAGTCGCGGAACACTGTCGCGAAGCATTTGCTGCAATTTTCGGAGCAATTGTCGCGCGGATTAAATGTCATTGTCCTGTCAATCTATGATCTCACCTTCCCTCACTTTTTCCACTGTATATACATGTAATAATATGAAAGTGTAAAGTAAATATCAAACAAATATTACATGTACTGAGAGCCTCTAGTTGAAGTTATGGATTCCAAAGTAGCAGGAATAGCACTATTTTCTGTTACATAGTGGAGCAGCCCCGAAAAAAAAAATAGTGCACTTTCTGGCATAGCACCGAGTTTACTACCGGCTCGATATAGTACAATATACATTTGTTTTATAACCTTCAATGAGTATTTACAAGTATTACAGGACGTTTTCACTGACCAAAAAAAAAAAAAAAAGTTACTCCTGTTTTAATGATTGCTTATGCATTGCAGCACTTACCATTCATGCAGTGGACGTGATAATATACACATCATAGTTTAAGAGGCTGGTACCAATGCCGTTTTGATGAACATAACAGGACGTCATGTGCATAGTGCAGTACACCGTGAATAAGACGTCACCGGAGTTATGATAAATACTTTTCTCAATGGGCATTGTGTTTTTCAACATAGCAATGTTTTATTTTGTCACATTACGCTATGTAGACCTGTCAGCGAACATGATTTTACTAATGATGATTTAATGACGTATTGTATAGGTCTATGTGTTCAAATGTATTGCGCGCATATACCCATATATCATTCATAAGAAGTAACTTGTGCCGAAAATCTGGACTTTTGTATTGTGCCAGCTGCTGTGATTTGTCTTAAAATATGAGGTGTAGTGCATATATTATACATGATAATGGTAACAATAATGATAATAATACTAATACTAATACTGATAATAATAATCATAATCATAATCATAATAATAATGATAATAATGATAATACTAATAATGTTAATAATAATAATATTAATAATACAATGAACATAAAATACAAAGACACCCTAGTATGCGTATATAAAAATCAAATATGTTTCATGTTATCTTGTATCTTTATACTCTTATCTTAATAGAATAAAGAGATAATGATGCAATCAATACTTATCTATACACGTACTTAACAATTGAAATATCTTCGTATGATACTTATACTGCTATATTTGTTGGTGGATATATTCAGTTTTTCCATGTGTATGTTGATGATTGTGAATTATGTCATCTGTATTATTAGTACACTTATTATCAATACCATCATCATTGTATTTTCATTCATTCATTCATTCATTCATTCATTCATTCATTCATTCATGCTTTTATTTTCCAATCAATATTCATAGGTAATACAAACGTCATATGATAACATAATTATCTTCTAACATGAAATACATTTTTTTTTTCACTGGATATTTAGCTTATCCACCTCCCTTTATCTCCTTTCCTCTTATATTTCTCTTCTTTGTTTCTTTGATCTACCTTCAGTGTTATTACATTTTGAAAACGTGATATTGGAGGGCAGCGAATACCTGGAGCTTTACCACCAAGACACATCTTACACCCCTTCAACCCCTGTCCGTCTGATGAGGGTGCGAGGACGGCTTATACCACCAGACTTGGTGTCTCCCGGCCAGAAACTTAAAATCTATTTGAGGAGAGATCTGGCAAGAGGAAATTCTTTCAGTTTAATGGCCTGCGCAACGGAAGGAGACGGTAAATAATTGTATAATATCATATTTATACACGACGTGCATTCATAGCATGATAATTATGTTGTGTCGAGTTGGGTTCCACATTACCTGCGGTTGCCCGGTCATGCAATATAACCATGATGAATTCTTGAGTGGTTAGTGACTGGAAGAACTACATGAGGTATCTACACATAGAGGTATGTGCTTCGTAATCCACAGTTCTATACTGTGCCCTATATAAACTTGAGCATAGTTAGTCTTAATGCAATTTCTGTATGGGAACTTACAATATTACAGTTGTCGTATGCATAAAGTAGAATAAAGAGTATGTCAGATTATGTAATATAGACATGTACATACATGCATGTACTATGCCCCGTTAGATAATTATGATTACATACCATCATGATGGATATTTTGTGTGTCCATGTGTGTAGTATGCGTGTTGTTGATATTTTCAATTCAATTGAATCCAATTGAATTTCAATTCAGTTGTCAGATATTTTCAATTGAAGTTTGGATTGAATTCAATTTCTCAAATATCTCAATGATAGTCATACTTCCAATTCATGGACAATAATAATAATAATGATAATGATAATAATAATGATAATGATAATAATAAAAGCCCTCAAATGCATAAAATCGTGATGTCTGCATACACGCAGCAATCCTTTAGGAAGAAATTTTAAGAAATATCGAGAAATACCCAAAATACAATTATGTAATCGTGCACATGCAATATGCATATACGCACAACGGAGAATGTGCTATCAAAGGCAACATTCGTGTGTCTTCATGTGATGTATGTATAATTATGTATGTTTGTGCGTGTGTTTGCGTATTTGTCTTTTATGTGCGATCCCACTCTTGAAACACCTTCTTATACTACAAGACGAAAGTTTTTTACGACTGTTTAATATCTATTTATTTACTATTATTTAATTCTGTGTCGCTTTCTTGTTGTCATTCTCTCTCTCTCTCTCTCTTATATATATATATATATATATTTATATATATATATATCACATACCTCATTCTATGTATATCTTTATATCATACATCACAACATACAGATCATGAGCGTGACAACGTAACTACAAATAGGGCGTTTCTCATTGCAGAATACAACATAATGGTCCCACCTGGTGATTCTCATACGAATGTATCGTCTCCCAACTACCCAAACCACTACCCGAAGTTCTCCTTCGCCTTCTACGTCATCGAAGCACCACTCGGATGTCGAGTTCGCTTCGAGTTCACCGTCATCGATGTCGGTGAAGGAGATACTGTCTGCGTGACAGAAAGGCACATTGTCGCTTTCGACCGGCACCAGTGTTTGCTGGAGCCCGAGCGCGGAGCGGGAACCAACGCCACGAGCTCCGGACCAAGAGCGTACCTGTGGTTTGACTCCAAAGGATTGGGGAGTTTTAGCGTGAAGATCACGTCGGTCAGTGCAGATGGTGAGACTATCGCAGAAGTCTGCTTCTCTTTAATCGAAAAGAACTCTGGAGCCCGTTTTATCAAAAGATCGATTATATTTTTCCTTAACACACAGGCTGCCATAGACTTATCATAGAAATCAACTATATACATCAACTCTTCATAAAATATGGCAGTGGTGTGGTTTAGCCTCACGTTGCTGATATAAAGTTTTGATATATGAATGGTGTCACATGGGCACTATCGAACTAAACAATGAATCCAAATTTTTTACAGATTCAGATGGGATCTAATGGGGATGGATACATACACATTCACGATGTATTCCGTAACGTGCAAGGTGTTCATTGTTCCCAGACGGTAAAGTGAAACAGTTCCTAACTTTTGAGGACCGATTGATCCTAAAATCCCTATAAGATCAGTTGAACTGAACTTACGAATCCTTTTAGCGCATACTGAAACAACCCCCACAATTCTGTCCACTATAACCCTTAATCATGTTAATAACCAACCAAAGTTATGGAGCAAACCATAATGATAAATAGCAGATTTATATACAAGGATCTAGCTCATGTCATAGATGCCAAGTAGAGTAACCATGCACAGCGCAAATACAGATTATCACCTTAGTGTACCGATTTCCAAAAGAGGTGTTTAAGGTCCCGTTTACCTTTGGGAGCAGTGATTTAAAAAATTTTCAGGATGTGACATTATTTTAATGCATATGTGTAGGTCTGTTGTACCACAAAACATCCCATCATATAAGATTTTCGCGATATAGCCTAAAATATAAGGAGATATCTGTATTTTTCTCAATAAACCATAACTGTAGATGGTTTAGTCTGGAAACATTTTTTAAATTGTTCACATTTTGTATATTTAACAATACTTAACATCGATTATACTGATTCAAATTTTTACAGTGGTTGTTTCTATCCCTAACTCACATTTTAGAACTATTTTAAAGCACTAATGCTGGGTTTTTGCTTCATCTGCAAATGGTAAATTATGCCTTTAAGTATGATGGATGCCGTTATAGTTTACGGTCTGCCTTCCGGCAAACACTTTGTGTCACCTTTTGTACCTGCTCCGGGTTGCGATTTCATTCATCGCAGCTTGATTTCCTTATCTCCACTACGCAGACGATTCTCCCTGCACCTCCACCAGATACTCCTCATCCAGCATGCCCAGTTTCCCAATCTCTGATGGGAAGCACCCGAGACATCCCAGAGAGGATGGCGCAACGTTTGCGACGACGTAAGTCACTTGTTCTTAGAGAAAATCCTTTGCCGCGGATTGCATTTGAGCTTGTTGAGTGATCCGCATTTTCGCATTCAATGACTCCTCTTCTCAGATTGGTGTTAATTCCTATGCCAATGAGTCAAATGTGTACAAACTTCACACACAAATCTATGGGTAGGAAACAAACGTGGCACACAAAGGGTTAATGCAATATTTCACTCTGGTTGATCATAAAGGAGAACTAAACTCCTCAAAAAAAGTCCTGCAATTCCAATTTGATGTATCATATTTCTCTTCAAACTACATCATTTCATTCAAATGTGACATCATAAGAAAGCCTGATTAATTTTCTTTACAATGACAACTCACTTGTTTACATTATGCATTCCTGGAATGCACAGTATGAGGAAAAGACAAATGTGAAATGTTGCAAAATAGAGCAAACGTGTTATGTCAAACAGTATAATTCCCATTTGCTTTGTCGTTTCAGGGAAGGAATGTGTTTGAAAAGAATGCATTGTGAGATTATCATTAGATTCCAGGCTTCATCCATGAATTGAAAACTGCAGTAGTATCTGCAGATAAAAATCAAACATAAAAGATTGACCAAACAGTCATCTAATGTCTAGGAAATGAGAGTTTTTGAAAGTGCTCTCATTTCGGCATTGCATATTCCAGTGTCCTTTTTCTCATCAAAACTGTACATTATCAATAGCAGAATTGTTGCGACTTTTCTTTTTTGATCTGTCCCCATACTCAGCTGTTTTGCACATTCCAAGAACACTCAATCATAGAAAGTGAGGTGCCACTTTAAAGATAATTAATCAGGCATTCTTGTGATGTCATACTCAATGAAGATAATGCGGGTATAAGAGAAATATGATATATCAAACTTTAATTGCAGAACTTGTTTTGAGGAGTTTATAAAAGGTATAACACGAAACACATATTCGCCACACAAAAGCGTCTCTACACTATAATCTGCCCACCGCAGATCTATGAAAAAGGTGCGCGGAAATCAGAAAATAGTAAGCACTCGCCTCACACGTCACAATAAACTAAGGGTGCTGATTGCGCTGACGGGGCAAGAAAATACATGCTTTTTAAGTCGTTTAACAGAATAAAACACTGCTTTTGTTTGTCAAGTTTAAAAAGTATGGTATTCGAAGTTACAAGTCTCTGCAACACATACATCGCAGTTTGAAATGAATGATGTTATCAGGTTATGGTCAGAATCCTGGTTTGGAGGGTCTTTTTTTGGGGGGGGGGGTAGGGACGTAGATCCAAGCAACCTGAAGAAAACTAGTAGAAAAAAAAAAACTATTTCACAACAGATGTTCCAAATTTTGTTACCTGTTTGGTCACATAAGTGGTGTCATGGGTATGAGTGAATCAACCTGCATTTGCATTGCATTATAGATCCTTTGATACCAGACGATTTCCAGAGTTGCCAAGTTCCTTTTTTTCGTATCATATACCTAGTATGTTGCTTAATACGAGATCATGTATTTTCTTATTTGCATGCGGGGGTAGATGCAAGCTTCTGTCAATTATGCTTTGTGCTATTTAGACTGGCTGAGTGCGACATAGCCACGCGATTAGTTTCGTTTAACCCTCATTATGCTTAAAGGACAAGTTTACCTTCATAGACATGTGGGTTAAGTGAATGCAGCAATATTAGTAGAACACATCAGTGAGAGTTTGAGGAAAATCGGACAATCCGTTCAAAAGTTATGAATTTTTGAAGTTTCTGCTCAGTCACGGCTGGATGAAAAGACTAAGTAAGCTTGTGATGTCACATGAGTACAACGATATAAAGAAAGAATATAGAAAATTCAACATATTTCCATTTTTCTCGCATAACAAAACAACACGCGACTTCTCTCTTTCAGAAGGCAGGGGGAATACTACCCTTAACATACGTCAGTAGCAAGTCGAAGAAATGTGCACTTTATTCAAAAAGTAAAGTTTTGTGAAATTCTTTTTTTATTTTCCTAATATAGTTGTACGCATGTGACATCATACACTGTAGTAGTCTTCTCATCCGGCAGTGACTTCGCAAATACTTGAAATATTCATAACTTTTGAACAGATTGTCCGATTTTCCTCAAACTTTCACTGATGTGTTCTACTAATATTGCTGCATTCTCTCAATCCTAATGTATATGAACAACGATGAAGGTGGACTTGTCCTTTAAGAGTGCCGAAATATCCAAATTGCAAACTCAGTCCTAAGTCCAAACCTGCACAGAAGGTTTAATCAACAATTTGAAAAACAACAACAACAACAACAACAACAACAACAACAACAACAATAACAACTACTACTACTACAACAACAACAACACACACATCCTATTACACATTATGCAGAGAAAAAATGACTGACAACGTTGTATCGACTATTACTATCATAATGCCAAGAGCATAGGGCCTTCTTGGAGTTCAAGTATCGGGGTTTGTTGCTATTTTTGTTCGTTGTATTTTACGATTTTCATCGTTATTGTTTTCTGAGGCATCCTGTCATAATAATTGATATCAATTCGCATTTTAAATCCGGTATGGAATGTGGTGGTCAGTTGTGGATTTTCTTTTAATGTTTGCCGGATGTAAAGCTAATGCAGCTATGACAATCATTTGTTGACAGTCCTAAACCTGATACCGAGGATCAACAGGCTCTTTCCGCCCAGGACTTGATGAAAGTTGTGGGAGTTCTGTGGGCCATGGTAGTCACAGGCGTGCTTCTGAATCAGCTCTGTCGGCGGCTGACGGATTCCTGCTGCCCGCCAAATCGACGAGAAGCTCAGCTGCTGCCTACCGACTGGTTTCTCAGCTGGCCGTGTTGCCGGCGCCGTCTACACTGTCCGCGTTGCGCGACGAAGCGGGGCAAGGCGCAAGAAGGCGAGCCCACGGACACTCAGGAAAGAGTGGGTGCTGAGGACCGGCGGCGGTACGAGAGTTCGGATGACCTGACTGCAGCCGCGGCGGCCGAACGACCCGGCCCGAATGATTGTCGAGCCGAATCATGTTCTGCCGTTGATGTTGAACACGAAACTGACTATATGAGTATGCAGGTATGGACAACATTGGGGGGGGGGGGGGTCAAATCAGGGGGACATTTCATTTCATTTCATTTCATTTTTTATTTCATTTCCGGCCAAACCATATAATATGACATTGCATATACACAAAGTCAGTACAAAGTAACTTTTACACGTCCAAATGGAATTTAAATACACTTCTTTTGTTTACATGAAACAAAAAACATATTTTGGTAGAAGAAGTACAAGGACAAAATGTGACTGAATCATAACAAAGAAAAGGTCGGAAATGGAGGGGACTGCTAAAAAGCCAAGCTTGTAGAATGCAGTCACCTCGGAGTCGCTTTATAATAGTAATACACGAGACTTTTTAACATAATCCACGGGAACCAGAACACAAAAACGAGTACGCACTCAAACGCACACACATATAACACAGTAACAAAGCAGCTCTCTTACATACACGTGGAAAGGATAAAAATGAGATAGAAAGGGACAGGAAGACAGAGGGAAGGGCGAAGGAGGAGAGTATTGGGGGTCGATGCAGGACACAGGAAGTTGTCTTCATAATATGAATGATATAACATAATGGTTATGAAATAAAGTAAACAAAATAAAGGCGTTAGCAGCAAGAGAAATCAGTTAGGAGCTTTCAGAATGCAAATCCCCAGTAATATAAGAATTAACAAGCATTTTCTTTAATTTTAAAGTAAAAGTGTTGAAACTTAGAGATTCTTTTATACTGCTGTCAAGGGAATTCCAGAGTTTAGGTCCAGCGAAGGCGAATATAGACTTTGCAAAAATTGTCCTAAACAGCGGTAAATGGAATTCATTGGTTTGTCTAGTAGGGTATGAATGTACAGTTTTATTTTGGATAAACATAGAGTCAAACACCAAAGGAAGGGAGTGATTTATTAGTTTGTACATAAACTGACCTAAATTCAAACAATATAAATCCTTAATTTTTAAAATATTATTTTGATGAAACAAGTCATTAGTATGACATCTCCACGATTCTCTACAAATGATACGAAGAGCTTTTTTCTGCAATAATAATATTCTTTCTAAATATGAGGAGTAAGTGTTGCCCCAGGCGAGAATGCCATAGTTCAGATAGGGTTGAATCAAAGATGAATATAACATTAACAAAACATTTTTCGGAAAATAGAATTTAACTTTATTGATAACACCCACATTTCTAGAAATTGTGCGGCAAATTGGATCGATATGCAAATTCCAGGTGAGCTTATTATCAAGAGTCAAACCTAAAAATTTAATTGAAGAAACTTTTTCTATGGCTATATTGTCCAAATAAATATTCTGATATAACTTTTCTAAAGAATTACTGAAAAGCATACATTTAGTTTTTTGAAGATTAATTGACAATTTGTTAGCTCTAGTCCAATGAAATAACTTTTTTATCTCGATGTTCATAGTATCGATCAAATACACTGGATCAGAGCTAGAAAGGAACACATTTGTATCATCAGCAAATAGTAAAAAGGAAAGAATACTTGATGAATTTATGATATCATTGATGTAAACCACAAATAAAAGTGGACCAAGTAAACTTCCTTGCGGTACACCACAAGTGATATCATGCATAGCAGATTTGTGACCATTAATATAAACAAATTGTTTGCGATTGGTAAGGTAACTCCTGAACCACTCCAAGGCCATGCCACGAATACCATAATGAGATAATTTTGTAAAGGAGTATTTTGTGGTCAATGGTATCGAAGGCCTTGGAGAAGTCCAGGAACACACCTATAGTATGATGATAATTATCAATGGCTTTGGAGACTTTGTCTAGGAAAGTAAGAACTACATGGGATGTGTTGTGTTGTTGCCGGAAACCAAATTGATTATTTGAAATAATCTTATGCTTATTGAGAAAATCCAAGAGTCTAAAATGTACAACTTTTTCTAATAATTTAGAGATAATGGATAACAAAGATATTGGTCTATAATTACTGATGTCTTCCCTATCCCCTTTCTTAAAAATTGGAATAACCTTAGATACTTTCATTTCCTCGGGGACAACACCATTACTTAAAGACAAATTAAACACATGAACCAAAGGATCCACAATGCAGTTTATAATGTGTTTTAAAAGAACATTATCAATATTATCATGACCAACACTTTTTTTACTCTTTAAATTCTGAACTATATCAATTAGTTCATTCCGGTGAGTGGGAGCAAAAAAACAGGAGCTGGAATTGGGCGTATGTAAAAAATCGACAAATAACTTTTGGGACTTGGAAATCTTTCTAGCAAAACTATTTCCTATTTGTGAAAAATATTGATTAAAAACATCAGCTATAGACCTTGGGTCAACAATAGTAAGATCATTATGTTTGATTGTAGTGATACGGGATGTTGGTTTGTTTCTATTAATGGCAGAATCAATGACTTTCCAAGTATTTTGGATATCATGTTTAAAAAAATATATCTGGTCACTGAAATATTTTCGCTTTGCACAACGCAAAATTTGAGTGAGAACATTCTTATATGAAACATATTTATGACGAGATTCCTCAGTGTTTTTAATTTTATCAGCATAATACAAATTATTTTTTCGGTTAATTGACCGCGGCAAAGACTTCGATATCCACGGAAGTCTCGGGGATCTTTTATAATTGCTATTATTTTTCTTAACTAAAGGAACATACTCGTCTAAGAGTGAATTCAATTTTCTCATGAATAAATCATAAGCATTATTTGGGTCCTCAGCATCATATACCTCAGACCAATCTACTTCATTAAGGCCATTTTGCAACCTAGCTACATTATCGGGGGTAATTTTTCGAAAATACATTGCAGAGGAATTCAGATTGCGTTTGCGATTATAAGGAATATGGGTAAATATGGGGTAATGGTCGGACAAATCTGATAAAACAATGCCAGAAAAGGGTAAGGGGTTAATATTGCAAAATATGTTGTCAATTAGAGTTGCTGAGTGATCAGTTACTCGAGTTGGCTTTGTTATAAGGGGTAAAAAGGATGAGGACATCATAATATCTAATAAATTCTGAGCTGAGTTTAATGTCTGAAACTTAGATAAATCTATGTTAAAATCTCCCATAATATAACAATCTTTATTGTTGAAAATTGGACTTTGCAGTAATGATTGCAAATAACTAAAAAAACCTTGCATCTCAGAATTAGGGGGTCGATAAATGACTAGTACAAGACTTAGTATATTCCTAGAACAAGGCACGTTCACTTCAATAAAGAGTGATTCTACAGCTTCACTCATGCAGTTCAATCCACTGTGAATAATGTAATCAAGGTCTTTCTTTACGTATAGGGCAACTCCTCCGCCTTTCTTGTGCTGACGACTGTTTTCTATGAAATCATAACCGGGAAGAGAGAACGTAGGGATAGAAGTCGGACTGATCCATGTTTCGCTCAGTCCAATTACAGAGAAAGATGATTTATGAATGTCATTCATAAAACAGCAAAAATTATCGAAATTACGATTCAAACTCCTTATATTGAGTTGCATCAAGGAAAAACTTTGAGATAATTCAGTTAGGGCTTTGACTTGATTAATTGTAAAATATTCAGAACTAAGATATTGTTCATTATTATCTTCACCAAAAGCTACACTTTTAATATGAGAATTAAAATCATAATTTGCTTGGAAACATTTACTGTCGGATTCATTCATTGCATGAGATACCGAGCCATGATTAAACATATCAAAAACATCTTCATTGTTTAGAGAGTGAAAAGGAAAATTCACAACCTGTGACGTACTATCCATCATAAATAAATGAAATTACAATATTCGCTGGTGGTAAGAACAAAGGTACATTCAAGTGTACGAGGCTACGGTCACAACTCAGAGCGGCGACCGACCGATTTGTAGCCTGCTCGGTCGCTGCTGAAATTTTGGCACCGCTCAGCAGTTTTTGGAGATGCTCAGCAGGCTGTAAAATCCTAGCGATGACCGAGCAGCGCCCTGTCGATTTCCCGTCGGTCACCGATCGATTTCAGTAAAATTTTGGCGAAATGTGGGGATCTGCAACGAGCAGAGTCCGAGCAGTCACCGAGCGATGCCCCATCGGCAACTGGACGATCTCCCACCGGCCACCGGCCGATTTTTACGAAATTGCTCAGCGACCGACGGGTGATCGATAGGTCATCTACCGGTGACCCGTAGGCGTACCGGCGGCCACCCACCGGTCTCTGCCGGAAATTTCTCACGAGCTGCCTGTGTTTATTAATGTTCCTATGTGATTTGTGATGTGTTAATTAATTGATTAAGAGAAAACTTGAGGCAAAACATCTAATAGTTAAATTATCAACTAACAAAACTCCGCCATGTGATACCATAGATAACTAGAAATTAGGAAATAAAACAAAAGGGAGGAACACCCAAGATGGAACAAAGATTAGAATAGATTACAATTTTCCAAAATATCTTTTTTGCTTCTATATTTTACAGTATTTTCTATTCCTATTTGATTTCATATTTTAATTTTTCCCATCTCTTGTTATTCATTTCTTCTTCGATCAATAGGCATTTAATGAATGATAAGGTAACCAAACCATATTTTACTACGTCAACATATCGACACTAACTTTTAGCTTTCATCTCTTTTGCCCCGAAGTAATTGCCTCTGACTTCAATGTCCGTCTTGTTGGTTGCCGAGATGTTGAGATGCTGATATGTTGGTGGGGTTTCCTTGCCTCTTATCCCTCCCCCTGCTTCTTCCACATTGCGCTAGATTATCTTCTCCATCTAGGCCCTGATTTCCTTCAGTGCCTCTGTCATTTTTATCTTAACATTTTTAGTCCCCAAATCGCTCGACGGCGACCGCTCGTTCTATTCTCTTGGTTTTCTTCTGTGCTGTTGTCATTTTTGTCTCTATTATTTTTGTTCCCTAAATCGCTCGGCAGCGACCGCTCGATTAGGTCAGTACCTGGGCTGTTCCTGCTCGGACACCGAGCGTATTTTGGGCAGCGAGTGAAAACTGGTCGGTCGCCGCTGAAATTTTAACTCCGCGTTAAAACTTCAGCGGCGACCGACCGATGCCCTAAAAATCAGCGGCGCCTGGTCGGTCACTGGTCGGTCACCGGTCGTTCTGCGACCGGTTTTAGCTAAAAACTCGCCGACCGGTCGCCGAGCAGGCTGATTTTGGGGGTTGTGACCATAGCCTTACTCATGAAGCCTTTTGTCTGACAAACTTGTCGAACAAATTTGCTCTCAGCCAATCAGATGAAAGGATTTCAGTTTGTCAGAAAAAAAAAAAATCCGACAAAATGCTTCATGAAATGCCCCCAGGTGACTTACATACAAGAGCCTAGTGAGTCATTATTGCCTCCTTTTTTAAATTGAAATAAGCTCTAATCAAGGCGTCATATTCTTTACACACATTAAAAAGAATGACCACATTGGATATTTGGACTGATTCGAAACTAGCTAAGGAACTTTGCCGTGCGTGTATAGTCATTGAGGGATATTTCAAGGAATATGGGTGTGAAGTCCGAAAACATGAATTCATTTTGGCTGGTGTCCCCTCCCTTCCATTGCTTCTCCTATAACTTTCAATTTTGCTTGTATTTTTGAAGAAGAAAAAAAGAAAAGAAAATGAATGCACATTACACTACTCTTTTTTTTTTGCCTATCGATGAATTATAATATTAAGATTCAAATTCTTTTTTGTGCCCACTGTAAGTGAGTGTAAAATGAAGTTGTTATACAAGTAAGTGCAGCATATTATGCTTTTAGGCTATAATAAACCCTTGCCTGCATGAATACTCGCTTATGACAAATTGAACAGTGTAACTCACAATCACGGTGCAAGAAATGCCTAGTTTTTGATTTCCACTAAGTACTACAGTATCCTCTTGGAGACAGATTTCCTTCTTTTTTTTTTACCTACACCGGCAAATTTTGACTTTTGTACCTATGAAAACTTGAAAGAAAAAAAAAACACGAAACATAGTGCGTATTTGCTGATATGTGTGAATTCTTACTTTTAGGTATTAGAAGGATAATGACGGTATTATGTGGGGCCAACAAATAGCAACTCTGAGTGAACTTTTCCCCGGTTTGGTATAAAGAAGGCATCATTGCATTCCAAATTCTCGTATCAATTAAGATCTACGTTTTATCAGTCACATTGTATTGTTTTATTATGCTGTGTAATTTCTTTACATTTTTGTTGTTGTTTAGTCAACCGAACATATACGTATACAGAACCGAGCCTTATATGGGAAACTACTACAAGATAAAGACAGAAACATATCGGATGCGAGAGGATAAACTTGAGTATCAAGCACCGACTGTACATATCAAATTTTAAAGAGCCTGGCATAAAGCGTTAAAAAGTTTCGGTAGAACCTACACATTGTTTAGGGATTTCCAGGAAACGTCATTAAGATTCCCTTCAATGCGCAGACAGCTGCGCAGAAAATAATGACGACCTCAATTACTCATAAAGTCTGCGTGCAGACTCTTACGCGTGTACTGGATCGAAAGCAAGAGTAAAAACTTAAAGGACAAGTTCGCCTTTGTACACGTTTGAATTGAGTGAATGCACCAATATCAGTAGATCACATGTGATCAGTGAAAGTTTGGGAAAAATCGCACAATCCGTTCAAAAGTTATCAATTTTAAAGTATTTGCGCAGTCCCCGCTGGATGAAAAGACTACTTTAAGTGTATGAAGTCACATGCGTGGAACGATACAAGGAAAATATAAAGAGATTTTTCACAAAATGTTAGCTGCGCACAATGACGACCTTGGAGAGTGAGACTACTCAAAAAGGCTGCGTGTAGAACCGTCCATGCTTACTCCTATTTGTATCTAGCCATCGAAATTGTCCTCTCTGTAGCTCTCCCCCCTTCTGACCTTTCTCTTTGTCTAAAACGTATTATGCTTAAGTACCATGCTTGTACTACCTATTGTGCTCTTTTTAAGACAAAGGCAGAAACAAAAAGGAAATTGATAGGGTACATGTCGTGGCGAAACTGGTTTCCCCATTTACCTCTTGTGTGTAACGCTGGTGAAAGGCGCATTTCCACTTTCGCATTGTGGACAATAAAGCAATCAATTCAATTCAATTCAAATTCAATTAACGCTGTGCGAAAAATGAGAAGCCGTTTAAGAATTGCCTTTCTGGACATGATGTTGTTACAGCGTATTATGCTTAAGTACCATGCTTGTACTACCTATTGTGCTCTTTTTAAGACAAAGACAGAAACAAAAAGAAAATTGATAGGGTACATGTTGTGGCGAAACTGGTTTCCCCCATTTAACGCTGTGCGAAAAATGAGAAGCCGTTTAAGAATTGCCTTTCTGGACATGATGTTGTTACAGCTTTGAGGGGAAAATGGCGATGAACAACCGTCCACGCGTCATTTCTCTGATACTGGACATTGTCATGACTATATGCATATATATATATATATATATATATATATATATATAAGTAACAAAACCGAGAGAACAATTACAAATTAAGCCATAACAATATATTGCAACCGTGTATATTGCAACCGTGTTACGGTTGCAATATATTGTTATGGCTTAATTTTGTTATTGTTCTCTAAGTATCAACACTTGAGAAAGGGCGGCGAGACGCTCGAAAATTTGTGTGCAGAAATAAACCGTTGGTGAATACAGCATGAACTTTGTTCCAGTTTTGTTACTTATCTTTTTATCTTACCAACACGTGGAAATCCTTATCAACATAATAATATATATACATGTATATATATATATATATGCATATAGTCATGACAATATTCATGGTGGTAGGTTGTTCTCAGTTCCAATCTTGAAATAGATTCCATCTCAACTCAGCTGACAAATAACCCAGTGAAGCAATATCGGAGAATGCTATTCAAGCCAACACAAGGACTATCGGTATAGAATTATCATCATCAGGAGTGGCAAGACGTGATTTATTGTACGACGCAAGACGCATGCTTGAAAGATTGGAAAAAAAAAATTGCCAAAATGATTACATCCTTAGGCTACATATGCCAACGCGGAAGTAAGGCCTTTATCTGCAAGTATATAGGGCTCATACCAACATTCAGATTAAAGCTGGTTCGTTCATGAAATCATTCTATAGGTAAATGAGATAGCTTATCATGCGACAGGCAGATTGCCTGTGTCCGTTTTGTTTGTTTGTTTGTTTGTTTTTTGTTCTTCTTGTGTTGAGAATATTGCAATTTCTTTTGCAATCGTAGGATCATCGGCATTGAACCCCCTTTGAAAGACGAGCTAGGCATTTATGATGAAGTGTCTTGGGCGCGGTCACAAACAGCTGCTACCATGGGACTCGAACCAATGTCCTGTGATTGCTTGCTGGTTGTCTTATCCACTGAACCATGCACAACAGCTCCTCCTATCCCCAACAACTCATTGTACATCAAATTGTTTCGCCAAGGTTTCTCTGAGCCCAATGAGGTTACCCATTCTGGCTCAGTGTAATCATGTGTCAGCATACGTTTAATGCTGTATGCCTTGGTAGATCATTGATTTCCATTCGTAATACTCCCGCGTGGTTCACGAAATAGGCCTACAACAGTATCTAAAGGAATAGTAAATGCATTTCTCATAAAACATAAAATATCAGTTACTACAGACATCGACATCGAGTATGTGTAGAAATGAGGAGACAAGGTAGAGAATTGATTGTTGTCTTGGTTTATAGGTGTGTTATCAATGTCCACAGAGCAATATGTAATGATTGATGTATGGAAAGTGACCCCTCTTTTGTTGACCTGTCATCTTTATAGTATGCACCATTTTGTGTTTTCTCCGAAGCGTTACTGTATAACGGCGATCATTGGCTTCGATTGGCCATTTGATATTTCTATACTGCCTGCCATACTGCTATGATGGTGTTTGCTTTCCTTTTTATCACAATTTTGATTGACACAGAATCTTCTTGCTGTCACAGTCTCCATGGAAATGTTGCCCGGATCCAACACTGCGCAAGCGAAAGCGAAACACGGCCAAAGGTCCAAATCGGGGTCCGACACCCACGCAGGGAAAAGAACTGCGTGTACCGGCGAGGCCTGTGAAGCACGGAAAGCCTTAACAGCAACAGAAAGACACTCCGAAGGGGAGGGGAAATCCAATCTACCACACCCTTCCATGTCCGAGGAAACCTACGTCAACCGAGTGGTGCCTATCAGCTCCATCGACGGGTCTTCTGCCGATTGGCGTGGGGTTTACAGGGATGCTGAGACGCGGAGCAGTGTCAGCATATGGAGCGTGTCCTCGGAAGATTCCTCGCCAGAGCTTCCGGCCTCGACGTCCACTGAGCAGACCAGCGTACCCTGGCGCCCAAGCGATCACATTTTCAAAACTGTACCCGAGAATCTAGATATATCAGGAGCCAGAGACGGGCCAGGCGACAACCAAAGGAGTAGTCTTAGATCGCAGGTGACTCATCCAGATGAAATCTTCAGAAAACCTTTAAAGTGGATCAATTGTGTATACAATGTTAGAATAATATATAAATTCAATTTATTTTATGTAACATTAATTACAATAATATAAATACAAACCAAATTGAATAATGAAAATCCTCTCATTTCAATATTTGATTTTCATAAAAAGGGGATTGGTATGAGAACGAAAATTAAAGGAGAAGTTCACCAGGATCCTTCGTATACATGTGGATTGAATGAATGCAGCGATATTAGTAGAACGCATCAGCGAAAATGAAGGTTTGAGGAAAATCGGAGAGTCCCTTCAAAAGTTACAAATTTTTTAAGTTTCCATGCAGTCACTGCTGGATGAAAAGACTACCTCAGTTTAAGATGTCACATGCGTAGAACAATGTAAGGAAAAATGGAGAATTTCACAAAAATATTTTTTTTTCCTGAAAAGTGCACATTCCCTCGACTTGTCACAAAAGTACGTTAAGGGTAATATTATCTTGCTGCCTCTCATAAAATGAGGCAAGTCAAGTGCTCTTATGTTATACGAGTACAGGCCCGTAGCCAGGATTTTTCAAGGGGGGGGGGGGTGCGGTCACTAAAAAAACGGACCTTCGGTACCAATACCAATGATGACACACACACACACACACACACACACAATTATATTCTTTGGACGTCCGAACAACAAAAGTTGTATAAGAATTTGCGCGCGAAGCGCGCCGCAAATTGTGAATTTTGACTGTTTTAATGACGTTTTCAAGTCTCGAGGAAATTTGTCTTTTTGTCTGTTGCATGAAATCGCGTTACGGTATTTCATCTAGGAAATAGTAAAAACTCATTTTGCCAGGAAGTTGCAAAGTTTAATTGTGTTCGAGACTCTGCGCGCGTAGCGCCCCGCAAAATTGAGAATAGTGATTTTCCTGGTGTTGTTTTAACTTTTATTTTTCATATTGTATACCCGCGTTAGCAGGCCTGAAGCTAAGATTTTTAAAGGAAGGGGGGATTGCGTTAATTAACAAAACGGTCCTTTGATACTGTCCCGGGAGGGGTAGCGACAATTAAAAGGTGGACACCATGCCCATACATGGACTTTCAAAATGGCCCCTAAACGAGTAATGATCATATGATTTTTTCGGGCCTTAAAAACAAGTATTCCTTAAATGTTTCCTGCACCCTAAAGAAGTACTTCATCATGATTGAACAATATACCATTTTCCCAAATTTCGGCCTTTTTGATACCCTTTGATTATATATGCTCGTACATCACACTTTCCATCTAATCCGTGAGAAAAAACGACCCCTATTACGCGTTTTCTTTAGCGAGTATGGTCACGGTGTCCACCTTTCAGTTGGAGTTTTCCATCCCATTGGATGCTGTTTGGAAGATGAAACATTCACTTTACTATACAGTATATCAGCCGTTGGTATGCGAGTTTGTCAAAAACGAAAATAAATAAGAAAATTTTTAAAGCAAAATGAATTGTAAATGTGAACCATTTATATTTTGCCTCCTTGTGGTAGGATATTTCCAGCATTTCCGAACTTTCAAATAATCATTTTAGATTTAATAATATTAAAGGTAGTAGATCTGATTCGCAAACATCTCCAATATCAGTCAAATGTCATATTAACCATCATGCTAAGAAGGTTTTCTTTGTGAAATTTGGAGGTCAGTGAAATTCAAAAATTAAACATCCGTTAGCCATTGGAAGAAGTTGAGTGCAAATTCAGACCTCAGGCTTAGTGCTCAGATGTTTTCCTTTTTGATTTGATCTGTCTTACTGTGCACACTAAGATACATACTGGAATGGTTATTTCTTATTTATTGAATTATAGTAGCATATTTGGTTACTAGCTGTCTCTTGGCATTTTCGAATTTGGGCTGCAAAGAGATCCACTACCTTTAAGCAGTGGCGTATCTAGGGAAAACGGCGCCCGGGGCAAGCGCGAAAGTTGCGCCCCTAATTTCTTAAAAAGTGTTCCACCCCAACCCCATCCCAGTAGGGACTTTAAACACAGTCCACATGATGTACTTTTTCAAGCACTTAAAAGGGGTCTTTTTGAGGGTGATTTAAATGTAATGAATGTTGATAAATTTTGGCGGGCGAGCCGAAAATTTTTGTATTTCAGCTAACAAAACATGGAATTCTTGTCATTTTTTGCTTATTAAATCTTACAATTCTAATCAAGATATAGTGACGACGATAACGATTTATACCAACAAACTGAGGACTTTAAAAAATACTCTAAATTAGTAAGCGCGAGTGAGCTGAAATTTGTATATTTCCGCGGCATCATCACGATTTGTTCTTAACTCTTTTTTTATACATTTTGGCGAGCGAGCGCAGCGAGCGAGCCGAAAAATTTTTATTTCAGCCCAAAACATGGAATTCTTGTCATTTTTTGCTTATCAAATTTTACAATTCTAATAAAGATATAGTGACGGCCTTATAGATAACGATTAATACCAACAAACTGAGGACCTAGAAAAACTACTCTAAATTAGTACGCGCGAGTGAGCCGAAATGTGTATATTTCCGCGGCATCATCACGATTTGTTCTTATCTTTTTTTAATAAATTTTGGCGAGTGAGCGCAGCGAGCGAGCCGAAAACTTTTGTATTTCAGCTAACAAAACATGGAATTCTTGTCATTTTTTGCTTATCAAATCTTACTATTCTAATCAAGATAGTGACGACGATAACGATTTATACCAACAAACTGAGGACTTTAAAAAATACTCTAAATTAGTACGCGCGAGTGAGTCGAAATTTGTATATTTCTGCGTCATCATCTCGTTTTGTTCTTATCTCTTTTTTGGGGATAAATTATGGCGCCAGCGAGCGCAGCGAGCGAGCCGAAAAACTTTGTATTTCAGCTTACAAACATGAAATTCTTGTCATTTTTTGCTTATTAAATCTTACAATTCTTACGAGATACAGTGACGACCCAAACTGAAGACTTTAAAAAAATACTCTAAATTAGTACGAGCGAGTGAGCCGAAATTTGTATATATCCGCGTCATCATTACGTTTTGTTCTTATCTTGTTTGTTTTGGGTTGTTTGGGGTTTTTTTTTTTGCGCCCCCAACCCCCCCCCCGTATGTTCGAAACCGTTGGCGCCTTCTTTTGATCCAATTGGCGATCGCTTCAGAACGAAAGAAATGGCAGCCGCTGCTCCGTGAAACATTTGCTTGCTAAATATAAAGTGACATGTGTGAACACAATAGACATTGTCATTTTGTCCATGTCATCATCACGTTTTGTTCTTACCTTCTTTTTTATATAAATTTTGGCGAGCGAGCGCATCGAGCGAGCCGAAAATTTTTGTACTTCAGCTTACTTACAGAACATGGAATTCTTGTGTGAACACAATAAACATTGTCATTTTGTCGGCGGCATCATTTTTTTTTTTGGTCTTGTTTGATTTGGTTTTCTGCCCCCCCCCCTTTTCCGGGCGATTTTTTTTTTTTTCTTCTTCTTCTTCTCTTTTTTTTTCTTGTTCTTCGTTTTTTTTTTTGCGCCCCCGGGGAGTGGCGCCCGGGGCACGTGCCCCCCTTGCCCCCCCCCCCCTAGATACGCCACTGCCTTTAAGTTAGAAGAGAGATAAGAAAATAATGATAAAATAAACAAACAAAAAAGAATGAGTTTCTTTTGTAATACTATCTGACAAACTTTTTACTTTACCATTTTACTTCATAGCTCAGCACTTTCCATTCTCTCTCATACCCTCTTACCCATTACATTTAAATGAAATACAACTAAAATGAGTTTGCGTGCCTGCATAATACTCTTTGGAAATTATAAGTGAAAATGTTCTTAGGTTTTGGCTCACTTTAAAATGAGAACCAATAGAACTGTCACAACATGAGAAAATGTATAAGTAATTATCAACACTACATTTCCGAATTTGGCCTGCAAAGAAATCCGCTACCTGTAAGTTAGAAAAGAGATTAGTAAATAATGATAAAATAAACAACAAAAAAGAATGAGTTTCTACCGCCGTCTCCAGAACAGAGCCTGAAACGGTGCAGGCTCAAGAAATCGTTTGTACTATAATATGTCTTGAAGTACTGTGTGATACTGTTGACTCAGACTTCTACAAAGCTGTAAGTGAAAATTGTAATCCAATCCGACTCATTACCTGAGATATTTATGAAAATATATCAATAAAGAATGTAAATTAAATAACGATGCGTCACAATGCAGTCTAACGCTCTCACAATGCTATCATACATAGGGTTTTTCACTGACTGTTTTTACTCCGGAGCTCTTGCAATATTCAGGCTTTTGTAATACTATCTGACAAACTTTTTACTTTACCATTTTACTTCATAGCTCAGCACTTTCCATTCTCTCTCATACCCTCTTACCCATTACATTTAAATGAAATACAACTAAAATGAGTTTGCGTGCCTGCATAATACTCTTTGGAAATTATAAGTGAGAATGTTCTTAGGTTTTGGCTCACTTTAAAATGAGAACCAATAGAACTGTCACACTGCTGACAACGGCGGACAGTGAAGGTCAACGGCTCAAATTTTCGTTGGTAGTCTCGTCACGTGATAGTTCTGTATGGATTGTACACGTTCCCTATGACAGCAATTGTGAATGGGTAGTCTAGCTTTACTGCAAATTTGCGTCAGGACTGCTCAACCAATGGACAAGATTCTTATGTCACAAAAATGGGCAGAACCTGTACTTTCTGAAACCGTGCGCCCCAAGTTTGTGCGATCTTCCGTTCTCGAGATATCCCGTCTGGAAGAATTGCAAGACGGCAAAATATGCTCAAATTCGTCAAATTTGGACTGTTCGCCATAGACAATTCTACTCATAAGGTACTTTTCTGATCTAATTTGCGTCACTGCTACAAATGTTACAATAAAGATATATACACATAAATAATCCCTAAAGTGTCCACTTCCAGAATCCGGGCGCCCCAAGTTTGCTTCTTAAACAGTTTAAAAGTTATAGCAGATTTTGTGGAAAAATGCGTCGATTTTTGACCCGTTTTAAGCGTTCGCGCGGAAGCGCGGCTTCGCAGATGACCGAAAGTTTTCAATATGTAATAGCTCGCACAAATTGACACATAACATTTGTGTTTGTGTGCATGGGGACGATCCGATGGTTCATACAACAAAAGGGTTTCGTACAATTATTTTTAACATTGTTAAACGTACTCTTCCACATTTACGTAGCATATAATGTGTCTTTATATTTATTTGGATTGTTATCTTGAGAATTGCTAAAAACCGTTATTATGAAAAAGTGGACCTTTCAGAATTGGGGGGGGGGGGGGGGTGCGTACGCACCCGACGCACCCCCCCCCCCCCCCCCCCCGGCTACGGGCCTGCGAGAAAAGTGCAAATATGTTATTTTTCATATTTTCTTTATATCGTTTTACACATGTGACATCACAAGCTGTAATATCTTCTCACCCAGAGATCGCGGCATTGGAGCTTCAAAAGTTCATAACTTTTGAACGGATTGTTCAATTTCCCCCAAACTTTCACTGATGTGTTGTATCAATAATTCTGCATTCTCTCAATTCACATGTTTATGAAAGCGAACTTGTCCATTAACATGACATATTGTCTGTTGTGTCTATATTATACATGAATACAGCATATACATAGACCTACTCAAAAAGACGTTGCTCGTCTACAATGAATACTTACGTGTTATCTAAATTGCTTCCTCATGCCAATGTAAAGCAGAATGACAAAATATGTAAGAATCCAGATTAAAGATATGTAAGAGTTTCAAGACTCAAGAGGGTTTTTTTTTTGGTGAGATAATGAGAATCTACTTATGAAAATAATAAAAAAGAGCATACAATTCCAAAAGGAAATGAAAATATGTTTGAAAGCCTTGTTTGAAATGGCTGAGTTATCCAAAACAAAGTGGTCCTAATAATAGGTGTGTATCATATAATCTACATATATATGTGTTTCCGGTCTGTATCTTAAAGACTGAACAGAGGTCGACAGACGGGTCAGACGTGATTGAGTACTCCAACATGCAGGCATTACTCGAGAGAGGGAAATTCTCGCCACTGATGTCGGATCTCGACAAAATTCTTGATCGTCAAGACTCGAAGACGAATTCCTTATCGAGGTCCGATCGAGTTCTTTCAGGTTTGTACCGTAACTAGCTGTACTCTTCCGTCTCACTGATGGAAATAAGTCTTGAATACCTGAATATAAAAACGACATAAGTCCAAATATGACTATGGTCATTGGATGCCCTCTACGAAGTCATGCAAAGATAGATACTCAGTCAAATGAATGTTTTACATTTAGATTTGTATAAATAACATTCCACTAATTGAAAAAAAAACCTAAAAACATACGGAAATTATTGAATGATTTCTGTTTTGTCTAAATTTTCTGAAATGGACTACGCTCGTTTTTATATTCAGGTATGCAATTTTTATGTGCGGGAAAAACCAGAAACATTTCCACTCCTGCCATAGAATAATCATAATAAAACAATCTGTTATTAGTTTTTTTAATGAATTGTCACACGACAACGTAACAAGATAAACAGTCATGTTGCTCAAAGCAGTAAATGCGTCATAATTTACACAAGATCAAGAGATGATTTTGCTATGAATAAAACAAATTTCGGCAAAGAAAAAAAAAATCTATAGCGAAAGGAAACAACCTAATCGTAATTTTGTACAATATTGCTTGATGTCGATCAACTCAAACTAGAAAAGCTATTCTCTCCGGGAGAATCTAATCCATAATAGACCTTTATTTCAAAGTAACCAATCGTCTTTTGATTTTATACCAAGACCATGCAGTGAAGTGCAACGGATAATGCTCTTTGTTTACAATGGTCTTTTGGAATTGCTTTTTGAGTTGATGTTCTGGATAAATTGTGTAATTGAAGAGGATATTTGTCCTGTCTGTGCACGTGCGGGACTACGATATTCCCCGTAATGAGCAAACCATGCACACTGTGCAATGTTGTGTGAAGAATACTCAACATGAATACAGTTAAATGTTCACAGTTGGAGATTTTATCCTGGTCAGCTGTTTACAACATGATATGGTATAAAACGAAGAAATTATTCTTTAAAGTGTTGTTGTAGATTAACAATGTCTCATAGCTCATGGGAAGATTAAAGGTCTGTCATATTTCCGTCCAGTCATAGGTGGAATCCCGTACGAGACATTTCCCAAGCCAACAGGGGCTGTCAACATCAGCCACGTGTATCTTGGCAACACTCTTCCCATGACACTCAGCCGAAACCCTCCCGCCATGGGATATGCAGCGAGGGATGACGCCGAATTCGGGGAGATTGTACCTGTCACCCGAAGGGCTCCGAGACAAAAACCGGTGATGTCGGAGTATCGAAGCTACTACGAGATAGACGACATCGAACCGGGCAAGGGCTTCGAGACTCCGGCAGAGTTCAGTGGCATTGTCCTCATCGACGTTGACCATGGGCGCCTGGATGAGAGCGAATGCTGAAAGCCATACCAATGGCGAGTTATTGTGGCTTCGTGGAAGAGACACCGACTGTCACTTATAACATTCCTGATTCAAGTCCCTGGTAGCGGCAGTATGTGGCCCTACGAAAGACACTTCATCCTAATTGTCTTGTACTTCAGTGGGGCTCTGATAAGACTCCCGACTCCCAGTCGGAGGTCCCGATTTCGATTCCCGCCCGGTGCTTTTGTCCTTGGACAAGATGTTTTTACCCACCATGTCCCTCTCGACCGAGGTGTATAAATGGGTACCTGGCAACGCTAGGGTGACAATAATAGCAGGGCCCTCTGGTAGAGCAGTGGTAACACTGAAGGGGGTACCTTGGATAAATAAGACCTTATTATTATTATATCATTGTTGTTATTATTGCCATTATTATTATTGTTGTTATTGTTATAATTATTATTATTATTTAGACTAGATATGACTCCCCTGCTCACGTGATCGCTTGGTATCAAGTCTTCATTGCTTCCTTTGCGGCCACGACAATTGTGAAACCAATCAAAAGTTGATTAAAGATGTTTCAATATGCTTTATAGTCATTTTATCAATATTCTATTTATCCATCATTTAATTTTAGATTATACAGTTCTTCTTGTCGGAAAGAAATTTTGAAGTTAAGTACTACATTCATTAAATGATCTGCTTTCTTATTTTTGTACTTGTGTATGTATTGCTCCATTAATTCATGTACAAAGTCATTCCAGTATTTATTTTTATCTTTTATTGATTAACTGAATATACGTATATCTATCTATTTATCCATCTACTCATCTAGCTATATACCTATCGCTTTGTTTATATGATGTTTATCTATATCGTTTATAATAGTCCAATTTAGTGCCGTATACCTGTCTGCTCAGAAGCTGCTGCAGAAACAGTGTTTAGTTGTCTATAAACTGTATTTCCCTTTGAAAAAATATAACGAAGATTAGTCTTCCAGACACTATAAAACACCCCACCCCTACACACCAACACGCGTATGCGTATGCATGCATGATAAAATTAGACTTCTAGCTATATCATGAATACTGTATGCAGGGCTCCACACTATTTTTTTTTTTTTTTGGTGGCCCGATCGGGCCACCAAAATCATTGATTTTTATTTTTTGGTGGCTGGAAAGTAAAATCTGGTGGCCCAAAAAAGCGGACCACCAAAATCACTGATTTTTATTTTTTGGTGGCCCGAAAGTAAAATCTGGTGGCCCCCTCCAAAAAAAAAAAAAATCAAGAAAAACATAAGAAAAACTAAATCGGTCCTATAACTAGACATAGAAAAATAATTATTAAGTATTACTGAAGTGATACAGGTACCAATGTCTAAATTAAATGAATAGAAAATTCAATTATCTTACTGTTATTCTCAGTTCTAAGATTAAGCAAATAGGCTTATAGATTATTATAAAAGTTGATGCCTATTTAGGTGGTCAAAACTTACGTTTGAAATGATGTGGGAGCATTTGCAGACATTTATAAACATCCGACATTTGTTTTGGCATTCTAAAGAGCCGAAAATTACCGTTATTCATTTCTGATTGTAAAAGCAATCATCCAACATTTTACTAGTATTTTAACACCTTACGGAGCCGAATATTACCGTTTAATCATTTTCAAATGTAAAAGCAAACAACTGACATTCATTTTAGCATCTTACGGAGCTGAATGTTATCCTTATTTATTTCCGAACGTGAAAGCAAACATCCGCTATTATTTTAGCATCTAACTGAGCCGATTGATACCGTTAATCATTTTCAAATGTAAAAGCAACAGTCTGTTATTTACTTTAGCATCGCACAGAGCAGAATATTACCGTTATTCATTTCCAAATTTAAAAGCAAACATCCGACATTTATTCTGTTATTGTACGGAGCCGAATGTTATTGCTGTCCACTTAAGTGAAATGAATCATCTGACTATTGTTTTAGCATCGTTCGGAGCCGAATGTTACTGTGTTTCATTTTTGAACGTCAAGGCAGACATAGGACATTGACTTTACCATTAAACGCAGCTTAATATTATTGTTATTCATTTCGAAATGTAATAGCAAATATCCGACATTTATTTTACCATCGTATGGAGCAGAATATTACTGCTATTCACTTCCGAACGTAAAAGCAATCATCTGACATTTATTTTAGCATCTTCTGGAGCCGAATGTTATTGCTATTTACTTTCGAAAGTAAAAGCAAACATCCGACATTTATTTAATTCTCGTACGGAGTTGAATATTATTGTTATTCATTTCCGAACGTCAAAGGGATCATTCGACATTTACTTTAGCATCTTCCGGAGCTGAATGTTATTGCTATTTACTTTCGAACGTAAAAGCAAACATCCTGCATTTATTTAACCATCGTAAGGAGTTGAATAGTTATCAGTCATTTCCGAACGTCAAAGCAAACATTCGACATTTATTTCAGCATCTTCCGGAGCCGAATATTACCGTCAATAATTTCCAAAATTCAAAGCAAACATCTTGCATTTATTTTAGCATCATACGGAGCCGATTGTTACCGCTGTCCATTTCCAAAAGTGTAAAGGCAAACATCCGACTTTTTAAATCTTCATTTCTGAAATTTTGGTGGCCCGACGTGCGTTTTTGGTGGCCCCGGGTTACCGGGCCAAGGTTAGTGTCGAGCCCTGCTGTATGTATGTATGAATACTGTCTTGTACATAATATGTATAATGTATGTGTAATTATATCGACATCATTTTCCCCCAAATCATCAAATTTCACTTTTTGGAGGTCATACAATAATATTGGCTCCCTCCCCCCAAAAAATAAGTAATAAATAGTAACATTGGAAGTGAAATGATATAATAAAATGTGATAACTATGTGAAGATCGACAGAATACAAAGGGTTTAGAATACAACATATTGTGACTTGGAATAAAAGAAAGAACTGTGTATTGTGACTTGGAATAAAAGAAAGACATTGCCAAATTAAAAACATTTGTAATACGTAATTCCTGTGCAAAAAAAAAAAAAAATAATAAGTACGTATGACAAAGGGTTTCAATGCCATGTACTATGCCTAAGTAATTATTCCTGGAAATGGACCAAAAATATTTTTCACCGTGACGCCATATACTATTTGAACATCGTCTTGAAATTTGCCAGTGAGATCAGAAAATGATTTGGCAGAAGTTAGCCGTTAAAAGACTGGTTTAGGAGATCTGGCAGTAACCTTTAGGTGAAAATCTAGCTGAAATGAATGCAGTTACTGAAACGCATGTAATTCTTCTCTTTTGTGAACTATTGAAAAAGAAAACAACTACCCAAACTCAGTGAACGCAGTGTACGAATTTCCGGTTGCCACATCTGACCAAGACTTACCATTTCTTAAAATAATGTTAAACCAGTTTCTAGATCTGGAGGCCACGGGCTACCGGGCCACAACTATTGCCCCTTGTAGACTTACATAACGAGTATAGGATTGAAAGCTTGACAATAAACGACACTGAAGTAAATACGTCTCTTGAATGTGTCCTTTTCTCACAATTCATTGACATATAGATATATATATATATATTTAATATTAAGTAATAGCAAAATTAAATAATACATATGGTATTCAGCTATAGGAGACATAATATTATGAAATGAATACAGATTCAGATTCAGGTTCAGAATGATTCATTTATTGACCACTTAGGAAATTCTTCTGTTGGCATAAAAGCGTACACATTGTAATATCTATATACATTCATACATACACATACTTCATGTACATATACACAAATAAATGCAACTTCAATATAAGTACAATTATACAAGCATAATAATATATACTAACAATACCATAAGCACATACATTGTTACAAATTTATAATTTAACAAACGGAAACAGAAAAAAACTGGCCAGAAATGAACAATATTTGGGGATAAATGCGAGGGTGATCCCTCGCATTTGAAGTTTAGGGTCTATTCAAGTGTGTAGTTTTAACCAGCTGTGCTCTCTGTAATGAATGGAACTCAATGGCAACCACCATAAAGAGATGAAAAAAAAAACTAAAGTTAAAGTTTGCAAATCATTATGTGGATTCTATTTATGACAGATACTGGCTTCTCACCCAATCTTTTATAAAATGATTGGTGTTAAAGACAGTGAAAAGTGTTGCAAGGGTTTTTAGATCTCCAAATCTGTAAGTCTGATAAATCTTACACCTGATCGAAACAATGGTCCGTATTTTACTGTACACCGAGGTTTAAACCCATTTTAGACTCACCTATGGGTTAGCTAGACCTGAAGTTTAATTTTGTATTCTGCTAGCGAGGTCTTTCAGTTAAACCCAAGTCTATTTCGGGTTTAAATTTAATCCGAAGTAGTCTTGGATCAAGTCACCATGGTTCCCTCAGCGGAAGAAGAAACTCTCCCTCTCCGAGTACTTTTCATTTCACAAATCCACCTATAAGGATCTAAGATTACTGGCATTGTATCAGCCACATGAGTGTGACTTTCTTTGACTGTGAACGGTTTCACTTATATCTGTATCAATAAGTGCATGCTGTATTTCTGCATTTGACGACTCGGAATGAACTGTATAGCACACACTGTACGTCCTTGTTGTGTGTACGTGTTGGGCGCACATCACAGAATAAGTCGCGCAGGTAGCGTTATTCCTAGCTAATGCTTCAATTAACCGACTATACCAGTTGAAATTTCTGAAATACGGCAAATCATAATAGAAAGCTAAGAGCATGTGCAATGTCAATATGGCATTTTAGATACCCGAAGGTTTAATAAGAACCAAAAAGATGTATTCTTATTGCCTTCCTGACCGAAAACAGCTACCAGGCTCCCTTTTGGATGACGTCAGTCGTTGAATGAAGTACGACTGACAGCCCAGCGGCAAACTGCAAAACAAAGATGATAGCGCGACCGAACAGTCAGTCCGCAGCACCCGATAATTCGCTCGTATTTATTCAACTCGTATGCAAGCCCGCTCTAGGCTTGCATACGTAATGAGCTGCGTGAGGGGATTTTGTCCTTGGGCTTTCGGCAACAAAAATACACCTTATGTTCACAAATTTGGTATCAAATTCAAGGAAAATATGTAAACTATTGTCACATGTTACTCATATTATTGTAAATGAAAAATGTCATAGCGTAATTTGAGCTTGAAAAATGATAAAAAAAGTAATACGTGCAGTACACGTTCAAGACGTCAAAAAATATCAGATTCACCTTGCGTCTTAATGAAAATGCTTTATTTGGTAGTCCATCTCCTAATCTTTGTATCCATGTAAATATCTTTACAATTTGTTGCTTAATCCGGTCAGGAACCAGTAAAATATACATCGATGTCAGTGCTGATCAGCTTGAAACCGTGCAATCTCAAGAGTAAGCTCTGTCATTGGACAGCGCTTGCATTCAGCGCTTGCATTGCGTCATTACGCTGCTGCATAACGGTTTCATGCCACTTGCGGTTTCTTGGCACGCGTGTAGTTCAAGCGCTGAATGCACGCACTGTCCAATGAGAGAGCTCTTTCGCGCCACTGTACACTTTGTGTGGAGCATACTTCCGGCTTAGGAGTGAATTTTACAGACATTTCAAAATGGAAAAACTAGTATAAATCATGCTTGCGTCTCCTTGACTCCAGTATATGATGAACATCTAAGTTTCCTCTCTGCGAAAAAGCAAAAATCAGAAACAACAGTTTCTTAATCCGGTCAGGAACCAAAAAAGAACTTTAGACGACAAAATCTTCCGTGAAAAGCAGGTAAAATTTACGCAAATTCAACTGATTATATAGTCATGATAAGATCCGATGTTATACGCAAATTTAGTATTGATCAATATAAAGATCTGGAGAATAATTTACCGGGACTTGTAGCCATGACGAATGTATGTACAAGTCGCTACACTGTGAAAACCATAGCCCTAAAGTCTCGCAAAATCTCGCACGACGAGACACCTTTCGAACGCAAAGATCGTCAACGAGAGTGCTGAATAAATCTTGCCGGATCGGCTCATTAGCATACGTGCTGCAGACTGACTGCGAAGCTCCGCACTAAACCATCATTAGGGAGCTTTAGATTTTAGACGCGCGGACGTTCAAAGAGAAAAAAACATGATCTGAGCGTGCGCAGTAACGCGGATCAAGTTACTGCGCACGCTCAGATCATGTTTTTTTTTTTTCTCTTTGAACGTCCGCGCGTCTAAAATCTAAAGCTCCCTATTGTTATCTTTGCTGCGAAATACAGTACACGGTACTGCGTACATGTTGGTGTTTGCGCAGAAATCAACTCAAAGATCAGGGGCCTTAAGAGGGCATTTCATCCTCACTGAATCAACTCTATTTTAGTGGAATGTCCAAGCCAAATTATCCCTAATCTATATTTATCTCACCGATTTTATTAATTAATCCTGATTTCTTTTCTTGCACAGATCTCACATCTGCCTTCCAGAACACAGCGCTGTTCAAAACCCTTCGAATCGACTGCTGTGGTGTGGCAGCCGTGCATGGGCCTACACATAACCTATGCCTATACAGCGCACGCAGTGACCGCTTGCACTGTGTGCGCTTAGCTTGTGTTGTAAGCATGGGAAGCAGTAACCGTAAACCAAACCAAGTACCTGTGAGATCTGTGCAAGAAAAAAAAAAACACACACCCACACACACTTTTTCGGGATAATTCATAAAATCGGTAAACCAAACATCAATTAGGTAGGCTTAGATGTTCAACTAGATCTGATTCAGTGAGACTGAAATGCCTTTTTTACGGCGTTTTCGGCTCGTCAGTTCTGCATGGTAATAAATACGAGAAGATTGTCTCTATTGTCACTAGCTAGCTAGGCCTTCTCGCTCGGGAATTACCATGTTTACGAACGTTATTACTATCAAGGAGGTTCTGGAGAATGGAGTCACAACCGCCTTATTTCCTTTGCTAGATGTTCGAAGCTGCCACTCAAAAATATTTGAAGCATGTGCCAAACATGCTCATTGCATAATCACTGGCTACTTTCAAAGGAAGATATTTCTTTGTGATGGTAATTAATTTTCGCTATCCCTTCTTATAAAAGGTAGTTGGTACAGACATGAGGATGCGCGAATAGAAATTGAGCAAAAAAAAAAAAATCTGAAATAAAGATGAAAAATACTCCACTGGTCATACCCGGTCACTAATCTGATATATCTATCAATAAAGAATTATACTTGAAGATTATTCCATATTAGTTTCATTTGCGGAAACTAAGCGGAAAAATGATAAAACCAGCTTTCTAGGATGGTACAGTTTGAAACATTTTTACATGATACAGCTCTGATTTACACTTATGCGCAAATTTCTGGACCGAATTGTCTTTTGTTTTACATGCTTAATCATTAATTGAAATTCCATTTCATTTAATAAATAGAAAAGCAAAATATAGCCAACATTATGAAAACGTTCAAAATTAATCTTCAGAATGCTCAGCAAGACGGCGGCAAGGAACATCGATCATCAAAGGCACAAGTGAACCTGTGGAATTCCTTCGCACATCAATAGAAATCTGACAACTGTTTGAATAATTACAGCCAGTTGGAACTCCATGTATAAAACCTCCTTGGTACTATCACTGTTAGGCCTACTATCGTTAGATAAGAAGCCCAACGAGAAGAGACAGATCCGTCTGGAACCGAATTTAAGAAGATGACCAATGAATTCTGTATTCCGACCAAGAGTGGCAGAATCACCATCTAGGATCTTTGGTATCAATCATACCGTCGATCAGTAGAACAGGCCTAACGTAAAAGCTAACTTCAGTTCTCACATGTTAGATTGTGCAGGCAGCGAAAGCCGCGACCTGTCGCGAAGACCGAGTTTGTATTGAGCGGCGCTTTCCCTCAAACAATTTCGTTCAAGTTCACATGAGTAATTGGAAAAATTAAGTAAATTATATAATGCACAAGTAATCTAAGTATGTCCGGTAATTTTGATGTAATTTTGTTCTACGCCATTTGAGATGTCTACATGGATATACAAGAAAGTAGGCCCGACATAATCGTCCGTTTGTCCAGCTGTCCCGTCTCGTCGGCCTCAAACCCGACCTTCCGGGGAGCAGGCTAATGCTGATGAAAAATGTACCTTAGCTTAGCCGGGCTGCGGCACCACCGCTTACTTCTGCCGCAAGCACACCGTCTTTCACATCCCCTAAATCCTCCAAATCTCCATCATTTTTGTCGCTGTCATTACTCCTTCTTTCAAGATTACTCTTGTCTTCATCCCCATCGACTTCAAAACTGATGTCGAGATCGTCCAAGGCCTTTTTTGCGTCAATAAAAGTATCAGATTGCTTAGCCCGACCAGACGCTGTTAATACGCTGTGCGAATACAGCGTCTGACCAGCGAGGCAGGCACCTTCAAAGTGGGGAACCACAACACAACTACAAAACTTATGAAAATGTATACTTATTTCATTTAATAATGTACATATTACCAAACGTTACTCACCTTAAGTGCAAGTTTATATTACAGAAGGTTCGTAAGTCCATTGAGAGCCCTCGTGATAATTCCGTGGAACAAAAACATGACACTTTCTGGCGGATTCGGTGACCGTCGCGGTTCATCGTTGCAGAATTCAAAATGGCGCATGCGCTTGAGAACGTATTACAGAACCTATGTACATGTCGTATTGAGTACACATGTACTTTTGCGTGCGTGCGCTATGGAACGCCAAAGGAAACAATACAAAATTCATTTCACTCCAGCCAATATTCATTTCACTTTTAACAAATACATTTCACTCACAAACATTGATTTTACTTTTTATAAAAATACATTTCACTTTTCACAATAATACATTTCACTTTTAAATTAGAATTCATTTCACTTTTCACAAAAATACATTTCACTTTTGCATTAAACTTCATCTCACTTTTCACAAAAATACATTTCACTTTTGAATTAAAATTCATTTCACTTTTCACAAAAATACATTTCACTTTTACATAAAGATTCATTTCACTTTTCATAAAAATACATTTCACTTTTAGATACAAATTCATTTCACTTTTAGATACAAATTCATTTCACTCTTCACAAAAATACATTTCACTTTGGCGTACCATATCACTCAGACGAAACCATTTCACTGCGCTAAAACCATTTCACTCTGATAAAACCATTTCACTCTGATACAAAAAAAATACGTTCCTCTTTTTTCCCGGCCAAAAGGTGGCGCCAGTCTGAGAGGAGTCACAGTGCCATGGCACTTTGTTAGCACTGAGCCGAGGTGAGTAGCCGGCCAGCTGGCCGGCTGGCTATGCATGCAGTACCTAGTAGCCAGTCAGTCGGCAAGCCCGAAAAAACCCGTCTAGAATATCCAAGTCCTCGCACGCGAGTTGACCCCGCAAGTCATAGAGAGCGCGATTGGAGAATCGTTTTGAAATGCTCATATCTTGGTCACTGAATTACGTTTTCACATGATTTTTCTTTTATTTGATAGGTAAAGGTTAAAACTTTGATGCTTCCTTGTTGATTTTTCCAAGAACGACATGAAAGAGTATCAACTTCGTGGCTAACTAATTGCAGATGTTCCGGTAATAATGGATACAGATATTCTTCTAAAATTCTCCTAAAAGTCTTCTTTTTCATCGTAAAGCACCAACAAAAGTTATATCATGTAAAAGGAAATTTATTCAGCTTTAAGATGATACCTAAAAGTGTAATGTGATGATTTGTAGATGGGTCAGCAGCCAGCTGATATCATAGGGATGTCATTCCTTTTTTTTCTCGGCACGAAATCGCGAAGTACTGTACTGTCCCACATATAGAAATTGACGTGTGTCTTCGATGCCTTTGTACGTGTGTGTTACTGTATGAGCGACCCCAGCGTAAATACACGTGGTCAGTTTCGAGCGTCTGGCTGTGATATACTGTACTTGTGTATGTCATTAGACATTACGTACTAATAGTCTACAGCCTCTTGCTGGGCCTCCCTCTCTCTCTCTCTCTCCCTCTCTTTTTTGATTATATGTCTTGTTCTTGTTATTCATAATACAATGTATGTTTGTTTTGTTTGCTTTTGTCCACCCTTCTGATTTCGTCAACAGGAAGTGTCTGATTCTCAGTTTCATTCTGCCATCAATCATTCACATCACTCTCTCTCAATTCAAAGCATCCTAAGCATCCACTCAAATACATTATAACCACTACTTATACTGTTCACTCCGCTAAAGTGAACACAGTTACATTATATCGAAATTCCGCTTACATTATCCACCTTTTTTTTTTACATGCTTGGTTATAACAACATTTTGATATAACAAAAGAAAGCTGTTGATCCCAAGGACTTCACTACATTACTTCACTCTATTACTATAGGCCTACCTAACTAGGCAGAGAAATTTACATACATTATTGCACGTGCCATTCTCATCAATTAAGAAAATACCTTTTTTTTTCATTAATAACAACAGAGAAAGGAGCACAATCCACAAGTTTTTTTTCTTTATAAATGTATATACATCTCCATATAGATATAGATATATTTATTTATTACATGTAAGTGTTGAAAGAACTACATTGCAGTTAAGTTTCAAGGTATCCACCAATCTTCATGACAATGTATCACACACAATAAAAAAAAAATACCTAAAGTAAGAGCTGCATAAGCAGTCTACAGTTTTATCTACTTTTTAGCAGTATAGTCAAATGCAGTCTTAGATCATTTTATTTTTTTTTTATTTATAACTCTCATTTATTTATTCATCCATTTATTAATTATTTTTAATTTTTTGGTGGTGGTATTGGACTCAGTCTCCAGCCAAGTGGCATGTAAGAGACCTGCGAAAGGTACAACTGTCAGCGGTCTTGTGAGTACATGTAGGAACGCGAGTAGGATCAGTCTGTCTTGACTACAACAGTGATGTACAGTTAACATTTCCAAAAAAAAAAATCTTCTGGTGAAACTCAGTAATAAGACAAGAGCAAATGAATGTACCAGGTAGTTTGAACAATTGCAGAGCTACATTGTATGGAGCAGATCTGTACAAATAAAATGCCGGCAAATTTGACACTGGCAATAAACAAACTATACTGATACCGATGTTGCACAAACATGAAACAGTTGTGAATATGGCTTGAATGTTATGTAAGTGAATAAAATCAAGCAAGAATACCACAAATGTTTTGAGGCAATACTCTGTAAATTACATGCCATCTACACTTTTGTCAAGGTTTCACTCAAATGATACATGTACAGAGATAACTTCATTAATAGTTCAAACTGTATGAATGTTTGAGGGTGTACAAATGCCCTTGAGTACTCTGAAGGCAGGTACACATACGTGTATCTACTATAGTATTCACATCGCCAAGGTTTCACACACATGAATAGAGGGTGACAGTAAACTGGCAGCTGCAAGAGCAATTTGAAGGTGTACATGTATACATAATTATGAAGTGTACTTACTGGAAACAAAATGAAACATGTACAAAATATATAAACTTCGACAGTCCAAACAGCAGAGAATGTTTTGAAGGTGTACATATGCCCTTAAATACTTTGAAGGCAAGTACAATGTATCTATTGGTCACACTGCCAATGTTTCAAACACATGAACTGGCAGCTGCATCAACAATTCAGAAGTGTACATACTACATATGAAGCAGGGGCGGATCCAGGAATTCCGTAAAGAGGGGAAGCGTTTACAAAATTAAAGGGGGGTGCATGCACCCCTCCCCCCATTTTTTTCTTTTAATTTCTTTTGTTTAAACAAAAAATAAAGGGGGGCATGAGCCAGTTGCGGTCCTAACTGGATCCGCCAACGTATGAAGTACACTTACTGGAAACTAAACAGATAAAAAATTTAAAGTAACTTTAAAACATCAATATTACTGGAAATCAAAGCAGACAGATTAGATTTGGCCTTATAGCATCTTGCAAAACATCTATGTGAAGAAATCTTTCATTCCCAACTTTAGCATTGACTGTATATAATCTTATCTGAAATGTCAAAAGGCAAACTAATCATCCCAACATCTCTGTCAACTGAATACACATGTACACGTATCAGTACATGTACACAAGCAGTATCATACACATTTAAAATATCTGTGTGTCACTCTCTTCATGGTTATGACCGAGTGAATGATACAAATGTGTATTCGAACCCCTTACCAGTAACAACACTCGACAACCCCGGGGTAGACTACAGGCCAACATGAAACCCCCCAGGTGTTATAAAATCTGCTCATCTTACAAATTGTACCTTTCACAAGGTCCACAATTTTTCTTTATAGGTATCTAATAAGAGCATGCCCGTTCAATGCGAACATGTTCAAAATTTTGGTTGATTTGGTGGAAGTACTAATGTAATGAATCATCTATCTAACTGTTGTGTCAAAATCTTCATCTTCCTTATCTCTTCTTGACCGTTCAATTCCTTTTGGTGACATACCTAGTGTATCTTCCTGATCGAACAGAATTCTTACGTCTTTGAAACCTCTTCTGAAATGGGTCACAACCAAAATATTAGCAATAAAACATGCATACATGTACTAACTAAACCTCTTATAGTGCTTCAGTGATGATGTACAAATTAAATTCATACCTTCAGCAACAAGACATGCCCCTGTCGAGTAATGGCTGTACGTCCAGATACTACTTCATACTGTACAATGTACTTGCTTCCATAACATTTATCAAGAATATCATGAAGGATAATATTTAGTTTAATCAGGGCTCATTATTCTGCCATCTGTACAAACTCCAAAGTAATTTAAATGCACATAATTTAACATATACTATCTTGCATAGTTCCACACACTGATGTATCTGTAATGGTCGAACTTCACATTTACTACAACAACCGTGCTTTTCAAAGAATATACATGTACATCCTCTTTACTAAAAATGTTACCGTAAAGATGAATGAAGTTGATATACAGTAACATACTGTAATATGTTACAATTGTATATCAACTTCATTCTTCCTATTGTATCATTTCACATATTTAGCACCTTTCTGAGGTAGGTTATCATGATCACATACTGCTCTAGGTTTTTCAATGAAATGAAAAAGTTGACAGGTGTACTAATCAGTTGTTTCTATTCTTGTGAGGAAGTCACTCAGCGCTTGCAAAACAGCAGTGCTCTCCTTGATAAAAATCTGTCAGAGATTGAATGGTACGTGTGTTCCAAGAAAACAAAATACACTACGCAATTATGAACAGAAATACTGGACGATCTTCGATCGTATAAACAGTGGTTTTATTCGTGATTGTCGTCAGTAGTGCCAGACACAGATCAGTATTATAATGAACACTAGTTGGCGCTATTGCGCTTTAACCATCAGTAATTACATGTACATGTCTACATAACAATATACTGGCGTAATCACTTCTTTCTTTCTGTCGATCGAAATAATAAATAAAACAATTCAACTTCGTTTAAAACTTCAAAACGAATCGAGTAAGGTATGACCACTTGTATACTCAAACATCCTAACAAACTTAAATTAAAACTGCCTGATGAACACAACTAAATCGTTTTACGATATAACACTTTCACCTATAGACATAAAGATCTGTTTGAGCTAACTCCAGACCAAAAGGAACAGCTAAAACTGTACAGCCTTGTACCACATCCTCTCCCAAAACTACGAGCAACTTATGTTGTCACTACACATATAAACCGAAACCTAACTTATAAACTTTCCTTTCGTATCATGAATCGAAAAACATATACATTCTACATGTTAACAAACGATATCCAAAACCTTGCAGTAACCCTACTGCTTACTGCATCTTTCCAGTCTCAAACAGTAAGGTAACGAAAAACTTACATATATACTAGGCACGTTGGGAAGACAATAACCAAAACCCTGCAGTAACACAGCAGCGTACTCATCTTACAGAATTAAATAAAAGGTTGAAAATTATACAAAACAATTTTAGATATCACTGACACAGAGCATGGGATGCTGGTAGACGCAGACTATAAACTTGACCGATCGGAAATATCGGAACATATGCTGAGGTATGTGGACATAGTACGAACGAGGTGTGGACATAGTACGAACAAGTACGTACAATTACAATATAGTATTTAACATTCATAAACACAATGGCTAATGTGTGATGAAATGTAAACTATCTGCAGAACAGATGCTATAGATACCACACTGAGGCCCATGACATTGAAGGAGGGCATGTATCACATGAAAATTATGGCCAGCATGCCAGAAGGCTCTTGTCTTGCCTCAGCATATAATGACAAAACAGATTGGTGAATTAACAAAGCTGTCACATTTATATGCAATATAATATCTACAACAACAGAAAAAACTTAAAATGCATAACTACACATGAGAAAAGGCATGTATTACCATGCTGCTGTACAGAGAGCCTAACATACAACAGCATTACTGACCTTTTGAAAGTAAATAGCAGAATACTGTAATATGTACAGATGTACTCTACAACATGAGAAACACCAGAGCATAGATCTATTTGAGGACATAGTCAGTGAGATAAGATGGAATACGGTGGCTATGTTGAGGATATCGCCTGTCAGGGGAGGGCATAGCTAGAGTACCGGAAGGCACTGACGGAGCTGACAGAGATACAGGTTCATCGTGTGGAGTGGAAAGCTCATGTGGGATATCAGGAGGTTCGGGGGGTCTGGGTTCAGGGGGCACCGTCATGACATCAGGGGAATTCAAAGGGGGTATACAGTCATTAAACGCTGTCGAGAAATCAGGAGGATCTGGCATGGAATGGGAATGGTCCGTCGTCACGGTGAGGGGCTGAGCACTCTCGTCATCACACTCCTGAGGCTGATACTGCTGTGACGGTAGAGGAGGAAAGTCTGAAGGAACTTTCAGACAATCGGAACGTCGCACACGATATGAAGTAGAACGTAGCTGGTTGCCGATAAACTTGCGGATATTGCACCACTCATTCTCAACAGTACAAACGAGGTAGCGATGTCGAGACTGGGTCTTGGATCGGTCTGTTTGAAGATAGACGAGATCACCAACCTGAATGTCAGTGTCTGGCAAGGGGGGTGGACGTGTGGGAGCCTTCGACTTGACGCTAGGACCATGATTAGCAAGACGTCTGTTGTGCTGAGCTATGATGACGTCCTTGTCATTCACAGGAATTTGCTCACTTGTGAATTGATCACGTTGAGTCCACAATTCCCGAGCAGAGAGGCCGTTACCACGGAGTCGACTGTTGAGGCGGTTCGTAGCTAAGGCTAGTGCAAGGGGGGTAACCGGGCCACCATTGGGGTCGTCACGAAGGAGCTCATCCTCTAGCTCACGAACAGCTTTTTCAGAGACGGGATTCTTGTTAACATTTTTTGTATGACCTAGCTCTATTGTAATCCCCTGCCTATGGAGGACCTGATCATCTCGGAGGGCTGCAAAACCTGGGGCTGAATCTGTGCGCACTACAGCAAGAGGACCCTCTAGTGGCCGGAGAGGTGGGCATAACTGGAGTAGAGCATCACGCAGGGTCTCAGTGCGTTCATCATGTATAAGGAGACTTGAAGTATATGATGTGACGGTCTCTCTGAGGACAAAGATGAGCTGTCGAGCGCGTTTTATGACATCTGCCCCGAAGGATACACCCACTACGCTTGGCGGATCACATGTGGTCTGGGGTGTTGCAGCATGAGGGACATTCCGAAGAGAAAGACAGCCATGGCAACCCTGGGTGACTTGATGGATAGCTGCATCTAGGTCCAAGGCAAAAAAATAGCGAGAAACCACCTGTCTGAGCTGGTGTGGGGTAGGATGGCTCAGTTGGAGATGGAGAGCAGTAAGGATGCCAGGAAGCACCTTGCGGGGAATGACAATACGCTCTTGCCGTGGCTGAAACGCACGTTCCTGCCGGACGACAAGAAGGCCATCCCCAGCTATAGTAGCAACATGGAGATAGCGCTTCACATCACGAATATCCGTCAGCTTCTTCGACGGGCGGGTACCCTGCTTGAGGTGAGCATGCGTACGGCGGAGGTCTGGACACTCTGACTGAATCCGCCCCCATGCGTTGCGGGATGTAAATGGAATGCGTGTACGGCCAGAAAGAACATCTTCTATGGTACTGCGATGAACAGCAGCACCCTCCAACTGGGTGATAAACGAGCACACTTGACACTTGGACTCATGGCAGGGAGGAGCGTTTCTACTGGCAAAGTCTGCAGGGACATTTGCAGAGCCAGCCAGATGGCGAATAGACACCTGGTATCGGCTCACAGTTGTTAGGAATGTGGAAACCCTTGGACTAGCTGAAAACTCTCCACGACACAGCTTTTCATATGCTTGAACACATGGTTTGCTGTCAGAGAGGATACACACAGGGTGACGTGATTGAATGATATACGGGCTGAAATGTTTGGTGGCGGTGGCAATAGACAGCGCCTCAACCTCACAGGGGAGCCAGGTAACCTGGCGACCATGCAGCTTAGCGCTAAAGAAGCCAGCAACAAGAGGCTTCTGATCTCGTGTCACGTACATTGTTGCACCAAGGCCATGTTTTTTGACAGCCCCATCTGTGACGATCCACAACTGGTCAGAGGGGCGTGGGAGTGTGATGGTTCGTGAGGACTGAATGGCAGTCTGAGCCTTGGTGAAGGCATCATGCAACTCATCTGTCCAGTGGATACGGTCTTGTGATTTGAAGCCAGCAATGGAGTCATCAAGGGGGCTCAAGTATGCAGCACAACTGGGGAGCACACGAGCAAGCATCTTGTACGCACCAATGAAAGATCTCATACCTTTCACTGTAGTGGGAGGAGAGCAGGTTGACAATGTTGACATCCTGTGTGGACTTGCGCGAAGGGTTCCTTCCGACCATATCCACCCTAGGATAGTGGTAGTCTTGGGACATACTGTAGTCTTGGTCGGGGATAGGTGGAGGCCATTGGCAGCAAGGGCCTGTAGCACCCGAGACCAATTCTGTAACAGGGCTTGCGGTGTGTCAGCACCACAGTACAAGTCATCTGCCAACTTGACAACGATACCTTCAACCAACAAGTCCCCAAGTACTCGACACATCAATTCCTCCAAGGCAGTCTCAGAACCTGGCATTCCCATTGCACAACGGGTATAGACACGAATACCTCGGAAGGGTGTAGCCACACTACAGTATTTCATTGACTCTTGGGAGAGAGGTATTTGATAGAAAGCGCTGGCAAGGTCGGATGCCACAAGATATTTCCACTGACCAATCTTACGTAATGTGGAATCAACATCTGGTAAGACTGAAGGCTGGGGCTTGGAATAGCGACCCACATCAGCGAAAGCTGTGACCAACCGGTGACCTCCACTGGGTTTCTTGACCAGGAAAGACGGGTTGACGTACTCGACAGTGACGCCAATATCCTCAGGCCGTGCAAAAATGCCAAGTTTCTCGAGGTCATCAAACTTTTCCTGCAACTCAACAAGCTTGTCACGGGAATACAACGGGAGTCTGCCCTTACGCTGAGGTGGTTGCACTGGGCCCATGTTCACAACAGCCTGGAATGGTCCGGACGCACCATTATAGCCCTTGAATGATGAAGTGAACACTCCATCATATCTAGAGTGAAGTGCCTGGAAGGCGCGCCTTGTCTGAGAGGGGAGAACCCCATCTGGATCAACAGCCACTGACTCAAAAGATCGGCTTGTGGATCGATTCCCAGGAGGCTGGGCAGATTTTGCCTGCTGATCAGACATAGGTGATTGCAACTGCTCTGTATCTTCCATGCCCATGGGGTTGACCTGGCACAAATGGGAATGGCGGCGAATAACGCAGGGAGCATCAGATAGATTGGGAATGCGGATCCTACCGGCTATGCTGGGGACCACTTGGGGAACCGGGAAGCAATCCTGCAAGGGGGAGGTAGGAGGGGAGTCTGCGCGCGGCTCTACAGCAAGGATCTCATCAGACTCAAACTGGGAAGGCAACTCAAGCTCAAGGAACTCCCCTGGCCAGAGAGTTGTGGTTGTTGCAGGAGCACGGAGAACGTGTGCACGTCGCACAGCATGACCAACTTTGGACTTTCCAGTGGAACCGTACACATACACTGTGCCATCATCCAGTGTAATCTGGCGCTTAGCGGGTCGAAGAGCTACATCATTGCGCTCCATAAATGGAGTCCCAGCGAGGACCTCAACATCGAGATTCTCCACAACTAAGCCCTCAAAATGGAAGACATGTCGATCACGAGAAAAGGTGAGACGAGTTTCACCAACAACCTCCAAGGGGGACGAGCCATCAGCTTGGCGAGCTGACTGGGATGTGGGAGTCACAGTACAACCGAGGGCATATGCTGTGGAGGCACGCAGCATGTTTCCTGTAGCACCACTATCAACAGTGATACGGACAGCATGATGCTTGTAAAAGGCATCAAAGTAAGGGGACTGACGCACTTGCACACGGAGTGTAGTGGAGGGTTCCTCACCATCGACACCAGAGTGGGTACCTGGATCAACCTGAAAATCCTGGGGGTCAATGCTATCGGCAAGTATCTCATCATTGTCAAAAATCTTTGCGACTTGGCGGGCTTTAGCCATGTACTGCCTATCAGAGTCAGGGAGATAGGGACACACACTGAGAAAGTGACTGCTAGGGCGACCAGCCTGAAGGCAGAGGGGGCAGGACTTAGCAGGCTTGGCACGGGATCGACTTTGAAATTGCGGTTGGGGACGCCTAGGAGTAGACTGACTACGACTGCGCGGGGGAAAGGCAGCAGCACGCATGGCTCTAGAACATTCAACTGACTCGAGGAGACTGGTAAGGGCTTGAGAAATCTCAGGCTTGAGAGAAGCCAGGGTACGTGACCGGAGATCTGTACCATATCTTTGCTTGACTATTTGTGGGAGATCAGGATGTAACAACTGGAGCCAATGCAGCACTATGAAGTTTTCGATAGTTGGCGTAAGCTCCTCATCTTCCTTGATGGGCTCACCGTGGTGAGTGATTCCCCCACCTGAGGTCAGAAGGTTATCCTCTACAAAGGCAAGTATCCTTTGATACAGGTCTTCAGGTCTTTCATCAGTTTCTAACTTGATGTCAGAAAAATCAATGAAATGAGCTCCTGTTGAATGAAAGCCATAGTGAAGGCGAATTGTTGACCAAATGTCATTGAGTGAGGTAGAATTGCGCACTATGCAGTTCCTGGCAATCACAGGACAGAAATTTGCAATCTGGCCAAGCATGAGATCAAGCATGACAGCCTTTTGTTGAGCCGTCTTGCGAGATTCTGAGGGGACAGAGCTATTGTCATCAAGGAAACCTCTATTTGGATTTGCCTTTGTCTTTTTTGACCATGTCACTGACTCACCGAGAAACGGTGCAAAGTGGGGATCTAGGTTTAGAGTGTACAGGAGATTCTGTCTCCAACTTTCGAATGAGGTGATAGTCTCTATCTTGCCCAGGCACCATTGTTTGGGCACCTTGGGCATAGCACACGCCATTTTAGATGTGTGGGACTGTACACTACTGGCCAACTACAAAGGTACGTGATAACTATAAGTCCTTGTAAAAACTTACGTTTACAGTGGACCTGGCTGTTTATTTCCAGCAAAACTCCTCTCAGAGGCGGGCAAGATTTCACTTAGGCTGTGGGTAGTGATCCAGCGCTGCCACCACGCAATTATGAACAGAAATACTGGACGATCTTCGATCGTATAAACAGTGGTTTTATTCGTGATTGTCGTCAGTAGTGCCAGACACAGATCAGTATTATAATGAACACTAGTTGGCGCTATTGCGCTTTAACCATCAGTAATTACATGTACATGTCTACATAACAATATACTGGCGCTATAGAACTGACAGTGTAGATCTTCTCGTTTATGTCATGCAGATTTTCCTGGAGGCCACAGAGAAGAGAATCACCTTAGATATGCATGTTCCATCGGTGTGATGTCAGGTACTGGGGATACCTACATATACAATGTGACACAAATAGAGAAAATTAATCATAGATGATATTATAAACCATTATTCACAATAACATGTCCGAAAACATTATGCTGGAGTAAACCCCAATTCAAGCAGAGAGAAACTACAGACATGCACTGTACTATGGTAAACATATGAAGAGTCTGTTCGCAAAAACCGATAAGTCCATTTTTGAAGATTTTCAAGTACGGTCTCTGTCATTAAGTACAATATAACACCTTTTAAATGAGATATTGGTCACTAAAGCTATGGTCAAAAGAAGCAAAAATTTTCTTAGTATTCTCTTTATTTTTCCTGACCTTTAATCGCAAATATCTCCATTTGGCAAATATGGACTTATCAGTTTTTGCGAACAAACTCTTCAGATTATTCTGAGAATAATTGCATTCATTCAGACATCCTCGTAAACTTTATTGTTACAAATTGTAGATGCGGAAGAATAATAATACATCTCTATATTTATTGACAACCTGTATACCAACTTGAAAAATTCAAATAGCCTGGTACTCTATTAGTGTTAACATTGCAGCCGGGTCAACTCTTAAACATGTCATGAAAATTATGTTTACATCAAATACTAGAATCGCTCTTGTGCCTTCTTTCTCCATGCGAAAGAAAAAAACTACTACTAATAATAATATTGAATCTATACTGTTCTTGTTTGTATTAAGTGATGAGTAGGTGCCTAAATCATATAATAATTAACTACTAAGAAATGAAGACTAAGACCCTGTTTATCATAGACAGCATACACATTGTACACTGTACAATTTTTGTGAATAAGTTGTAAATTCAAATTTACAAATTGCCATCGCCACACACAATTGTAGGCCTACCGCAACCGGCCTACACTGACTCACTGTACACAACACACGATATCACAAAGTTCCAATTGAGCGAATGAACAACGCTAATTTCAATATATGGGACTGACCCTGCACCTCCGCAGAGATCGTTCGGTACGGTCCGAAAAAGTCCCCTTCCGCACTAGATGCGATCGCGTGACCTTCCGGAGGACTAGAATATATTTTTTGGCCTCTAAAAATGCAATCTTCAGGCCTAATTTTTAACAAGTTATGCTTCTAGGGCACCGTCGATCTTGGTATCTGCGTAAAGCACGAAGTATTGCCGACCTGATGAACAAAAAGTCACATCAATCCCATTTTTAGATGGGTCAGCAGCCAGCTATAAACACGGGAATGTTTTGAAAGAGGAAAAATACTATGTCAACTTCGAGATACTATTTAAACGGCAAAAAAATACTCATTTTGAACCGGAAAAAATAGCATGTCGATCACAAGAAGTCACACATCAAACTTACCCCACAACATCGCCGTTGAAAAGCGTTGTAAAACACACGTTAATTATTCAGCAAGTCGGGCGTAGATTCAATTCTCGATGTAGTATGCATGTAACGGCACGAGCGTGCATGTGAGTGAGGCCGAGGCGAGGACCGTCGACTAGACTGCTAGCTCGCCTCGCGTCGCTTCGCTTCCGCGCCAGCGTTAGCGCGCTAAATCTAGGTACTGCATAGCCAGCCGGCCAGCTGGCCGGCCACTCACCTCAGCTCAGTGCTAAGTGCCATGGCACTGTGACTCCTCTCAGACTGGCGCCACCTTTTGGCCGGGAAAAAAGAGGAACGTATTTTTTTTTTGTATCAGAGTGAAATGGTTTTATCAGAGTGAAATGGTTTTAGCGCAGTGAAATGGTTTCGTCTGAGTGATATGGTACGCCAAAGTGAAATGTATTTTTGTGAAGAGTGAAATGAATTTGTATTTAAAAGTGAAATGTATTTTTGTGAAAAGTGAAATGGATCTTTATGTAAAAGTGAAATGTATTTTTGTGAAAAGTGAAATGAATCTTTATGTAAAAGTAAAATGTATTTTTGTGAAAAGTGAAATGAATTTTAATTCAAAAGTGAAATGTATTTTTGTGAAAAGTGAGATGAAGTTTTATTCAAAAGTGAAATGTATTTTTGTGAAAAGTGAAATGAATTTTAATTTAAAAGTGAAATGTATTATTGTGAAAAGTGAAATGTATTTTTATAAAAAGTAAAATCAATGTTTGTGAGTGAAATGTATTTGTTTAAAGTGAAATGAATATTGGCTGGAGTGAAATGAATTTTGTATTGTTTCCTTAATGGCGTTCCATAGTGCGCTGCTTGAGTGTATGTAGCAGCACGGTCGACAGCGCGACCTGCATTCAGATCATGTGCATGTGACCTCCGGACATTCGAAATGGCCTGGCGTGAAAGACGATGTACCGTTCGCGAGGCGTTCACACATGCTGCATATAACCATCATTTTAGGTAAGTGGTTAATTCAAATTTCAATATTGATAGCATAGATATAAAGTCTATTATTTTGTTCGTCCGATGAGTTTGAGGTGACAAAAATGATCTAAAGTATCAAAATTCAATCCGATCGCATGGCGATCGCTGACGTCTCTTCGTGTTTGTTGCTCCGCTGGTACAGCCCTGTCGCTACTTACAGCGACTGGGCTGTGTATAGTCACAGATTGCTTGAACTTCGATTCACCGTGACTGAAAATGCATGCAAACTCATATGCAAACAGCCGGCGCGTTTACGCCAGGGGAATGTGTCATTCAACGTGTGACGTCATCAAGTAAGTGGCTGAATTCTAGACGAATTCCGAGGCCGTGAGTGAGGGGAAATCGACCCATTTTGTAGCCTTTCCGGAACAATTTTTGTTCAATGTTAGACTAAGAAATGTAAAAATTCGTATTCAGTATAACTTCTTGTCTTGATTTATAACACAATTTTCCTGAAAAAGAGTCAACAGGTAGTGGGTTTAAAATAGCCAGCCATCGCCGCGGCGGCACGGTTGCTGTGCGTTGGATAGGGCATGGCCGTCGATCGAATCGTGAATTCGGAATGGATTGACGATTGACCAAACCAGGACGTCGAGGTAGGAAAGAGAATAAAAGCTCTTCTTCGAAGGCGTGTACGTTTGGACACTTAAGATTGTGAGTTAATAAAATATGGAAACCATTTTGAGGTTTAGAGAACCACCCTGTTCCGAAATTAAAAGTAGATTCTACCCAATCCTAGATCTAACGTTAGTCTTAGAATTGTAGTCTATAGATATCAATAGGCCCTAAGATCTTGGTTCTCTAGTCTAGACCTGGATCGACCTCAGGCATTACCCTCTAGACCCCCTACATAAACTTCTTCAGGTTATTTTCATCGTAAATGATAGGTGTAGATGTTGCTAACAAGCCCTAGATCTAGTTAGTTCATAATGTGCATTACATTGCTTTGGGTATAGATCTACCAACAAAGGCAATTTTTACTGTGCTGTTTTCTTCTGGGCTTATCACTCAGGCTAGAACAATGTCATCCTTCGGATACTCAGCGGTTGATAGGCTAGGCGCAGGCCTAAACCAAGTCCTAGGCCTACCAGGACTTATACTACTACATTACTATACTATACTATAGACTAGCGTATCTCGTGTGTACACACGGCTAGCCGCTAGCTGTATCCCGCCACTCGTTTTATGACATTGATCCATATTATAAAATGGGTTCAAGAATGTAGCCAATTGGAAGCGCAGAAATGAGTCACGTGTGCTTGTATTAATTTCTCACTAACATCCACGGCCGACGTCACAATGTTTGCACTAGCAATGCTGCCGGCCGGCCTTTCTTGTGTGCATAACATGTGTGGCGTACGTATAAGAGTATACGTACGCCACACAGGCTAGAACAATGTCATCCTTCGGATACTCAGCGGTTGATGGGCTAGGCGCAGGCCTAAACTAAGTCCTAAGCCTACCAGGACTTATACTACTACATTCTGTACTATAGACTATTGCGTATCTCGTGTGTACACACGGCTAGCCGCTAGCTGTATCCCGCCACTCGTTTTATGACATTGATCCATATTATAAAATGGGTTCAAGAATGTAGCCAATTGGAAGCGCTGAAATGAGTCACGTGTGCTTGTATTAATTTCTCACTAACATCCACGGCCGACATCACAATGTTTGCACTAGCAATGCTGCCGGCCGGCCTTTCTTGTGTGCATAACATGTGTGGCGTACGTATACTCTTATACGTACAGTACTTGTGCGGGATTTCCGAGTGCGACGTGTTTGGGACGAACATCTTCGGACATCTTGATCCACAAAGGTACGTGAAAAATGTTGTTAGTTTTCGACCCATTTTATAAAACAAATGATGCACGGGATTATTTCGTGGCGTTAGTGGAGATGCAGCTCTCGGGTATTTACAATGTAGTGCAACATGCAACATCACAATTGTAAATACCCTCGAGTGCGCTACGCCTCCAATAACGCACTCTATCCTGTGCATCATTTGTACAACAACGCACGCTCTGAGTGCCATGGTACACATACGCTGCCTTGCCAGTCATCGTTAGACTCGATTTAAACTCGAAATTAACCTCCTCCTGGGTAGGTATGATTTAAACCCGATTAAGACCACAGTTGGACTTACGACGTTTCGATATCAGATATTCAGACACAGCACCCCGTTATACGATAACCGTATCAGAGCATTCAGACCTAGAGCACAAGCGATATTTCTTGAGTAGACGTGATTCTCTTCCATACGCAGTACGTAATTTACGCAGGCTTTGCGCATGCTATGAGCATGCGAAGAAACACGCACCAAGTCGACCTATTTATAACTCGCATCGTCTGAGTTTTTCACAACGCGTTCTGGGCTATTTCTACGTCCGCTCAATTTACGACGCAGAGAGCTACTTGATGCACCGATCATATGGGGGCGCCATTTTATTTTTAAAGGTTGCGTCTTAGCGTTATCTAAAGCTACTTTTCAGCACGACGCAGGGAAGAGGAGAACGCCCAGTGCAAGCGTCGTCTCAAACGTCCGCGCGTCAAAATCTAAAGCTCCGTATTGATTTGAAACGACGCTGAAATCATTGTGTCGATTTGACCGAAAGAACGGGCTGTATCTGGTCGTCGGGGAATGTTCCGCGGAGACTGCGTCTGGCTTCACGGATCCCCTCTTTGAACAGACCGAAGTCAATGATTCCGGCTCCTGTGTGGAGCAGTCGCACACAGATCAAACGTTACGATAAACCAAAATTCAACAAGTTTGACATGACATGACACATTATGCAGCAATATTTGGGGTAAATTTCTCACATTGTGCAATCGAAATACTCACAGTAGGTAGGTTATAAAGCAGAAATTTTGTCCATATCGCAACATCGCCATTCGCTAGCTGTAAGTCGCCATTTTGAATCTGTAAGCCAATCACATGCGAGGTACGTGTTTTAGTAAAAAGAACACGTAGAAACTACCTCGCATGTGATTGGCTAACGGAATCATACTGTATGTTTCTGCAGTTTGAACGTGACGACGCGACGGGCTGGTTGATGTGTGTTTTACGTTGAAAATTCTACCAAAATGTTGGATTATTCATTAATCTGGTTAGTGTAGTGCATTCTTGAAATTTTGATTTTGCTATGCAAGCTTGAATTTGCTGACCTTCGGCCGTGAATTAGACGCAATCGAGAAGGGTGAGGTACCTCACCCAATTTTCCATAGAGACAGTGGTTAAGAACATCCACACAGCGATGGGTACTAATACTTTCCGTCTGTCTACGGAGGAGAGCGATAACGTCAAAAATATAAAAGACTCCTCCGGACAGACGGATCTTTCTGTCTATGTTTCGATATAGGCACCTACGACGTATATTGATACGACGTTTCCATATAAGAGCATTCAGACACAAAAAAAAAACGTCCTGTATCCATACGTCGTATATCCATACGAGAACTCTCTAATCTGAACGGGGGAGAGGGTATGTCCATACGAGAACTCTGAAAGGGGGGTTAGATGTGATAATCATGGCTAGCGATAATTTTCGAGAGGTAGTGGGTAGCAGCAGCCTGTTGATTTACGTGCTTTAAATCTATAGGTTTTGTCAAGTTAAAGTTTCTAAGAACGATGATATTGATGTTATGTGGCTGTTATGAAATTATTATTCTTATTGCTAGACATTTATTTCATACTTCAATAGATTAACGATTGATGCTTGAAAATTATTTAGATCAGTCGCTTTCGGATGTCAGTATTTGATATCAAAACGATGCTTCAGTAACTTATGTCTAGGATAGTACCGACATTTATTTGTCAGATGTATCGGAAGAAAAAAAAATGTATGATCGAATTAGATTGAATTACACTAAAGGGTTTGTACAGTTCTGATTTAGGTGAGGATTTAGCTTTTAACGTTTTGCGAGATATTCAGAAACCGCTCTATAAGATGTCAAAGAGCATGCAATTCTAAGGGGTATCAAAAGTTTATTCGATGAAAATCGGTTTCGAAATGGATGAGATATCCAAAAACAAGGTGAAACAAAGAGATCCTAATAAAGGGCGTGGCATGTCGCCTTTTATTATTATTATTTTTTGGATATGTCAGCCATTTGAAAACCAATTTTCATCAAATAAACTTTTGATACCCCTTAGAATTGAATCCTTCTTTAAATTACACACTCTTTCATATTCCATAAGAGGTTTCTCATTATCTCACTTAGGAATGTTCAAAACATGAATCCCTACCTCAACCAGAACTGTAAAACATACAACTGTAGTTCATGATTTTACTCTACATGTGTCTACTGTGGCGCAATAGGGATGTTATCCTGTCGGAGACTGCGCGTGCCAAGCGATGACCATGACAACTCTCCATTTGAATATCTAACTCTATCTAGCTCTCTCTTTTTACCGCTGCTGCGACCCTATTAGTAGAGGTCGAAACAGGCACCCTGATAGATTCAGGTACATGATAGGCCCTACGGGTGAAAATGGCTACCTCCTTCCCACTAATCGCATAATTTTTGACACCTATCTAGATCATTTTTTTTTCAAGCATGTTGTTTATACAATGCGGCAAAAAAAAAACAAAGAAAGAAAGAAAGAAAGAAACAAACACACGAATGAACAACGACAACAACAACAACAAAATACATTTTGGCGGTACAGACATGTTTGGATCTAATGCCAATCGTAACAAGTCAAAGAGTCTTTTGGTAAAATTTCAATTAACCCTGAAGTTTATTTCGATAAAGAGATTAAGCCACTCCATGATTCAACTGATTTTAACAAATGGAGTAAACACCTGACAGAAGCATCATACTATAATTTGAGCAACGTTTGTCTGTTTGTTCCTCTACTCCTCCCAGGTCCTTGGTCCGATCTCCATCAAACTTAGTGGGTGGATGCAAGTTGACCGCGAAATTGCCCTTAAGGGGTTCATTTTTGAAAAGGTCAAGGTCACTGGGGTCAAAGGTCAAATAACTAATCTTCGTCAGCTGCAATAATCAAACACCCGATAGTGGGCGCTATGTAGGCCTACTAATATGGGGATTCCCCCAGAAATTTAATCAGACACCCGATAGAGGGCGCTATGTAGGCCTACTTATATGGAGATTCCCAGGTGTACGCCTACTTATGCTTCCAGCGAGTTTGGCCAAGATTGGACCGGACCTCCGTTGACCCAGTGACCTTGACCATTTCTGGGTGAATCCCCATAGAGAATTTCTGGCACTCCACGGGTACATTGACTAGTACCATGAAATTCGGCTATGAGAAGAAACGGCTATTGAAATAAAGCGAAAGATTATCAGATCATGTGGTGCTGAGTGATGGAACACGTGACATGAGTTTTTATTGTCTGTTATTTTTTAATAGAAATTTGTATTTCACTGGCACACAAGGAAAAATACATTGTGCGAATGAATTAAAGGAACTCATACAAAATGTATGTACAGTCATGACGGTTGTAAATAAATACATGCATACATACACAAAATTTTCCACTGTTAAAGTCATAACTATGATATTACAGAACATACTCATTTTGTTCTCTATCTATAAGTCTATAGGCCATACGTGTAATTTGACACTGTAGCTGGTGATATTTTTGACACTGCGCTAGAGTTAATTCATTAATGACACCGCATTGTGTTGATTTGATATTGGTGGTGTTAATTTCAATGGTGTAACACCCGTCCAGCTTCAATAGGAGACCATACCAACTGGTGTTACTGTGGTGTATATGTGTTTACACATTTTTTTCAAAAATCAAGTACTTTATCGGAAAATTCTTCATCGTCTTGTTGAATTTCAGAATTAACAAGAAATTCAGTAACTGAGAAACTATCAAAAAAGCAATTCTATATTTTGAAATGACACCCGGAGGTGTTAATCTAACACCATGAATGAGCACCGGAAATTTAACACCAGCTCGGTGTTTCTTATTTAACACCGGACTTTTTGCAGTGTATGATGTCTTTCAAGTTATTATTCTGACATGCAGAGAGAGATGTATAGTATGGAAGATTGTATGCTACACAGCAGAAGGAAACTCCTGAGTGACGACATCATTATGTAGTTTAATTTACATCAATAACTGTGACAAAATAATTTAATATGTGGTTTCAATATTACAGACATGTTTAGTCTCGTCATTACCTAATCGAATCGTCTATAGATTTTATACAAGTTTAGTGCTTTTTTGTATTCCTTTCTTAGTTTTGAGGAGTGCATTTTCACTTTACTGATCTTGTTAGTGTACAATTAATTAAGTGTATTTTTGTGTAATTTGCATTTAGAAAATAGTGATAAAAAAAAATTGACATTAGAGTTTCACTTCATTAGCGTTTCCTAAATTTCTTGGTAGCCGTAAAACGCGATGTAATTAGAAGATTCTTTAGAATAAACGTACTACACACAAACTCTTGAATAAGGGTTCAAAAATAAATTCATTTTGTAACTTTGTAGCATCCCCTCAGGGGCCCGTATCACTCAAAGCACTATAATATCAACCGCAACCGCCTAGTCAAATTGATAGAGACAATGAAGTCATTAAGGTGAATGCCTCCAAATAAGTTGTGCACAAATCTTCTCTATAAATTCATGCATGTTGTTGACATAAAATCCTGAAGAGAATTGTATTTGGCGGCAACAAGTAGTAATGTTTGGAGATAGTAAATAACAAGAGATGGCAATATAAACGACTAATTCAAGTACGTCTTTTGGTGTTCAAATCTATGGTACAGCTATGATATGATTTCTTCAACGCATCTTAAAATGTTTATTTAGTGTATATACGTATATGTGTATAAAACACGCTATGAAGTGATTTAATCAGGGGATGCGATAGTACACTGACGATAATGATGTATATATTTCTCTTCTATTCCACGAATACAGTAACAACTTGAATTCATAGTAAGCAAAACAGAGAACAGAATACATATTTAGTGTTGATTAAACAACAATGGTAACTGTTGAGAATATCTACGTGTGCAAAGCAACATGTAGCCCCCCCCCAAAAAAAAAAAATGATTGTATCTTTTAGTGTAATCATTATAGAAATGAAGGGGGTGGGGGGAAGCAAAGGGTCGCCAGGACAATCATGATACGAAAAGAGGTGATAAGATCTTTCTCCTTATTTATTTCTTCATTTGTCTTTTTCTTGTTTTTTTTTTCATCCAATCTAATGAAGACCTTATCCTCAAAGACTTATTAAGTGGGTGCATTCAGTGACGCCAGGTTTCTTTTTCAACAATGCCATCAAAACGATTGGTCTATCAGCCGCAAGTAGGCTGGGCTCTGCCAATGTCGCAGTACTCGTAACGCACCGACGGGTCAATGGTGTAACACCACGCCCAGTCAGACCTGTCAGGATTTCGGCAAAAGTTGTGATCGCCCAGTCCCATGTTAGGGTGATCTTGTAACATCGTGTGCGTAACCGGCGTTTGCGATGTCCACTTCTGGCAAGTCCTGTCATTTACAGTCTTGTTAACATAGCCCCGGTAGTCCGCCGCCCACAGGTAGTCAGTAAAGCATTCCATGCCATCTTTATGTGAAAGAGGGAATGGACATAAAATACCTAAATGAGGCAACAAATGAGTAAATGTGAATCAAGAGAGTAAATGATATATAGGGAATATAGATTCCATAACTAATAGATGGATACAAGTAATGCACTGACTTAATCGAATTTGTAACTTCGGTAAATACAATGAATAACAGTAGTCTTTTGGGATGATAGGAAATCTAATGTAGGTTTACTGATGCCATTTTATGAAGATACCGAATGAAGGACTCAATAGTTATTTGCAGTCATTAGATTTATTTTAAATCCAAAAAGAGGAAGTAGAGAAAAGAAAATGTAAAAAGAATATTTGTAGAGTAAACGAATGGTTACTCAAATTATTCATGCGGGTATAACCTTTCCAGAGAAAATAAAAGGAAGTGTAAAGAGAAAATCAACAAGGAAAAGAAGAGAATATGGAGAATTGAACAAAAACTACTCATATGACAAGTCTACCTTCGATTATTGAGTGAATGCAGCAATATTTGTGGAACACATCAGTGAAAGTTTGGAGAAAATTGGACAATTCGTTCAAAAGTTAGGAATTTTTCAAATATCTGCGCAGGCACTGCTGGATGAGAAGATAACTACAGTGTATGATGCCACATGCGTAGAACAATATAAAGAAATTATAAAGAGAACTTCACCAAATTCTATATTACCAAAAAAAAAAAAAAATTGAACACTTCCTCGACTTAGCATGTATGTTAAGGATAACGTCATTCCTCTTGCCTACTGAAAGAGGCAAGTCAAGCGTTCTTTAATCATGTAAGAAAAGTGGAAATATGTTGATTTTTTTTTTTTAAATTGTGCAAACATGTAAAATATAAAGGCAACTCAACATATTATATGTGACATCACACACTGGTTCTCATCCAGCTGTGACTGTGTAGAAATTTCAAAAATTAATAACTCTTGAACAGATTGTCCGATTTTCCTCAAACTCTTACTGGTGTGTTGTACTAATATTGCTATATTCACTCAATTCACATAACTATGAAGGTGGACTTGTCCTTAGCCACGCGTTTTTTCATTAGCATTACGGATATGAGAAATCTCAAGTGTTCAAGTTCAAGTTCAAGTTCAAGTTCAACTTTATTTTCATTTCCATTAAATAAACAAGAAAAATTATATTCAATGCATAAACAAAACAAATTTGTAGTAATTTCGATAAACGTACATCAACAAGATACATGTGATGATGAGAAACAACATACAATTGCATTTATAAGGTATACATATGCATATTACACGAATGGTAATGGAAATGGAGGGTCCCACTAAAAAGCCAAGCTTGTACCATATGGGACCCTCAGAAATACATAAAAAGCAAATAATGGCTTCATGAAACTACAAACAAATATATGAAACAAAATAAAAGAAACCAATGTCAACTGACATGAAATGAAATAACAGGAAAGAACGAAAAAAAAAGAAGAGAAATGGGAAAAAAAATGAAACTGCAACACACGCCATCGTGGACACAAGCAAACAGATTTCCAGGATGTATATGTGACCATGCACCTCAAAACGAACATAAAGTCGCACACACTGATTTTGCGTGAGGACTGAAAATAAGTGAAATAGGTCAACCTAGCCGAACTTGACTTTTTCATATTTTCTGAAAGACCGGGTCTTCTTTTACATTATGCTAAAATTTGGTATCATAAAACGGGCGGGAAAGTGTGTTTTTTAGCAGTTTATCTCGAACATTTTCGGTAGAATAGTGTAATTAGGTGTGTCTTTAGAATCCCTTTTTCATTTCTGATAAACCTTGTCCACACTCTTCACTTTCAACTCTAATAACTTTTGAAAGGATAGTGCTACTGCTTTGGAAGTTGGCATTGATTATAGACAGAATGTGTTAATGAGGCACTCTTAATTTCAGTTTAATCTGATAATCCCTTCATTGTTGTTACTCTGGTGGTTTACTTCCTGTTTTTTGTCCCATTCATCGCACAGCTAGCACGGTTTGGTAAAGATTAAGCGCTTGAATAGACTCTACTTCAGAGCCTCTTTTCTCAGTTCACACTTTTCCTGAGTTTGTGCTTTCTTTCCAATAATTAGATAGGTTATGAGAGTCCATTTGATTTGAGTTATACATCATTTTAAAGCTTAATGTCTGCTCTCTCAGAATATGGTCTTAACTAAAAATTCATGTCTGGCGACTTTTTGTTTGCTTTGAGGTGCAGTGTCACATATGAGTAATAAGACGCACCCTTGAATGATATTGTGAATATAAGGATTGGGTACATATACCAGAAAAACTACAAAAGCGCGGACATATTGAAAGCAAAGAATAGACACAATGATGCATTGTTCGATGACTGTCATATTTGAGGAGAACTTATATTCGACAGATTATTTTACTCTCATGATAGAAAATAATTGATGTGTAATGATTAATGCATAAAAACAAGTGATAACTTAATTGAGTTAATGAAACAAACCTAGTTCGGTAATATGTTATAAGATTTCAATAAAAAATGATTTCAATTTATTCTTGAAAGAATTCAAAGTTCGTGCTGTTACAATATCATTAGGAAGTGAGTTCCAAAACTTTGGCCCATCATAAATAAAGGTGTTCTGAGCCAGAAGAGTTCTGAAAAAGGGCAAATGAAACTCATACGAACGCCTTGTTGGGTAATTGTGGACGGACTGATTTCTTGGAAACATTGTTTCAAATATATTTGGAAGATTTTTTTTTATCATAATTAAACAAATTGTCCTAGGTTATACAGATACAAATCCTTGATTTTCAATATTTTGTTTTCAAAAAATAACGGGTCAGTATGAGACAGAAATGCAGTATGACATAAAATACGGAGTAACATCTTTTGTAATAAAAGTAATTTATCTAAGAATGTTTGATATGTGTTTCCCCAAGCAAGAATACCGTAATTTAAATGAGAGATGAATATAATGTTATAAGGAACGACAAAGGAAGACAAAATTTAACCTTGTTGATTATACCAATATTTCGTGAAATAATTTAACATATACTATCAAATATGGAATTTCCATGAAAGCTTATTATCAACTGTTATTCCCAGAAATTTAATATGGGAAACAATTTCCAGTGGAGTCCCATCAAAAGCAATGTCAACAGGTGGTTTCTCTATAAAGTTGCTAAAAAACATATATTTTGTTTTTTGAAGATTGAGAGATAATTTATTTGTCTTTATCCATTCCGCGACATTTTCTAATTCACAGTTTATTGTATTTACAAGAGTAAGAGGATTATTGTTCGAAAAAAAAATTTGAGTCATCCGCAAAGAGAATAAAGGAAAGAACATCTGATAACTTACAAAAATAATTTATATAAACAAGAAACAAAAGCGGACCTAATAAACTTCCCTGTGGGACCCCACATTTGATATTCAACATTTGTGAATTATACCCATTCAAAGAGATATATTGCTTCCTGTTCATGAGGTAGCTCCTGAACCACTCCAAGGCCTTCCCACGCACTCCATAATGATGTAATTTATCAAGTAAAATATCATGATTAATGGTGTCGAAGGCCTTGGAGAAGTCGAAGGCCTTGGAGAAGTGTTGTGTTCTTGTGGTAATTTTGTATGTTATAACCACTGAAAATGGTTGCTGCCCTGCATGCAGATCTTCAGTAACATTTCCTTTTTAGATAAAGAAACGACAATATAAGATATTGTAAATTCCACATGATCAAATTCCACTATATATATGTATATATATATATATATATATATATATATATATATATATATATAATTATATCCCATACAAACTTCCCATGAAGAAATTCCCCATCATTAGTTAGTTATGGAGAGCATCTTCGCCAGTAATGCAACTGGTAATCAATGGTGTTGCAATAATGATGATGAAGATAGTAACAATGATAATAATAATCATAATAATAATCATGACCATCATAATACTACTACTACTACTACTAGTACTACTACTACATCTAATAATCATTATTATCATTATTATTATTATTTTTATTATTATCATTATTATTATTATTACTATAATACTGATAATAATAATAATTATTATTATTATTGTTACTATTATTACAATTATTATTATTATCATCATTATTATTAATACTATTATGATTATTATGACTATTAGTATGTTTTATTTCATGAAATTATTGCGGAATTAGAAGGAAGAACCAGCACAGGCCGGGATCGCCATAAAAAGAGCAGAAATAGTAACTTTTTCCGTTTTCTGTTTCTTCTTCGACATCCCCTTTTTGTTCTTCCAATACATGTCTCTTATCTGACAGTCTAATGAGGAACTGAACCATAAGGCTCTTAATATCAAGTGGACTCTTTCAGTAATAAAACACAAATTTCTTTTTTTCATCAACACCCTCAACACGTACGTTTTATTAAGCCGCAAGTAGGCTGGGCGCTGCCAATGTCGCAGTACTCGTAACGCACCGACGGGCCAAGGACGTAACACCACACCCAGTCATCCTCGTCAGGATTTCGGCAAAAGTTGTGGTCGCCCAGTCCCCTGTAAGGGTGATCTTGTAGCATTGTGTGGGAATTCGGCGTTTGCGATGTCCATTTCTGACAAGTCATGCCGTTTCTAGCTTTGTTAACAGTACCCCTGTAGTCCGCAGCACTCCGATAGTCGGTGAAACATTCAATTTCATCTTTATGTGAGAGAGTGAATGTGAATATTGAAGATGCATAAATGAAGGAACGAGTATAGTCACCAATAAAAAGACTAAAAAATGACAGTTACGGCAAATTAGAATGAATGACTAATACATTGTTGTCCAAGATCCTTGAGCGTGTTGTCTGTTCCAGATTATCAGACTAACGTAGTGAGTGAGTCGTGGGGTTCGCTCGCAGAGGTACACGCATAACACCAGTAGGAGACCCTTACCGGCAGCACCTCTCAGGCAACTTCAACACAACATAGGTACTTCTCAGTACCCGTACGTCGCTTGTAACAGAAAACGGATCAGTTTCAAGGCTCTCACGCAGGTCACACGGAATACACGCAAGTAATGTAAGTAGCACGAGTCTATAGCAGGTAAGACACAAGTGCGAAACTCGCAATTATTCTTGTACGCACGCGGAAAATTCTCCTCCGTGCTGGAAAACCCTCCTCGCAACAAGCCCGTGTAGCTTGCCCGGAAAGGTGTGACATGGCCTTAAGACTCATTTGTTTGTAACCGCTTTCAAGTAGAATTGTGTATTATGATTTTTTCCCATCATCATTATTGTTTCATTTATTTTCACGGGCATGTTTGTGTAATGATGTTTGTACTTCATAACTCATTGGCACATTATATGTCACCTGTATTATCATTAATATTATTACGCACTGAATTGGTCGAATTCGTAAATTTGGTAAATTCAAGGAACTCCCCCAAAACAGTGCCCGATGTCATCTCGGCGTAAAAAAAGAACTGCCGTTGGATAGCGGATTTCATTATGATGACATAAAACGAAATATTTGCACTCAGTAAAACATTTAAATATTCCATGTGTTGTTGAATGAACAAGATAGATATGAAAATAGCACGTGTAATCATAATCAAATAAAATCTCCAGATGATTTTCAGATTTTTACATTCGAACAACTCTAAGTTACTTGTACTGAGGACAGAGTTCGAGAATTTATGATAATTGGGATAAAGAATAAGATTTTTTTTTAAAAATTTATAACAAACTGCAATGAACAAGGATGATGACATGGCAGGGTAAACATAAGAATGCATGAGTTGGGGCTCAAGGAAGCAGAACAAAAGAAGAAGGTATGCATAGATCTTGAATAAAAAATAAAAATATCCCGTATTGTAGATTCAAAGTGAACAATTGTGAGAAGTCAATAAGTAAAACTTTGTATTTTTCACTGGAGCCTGTTCAGCTGTTATATATGCAATTACCGTGAATTTGTGTGTAGGGGAATCGGAATGCCCATGATTATTACGCAATAAAAATGCAATACATATTTATACAAATTTGTGCACAAACCTAGAGAGACAGAGAGAGAGAGAATTTTATAAAGTTGATGACGTTATTTCCTAGCTACTTTTCCTAATTATGCCACTAAAATCACCTTTCGTTTTAAACCGTACACATTTTACGACCCATACCGATATTTTAGCTTTCTGTTCCTCATAACCATAATGTAAAATCAACTTGTAGATTGGGAAAACACACACACACACACATACACACACTTTAACACTTTCTGTGCCAATGCCTATGATCCAAAAGTATCAAACACCTACCTGATGGATAGGAATGAAGGGGTTAATCTAAAGTTTGATAGGAATAACAGGAATTATACCATCTTTTATGATAGTTGCAAAAGCGTAAAAAAGTCATTTACTGTTTGGCTCTTCTAGAAGGTAGGTTTCACACAGCCTTCCTGTGGACGTGGAATTGCAGATACACGCAAAGCCTGATGGGAGTTCTTCACATATGCCAGCGTTCTTACAGGGTGCCGAGGCACATTCTGCATTTGAGCAAAAAGTAAACGTCAAAACACATACACGTCACACAATAATGCTGCAAACTTTTTTGTTTTGTTTGTTTGTTGGTTGTTTTTTCCCCCGCATTTCTTTATTATTCAACATGTTAAAGAGATTCCTAGTCTGGTCAATCAAAAGGAGGAAAATTCATATTCAATTTATTGTTTGCTTCTGATACTTCTTAAAAATAAGCACTATACAGTGTTTTTGAAAAGGTTTTTAAAAAGGTTACAGACATTTATTCAGGTCTTAAGAAATTCAATAATCTTCCCGAAAATGTAAGAATAAGAAGTCATTTGAAAGCTTTTCAACGAATGTTAGATTATGGGTGTTAGTGTGGATTTCAGTATATGTTTAAGCTAATTTGTCTGAATCTACGTTAACCTGCTTGTGTCACGCTCTTTTGTAGCGTTTATGTTTTAGTGGTTACGTCTATATTTTTCTTTTGTTTTTCTTGGCATCTAATTTCTGGTATGTTACAATGTATTTTGTTATGTTATGCTTGTATTTATTGCTAATTTGCATTGATTGATTTGTTAACTGCTGTCTTGTTTCTGTTGCTGTTGTAACACTGTATTCATGGCCTCTCTGAAAGACAGCCTTACCCACCTGATCGAGGGCATTTTATCCTGTGATTAAATGAAATAAAGCAAACAAACACACATACCTCAAGATATTGCATAAAAGAAGAAAAAAGTAAGGAACATAATCATAATTTTACAATATACTGTATCTTAGAGTTTGGCATAGCAAAAGAAGGAAAAAAGAGAAAACTGATAAAACCCTTCTGGAGAACTTACGTAGGCAGATAATCTTACCAAAAATGTCTAGAGCAATGGGAGGCCCTACTTGTAAGACATAAAGTTAAAAGTAAATGAAAATATTAATTGAAAGAAGATTTAATCATGATTGACAAAACATGCTCGCATTGCTTATATTTAGGATTCACCAACAGGTGGAAAATATGACATTGTATTTTTCGATTGCTAATACTAGTCTATAATTTTGGGATTGGTAGTGTGAAGTCCTATAATTTTTCTATAAAATGCCATTTCATTTCAATTGCCAGCTTTCACATTGGTTTAACCTGCAAGAAGCCATGTCCTCACCTGGAATTTGACATTTATATTGCTTAAATGCAGTTAAGTCGATGACGGATGTGCTGAAAACGAGCGTGGTTTGTCCGAGAACTGGCTTTGCGATACCCCGTATCGTTACCCATTCTCCCTCGGCGTTCACGTATGTTTGGAGTGGGCACTGCAGTTTAGGCTGACAACCACCGGGTGGTGTCAGCGTTTGAGTTGCAGCTGTCAAAAGGTTGAATTTGAACAGAGAGCGCAGTTATATTAGAGGTCTCCAACTTCTTAATCTTTCTGTCTGTCTCTATATCTACCTCTTTTATCCACCTGCACCTCCTTATGACTATTCCTTATCAATTTATCTGCGAAATGAAGCTCTGAATGATGGCACGAACAGGTCAGCATATTCTTATAACATACAGTATTAAACTTCCTCAAACATTTTTGAGAGAGATATTTTGTATCGCATTCCCATTCAAATCGGTTACTTCTTCAATAAAGTTTTTTTTTTTTTAACTCAAAATTAATTGATTTCTTCTATTCTAATACATATCAACAGACTTTATATCTTGATAACATTTACAGGTCAGTCGCAACTGCCCCAGACCCAGCTTCTACCATAAGAACGTAGAGAATGATTTTTTTTTTTCAAATGCATGTGATAGATACCGTTGTAGGTTGGTACAGATTTGTAGTCAAGGCCCGCCCATATAGGTTAAATCGTTATCATGTCATCACCTCTAACAACACTCATTTCATTTTCCGGTCCCCTATTCAGAATATTTTTTTTTCCAGAAAGCAGAAGCTACGTCTGGACTTTATATATATTAATATATATGTATATCTATGTGTGTGTGTGTGTGTGTGTGTGTGTGTGTGTGTGTGTGAATGAGTGTGTGTGTGCGGTATATGCTTGTTTGTTCGAAAAATGGAAAGGAATTATGAAAAGTAAATTTTGACAAGGTAAACTGAACTTTTATTGGTCAATTGGAGAAACTTCAAAAGCGTCAACATCGGTACGCAAGAATTGTTCTGAAAATTAGTATATTAACGTCACGTCAGCAAATGCCCTCGAAATTACAATGGCAATCAACACATCAACGAGTTCAGTACCAGTGTTGCAAATATTTTGAAAGCATCAATAGGGCGAGCCCATTTTATCTCAGACAATTAGTTCCTGTAAGACACACGTCATTTCATACACGTTATGCCGTTAATTGTCCCATGTTCATAGATCCAAAACAGAATATTTTAAGAACTGTTTTCATCATCAAGCTTAAGAGATGTGGAACAATTTTCCGGATTTTATTCGAAATGCGCAGTTATTGTCTGTTTTCAAAACATCATGCAGGGTACTAAGCATGATTGATAGGTTATGAAGGCATGCATAGGTATGGAAATGTATTAAAATCAACTGATTTCTATGTTGATGTTATTTTGTGTTACATATTATTAAAGTATGGTGAACGAGACATTAGAATCAAGAAAATCATATAAAAGAAGGTGTCAAAGCAGAGGAAAAAGTCTCCTAAAACAGATTTTTTATGTGACTTATTAAAACATAATCGCGCCACTGAGAAATCGCGAGTTAAAACTGAATGATTTGCTTCACCGATATTCGCTCCGGAACAGCCGTCTTTTTCGAGTCCTAATATATGACGTCACGAAATGAACGAAACCCTTTACGAGTGCAGCGGGACATCTAGGCCGCCATTCACAAAGCACGTATTTCTTGGTGAGCGGATGCAATATCTGGCCTGTCTTTAGTCGCCTCTACTTTCTCGGCTGAGATATCAAAACGTCCAATTTTTACCTTATATTGTACAGAAAGACTTTGAGTTTGATATCGAGAGTGAATTGAGTGATGATGCAGTGACAGTAACAATGACACTGATAATGACAGTGGCAAAGTCGGAGTGGTAGAAGAAGCTAGGGAGAGGCGACGGATATGGAAGTCCGCCGCGGACACAACTCGCTTGGGGCATACATGGAAACGGGCACACTGCCTCTCCATACGTATGCGCCAAACGAACCATGCCCGCAACGGCCCTCCATAGACGGAACCCACTGTGTGGATGGAGTGGTAGCACAGCGCACATTTCGTGACGTCAGAATTTTAATCCGTTCGAAAGTTATGCATTTTTTAAGTATCTGCGCAGTAACTGCTGGATGACGAGAATACTACACTGTATGATGTTACATGCGTACACTGTACAATGGTAATATTATTCCCCCTGCCTTCTGAAAGAGAGAAGTCGAGTGTTCTTTTGTTATGCGAGAAAAATGGAAATATGTTGAATTTTCTTTATTTTTTCTTTATATCGTTGTACACATGTGACATCACAAGCAAGCCGCAGTAGCCTTTTTATCCAGCCTTGACTGAGCAGAAACTTAAAGATAATAAAAAGTTTTGGTACCTCAAAAGTGTCCTTGAATTTCCTTGCCTTAGTTTGTGTTTCAGGTTAAAGTACCTTTCATATAACTAACACTGTGAGACTTACTCGCCCCAAAGTGCTCTCATGTCTTAGTAATCATGCAATTAACTGCGACCAGCAGCCCCATACGCATAGCGACCAGCAGTCCCATACGCATAGCGTAATCGGGCTTCGCATTGTAGCATTCAGGATCATGACAGATTTAGTATCGCAGGGTAAATGTCAACTTCAGATCCCATAAATTCTTCAATTTGAAGACTTACCAATTAAGTTGAAGTATTAAAAACAGGCTTCGGGCAACGTTTGGTTCTGCCTATAGTCCCTTTCTGTTCGAATTGATGACTGAATGTGACTCGGTCGACAGGACCGTAGGAGAGCTACATACAGTACACTGAATACTACAGCCAGTGCCTGCGAACACATCATATATTATGCAGTCCGCACACAAATTTCAAATCCATGAACGGATAAGATGTTTGTGTGCGCATGCGCTGGCCGTAGTATCCAGTGTATGTAGCTCTCCCAAGGTCCTCTCGACCGAGTCACATTCAGTCATCAATTCGAACAGAAAGGGACTATTGGCAGAACCAAACGTTGTTCGAAGCCTGTTTTCAATACTTCAACTTAATTGGTAAGTCTTCAAATCGAAGAAATTTTTGGATTTTAAGTTGACATTTACCCGCGATACTAAATCTGTCATGATCCTGAATGTTACAATGCGAAGCCCCATTACGCTCTGCGTATGGGGCTGCTGGTCGCAGTTAGCTATGCGTACAATGGGCTGCACGCTGCTGGTCGCAGTCAGTGGTTTCGTACAATATTTATCGACGCTGGTCAGCGTCGGCTCTGGTACGAAACGATTATTGCATGATTACTAAGACATGAGAGCACTTTGGGGCGAGTAATTCTCACAGACAACGTACTTTAACCCGAAACACAAACCAAGTCAAGGAAATTCAGGGAAGCTTTTGAGGTACCAAAACTTTTTATTATCTTTAAAAAATGCATAACTTTTTAACGGATTGTCCGATTTTCTTCAAACTTTCACTAATGTGTTCTACTAATATTGCTGTATTCTCTCAATACATGAAGGTGGACTTGTCCTTCAAGCTTTCCAGAAATGTATAAATCACATTGTTTATGAATATCGTCCTTTTTTCTCGTCTACCATACTTTAAGTTCATTTTTTTGTATGAAGAACTGATAGTGAAGTCAGAAATCTGAAGGTATTAAATATCAACAATTGTAAGGGGGGGGGGTAGGTGAAGTAGCGATACTTTTCTGATTGCCCTATCAAGGTTATTTGCATTTTTGTCTTGGAATATTTGTAGTTGCTTTGTAGTGTATAAAGGCTATTTTACTGTTTGTATACTTTGATTTGATGTTCATTACATTTCTTATCCGTACGGGGCCCCTTTGGTAAATACAACATAATACATGTAAATGAGACTGATTGGTATATATATATATATATATATATATATATATATATATATATACATGCAACGATGTTGACATCATCTTACCTGCAAACCCCATTAAAGTAATAACAACGAGCATGACCATCTGAAATTTAAGAGTACACAGAGAATGCATATTTCAACAAGGTTTGATTGGAAAAGCTCCACGTTTTTATGATAGAGGCACGGACATTGCTATTCGTGTGTTTCCATTTATGGCTTATCAAGACCATTCATGCACAGTGGATGGCGCGTCAGATTAAATATAATTATATGCAAAGGTTACACATCGCATACGTGAGGCGTTGCTATTGACAGTTCCAGTAAAGTCAAGGTAACTCTGAGTAATTGATTCACGGGAAGATGGACATCTCTGAAGGATAATCCATTAACCAAGGTTTCATCACGAGAAGAAAAAAGGGGAGCATCCGTACCCTCCCCACCCCTTCGAATACCATGTTGATGTACTTTTCATGATCGAGTGATTACCAGAAAAGAAAGTCTGCCAAGCTGACTTCCTACACGATGCACTTAATGATACAAATTTGTGCTTTATATGATTTTGGTGTTAAACCTCCACCTAGATTAACATTAGGCATATCTAAATTGGGAATAAACTTGAGGTATATTGCCTTTAAGACCTGATTTTAAAGAAATGTCATCATCAAATAGAAAAAACAAACAAACTGTATTTTGGTCACTTTCCGCTCTTCAAACTCACCTCCATGGTCGTACACATGGCTGTTTGTCTAGATGGCCGACTATCCTTCCTAGTGAGAACGAGGAAACACGATTGCTAATATCTCAATCCGTCGATGTCTTCTGATCCACAGTAAAGAAGCAGCACCCTGAGAGACCAAGCGGAATGGAAGCGAGGCTCGCAGGGGTGATATCTCCTGCTGCCTCCCCATCGTTTCTAGGGCAATAGTCGAACTGTTTCACTTTGATATTACTTAAGGGTTCTTTATCATTTATCTACTATTTTTTTTTCTACTTTGGGGGCGACGCTCAATACCGGTTAAAAAACAGCTTAACAATGAGTTTTGAGTCGTTTTTCTTTTTAATTAATGCCGAAAGACACTTACAAATAATCATACCCATGACAACAGGCGGTAACAAGTAGATTACCATTATGACGAGTGTCTAATAAAACTGCACTCTTCGCTGGCAAGAAGGGCGTTCAGCGCACGTATTAACATATAATTTCGTAAGGAAATGATTAGATTAATTAGGGTAATCGAATTGAAGTACGAATAACGATATCTAAAAGATGGTACTTCTAGGCCTATCCTTCCCCCCCCCAAAAAAAAAAAAAGATATATTCCCTCACTTCTACTTCTTCATCGAACTTCACTCATGCATGATTGTTAAAGCTCTGTCTTTGCCTTTTCTTGTCGTTCTTTCTCTTTGGGTAGTGTAGATTTGTCGTGTGTTCATCGCCATGTGTGTGTTTGTTTGTTTGTGTGTGTGTGTGTGTGTGTGTGTGTGTGTGTTGCGTGTTTGCAACCAAGTGTTTTGATGATCAGCTCCCTTGTTTTTCTTGTTCACCTATTTCTTGTTGTTTTTTTCGTTTTCCTGTTATGCTCTCCTTTTTGTCTCTTCTTCCTGTAGAAAGTACAGATGATATCTCAAACAGATTTCCTTCTGACATGTCTGAATTCTGTAAGTGTCAAGGCGACTGCGTCGCTCGCTTGTTTTGTGCATTATTTGACATCTAACATGGCATGTGGTTATGATTTTCAAATCGTGTAGAAAACGGTAAGAAAATTTATTATTAAAACCTACGTGTACGTATGTTTGGAAGGTATGAATGTGCATTACAATAACTGCTGTTAAGCTTGCCGTTTTCTGTTTAAATATTGCAGTCTGAGTTTTTATGTAAAAGGCAAAGTTAGGTGACAGTTATAGATAACTTAGTTATCTTCTAATCACGAACATGATTAAGAAACCGGAAACGTTTAAAGAACCGAAAATAGGACATTATTAGCACTTCATCGTTATTGATGTAGACACGTGGATAAAAAACATGTTCGCACTCATTTTTAATCTTGTTTGATAGTATGTGGCATAAATTCCTTACATGCAAAACATAGCTGTCAAATGAATTATATTTGAATAATAATATTCTGAACGCTGGTTGGAGCGTCTAGGCTGTAGCATGCAGAAACACGTCCTTGTTTTTTTTTTTTTCTTTTCATTTTTTCCCATTATCATATTCGTAGTTACTAAGATAATACAACGAAAACAGCCGTTCATATTATAATTTATAATCACATATATATGTATATATATATATATAATGTATTATATCTCTCTATATACATATATATATATATATATAAAATAGCATACATACTTATAATACAGGCCGGCAGTGCACGACAAAAGTTATAGTGCACGCAAAATATAACGATTGCAAACGATAACCCACTATCGATTTGATATCGGTTTTTGCTCCCTCATTTTAATCATCGAGTACTTGAATCCCGCACCTTATCAACGCGATTGCGCCACAACCGCGATATGCTTTGCTCGATATTATCGTTATTCTCAATTCTCGCAGGCTGGCTATGCCAGCAACTTATCTGTGTGGGACTAGACTTTCAGCGGTAGATTTAAACATGGAAGCTGAAATGAACAGGTTCGCTACTTTTAGGGAGACTGATCTATATAAACAGTATCTTAGACAATAAGGACACAAAGGATGCCATCAAATACGCCCTACGAATTTTGGACTCCTACTGTTCTGAAAAAGGAATCAATCCGACGGATATTACTGAGCAAGTCAACCCAAGATTTGTGCCGCTTTCTCCGTATATTCTACGCGGAAGTGCGCCGTGGAAATGGGCAGCGTGTGGTGTGTACAGTATACGCTAAGCGCTCTTTGATCACGCTACGCTATGAACTTTACTACGACATTAGAATTCACAACACACTCTCGGAATCCGCATGTGCAGCAATGGGGCCTGGCACGAGCCTTGTGTTTAAATCCAGTAGATCCCTAATCCTACAAAACATCATCTAGTCCTGGTCCTGGACACACAGTGCAGTAAGTAGGGCGTCTAACGTGTTTCTGTTAGATCCATGGTAGACCTATTGTAGGGTCAAGTGTTAACTAGCTCTGTCGCTCGTATATAAAGTGACGTACAGTACAGTGTACGTAGATCTAGTATAAAAACGTTAGGCCAGGGCCCCTAGGGCCCTAGACCTAACCTATCGTAGGGCCTAGAAAACGTTAGATATAACCACGTAGACCCTAGACTCTATAGTTGAATTTGGATCTTCAGGATTTTGTCTACACAGGTTCAAAGAAACTGGTATTATTGCTTGTGTAGACACGTGTAACTGTTAAAAATGATCTAGGCTTATCTTGCTTGGGTATGTATGCTATTTTATATATCACATAGTGCATGACATCTTATCGCACTATAACAGGTACCAAGCACCTCCAAATTCTGAATTTGCCCTCAGGCAATTATATTCAATTCGGCCTGCGGCCTCATTGAATATAACTGGCCTTCGGGGCAAATTCAGAATTTGTCGGTGCTTATATTGTTATAGTGCATTCAACCTCATGCACTATATATATAATATACTTATATATATATATAATATATATATATATATATATATATATATATACTTATATATATATATAAAAAATATATATATATATATATACTATCAATATCAACGATTTGTTATTGGTTGCAAATATATCAATTAAGTATTATTTTGGTCTTAAAATAAGGCGATTAGTGCTGACCAACTCCAACTATCCATCAGTTTTCGTCTTTGTTTAGTCCTCTCCCTTTTTGTCTTCACGCCACTTAATTATTTTCTCTCACTCTCTCTCCCTTTCTACCTTTTTCAAATGTATGACAGCGAATTAGTGCATGGATTTGTCCGGAGTATTTGTTTCGGGTTAGTTAGATTTCAATGTCTAACTTGTCTAAGTTTGTTTCGTAATTCCATCTCCTTTCATGTGAAGCAGAAGTATCAATAATGTTATTTGCTGTATTACGTGCGGCGGAATACACCATGAAAATCGTCCTTTTTATAGCATCTCCCCATTGCCAGCATTTCCGTATTCTTAGCAAACTTATTCATTTCTTATAATGATTATATATATATATATATATATATACACATTATAGTGTCTTTACCTTTGGTAAATACAGGTTTTCCCAGCAAATTTCGCACTTTTGTCAGTCTAAGTCCTTGCTGCTGCATTCTCTGAGAAAAATTTGGCAGAGATATGTTCGGTATTTCTTTTTCTTTATTCAAATTCATTTTGGCGCATTCAAATTACCTTTAACCTCATTATAATTAAAACTTTTACAATTCATATTCGCAAAACGAGCACCATTTCGTTATTAGTTCATTCAATTTAGAATGATTATGGTCACGTGATCACGTATATGCTGCGCGCGTTCATTCGAATTCATATTTTGGCATCCAATTTAACATCTTTTGTAGTCAATTTAGCTCACATGTTTATGTTTTTTTTTCACCATAGTTATTGTTTTGTAAGCATCATTTCATTTCATAATTTCGTATTTATTTTAGAGATTTTGGCACAGTTTTTTTTTTTCGGCTTATTGAGTCTTCCAGAGTACTAACGAGTTTGAAAGCCCTTTTTAAGAATTCGAAAGCCACGTGTGCAAATGTCATTGATCGAAATGTTAGATTAAAGGCACAAGTTGCAAATTTGAAAGATAGACTGTGCGATAATGAGGGGTTTGGCTAAATTTAATGAACATTCTTTCAAATGGACTGACAGAAGTGCGAAATTGGCCGGGAAAACCTATATTATGATGTGATTCTGCTAGAAATGGGAACACACATATATATATATATATATTACATAAAGATTTTTAAAATGTGAGATACGAGAAAAGACAAAGCGGCGTGTAGCGTTGAAATTACTGTTCTTTTTATTGTTTCTCCTTTTGCGCAAAAAAGTGTACTCGCTGAAAACTTGGTGCTCGGCCGGGAATTGAACCTGCTCCTTTCGCACGAAAATATGCTTCGGTCGGCCACGGAGATAATTATCATAGTGGATCAGTCAGAAAAAATTAAACTCGACTGCCCAAAGGACCAAGTGTTCAATCCTTTATGTGCGTAAGTCCTTTTTGGGGCAGAAAGTTGAAAATCTAAGTGGGGCCTATATATATATGTATATATATATATATATATATATATATATATATGTATATATAATCATATATATTTATATATATCTTTGTTTTGTTTTACGTTTTTTTTTTTTTTTTTGGGGGGGGGGGGGATAGGCCTAGAAGTACGATCCTATAGACATCGTCATTCGTATTTCAATTTGATTATCCCAATCAACCTAATTATTTCCTAATGAAATTATTTGTTAATACGTGCGCTGAACGGCCTTCTTGCCAGCGGAGTGTGCAATTTTATGAGGCACTCGGCATAATGGTAATCTACTCGTTACCACTGGTTATCAAAGGTATTACTATTCGTAAGTGTCTTTCCGTATTAATTGGCAAAGTAGGTTCTTAGGCTTTGGGAGGAATTCCCCCCCCCCCCCCGAAAAAAAAATATCGACACAGAGAGTCTGTGTTAAGCTCTTTTTAACCGGGATTGAGCGTCACCCCAAAGCAGATAAATTAGTAGATAAATGATAAAGAATCCTAAGTAATATCAAAGTAAAACAGTTCGACTATTGCCCTAGAACCGGTGGGGAGGCAGCAGGGGATATCACCGCTGCGAGCCTCGCTTCCATTCCTCTTGGTCTCTCAGGGTGCCGTTTCCACTGCTTCTCTATGTGGATCAGAAGACATCGACGGATTGCGAAAATCCTTTTTCCTCATTCTCACTAGGAAGGATAGGTCGACCATCTAGATGAACAGTCATGGGTTCGACCCTTAAGGTGAGTTTGAAGAGCCGAAGGTGACCAAAATGCATTTTTTTTTCTATTTGATGATGACTTTACTTAAAAATCAAGTCTTTGAAAATAGTGTTCATTTATTTTGCATTCGAATTCTGAAATATCATGACCACATGATCTCATTATCATGGCATAAACAAAACTATTTAGATTGTAATAAAACCGCAAATCGTGTCGACATGTCGAGATCATAAATTAGGATGATTTCCACAAGATATCTTAATTATGATTTGTAAAGGAATTATGTCAAGTCAACTACAATTTGGCAAGATTGCTTGTGCAAACACATCAGTTACATTATGATATGATCACATTTAGTCTGCAGAAGAAAGCTGTTATAATAGTATATGTCACGCCAAATATCTTGCCTGTACTTAACCTCTTTTCACGAAAGGTAATGCTCTAAATATTTTAAAATGAATAGTTATGACATTTGTGTACCCATCTATTTGTGTTTTGTGAAATAGAATTCCTCTTTTGTCTTTGTTTTTAGCGGACAGAGCAATTTATTCATATTGTTCGAAAAATCTGAGTTATTATTTCATAGTTGAATTGGGTCGGTGCATTATAGTGCTAACCCACACAATGTTCATTTTGAGATAATCGCTTTTGAAAGTTTCAAAAAATCCATAAATCAGGTTAATCCCTCGAGAAGGCCAATTTTTTTCGTATATGAACGTTTACATACTCAAGATTGAATAGTGTCTTGGGGAAATTTACTACACTGATATTTTGGTGGATTCAAGAGGATTTTTCAAGTCACATTTTGAATTTGTGGCTTAGTACTTTATTGCAGCCAAATCCGTCGTGTATACAAATACTCTTTATTTTTTGAAAACTCACAAAATATCAATATCTCTTCGCTGAAAATGGAAAATTAATGTAATATTTGAGTTTCCCTCCTTGCGACGTGAAATTAAAATAAGATATACTTGTTTTTAACTGTCTGTATTGTATAATCTGTGTGAATTATGAAGACAAACTTTGCATATATTTCAGACGCGCACACGCGCACAGAATCAATCATATGCGCATAAAGACATCTTGAAATGTGGATATTAAACAATTTCAACAATTCAAGTTTTAAAAGACAAAGTATTCAGTGTCATACAAGATAATAATAAGACTTGTGGGGGGGGGGGGAGGGGTTATATCTCATTCAGGATTTTACATTTTCTGTGTACCTAAAAGCAGGGAAAGAGTCCCTTCTTCAGCATTATGCATATAACGCATTTTAAATATAGAGTATCTAGATCAGAGAAAATAAAGTAAAATGGTACATATCAACATTATTCCAGAGATTATCATGTCTTTTGTTAAAGGGAATAAAATACCATAAAGTAGACATTAAGGCCTTGTTTAGCTATATTGGTTTTCTTGTTTAGGGTATCAAAATCACCAATAATACTCTAAAATCCTTCTTTGTATGACAACGAATTTACCAAATATAGTGTTGCACGAGAATTATGACTGTACATGCCTCAATGAATCCTCCTCCATGGTCGTTGGTAAATTCAATTCAATTCAATTCAAAGTTTATTTCATTTTTCGACAAAACATAAAAGTTACACTTCTTTTGACAACAGAGAATAAGGTTAACAGAACATTATGTATCGAAAATATAAAACAATTGAGGAGGACCACATAATAATTATACATTGTAGTAAAAAAAAAACCAAACAGAAATGATCGAAATATAGTACATGTATAACTTTGCTTAAAGTACGAAAAATGGAGAGACCCACTAAAAAGACAGAGCTTGTAGAATGTGGGCCCCTCTGGAATAATAACATCAATGGAAAAATTAATTAAAGCATTATTAATACTATAGGAGAGGAAAAAAAAAGAGGAAGAAGTCTGGAAGCCCACTGAGAACTAGAATAACAGATAGATACACTTTACTATTACAGACGTGAACAACATAGGACAAGACTAGACAACAAAACAACTGCTGGAGAAAAGGCTGTACGGGACAAAACGGGATGGACAAGACTAACAGACTCGAAAAAACATGAAACAAGACTAGACAGCAAAACAACTACTGAAGAAAAGGCTGTACGGGAGAAAACGGAATGGAAACGATGAACAAATAGAAGACAAAATAGCACACGAAAATGCACAACAGAGACAGCGATCTTCGACGGAAGTGTATCAAGGGAAACAGAAAATGGTTGAGGAGGGGAAAAAGGTGATTGTAGCGTCTGAAAGGAGAAAAGCAAGGAATTGAAGGGACGTGAGAACAGGAATAAGACAGACATTCATGTCTTTGACTCTTTTGGCGAAAGCGTAGATAGCAGCAGACATCCAAAAGATTAGAATATTCTTCAAAGAGGAAAAAGTAAGTCTGTATGTAAGAAAGAAGGCCAAATGGCTAGTTGAGTCCTGGCACGCCTGGAAAGTCATACGACTGCAATAGAAAGGACTTCAGTCTCCTCTTGAAAGAATGTATGGATGGGGCGTTTTTTATATCATGATTCAGAGAATTCCAATAATATGGGCCGATATAAATAAGTGTATTTTCAGCAAGAATCGTGCGTAAGAGGGGTAAGTGAAATTCATTGGAACGCCTAGTGGGATATTCATGAAATGATTGGTTTTTTTAGGAACATGGAATTAAAAATAGACGGAAGCAAATTGTTACAATACTTATACATAAATTGGCCTAAGTTATACAAAAATAAATCTTTAATTTTTAAGAGTTTATTGGAGGTAAACAACGTGTTTGTATGAGAACGTACAGGGGAATGGCAGATAATGCGGAGGGCTTTCTTTTGCAGGAGGGACACTCTTTCAAGTAAATTCTGATGCGTGTTGCCCCATACTAAAACTCAAATTCAAATGAGGCAATATTAACGACGAATATAACATAAGTAATGTTTTTTGAGGAATATGAAACTTCAATCTATTAATAACACCTGTATTACGCGATATTATATTACAAATGTTATCAACATGTGATTTCCAGGAAAGTTTATCATCTACAATGACCCCCAAGAATTTAATATTTGATACTCTTTGCAGATGAGAATCATCTAAAACTCTGGAAAATCATATATTTCGTTTTTTGAGCATTAAGTGATAACTTATTAGCTCTGACCCAACTTGTCACTTTATTCAATTCAATGTTAATTTTGTGAACAAGAAAATCAATATCATTATGGGCAAAAAATACGTTAGTATCATCTGCAAAATGAATAAAAGAGAGATCATCAGATACACGACAAAAATCATTGATATAAATAATCAACAATAACGGCCCTAAAAGACTTCCCTGTGGGACGCCACATTTGACTTCTCTGATAACTGAATCATTGTTTTTAATTGTAACAAATTGTTTTCTATCGAACAAATAACTCTTGAACCACTCCAAGGCCTTCCCACGTACTCCATAATGCGATAATTTATAAAGTAAAATGTTATGATTGATGGTGTCGAAGGCCTTGGAGAAGTCCAAGAAAATACTAACTAAATGAGAGTGATTATCTATGGCATGAACTACTCTATCAACGAAATATAAAAGAGCATGCGAAGTACTATGTTTCTCACGAAAACCAAACTGATAGTTCGTAAAAACTTCATGTACCTTCAAAAAATTGCTCATTCTCTTATAAATAAGTTTTTCTAAAACCTTAGAAAGTGAAGACAATAATGAAATTGGGCGGTAATTACTGACTTCAAGTTTATCACCTTTCTTAAATGTGACCCGCTACAACAAAAAGGTCCTAAAGTCGCGCACGGTCGAAGCCGTGAAAATCGAGTTTGAAGTCAGAGCATCAAAATTGGTCAAAACTTACGATTTTCTGATTTTCATATATTACTGGAGTCTAACATGTCTTCTATCATCTGTCGAAATTTTGAAGCAAAATGATCAAAGGAAAGACCAAAAAACAACGTTCTTCTGAGCCATGTTTTTTGGCGTTTCAACGAAGCAGAAACTGGTTCGAAAATTTGGATTGAGCGCCACAGATACGTTCCGCCCCTAACAACGACAAGAGTGATCTCATTGGTCAGTTTGCTGCTTGCTGCTAACCGAAGCGTGAAGCTCGCACACTGCCCAGTCGACTGGTGCGTGCGGGCGGGGTGCACTATGCTCAGCCGCTTCTCACATCCTGGTCACTGATTGGTTGGTGAGGAGACCCCCGACGCTGATGTGCTTGAATGAACTCTTCGGGGGTTGCTAGGCCTTACCTTCTATTGTCCAGAGGTGAAAACTGACTTGCGTGTCCCTTGATCGCGATTGCGTCGAAAGGAAGACTTTTAGGGCGCTTTTCTCGAAACAGTGATTTTCCAGACCTCTCGACATGCTCTCTTTTAAACATCGATATCTCCGCAGCGGATTATTTTTATAAAATGTGTTATATATTAACTTAAAGCAGAAAGATTAGGGGATTACATCATGCAATATTCAAATAATCGACCTCGCCCGACTTTAGGATCATTTTGTTGTAGCGGGTCACAAATATTGGTATTACTTTAGCCAATTTCATTTTATCCGGAAACACACCGTTGAGGATTGACAAATTAAATATATGAACAAGTGGATCAGCAATCGAGGAAATAACACCCTTAAGTATGAAATTATCTATCTCATCATAACAAGAACTTCGTTTGTTCTCAAAACAGGAAACTATATCAATAATTTCAAATCTATTAGTTGGTGTCAAAAATATGGAATCAGAGTTGCGCTGACCTAAAAATTCAGTAAAATGAGTTTCTGTTGCAGGAATAGTTTGAGCATAATTTTCACCTATTTTTGAAAAATAGGAATTGAAAATATTAGCAATATGAAGAGAATCATTAATCACTTCATCATTCACTTTAATTTTATCAATGTCAGAGTGTTTACTCGGGACGTTCATGGCCTGTTTCAGAATTTTCCAAGTATTTTTCATATCAAACCTATATCTCTAGAATTGCTTGAAGTAATATCCTTTCTTTTCAGAACGTAAAATCATTGTCAGAGTATTTTTGTATGATGTATATCTATTTTTCGATCGCTCAGTTTTTTCCAACTTATACTTATAATACAAACGATTTTTCCTATTAATTGAACGAAGGATTCATTTTGAGATCCAAGGTAATCTGGGTGTTTTTTTATAGTCTGTTCTATTTTTTGTTTTTGTTTTGGAATTACATCATCTAAATGATGATTAAATATTTCCATGAAATTATGAAAAGATATATTGATATTGTTACGACCAAAATCACTCTGAGAATGATCGCACAAAAGAAACAATCAACTAATGTTCAGGCGGTTTATTAACAGTGATATTGTGGGTACAGACTCGTAATCGGTTCTCACATCAGTACAATAATGATCAATACAAACAATTACAAATCGGTAATAGAATCACTTACATATTACGTTATCAAGTAGTCCTTTGAAAATGTTCAGATACGATGTTCGATGCACCGATGAATGATCCTTGACGCACCGATGAATGATTCCTCCGAGGTAACTCCAAAGGCACAGGTTGCATTAATCCACAGTATAAATCCGGGGTAAAATCCACGATAGATGTCCACGGTATAATGTTCACAGCGAAACGTGTAAAATCCAGACGTTATGACGACCACGTCCAGTTGATGCGTTGAATGATGATTCACTATTTAATAAGGTCCAGCAAGAATCCAGCCCGTCAGAGCTTTGCCGTAACAATGTCCGTTGACATTAAAATATGGAGTCTATCTCCAACGTAGGCAAATTAATTCTCTGCAGGCAAAATGTCTCCCAAGCCTTATCTCCATAAACACAGTTTGTATAGCAGGTCAGCAGGTAACACAGGACTGACTATAACAAGTCGCTTCAGAGCCAGAAGTAACGTAACTCTCAGAGCAGAGGTGTTGGGTACTCTGCCTACTGCAGAATTTCTCCGGCTTATATACTATCCATTCACCCCTTTCTAGTACATTCTGTAATTTTCTCCAACCTGGGGCTACATACCTGAACATACTAGCAAGTCCAAATTCCAGGAATCCTGGATGACTCACTGCCTAATATGTGCATAACATCATTGCCAAAATTAACTACCAATCACATTGGGCTACAAGGGCAGTGCCTTACTCAGCCAGCACTTCCTAGAATTTTCTGGAATGGGTGAAATCATTCTAGATTGAGTGAGCTATAATGTATTTCCTGTCACATGCATACATGAACTGTAGCTACATTGTATACCATGTAGAAAATTCTCCAATGATCTGGTCAGCCTGTATGTACTATATCTAATATCATATAGAATGTTCTCCATTAATCTGGTCTACCTGTGTACATACACATTAAACAACCATGCATACAGCCTTGATACATGCACATAACTACTTGTGTGTACATTTGTGACAATATCATCGCTGCCAAACACTCCTGACCAGTCAGCATTCTCGAGAGCCACATCAAAACTAGCTAGCTTTTCGGGTGAAACTCTACGACTAAACAAAGGAAGTGACAGAGGTTTAATATAAGATGATGTTTTAAGAGTAAAATAAGTCATTATTGGAAAATGATCAGTCATATCTGAAAGAATTATGAAAGAATCGGGGAGGGGTAAAATATTACAAAAAAAAAAGTTGTCAATGAGGGTGGCAGAACGATCTGCAATACGTGTGGGTTTGGAGATAAGCGGGAGAAAGGATGAGGATAGAAGTGTGTGAATAAAATCACTAGATATATTGTCATGCTCAGACTTCAGCAAATCAATATTAAAATCGCCGAGCAAAACGCAATCCTAATTTCGGAAAACATGTGAATTTACCAAATCTGAGTAATACGTTAAAAAATCATTGGCGTTTGAGTTAGGAGGTCTGTGTGAAATGCAGGCTGTGTAAAATTATGCAGGAAAGTTCTTATCACAAAATGAATGACTAACTCTTAATGGCCAAATATCCATGAAAAGAACATTTTTAAAAATTGGGAAAAAATCTCTTTGGACCATACATGCTGAAATACAATGTGCCGAGTAAGACCAAAATAGTCTACGTATTATACCAAGTTGGTGTGTTTATAAACGTACATTTTACCCCATATGCACGTTTTCACACTACATTTGGATCATGAAGATCATTTGTGACCGTGCACCTCAAAACGAACATAAAGTCGCACACACTGATTGTACGTGAGGACTGAAAATAAGTGAAATGGGGCAACCTAGCCGAACTTGACTTTTTTATATTTTCTGAAAGAGCGGGTCTTCTTTGACATTATGGTAAAATTTGGTATCATAAAACGGGCAGGAAAGTGTGTTTTTTTTAGCCGTTTATCTCGAACAATTTTGGTAGAATAGTGTGATTAGACGTGTCTTTAGAATCCCTTTTTCATTTCTGAAAAAACCTTGACCACACTCTTCACTTTCAACTCTAATAACTTTTGAAAGGATAGTGCTACTGCTTTGGAAGCTGGCATTAATTATGGACAGAATGTGTTAATGAGGCATGCTTAATTTCAGTTTAATCTGATAATCCCTTCATTGTTGTTACTCTGGTGGTTTACTTCCTGTTTTTTGTCCCATTCATCGCACAGCCAGCGCAGTTTGGTAAAGATTAAGCGCTTGAATAGACACTGTACTTCAGAGCGTCTTTTCTCAGTTCACACTTTTCCTGAGTTTGTGCTTTTTTTTCCAATATCTAGATGGTTAGGAGAGTTCATTTGATTTGAGTTATACATCATTTTAAAGCTTAAAGTCTGCTCTTTTAGATTATGGTCTTAACTAAAAATTTATGTCTGGCGACTTTTTGTTTGTTTTGAGGTGCAGGGTCACATTTAGGAACAAGAAAAAAAAATTTCTCATGTCAAAGCTGTTACGGTGACAAAAACAAACACGAAAAAGTGAAAAATCTATATGCTTTCAATAGTTTTATCAATCACAGATCTCCAAATTGATTTGAAGGAAACTTTCTATTTTTGTAAATTAATCTTGAAAACAACCCTGTGAAAAAAATATAACTCTGAAATTTGTAACAGAATACAGCAAATACATATTCTTTATAACATGGAGACTTCTTTGTAAAAATGCATGATAAATACCGAGTTTTAAGGGTAAATTCAGGAGTGGAAAAAAGGGAGCTATTGACTCACAATTAAATTACGTGAAAAAACACTATACTATCAGCATTGATGCTTCAAATTCCGCTTTGATTGCTTTCAACATTTATCGATTTAAATTGAGAAACCGTATAGAGGTATCAACAACGTGGAACTATGAATTTTATACGACAGCGTTAGATTTGAAAAATAATGTTTGCAGTTATATCATAAATGTAACATCCTTTCAAAGTATGTTAAACATGTAAGTATCGTGTCTCGGCTATGTAAGAAACTACAGGGAAGCACAGCTGTATTGACAGCGGCAGGATTTTTTTTGAAAAGTTGAGGTAAATTAATCGATATCAAAAATGCATTTTGTTTTCATCCACTTTCTACTGTCTAAAGCTAATCCCCCTAAATATGGCTGTGAAAGCATAGCAAAATTGCATTTTATTCAAAAGAAGTTACAAATTAATCAATGACAACTTCAAATGTTGTTTCACTAAGGATCTAACTCTGTAAGAATTACTAACATATAAGGCACATGTCCAAACATCCAGATATCCGTACATTTTTTTTTACCCATATTATGAACGTTTTCAGATTACACTTGCATCGGGAAAAAAAAATCATAAATTTAAAGACAATACACTTATTACAATAAGCCATTTCGATGAAAAAAAAAAAACCACAAATAACAAATGACGATTTATATTTTGAATATATTTCATCAGTTATTTAAATACTGATTAATTTTGAGGAAGCTTTAGTTTTGAAGCGAAATGTCGGCATGAATAAAGTGCTAACCCACCAATGAAACTTTAAGGTGCTGGGACAGACCATGAATGTTGATTAATGTTCTTATAGGCCATAATGCACAATGCTAAAATACTCCTAAAACCAGTGATTGTGGTATTTTCCTGATAAGTTCAACAAAAATAAAAAAACTGGCGAAAAATGTCATGATCAGTAGAATTAGCATGAAAATAGTGCTAACCCCAACAGTACAGAAATTAACAAAAAATACTCATTAAATGCTTAAAATGTCATTAATGTTTATCTCATCTCCATTTTCATAACTGGCAGAAGAGTACAAGTTACGCTATTCATCAGAATCACTCATTTTTGTAGATGAAAAAGTTTCCTCACTGTTCAGATTTAGGTATTTTTATGACACCATTCTGTCTGCTACCATGGAGGTCGCCATCTTGAAAAGTGTGGCTTAGCATTATATTCCTGCCTATAAGATGTGATTAATTTTCGGGGCAAAAAGATGCCTGCATTAAAAACCCATTTATTGCTTGAATTTCAAGATGACATTTTTAGGGATTATAGAGCAGTGATTCAGGATGGTGTAAATGCATGTAACTCATTTTTCACCAAAGTGTGGGTTAACACTATAATGCACCGACCCCCATTATTGTAATAAAACCCATGTTGGTACGTCCTCTGTTTTTAACCAATGTAGAAAACCCCCCCCCCAAAAAAAAAAAAATGAGTATACCTCCTTTAGATAGAAAAGATAGTCCATGTTTAAATGTATTTTTTTTTTCTTAAGCGAATATTTCAATTAGTACGATTGGTTTTTCCATTTGGTTTAGTTTATCTCTGCATTATCTGTTTTCCAAGTCCACTGACAATTCAATACAAATTGACACAGATTATGCGAGAAAAAAAAAGTAAAAACATACAAATCAATACAGGAATTGTCAATTTCATAACAACAGATAAATTTAAAGCAACATTATAATGCACACTGAGGGATTTGAAAAGGGGAAAAATTAAAAAAAGTGGCCAGTCATCATAAGCAAAGCTGGATGACGGGATGAAGCCTTATCATATACAATTACATTACAACACCATTAAACCCACACACATAATCAAATTTACTGTTATACATTGCAAGTATTCCTAAGGGATAACGGTTGTGTATTTGTTACAAGAGCGATGCAGAATCATAAATTACGTATCGAGTTATTATGTGAAAGTGACGGTGTGTCGTGCGTACAAATGAAAGTGTTTTAATGCGTATTAAGGATGATAGTATTTATATACTCTTGTATAATTATTGACAAAGAGAAAGACCGAAGAGAATGATTAAATCGAATCGGTTCAAAGCTAACTAATACTCGAATAAAAATGAAATAAGTATGTCAAGAAAAAGTGTGTTAACTGGGTACATATTTTGATGACAGATACTTCCTTAGATGGGCCTTTAAAAAAGTAAAGTACAATGCTTCGGATAATGTCATGTAATGTCATGTAATGTAATGCCTCTGATTTCAGAGCTAGAACAGTTTTGGGGTTCACAAGGTGATAGTCTTTCAAGCGGAGAGTTAGATATGTGTGGACACTAGAGTTTAAAGGGAGCGTATAATTTTGGTTGAAACCTAACTTCAGGTTCCTAATAATTTTGGTGAGATAATGATGAACCGCTTAAGAAATATAAAAGAGCATGTAAATCCAAAAGCGATTCAACGTTCATTTGATGAAAATCGGTTATGAAATGGCTGAGATATCAAAAAAAAAAAAAAAAAAAAACAGCATTCCTATAAAGAGTGGGACCAACCTTTTATTAGGATCCCTTTGTTTTACTTTGTTTTTGGATGTCTCAGCAATTCCAGTTTTGAATTCCCCTTAAAATGGTTTGCTTTATGCTATTTCAAAGGCGGTTTCTTCGTATCTCACAAAAAAGTTCTCATCTCCGCCAATACTATACAATCCCTTTACGTGAAATATACTGTGGAATGGTGAAGGAAGTTATTTTGTGATGTTGAAAGAGTGTAAATGTCTTGAATCTTTAAAGTATTTTAATAAGCAATGAAATAAAGCTATATATGAGATAAATAGGCAAAAGTAGTAATGATGCTATAAGTGCGCGTTTTTTAAGTAAATCTAATGGATTCAGTTAAGTGCTACAATAGTTTCCCCACACAATACTTAAATACAATATGTGTGGCAGAATTATAGAATTGAATAAAATAACCAGGAATCTTTTGAAAATAATATTTTTCCCCAAAATGTAAAGTACATCGATGTTCCTTGATTGAGTTCTTTGCAATCATGTTATATGTTTGTTTTCCGTTAACAACTGTAAGAATCGATCGTCATACCTAGGAAAGGGAAAAAAATATGAACTGATACACTATCATTTATATCCTGCGAGTCACCTTTTCTGAAATGAACAAAATTTGTCTTATTTACATTCAAAGATATTTTGTTTGAATTTTAACACTGCGGTATTTATAACAAGTTACGATTCAAATGATTAGTAAGGGTGTCTATATCACGGTTGGATGAAAACATGTACGTATCATCATCAAAAAGTTGAAATAAAATCGGAGATGAGAAGAATTTTCCTCCTGGACAGAAGACATTGTTCCACAGCAATGTTCACAGTACGGTTACATGGTCGACTACATGTATGTGAAAACGCTCGAATTTAACAGTGATGATTTGACACTGTGGTCTCGTTTCAACAGAGTTATATTCATATGATAATGTTCTGTGTCACACTATAAATCGATGATTTACAATATGTTCACACTTTTAAAATGCTCGAATTATTTGTGGAGAGATTTTGCAGTGTGTTCACATTGTGTTCACATTGTGTTCACACATTGTGTTCACACATGTGTTTCTCACAGTGTGGGACACTGAGTAATTTCCATTTTGAATTAACATTGAACAATAAAGGCCCAAAAAGAAGGAAGCTGGAGGCATTCCACACCTAATGCCGGGTATCGTAGCCTAATACACTTTGACTAAGTGAAACATGAAATGATTGGATATTTAGATCGTTAGTGTTCAAATTGAACGGGGTCATATATGAGGAAATTTCCATACAGTTCACCTTAAAGGCAACATATCTTAAGTTCATCCCAATTTAGATATGCCTATTGTTAATTTATGAGTAGGGGGAACACGAAAATCATTAAAAAGTACAAATGCTCCTGGTCATTTTTGAAGCTGAACTTTTTATCATTCACTGCATCTTGTAGGAAGTCAGTTTGGCTGACTTTCTGTTCTCATAATCATTTGATCATCAAATGTATATCAAATGCTATTCGAAGGGGTGAGAAAGGGTACGCACGACTTTTTTTTTTGTTCGTGATGAAACCTTGGTTACTGGTTTATCCTTCAGAGATATCTGTCCAGACGTTGATTAATTACCCTGACTTAATATTACCTTGACTTCACCCGAATTGTCTATAGCAACACCATACACATGGTGTGCATATATAACCTATGCATTAAACACTTAATCTATCTCGCCAACCACTGTGCATGAATGGTTTTGATCAGCCATAAATGGAATCACGCAAGTAGCAGCGTCCGTGTTTCTATGTCGTGGAGCATGTGCAATAAAACCTTGTTGAAATATGCATTCTCTGTGTACTCTTAAATTTCAGATGGTCATGCTCGTTGTTATTACCTTGATTGGCTTTACAGGTAAGACGATGACAACATAGTTGCATAATATTTATACTTTGTTAGATTGTCTATACAGTGCATGTATATATATATATATATATATATATATATATATATATATATATGGTTCATAATATAGCTGTAAAGATGGGTTTTGATTATTATAATAAGGGGGGATATGGGGCACAGAGCCAAATAAAGATCTACGTTGGTGAAGATTTAATGAGGTGATGGTGATGATGATGATAAGGCTTATGTACATATCCTGATGTTTGCATTATTTCATCATTTTTTGACGCGGATTATTGTATCAATACCGTGGAAGATGTATACCACTGTTGTTATTGTAACGCATAAATAGTATATGTATTGATTTCTTATTGATTGATCACGGGTAATATTTGATATTCTATGTATGATATGGGTTGCAGTAATGTAAACTCGGATATAATTGTTTTGTACCCCATGTACGGGCCCATGTACCAACGGCGTAAATCCATACTGAGGAGTGGGGGGGATGATTGGCGATAGTCACCATCACCACGATTACAAACCCATAACCGGACCGCCGCAGCCCCGGGGGGGGGGGGGGGGGGGGGGGGGGAGGGGGGGGGGGCGGAAGCTTGCCCCCCCCCCCCACACACACACATTTTACAGGGATCAAATGTCCCACTCTTTTCCATGCAAAGTGGGAGGGAAGTGGCAGCAAAAATATGACGATTTTCTGTTCTTGTTTTTGCTTGTTTGTTTTTTTCTTGTCAGCCGACTTTCGGCGGAAAATCAGACCTTAAAAGTATGAAGACTTTTTTGATGTTGTTTCTCTTGTCTTTTGATGTTCTTTCTTCTTGACTGACAGGCGATTTTGCCCCCCCCCCCCTTTCAAAAACGTAGCGCAGCCCTGAATAATGCCCAAATAAATTCAATAAAATGCTAATAAGGATATCCATTTCTTGAATAACGTAGTAGATATTTTCTTGTAGCATGTATTGCATTCTTCAATTTTCTTGATTTAAGTCAGTGAAGCAATCATCACAGGGGCATCGTTCCGTTTGAATGATGGGGGGGGGGGGTAAGGGAGGGACTTTGAGTTTGAATTTGTGTGCGAGGGAGCGGAGCGGCCTGGGGAAGGGTGTGGGAGGGGGTATCCCCCTCCCACACGAGGAAAATTTGGCATTTTCAGACCTCAAATTCAGCGATCTGGTGCACACTTTTGGTGAAATTTGGATTTTTCCTATAAAAAAACAAGTAAGAAAAAGAAATATTCATAGATAATTGAATGACTACATCGTGGTATTTCAGCTCTTGCTCCGCCTGTGCACATCACCTCCCTGGCCTGTGCGACATCACTGTGAAGGCCTACTAAATAGCTGGGCCTATCACCGGTGTAGCCAGGATTTGATCTTAGGGGGAGCGGTTAGATGCGAGGGAGAGATGCGAGCGAGGGGGGGGAGGGTGTGGGAGGGGGGCTTCCCCCTCCCACAGTGAGAACTTTTTGCACATTGATGTTGTAAATGGTGCAATTTGATTCATTTTTTTTTGCGTGTTCTATCGACTTGAAACAGTCCAACATGTTTAAGGTAGCAGTACATTTTATGTAGATTATTATTGAACAATTTTGCCTATAAAATGGTATCATTTAGAGAAACTTCTTGTCTAAATTCTTACACTGAAGATCATGAATTATGACATTGCACAGTCCCAAAGTGGCCGTTTGTAGCTATATATATATGTTTTTTTTTTCTCTCTCTTTGGAAATTAAGGGGGGCGCACCGGGCGGCAGCAACATCAGTAGAATGACATAACGATTAAATGCGAGCGAGCGAAGCGAGCGAGCTTGAAAATTTTGACATTTTACAGTCCCAAAACTGCCGTTTGTAGCTGCATTTTTTCGCTTTGAAAAATAAGGGGGGCTCACGGGGTGCAACTGCTGGTAATTACCCAGCAGCAACATCAGGAGAATGGCATGACGATTAAATGCGAGCGAGCGAAGCGAGCGAGCTTGAAAATTTTGACATTTTACAGTCCAAAAACTGCAGTTTGTATACTTTTTTTCGCTTAGGAAATTAAGGGAGTGGGGGTGCACCGGGCGCAACTGCTGGCAATTACTGGCAGCAACATCAGGAGAATGACATAAAGATTAAATGCGAGCAGGGAGGTGTTTCTCTTCCCACCTCCCTGATGCGAGCGAGCTTGACATCTTACAGTCCCCAAACTGCCGTTTGTAGCTGTATTTTTTTTCGCTTTGAAAAATAGGGGGGGGGGGGGGGGCGCACCCGGCGCAACTGCTGGCAATTACCCGGCAGCAACATCAGGAGAATGACATGACGATTCAACGATGACGATGACGATTCAATGCGAGCGAGCGAAGCGAGCGAGCTTGAAAATTTTGACATTTTACAGTCAAAAAAACGGGTGCACGTCACGAGACCGACACCCACGAGTCATACAGCCCACGAGTTATACAGCTCACAAGTCATACAGCCCACGAGTCATACAGCTCACAAGTCATACAGCCCACCAGTTATACAGCCCACGAGTTCGACACTGAGTAAATAAAGCCCACGAGTTCGACATCAAGTAAAAAAAGCCCAGGAGTTATACAGCTCACGAGACCGACACTACGCACAAAAGGCTCATGAGACCGACAGTAAGCAAACAAAGCCCACGAGACCGACACTACACTTAAAAGGTCCACGAGACCGACGCTACGCATACAAGGCTCACGAGACCGACATTACGCAAAAGAGGTTCACCAGACCGGCACTAAGCAAAGAAGGTCCACGAGACCGACAGGATGAACAGCGCCACCTATAGACCAATAAATTGTATAGGGTGTCCTGATAACAGCATAGGAAGATATGAGAGATGGAAAAGAAGAGTTGCCATCTCCGGCAGGGTGTTACCCCATCAGTTGCCCCCCCCCCCCCCCCCCCCCCGAAATGATCAGGGTCTTTGATTGTGTTTGCATGGATATGTGTTTGTGAAAAAAAAAAATGAACAAAGTACAGTAAAAGTGTGTAACAGATCTCTCCACAATAAACCTGCCAGGTTGTTGATTTAGTACATGTATTAATAAAAAATAAAAAATAACATAATCGTCTATTAAGGTAGCGTTAGGGATTCAGAAAAAAACCAGATGCATCCATGAAAACAGCTATTGTATTTCACGATTGTACTGTTCGGAGGAGAATAACACAAGCCACAAAATTGAGGTGAATCTCTGCGATATAAAACGTTTAAATCAATAGAATTACATTATAGTTACAGAGAAAATTATAAATAGATCTTACTGCAAAACGTCAAAGCAGGAGGGTAGAATATCTAGAATAGAATAAGCAACTAGTGAATCGGGAAAGAGAAGAGGTAAAATTTATATCTTGTCCATCTTCTTGCTAAAAACTGGGAAAGCCTATTAGAAATAGCACGATGGCATTATCAAAGCTCTGAAACTAATCCATGCATCGTTATTGTCCTCTTTTAAATTCATTTGTGTTTTTGTCTCCTTTTTTTTGGGGGGGGGGGAGAAGAATACTAATTCTTTTTTTTGGGGGGGGGGGGCGGGAGCATGAAGAACAATATTCAATTTTTCTACTTGATAACAATGTCGCTCCCCGACACCCTTGCCCCCTTCCCCAGAAGTATGTAGAAATACATATTTGATGACGTTCATAATTATGTAGATGGTCACCATCTTTCAATTGATAGCGTTACGAAATTACACCCGCCATTATGTTATTTTTCCGTTCATGGAACACCCTGTACAGGTGATTGACATGTAGATGGCGCTGTTTATCCTGTCGGTCTGGTGGGCCTTCTTTGCCTACTGTCGGTCTCGTGGGCTTTCTTTGCTTAGTGTCGGTCTCGTGAGCCTTTTTAGCTTAGTGTCGGTCTCGTGGGCCTTTTTTGCCTACTGTCGGTCTCGTGGGCTTTCTTTGCTTAGTGTCGGTCTCATGAGCCTTTATTGCTTAGTATCGGTCTCGTGGGCTATGTTTGCTTAGTGTCGGTCTCATGACTCTTTTGTGCGTAGTGTCGAACTCATGGGCTGTATGACTCCTGAGCCGTATAACTCGTGGGCTGTATGACTCATGGACCTAATATTGATGTCGGTCTCGTGGACCGTATGACTCGTGGGTGTCGGTCTCGTGGGATGCCCCCCAAAAAACTGCCGTTTGTAGCTGTACTTTTTTCGCTTTGGAAATTAAGGGATGGGGGCGCACCGGTCGCAACTGCTGGCAATTACTGGCAGCAACAAATATCTCGTAAACACATTTATGATGTAATCTGTTGAAATTTCAATGCCAGAAGTGTATACTATTTTTTTAAGGGGGGGGGGGGGCTCCTCTGTTAATTGAAAGTATCTAGATATCTCCTCCCATCAAAGGAACATTTGCATTTCTTTAAACTGAAGTAACAGACCTGGTGTACACTTTGGATGAAACTTTTTGAAATCTGTCAATCTAAAGTGTATTAAGTAGAAATGATTGAACGGGGAGGGTATGGGAGGGGTTAGGCCTATCCCCCTCTTACGCGAGGGAGATTTTGTATTTTCAAAATTGAAATTCAGCAATCTTTGGGTGAAATATTTAGACAGTCTTCTATCAAAAAAGTAAGAACATTTCCACATCTCGGGAGTTACGAGGAGGAGCAAAATGATCTGTTTGTCCCCAATACTTTTATGGGGGAACCATCCCCCTCCCCCTCCATCGACGCCTCTGCATATCATAAGGAAGCTTTTGTAAGCGAAAGATCTGCTGCACACTCTTTGATGAATATAAGGAAATAAAACGTCAATCTCAAAAGTGTACAAAGTCTATCGAAAGGGACCCAGTAGCTTTTGCATATTTATTATTGCAATTCAGCGATCCGGTGCATAATTCTGGCGGTAGTTGTCCAATTTTCCATAAAGAGAGTTCGAGATTTGTCCTCATCTCGGGAATTGCTTGGGGGATAAAATGATTTGTCACCCCCAACTTCATCCACTGCACACGATTGAACTTTTAAGGCGCTCGGTTTCGCGCGCTTGCGTTTTTTTGTTTTTTTGTTTTTTCGGGGGGGGGGGGATATGATGGTATACTTGGCAGAATAACGAAGAACGGTTTCCACAGAAGTCGAGTTGTATAGTGGCAAGGTATAGTGACAGCTCTTCATGTAACCCGGGATAACTTGTGACATGCGACAACTAACACACTAGTTTTCCTCTGATCAAAACACTATTGAGAACAAATTGCTGGATAAAGGTGAATATATACATAGTTTTATTCACTTGAATAAATTTATTCCGCGAGATCAGTTTTGTACATTATGTGTTCAAAACCTTAACATAAAACAGTAACAAAGCAAACAAGGTTAAACAAACAAGCACAGTTTTTTCTCCGTATGTGTCTCTATGACAATCTTTGTGGACTCTAATAACATAATTATGTTCCGTAATTCCAGTCGACCATATAGAATATTATCTTTTATGTCTAACCCCATTCCTTTGGAGAGTAAACAATAAGCACTAAATCAGAAACGTAAGGTAATATAAGGACCGTATAGGCGGAGATTGAAAACTTGAAAGTTCATCTCGTATTGAAGGAAATTTTACCTTTGAACTTCAGTTACCTCACAGGAATAGATTAAGCAAACCGTACTATTGAAGACAACCCAACGTCTACTAACTATAAATCTCGCAACATAGGCCTACATCAGAGCACTTCTGAAGCCCAGGTCTATCAGATGTTAACATACTGTAGCCTTTGAAAGTTCAAACATAATTGGGCATATTATTATGATGCTGTCATGCACCAACAGAACACCCGTCAGCACCGACATAATATCTGTCATACACCGACAAAACATTCTTGGATTAGCACCGAATGACTGCAACTGTTCACGCCATGTTTGCCAACTCCAACTCTCATGTCCCGAATGGACACTTTTATTCCACCCCACCCTGGTTTCACCAAGGCACATCACGGTTCTCCGTCACACCTCCCCCCAACAAGAGGAAAGTTATGAATGTAACTTTTCGACTATAAACACCCTCGTTGTACGGCTTACTTCACTGTTCTTGCGTACTATTCAGCTCACACGATTACAAACTCAAAGAGTTTTGTGTTGTTCTCTCAAAACATCGCCTGGCATACTACACGTATAATTACTGATTTTGAGCCTTATCAGAATCAGTTAACTCCGGCATCAATTGTACACTTTTAGAACAATACACATGTATATGAAAACTTGACAAGCCCCCTACAAAACATGTAAATACACAAATTACGCAATGTGTCTACAGTAATACACATGTGAAACTGTTTTTCAACGGGTGCACATACGGGTGCACATAATCTGGAAAGATTACACCAAATGTAATGAATCATTTCTCCAGTAGTATCAATATTTTGACTGAGACTGTGCTTTCTGGTAGTCTCGACTGTAATTATATCCTCACATATTTGACCAATAAACTTCAGGCATGCATGATATTTTTTGGTAACACATACACTTCATCTTTAAATGTGGAAACCAAACAAACACTTTCTTCACGAAATTTTTCTGACTGTTGCAAAGATATGTCTGTCTCTCCGACACAAACTTTCACTGGAGTTTCACTGAATGAAATAACAGCACGCATCTTTTGATTATAACAACATCGTATTTAAACACTATGACACATGTGTACATCTACTCAATGTACTTGTTAATACATCTTATACTATTGTCAACTCTGCGTCATACGTTAGCCAAAACAACAACAAAATTTTGAACATCGGACATTTCTTTTTGTCACTCCACACATACTTGTTTTGTCACTCGTTAGCATGTTATAATATACAATGTACATGTATGTGCAAACTCTGGAAAATATCGAGATCATACTCGACACACAAATGTGACGCTGTCACTCTGTAACAAAATACATATACAGGTTATTAATTTACAAAAGTGACATTATAACATCTTGGCTTTTTTATGCCTCACTGTCACTCAACACTTTTTCATTTATACAAAACAACACAAATTCTTGTGTTTTAACACAAATCGGTTGATATAAAACTCAAAATTTGATCAACAGTTTTCCTGTGACTGGCCGGTTGTGTTTTGCTATGCTGTTTGTTGCATTTGCTAGCATTAACTCTGTAACGTATCGGTATACATAACAATATGAATCTTTTGACTCTTTGAACTGAAGCACAGCTTTCACTGTAATCTTACACACCACAAATGTTGTATCCTGACGCTTCCTGTAATGTTGGGTTTTCAAAATGTATACAATGCTTGGCGAGTAATACATCAAAAAAATTTTCAAGCGATGTCTTCTTATAAAGACAGAATATTGTGTACTAGTACTTTCTCATACTTCCTAGCATCACTCATATACAGTTTTCGTTTGAAACAAACATGATTAACATAAATACAATTTCTTCCTTCACAGATCCTTGGGAAAGGAAGAAAACTGAACGAAAATACATAAACACATGTATACTTTGTCATATACAAAAAAAAAAATCAACATCAGTTTCTTGTTTGTTTTGAGTCTTGTTCGAAATGTTCAGTTTGATGTAGGTTTCACTGTAGACTTGAGATTGTTTTCGTTCGGCAACATTATCAGCGCGTGCACAGTTTCAAACTTTCAAACAGTTTCAAAGCGTCTGCTAATTTGTTGTCCTTTCCTGCTATGTGCACAATATTCTCAGTGGGTACGGTTGGAGAATCAAACTCCAACGGAAGAGACGCTGATTCTTGTGCTTGAAGCGTTCTAAGAATGTCAATGGGTTATGGTCAGTGTACACCACGATGTCTCTTCCACCGTCCAAATAGGCTTCGAAATGTTGCACGGCTAGAACGACACTGAGGCATTCCTTCTCCACAGTTGAATACTTTTGCTGATGGCGATTCAGTTTTTTGGAGAAGAAACACACGGGTTTGCTGTGTCCGTTGTCGTCATCCTGAAGTAGCACGGCTCCTACTCCTCGGTCACTAGCATCCGTAGCTAGCTGGAAGCTCCTCTCGAAGTTCGGTGCGATGAGCACGGGATCATTCATGAGGACGGCCTTCAGCTTCTGGAACGCATCCTGGCAGCTCGCCGACCACTGGAACGTTGTACCCTTTTTCAACAGGTCCGTCAAGGGCACCACCAGGTGACTGAAGTTGGGAACGAATCTCCGGTAGAATCCGCACATTCCCAAGAAGCGCTGAAGCTCCCGTTTGGATGCCGGCACTGGGAAGTCCACGATGGCTCGGACCTTGGCATCTCGTGGTGCGACGCTACCTCGGCCTACCTTGTGACCTAGGTAAGTCACACAAGCTTTCCCGAACTCGCATTTGGCCAGATTCACCACGAGTCCTGCACGTGACAACCTCCGGAACAGCTCTCGAAGATGAGCAACATGCTCCTCCCACGTATTGCTGAAAACCAACACATCGTCTATGTAGACAACACAGTTATCATGACCAGCAATAACTCGATTCATCATCCGTTGAAAAGTTGCGGGGGAATTTTTCATCCCGAAGGGCATGACACGACACTGGTATAACCCGGAGGGCGTGACAAACGCCGAGATCTCTCTTGCATCTTTGTCCAATGGCACCTGCCAATACCCTTTCATCAAATCCAATTTGCTGACATACTCAGCACTTCCTACCCGATCAATACATTCCTCTATCAAAGGAAGCGGAAATGAATCAGTCTTGGTTATGGTATTGACCTTCCTGTAATCTATACAAAACCTGGACGTTCCGTCTGCCTTTGGGACTAGCACTACTGGGGAACTCCAGTTTGAGTTACTGGGCTCTACGATACCATTTGCAAGCATGAAATCTATCTCCCTATCCACCTGTTCTCTCTTAGCAGGATGAATCCGATATGGATGCTGCTTTATGGGTGCATTTTCACCCACATCTACAGTATGAACAGTATCTTTCGCACAGCCCAATTTATCACTGCAAACCTCCGGAAATTCCTGGAAGATGTCGACAACATCTTGCCTCTCCGAATCAGACAGATGACTGAGAAGTAACTCTGGATTTTCTAGTGCCTTTGAGTTCTCTACTCGCGGAATCATTCCCGACTTGAAACTCACACTCTGAGAATCTGGAGCATCAGGTTCAAACTCGTCTGCACTTTTCTCAGCACTGGGTACGACACTCTCACTCACAACTGCACCTACATCTTCTACACGTTCATGGTATTTCTTCAACATATTCACGTGACAAACTCTCTTGGTTTTTCTACGATCAGGCATGCTCACCACATAAGTCTCCTTCCCAAGCTTCCTCTCTACTACATAGGGACCACTGAATTTAGCCTTCAATGCATCTCCTGGCAATGGAAGTAGAACCAAGACTTTGTCTCCAACCTCAAACACACGACTCTTTGCCTTTCGGTCAAAGATTTCCTTCATTGTCTGTTGCGAAGACTTCAAGTGTTCTCTCGCCACTTCATTCGCTCTCACAAGACGCTCTCTGAACATGGAGATGTAGTCTAAGGCATTGGAATCTTTCTCTTCCTCATCAGACAACAGCTGCTCCTTCACAACTTTCAGGGGCCCTCTTGGCTCATGCCCAAACACCAACTCAAAGGGGGAGAATCCAGTGGATTCATTAGGCACTTCACGAGCAGCGAAGAGAAGAAAAGGGATCCCTTTATCCCAGTCCCTGGGATTATCCTGACAGTAGACCTTCAGCATCGTTTTTAGCGTCTGATGGTACCTTTCTAAGGCCCCCTGTGATTGCGGGTGATATGCAGACGACTTGATCTGTTGAATACCAAGCTGGTACATCAACTCCTGAAAGACACGAGACATAAAATTGCTACCTTGATCCGACTGTATTTCTTTTGGTAGCCCATACCTAGTAAAGAAAGTCAACAAGGCATCCAGAACTGACTTAGCAGTTATGCTCCTCAACGGAAATGCTTCTGCGTATCTCGTGGAAACATCCATCACAGTCAATAAATACTGACATCCTGACTTGGACTTCGGCAATGGACCAACGCAATCTACCATCACACGGCTAAATGGCTCCTCAAAAGCCGGAATAGGAATCAAAGGCGCAGGTCTAATGGCATGTTGTGGTTTTCCTACCACTTGACATTCATGACACGTTCGACAAAATTCAGACACATCCTTTCTCATCTTGGGCCAGAAGAAATGAGTTCTGATTCTACACAAAGTCTTCTTGACACCCATGTGTCCGGCCATTGGAATTTCATGTGCAAGACGTAGAATTTCCTTTCGATACGGCGGAGGAACAACTATCTGGTCGACAACCGTCAAGTCCTCATCTGCGGGACGATCTGGAGGACGCCATTTCCTCATCAAAACACCAGACTTTACATAGAAACATTCTGGCACTCCCTTCGCCTCATCTACAGTCAATGCACCCTCTCTCAACTTCAACAACTCCTCATCTTCCATCTGTGCTTTGATTAAAGCTGGCTGACTGAACACACCTTCTTCCCAACTTTGTTCTCTTTCATCTTCACTAGTCACCTTTCCAAAGAATGTGTCATCAAGAGAAATATCACTTTCAGACTCCTTTCTCTCACGCTCTGCTTCACTTGCTCGAAACCTGGTGATAGCACATGTTGGAAATACTTCGGGAAATTCATCGACAAGTTTTTCAGTTTCCTGCTCGTACACTGGGACTTCGGAATCAACCGGAAGGACACTCACTCGACCTCCTGCAAGGTCATTACCAATAAAGGAAACTCCATCCATAGGGAGAAATGGAACAATTCCCACAATCACTTCCCCTGAAATCAGTCCACTATCCAAATTCACTCGGAAAAGAGGGACCGCCTGAGTTCCTCCGTTGACATCATGTATCAGTACTTTCCTACCCGTGTTACAGTCTATGGGCATACTCTTCACATCACCTACCATGAGGGACTGTGTAGCTCCAGTATCACGAAGGATGACAACCGATACTCTAAATTCAGCAATGGTAACTGTACCATTGGAAATGAAGTCCTTGTACTTTTCATCCACACGACCACTTGAACACCTATCTGTCATTTTTGAGACACTGCTTTTCACAACATTTGGATGACGCTGTTCATCATTTACACTTGACTTAACAAAACCATTGGTGGCTGTCTGGTTCGGCTTCTCGTTTGTTTCAGCATCTAAACTGTTCTGTGTACGTGTGTCTGCATGGACTAAACCATGTGTTGCTCTTTGCTTTTGTTCTAGCAATCGCCTACATTCGGACTTAATGTGACCTGTTTTCCCACAGAAAAAGCATCTCACTTCTTTGTATTGAGGCCGTGGCGATTTTGGGCGCTCTTTCTGAGATTCAGTCTTTACTTTATCCCTGCGTTCACTATGACTACTGTGCCACTTTTGAGTGTCAGGATTTCTCAACTGATCAAATTTCCTCTTTCCCTCAGGACTTTTTGTTTTCACTTTATGTGTCAACTCAAACTGGTCTGCGGTGACTGCTGCACTCTTTACATCATGTACTCTTCGATCTTCCAAATATGTTCTCAGATCTGGAGGTGTCGATTTCTTGAACTCCTCCATCAACACTATCTCTCTCAAATTGTCATAAGTGAGATCTACTTTCATTGATCGAACCCATCGATCAAACATGATTTCTTTTTCTCTCTGAAACTCTACGTAGGTCTGTCCCGAACCTCTCCTATATCCTCGAAACTTTTGCCTGTAGGCTTCTGGGACTAACTGATAGGCAAGAAGGACTGCTTCCTTAACTGTGTCATAGTTATTTGCCTCTTCATCCGAGAGAGCAGACACTACTGAATGTGCCTTGCCTGTGAGCTTTTGTTGTAATATCATAGACCAATATTTCTTCTCCCACTCCAAATTGCTGGCTATTCTCTCAAAGGAGAAAAAGAAAGAGTCTACATCCTCTTCATCAAAGCGGGGGACTGTGTTAGCCATTTTTGCAATGTCGGGCGTCTTTGGTCTCGACATAGTAACATTAGGCCTATCCCCTGGGACGCTACTGGCCTGGGCCTGGTTCAACTCAATTTGACGTTGCATTAACTCTTGTTCGAGTCTCAGATTTTCTGCCTTCATTTTTTTCTTTTTCTAACTCCAATCTAGCCAGTTCTAGTTGTGTGGAATCTACCCTCATCTCACTAGGTCTAGTAATACATGTAGTAGTAGTAGTACTTGGAGCAGTTTTTCTACCAGCACTCTCAATCTCATCTGTACTCTCACTCTGGTCTGTGTGTTCATATTCTACACCACCCAGTTCAAGCTTCTTCACCAGAACTGCAAAGATTTCTTTTTTTCGACTACACTCTCTGATATCAGCATCAACATGAGTTGCAACCTCAATCAATTGGGCTTTCACTAACCCTCTCAATCTACCAAGAGTGACGTCTTTCACAAACTCTGCAGCATCGAACTTGGCTGCCATTATTCACATCTAGCTTTCCGACTAGATTTCAAGACTACGTCGCTAACGCAACTTCCTACAGTACACTCCACTGCGTACCGCACTACGAGAATAGTCTAAGCAATTCAGACCTGACAAACACTCGTATATCTCGAGGCCAATTTCCTCGTAAAGCCACATCTAACGATGCTAATCCAAATAACCAGAAAGTGACACACTAATCTGATAAAATGACATAATGGAAACGATAATACGTACCCTATCCTTTCCAGCAATCAATGCTGCAACCCTGGAATTCAGCTAGCGAGAAGACCAGTACAAGACAAGTGCGCAAAACATACTCATCGCATCGCTTCGCGAATCGCACTTTCATTCACAACCACTGCTAACGCAGCCACATTACACATACCGTGCAATGTCACGCAGTAAACCGCTACGAACAGTACGAACGACACTGTTACGTTCGCTACCCTGTGTACACATCTCACATGAGTGCGAACACTATGATACACATAATGCTTCCAGCGGGCATCAATACATGTACTTACAACGATGTACCAAACACCGAAATAACAACCCAAAAAACAGCTTGTTTGTATGTTCATTTCCCGGACATGTTCCCCACATGTCATGCACCAACAGAACACCCGTCAGCACCGACATAATATCTGTCATACACCGACAAAACATTCTTGGATTAGCACCGAATGACTGCAACTGTTCACGCCATGTTTGCCAACTCCAACTCTCATGTCCCGAATGGACACTTTTATTCCACCCCACCCTGGTTTCACCAAGGCACATCACGGTTCTCCGTCACAGATGCCGACAATTTGAATGATTTCCTGAGATTTTTTCTTAAAAATTCTTTTGTATATTTTATTACCATTTAAACACCATTCATATTTGCAGAAATCAAAATGAGTTCAGCCCTTCCTTTTCGTAGAGATAGTTCTATTTATTTTGCTCACCTTTTTTCCATCTTTGTCAAGTTAATGGCTTCATATCTGGCCCCCTACTAAGCACAATGACATAATAAGCAACGTTATTTTCCAACAACATAAAAGGCTCATAAATACAGTTGTAAAATTCATTCTGGATCACGGCAAACTTCAGGTTTTGTACATTCTTACCAACGTGTGAAAATGATGTACAATATCCGTTTCAGTACTCAATTCCAAGTAGGTTTCTATTCACTGGAATAAAAAAGGTGAAAATCTTTTCGTACTATTCTGATAAACTGTTAGAATGTCTTGCCTTTTCTGTGGGATTGTTTAATTATATATATATATATATATATATATATATATAACACAGTGCTTATATAGCGCATATCACTACCGTGGTGTCTCTATGCGCTTTAAGGAGAGGGATGAAGTAGAAAGAAGAAATGCAGTGTACAATATGTGTACCATAAATGCAGAACCAAACTCATTCATAATACTTTTTGAACAGAAATGTCTTGAGAGCAGTTTTAAACTTTAACACTGTGGGAGCTTCTTTTATATAACACGGAACAGCGTTCCACAGTGTGGGAGCAGCATGGGTAAAAGATCGCTCACCATAAAACTTTGTTGTGATAATAGGACATTGGAGAAAATTTTTCTGAGTTGATCTTAAATTACGAGAGGGAGCGTACCTGACCAAGAACTTACTGAGATATTCTGGTGCCATTGAATGGCGGCACTGATAAGTCAGTAACAGTATCTTGAAAACTATACGTGACTGAACAGGAAATTAGGGATTAAAGAATCAATTTTTCTGTTCGTGAGATGAATGTTGCATATCAATAAGATTGGCTGCGAAGAAACTTGTCTTATTAATCTATTGATGTATGTTTGTTAACGCGTGAACTTTCTTGTGTTTTTTGCACATCTCCCATGAAAACAAAAAGAAATCTTGTTAATAGGTCTTAACCATTAATCTAAAGCAATGTTCATTCGATTAAAGGAGGTACTTGCGTATGGCAAAATATGGGAATCGACACCCGTTCCTTTTGGACCGCTGCTAGCACTGTTCAGCAGTATGCTCTCGTCACGAGGCGGGCGTGCGAACGTCATGGCTCATGCATACAGTATGTAGCCTATAACCTAGGTGGGGATGCAGCTGGTCTGATGCGACGAGACTACGAACAGTGGATGCGCGCGAATACACCTCCTATGATCCAGTTGTTTGTCGTTGTTTTCTTATTTTTTTTTTCAATGGGTGGCAGTCTTCTTGCACGGAAAAAAAAAAACTGCCACCGATCGTGTGGCTCCTAGCGTCCCTATCGTAGTCTCGCCGCATCAGATGTATCGCTTGGCAAAGACAATTATCTCGCTGCATCATACGTTTAGCTTAACAGCAAATTACAAAGACAATAACTGCATTCTCCGCCTAGATTATAGGTTATGCAATAATCCATCATGCTGAAATCAATATCACCACATTTCATTTTGTTTGTTTTTTGTTCCTACATCTTTTTCTTGGGAGAATTTCAGGGGGGATATTTGTACAGGCCATCCCCCCTCCTTCAAAAGTGGGGGGGGGGGGGGGGATATATCCCCCCCATCCCCCCCCCCGGGATTTACGCCCATGCCATGTACATGTCTAAACCTGCCATTCGTTTTGCATGAAACGGTGGACCTGGTTCTTTTGTGTACATGTCATGCTCACACTTTCTTGAACTTGAATGAAATCATGATATATATATATATATATATATATATATATATATATATATATATAATGACTTCATGACTACGGTACATAGCATAAGACACACACGCACACGCATATATATATATATATATATATATATATATATATATAATGTGTGATCTAATACATTACTATATATATTGAAAGGGGAGGGGCTGGTCTGGGGCAGTTGCGTCTGACCACTGTGTTGAAATGTATCAAAATAGAAGAAATTGATTCACATTAAAAAACTTGATTTTGACTTATTTCTTGAGCTGAAAAAAAAATACTAACTTCATCGAAGAAATAACCAAGTTAGATGTGAATGCGATACGAAACATCTCTTTCTGAAATGTTTGAGGAAGTGTAATGGATACTTTATAATGTAAGTACATGTTGACCTGTAAGTGCCATTTAGAGCTTCATTTCGCAGATAAATCGATAATGAATAGTCATAAGGAGATGCAGATGGATAAAAGAGATAGGTATAGACAGACAGACAGACAGAAAGATTACGGTTTTGGGAGTCTCCAATATATAACTGACTGTTCAAATTCAACCTTATGACAGCTGCAACTCAAACACTGTCACCACCCGGTGAATGTCAGCCTAATCTGCAGTGCCCACTCCAAACAAACATGAACGCCGAGGGAGAATGGGTAACGATACGGGGTATCGCAAAGCCAGTACTCGGACAAACCATGCTCTCTTTCAGCACATCCGTCATCGACTTAACTGCATTTAAGCAATATAAATGTCAAATCCCAGGTGAGGACATAGGTTCTTGCAGGTTAAGCCAATGTGACACCTGGCAATTGCAATGACGTGGCATTTTAAAGGAAAAATTACTGGTACTTCACACTTTACCAATCCCAAATTTATAGACTTTTAGTAATCGAACAAAAAAAAATATCCTTTCCATTAAATTTTGTTGGTAAACTGTAAATACAAGCAATGCGAGCATGTTTTCTTCTTTTCATTAATATCATCATTTACTTTTTATTTAATTTTATGTCCTAGAAGTACGATCTGCTCTTGCAATGGGTATTTTGGGTTAGATTATCTGCCCACGTAAGTTTGGGTGCTGTTCGTTATTCCAAAGGTTGGTTATTCCGAAGGCTCGTTAATCCGAAACACACAAATTCCTTATACCTTGAGGTTCGTTAATCCGAAAATAAAAAAGAATTCGTTAATCCGAACATTTGTGGCGTTATTCCGAAGGGCCGTTGTTCCCGAGATTCGTTAATCCGACAATAAAATTCGGAATAAAGAACCTTCAGAATAACGAATCTCCTGACTTAAGAGCCTTCGGAATAAGGAACCTTCGGAATAACGAGCTGTAACCGTAAGTTCTTATCCTGGTAGGTTTTATCAGTTTTCTCTATTTCCTTCTCGTTTTCAACCCTGAGATACAGTGAATTGTAAAAGTGTGGTCGTTACTTTTCTCTTCTTTTATGCGATACCTTGTGATATGTTTGTTTTTTGTCTGTTTTATTTTATTAAAAAGACAGGTAAGGCTGTTTTTCAGACAGGCCGTGAGTATAGTGTCACAACAACAATAGAAAAAAGACAACAGTTAACAATAATCAATCAATGCAAATTATCAATAAAACTAGCATAACATAACAAAATACATTACAACATAGCAGAAACTAGATGCCAAGAATAAAGAAAGTATTGACATAACCACTAGCTACAAACGCTACAAAAGAGGGTAACACAAACAGGTTCACGTAATTTCAGACAAATTAACTTTATAAACATAATAGAAATCCACAAAAACAAACATATCTATTTTTTTCAAAAGCTTTCAAATTACTTATCATTCCTAGATATTCAGGGAGGTTTTTGAGTATCTTAATACTGGAATAAGACAATTATTGCAAATACTGTATACTTCTTTATTTCTAAGGAGTATGAGAAGTAAATTATCATTATGAATATTGATATTCCTGACCAGACTTGGCATCTCTGTAAGATGTTGAACAATAAAGAAATACGGCAAAAACACACAAAACAAAAGCAGAAAACAAACACAAGAACCAACATAAAAACTGGAACAACCTGCATCAAATGCGGGAAAATAAACAAACAAACAAAACAAAAAAGTTTGCATCATTATTGTGACGTATAGGTGTTTTGACGTTAACATTTTACTTACATACAGATTGTGCCTCGGCACCCTGTAAGAACGCTGGCATATGTGAAGAACTCCCATCAGGCTTTGCGTGTGTCTGCAATTCCACGTTCACCGGAAGGCTGTGTGAAACCTGCCTTCTAGAAGAGCCAAATAGTAAATAACGCTTTTACAACTAATACGGATTATAAGATCCTTTATGATAATCATAAAAGATCTTATAATTCTGTTATTCCTATAAAACGATGGATCAAAGTGTGTGTGTTTTACCACCATTTTCAAGTTTACTTTTACATTATGACTATGAGGAACAAATGCTATTTTTTTTTTGTTATGGGACTAAAAATTTGCTCCTGTGATAAATAAAAAGTTTTCTTTTATTTCTTACACTTGTTTACTTTGAAGCAATACAATATGTGATATTTGCATTTTTTATATTTCAAGCTCATAAGGAAGTTTCACCCAAGATGAGAGGGCATCTCGACAAAACAGTGTCTGATCAACCCTGTTTAAAGGTACTTGCCCACATTTGCAAACCCACGAAAATCAAAACTGCATAACACAGGTCCAATATGACTTCAAGTACAAGTTATAACAGTAACATACCTCACCTGTTGCTCTTTGTCTATACCATTCGATCAAAGAGAGAAAATCATCGTTTTAAAATCAATTTTCAAACCGGGTCAACCCGACCCAAAATCAAATTACGAGCGCAGGCTAGCTACGCACATTAACTTACACATGTATCGCATGTATGTAGTACGTGCGTGGACCGGAGCTAGCGAGCGTTTTTATACGCATGCATACGGTGCATTTTCATTTATTTTTATGAAAGTAATGGACTAATTGGAACGAAATTTTGCACAGGTGTTACTGCAATCATACCCAAACTCCATGCTAACTATGAGACCAATTGCTGCAGGTTTACAAATGTGGGCTAATACCTTTAATACCCATCTGTGGCTTTAAAGGGGATGGCTAGTAACTGATCAGTGGGAATCAGTGGGAATGCTGGGGATGATTGTTCCAATCCTTTTAAGAGTACATTATAATTATGTCTATTGTTGTGTGAAAATTATTTGCTTCAGAATGGTCTCATATTTAAGTAGTGTCAGGTGAATGTTTCCCGATCACTGTACAGGCATGATGCTATTTAAACCTGGAAACATTAAATTGCACATTACCTGATTATGAGAGCATTCCGAAGCAAATAATTTTCACACAACAATACATATATAATGTATTCTTAAATGAATCCCACAAGGATTGGAACAATCATCCCCAGCATTCCCACTGGTTCTCACTTATCAGTTACTAGCCATCCCCCTTCACGGACAAGAAGAATTACTAATGATAAAACGTGCTATTTCATATCTGTCTTGTTTATTGAACAACAATTAGTGCAGTAAAATATTTTGCTGAGTACAAATAAGAAGTAAGTATTATATTTTATGTCATTAAAAATCATTAATAACACAGTAGTTTTCTTTCAAGCAGAGATGATATCGGGCACTGTTTTGGGAGTTCATTACATTTACCAAATTTACGATTTCGACCAATTCAGTGCGTAGTTTTTGTACCCATGTATTGGTTATGCATTCTAATTTGCCTTTATCATGTTTTAGTCGCTTTATTGGTGCCTGCTTGTTAATTCATGCATCTTTATCATTCACACTCACTCTCACATAAAGATGACGTTGAATGTTTCACCGACTTTCTGAGGGCGGTGGACTACAGGGGTACTGTAAACAAGACTAGAAACGGCACGACTTGTCAGAAATGGACATCGCAAACGCCGCACAATCACCAGCAATTACAAGAACACCCTACCAAGGGACTGGGCGACCACAACTTTTGCCGAAATCCTGACGGGGGTAATTGGGCGTGGTGTTACACCACTGACCCATTGGTGAATTACGAGTACTGCGAAATTGGCAGCGCCCAGCCTACTTGCGGCTTAATAAACCGTACGTGTTGAGGGTGTTAATGAAAGAAAATGTCTTTAGTGAAAGCGTTCACTTGATATTAAGTCCTTAAAGTACAGATCCTCACTTGACTATCAGATAAGAGAAATGTATTGGAAGAAGAAAAAGATGACAGGATGTCGAAGAAGAAACAGAAAATGGAAAAAAGTTATTACTGCTGTTTTCCGTATCGTAGCAGTCCCGGACTGTGTTTTTTCTTCCTTTCACTTTTGTAATGATTTGAGGAATTAAAACGCCATGGTAATAATAGTTGTAATAATGATAATAATAATGATTATAATAATAATAATGATAACAATAATGATAATACTAATTAAAATAATGATAATAAAAACAATGACGATAATAATAGTAGTGGTAGTAACTATGATAATAATAACAAAAAAAATTGGATAATAATATTAGTAATAATGATGATAATAATGATAATAGTAATTGTTTGTTATTATAATTGCCACACCATTGATGACCAGTTGCATTATTGTCGAAGATGGTCTCCATTCTAACTGTTGATGGGGAATTTCTTCATGGGAAGTGAGTCATGGAAAAAAAAATCGTTTTTCGTTATGTTATTCGAACTTGATCATTTCGAATTTTGCAATATTTTGTATTGTCAATCTTATATCTAAAAAAGAAATTTTACTGAACATCTACATGCAGGTCATCAGGCATGGTAATAACGAACAACATTACTACACGAATACAACATTTGAAACTTCCCATATCTTTATTGATTATGAAAAAACGCGTAGATAAGTTGTTCTTGCTCACTTCTCCTTCGTCTCTTCTTTTCCTTGTTGATTTTATCTTTACACTTTCTTTACTTTTCTATGGAAAGGTTTAGAATAATTGGAGTAAATATTCTTGTACTCTAAAAGTGTTCTTTTTCCGTTTTCCTTTCTCTACTTGCTGTTTTTGGATTTTAAAACAATTTAATGAGTGCAAATAAGTATTTAGTATTTCATTTGATACCGTCATAATGCCATTAGTAAACCTACATTAGACTGATAGACTTCTTGTCACGCCACAAAGACCTTGGATATTGTTATTCATTCATTGTATTTTTCGAAGTTACAAATTCGATCAAGTCAGGGCATTATTTGCATCCATCTTTTAGTTATCGAATCTATATTCCTATCTATCATTTACTCTATTTATTCATTTTACTCATTTTATTTATCATTTATTCATGTTTTCTTTTCTTTTTTTTAATATAGGGTAGGCACAATCAGTTCGCTAACTGCTTTCCAATGCCGCCCTGTATATACACAAAATATAAAATTACAATACATTTATAGTAACATGACTCACACAATTACAGATCAATGACCTAAACAAACAAAAGAAATAAACTTAATTATATTTAAGTCATATACCGTACACTGAATACATTAAAGGTTATGTAAGACCTTAGCAATTTGGAAATTTGGAAAAGGGGAGAGTATATAACCATAAACAAAAAAAATATCTGATGGTTGTGACAATGAGAAAGAAAAATACAAATGTAGATCTTGTTGGATTCATGGGAGGAAAAGAAAATAAAAGCTTTAACAATTCGTTACCTCATGTATCAATTTTATGTCCATTCCCTCTGTCACATAAAGACGGCATTGAATGTTTTACCGACTACCTGTGGGCTGTGGACTACCGGGGCTATGTTAACGAGACTGTAAACGGCAGGACTTGTCAGAAGTGGACATCGCAAACGCCGTGGGACCACACGAAATTACAAGATCACCCTAACATGGGACTGGGCGATCACAACTTTTGCCGAAATCCTGACAGGTCTGACTGGGCGTGGTGTTACACCACTGACCCGTCGGTGCGTTACGAGTACTGCGACATTGGCAGAGCCCAGCCTACTTGCGGCTGATAGACCAATCGTTTTGATGGCATTGTTGAAAAAGAATCCTGGCTTCACTGAATGCACCCACGTAATAGGTCTTTGAGGATCAGGGCCCCGTTGCAAGAAAGTTGCAATCAATTGCAAATAATTGCTAATTTTGAAACAACCATTCTGATTGGCTCAGGGTCTGCCCTATTAAGAAGACATGCATGCAACAATGATTTTGATTGGCCAGTGACAGTTAGTTGCAAGTTGCGTTTAAACGCAAAGTTTCTAGCAACGGGGCCCAGATCTTCATTAGATTGGATAAAAAACAAGAAAAAGACAAATGAAAGGGAAAAAAAGGAGAAATATCTTATCACCTCCTTTTGTATCATGGCTCCCTGGCGGCCCTTTGCTTTCTCCCCTCCCCCTTCATTTCTCTAATGATTACACTAAAAAATACAATCATTTTTTTTTTTTGTATACATGTTGCTTTGAACACGTACATATTCTCAGCAGTTACCATTTTTGTTTAATCGACACTAAATATGTATTCTTTACTCTGTTTGCTTACTATGAATTCAAGATGCTACTGTATTTAGGGAACAGAAAAAGATATATATATATATATGTATATATATATATATATATATATATTTAATTTTTCTCCTTTTTTTTAAAATTACGTAGGCATATATAACGCTTTTTTATTCGGTATCATTCACTCGCCTGATCTTATCTTCTATCCGTTCTCCGTTTCTTTTTCACAAGCACTGACTACTTGGGGCTTACAGCCAAACAAGCTTGCTTTCATGTAGATCCCATCATACTTCTCTTTGTTCAACCCCATTCGATTTCGACCAGTTATCCTTTCAATTGATGTGTTATCATCATATATATTGTTCGTTTTTGCACATTGTTTACAAGGTAAAAGTACCTGTATTATTATTTCTGATGTGACACTCGAGAAGTATGAAAATAAATGAAATGAATTGAATTGAATTGAATTATTTAGTCAGTTATCGTAACCCCTGACTGAATCGCTTCGTAGCGTGTTTTATTAGAATTTCTGTGAAAAAGAAAGAAACATATCAAAATCAGCGTGGTATAAGTTTCACAAAAAAAAAATCGGACGCAAAAACAGATATGAAATTGTTAAGTGAAAATGTTTAATCATGTTTTCACTAGGTACAGGATGTTTATATTATATATATAGTGCATGAGGCTGAATGCACTATAACAATATAAGCACCGACAAATTCTGAATTTGCCCCGAAGGCCAGTTATATTCAATGAGGCCGCAGGCCGAATTGAATATAATTGCCTGAGGGCAAATTCAGAATTTGGAGGTGCTTGGTACTTGTTATAGTGCAATAAGATGTCATGCACTATGTGTTATATAAAATAGCATACATACCCAGGCTAGATAAATTGAAAAAATACGAAAGCCGAGATTATTTAAGACTCTGCCGTGTCTAGACAAGCAATAATACCAGTTTCTTTGAACCTGTGTAGACAAAATCCTGACGTGTTAGGGTCTACGTGGTTTATATCTCACGATTTCTAGGCCCTACGATAGATTAGGTCTAACGTTAGGGGCCCTGGCCTAAAGTTATACTAGAATCTACTAGATCTACGTCACTTACGAGCGACAGAGCTAACGTTAGTTAACACTTGACCCTACAATAGGTCTACCATGGATCTAACAGTAACACGTTAGACGCCCTAAGTTTACTTACTGCACTGTGGGTCCAGGACTAGGACTAGATGATGTTTTGTAGGATTAGGGATCTACTGGATTTAAACACAAGGCTCGTGCCAGGCATCATTGAAGTCACCATTGCTGCACAAGTGGATTCCGAGAGTGTGTTGTAAATGTCGTAGTAAAAGTTCATAGCGTAGCGTGATCAAAGAGCGCTTAGCGTATACCGTACACACGCTACCAATTTCCACGGCGCACTTTCGCGTAGAATGTACGGAGAAAGCGGCACAAATCTTAGGTTGACTTGCTCAATATCCGTCGGAATGATTCCTTTTCAGAACAGTAGGAGTCCAAAATTCGTAGGGCGTATTTGATGGCATCCTTTGTGTCCTTATTGTCTAAGATACTGTTTATATAGATCAGTCTCTGTAAAAGTAGCGAACCTGTTCATTTCAGCTTCCATGTTTAAATCTACCGCTGATAGTCTAGTCCCACACAGGTAAGTTGTGGCATAGCCAGCGAGAATCGAGAATAACGATAATATCGAGCAAAGCATATCGCGGTTGTGGCGCAATCGCGTCGATGAGGTGCGGGATTCAGTACTCGATGATTAAAATGAGGGAGCAAAAACCGATATCAAATCGATAGTGGGTTATCGTCTGCAATCGTTATATTTTACGTGCACTATAACTTTTGTCATGCACTGCCGGCCTGTATCATAAGTATGAATGCTATTTTATATATATATATATATATATATATACATTTATATATAAAGTATACACTTTATAAATAGTTATTACTGTACCCATTGCATTTCAGACATCATCTCATAACTCTACCATATAGATTTGTACACTAAGAGATGAAAATTAATTAGTTAATTATTAAAGCTATTGCCGCCTCTTGTTATTTATTTTCTCTTAAAATTACTACTTGTTGGTGCCAAACACAACTCTCTTCAGGATTTTATGTCAACAACAGGAATTTATAGAGAAGATTTGTGCATAGTTTATTGGGAGGCATTTACCTTAATGACGTCATTGTCTCTATCAATTTGAATATGCGGTTGCGGTTGCTATTATAGTGCTTTGGGGTGATACGGGCCCCTGAAGGGATGTTGAAGTTACAAAAAGACTGCATTTTTTAATCCTTACACAAAGGATTTTTTTTTTTTTTTTTTAATAGTACGATTACTCTGAAGAATCTACCAGTGACATGGTTACCAATTACATCAGACCAATACACAAGAAATTTAGGAAATGCTCGAGTTAAAGAAATGACATTCTAGTATCATTTTATCAAAATTTTTTAAATACAAATACATTAAATGAACTGTACACCAACAAGACCAATAAAGTGAAAATGCACTCCTCAAAAATAAGAACAAAACAAAACTCGACTTGTATAAAATCAATAGACGACTCGATTAGGTAACTACGAGGCAAACCATGTCTGTAATATTGAAACCATAGATTATCATTTTGTAACATTTACTGACGTAAGCTAAACTCAACAGTTTCCTTCTGCTGTGTACTTACAATATTAGTTATCTTAATCTACTCTACATACTCGCTCTGCATAAAGTCAGCATTAATAACTTGTAAGATATCATGCAATATTCTACATCTGAAGATAAGCGAATTCCACGTATAGACTAAGTAATACTATGTGCGGTAACATCAAAGTTATCATGACATTAACAGTGGACATTATGTACATATGCATGTATCTATTTAAACTACATTTTGTGTAAGCTTGAATGATTTCATTTGTGTAATGTATCTTTAGTTGTGTGCCAGTGAAATACAAATTTCTGTTTGAAAAGAATAGACAATTAACACACATATCACGTGATGCATCATTCATTCAATGATCTGATAATCTTGCGCTTCATTTTAAAAGCCGTTTCTCCTTATGGCCGATTCTGATGGTACGTCTATCTGTTAATGTTTACTCTATTTGTTAAACAGCGTGTCAAAGTCAGCTGAATTACGAAGTAACGAGTTAAATGTTAATCTGTTAATCGAAATAAACTTAAGCGTTAACTGAAATTTTACCCAAAGATTCATTGATTTGTTACGATTGGCATTAGACCCATACATGTCTGTTCTGCTAAATGTATTGTGCGTGTGTGTGTGTGTGTGTGTGTGTGTTGTCGTTGTTCATCCTTCTTTTTTTGCCGCATCACATAAGCAGTATGCATGAAAAAAAAATTGTAAGCTGGATGTCAATATAATGGGATTAGTGGGGAGGAGATATCCATTTTGCTCGTACGTACCTGAATCCAGGGTGTCTGCCTCTTTGGGTACGTAGACCTATTGTTTCGACTGCTACTTACAGGGTCGCTGCGGTGAAAAGAGAGGGCTGTAGATATACAAACGGAGGGTCGTATGGTCATGACTTTGCGCGCGCAGCCTCGGATAGCATAACATCCCTATTGAGTCATATAGTAGGCGCATGTAGAGTCCAATCATGAGCTATGCTTTAAAAGTTAATGTAATTTTATCTAGATTATAGGTTATTTTCCTTCAGATAATTTATATACATCTCACATATAAATGTCGGTACTATAAATAACTTATTGAAGCATCTAGAATAACTGAATGCAATATGGCATAGTATAGAGCCGTGATATCATGTAGGCCTACTGACATCCGAAAACGACTGATCTAAATAATTTTCAAGCACTGATCTTGATAATTTTCAACCGTTAATTTATGGAAGTATAAAATAAATGTCTACCAATAACAATATCATTTCATAATAGCCACACATCAATATCATCGTTCTTAAAAACTTTAACTTCACAAAACATATACATATAAATTACGTAAATCAACAGGAAGCTACGTTTCAAAAATTATCGTTAACAGTCATTATTACATGCATATCTAAATCTAAATAAACGTTCAAATTCTTTTATAGTATGCCTACTCAATATGACTTTCTTTTATTGTTTGAACAGGAGAACAGTTGCAATTTTTAATGTTCTTTCCTCTTCATGAAGGAACGTCACGTATGAGAACAATCTGTCCTATTTCATCTATACATTTATACCTTTATACATCACAAAACCGACAAAAAATCGCACTACGTAATTTTTTTTCATGAGGACTCAGAACAGATTAAAAAGGAAAAGCCTAGTCAGTCTTGAGTTTTATTTTTATATTTCGTTTAAAGAAATCAATTCTTGAAAGAAAGATATTATTCAGAGGGGTGAAGATTCTGGTGTGAGTTGTCTCTCTCCACAAATTAAATTTGTTAATATCGCAACTGCTGATCTACTTTCCTGGCAGCGACACTAACCATGCACCAGGCTGTCCCTGGTTGCCGGCAGTGGCACGATGAACATGGAACAAATACCCTCCAACCTCCGAAATTCCGACCTTTAATTTGTGGAGGGAGACAAACTGAAGAAACTCACATCTGAACCTTCACTCCTCTGAATAATATCTTTCTTCATTTATGATGCCTAGTCCGCCTTGGACTACTTGACATAACAGTGTCGGAATTTCGGAGCTTGGGTATTTGTCCCATGTTCATCGTGTCACTGCCGGCAACCAGGGACAGCTTGGTTGTAATGTCGTTGCCCGGAAAGCAGTAGATGACAGGTTCGAAACCCACTGGTTCCTTTTTCCGACATGTTTGTCAATTTACAGATCAGCAGTTGCGATCTTAACAAATTTAATTTGAGGAGGGAGACAAAGTGAAGAAACTCACACCTAAATCATGAATTCTTCAGTCTATTTGATTTATAGAGTTTGAGATCAAGAAGTGAATGGGATTTTTTTTCTTTTTTTTTCGGTGAAAACATTGCTTTGGTCTGGCGTAAGCCTTATCAGACTTACAGGTTTTTAGATCGAGAAACCCTTGAAACACTTTTCACTTTAACACCAATGATTTTATAAAAGTTAACGCTGTTGGGTTTAAGAAGTCAGTATCGGCCATGAATATAATCTGCATAATGATTTGCAACAAACCTTACTGTTTGTTTAGTTTTATCATCTCTTTATAGTGGTTGCCATTGAATTTTATATCCTGTTCTTTGTTCCATTGACTACAGAGAGCACAGTTGGGTGAAATTACGCACTTGAATATACCCTAAACTTCAAATCATCTTTCCTCAGTACACACTTTTCCAGAGTGTTTACTTTCTTTCTTTTATTTAGATAGGTATCGAAAGTCCACTTGAATTGAATTATATGTTACTTTAAAGATTAGAATCTGCTATGTTATAATCCATTCTCAACACAAATTCATGTCTGGTGACTTCTGGAGGGGAAGGGGTGTGATGCAGGGCCACATAATGCTAATACTAGTACTAATACTAATACTAACATTGCTTCCGTAATTTCCATCGGAACATCGGCATTCGCAACACGTGTAAATCGTCTTCCTAATATTTATACATGAAAATGTATGCGTTTGCGTGTATATACATTCATTTGAGAATTTCTAACATATTGAACGTTTTTACGGTGCATTTTTGTAAAAAGAAAATGGTACGTTTAAGTGAGGAAGAACTATAGATTTTCTTTGAGCTTTTTGCATGCTTATCTATGGCAATCTATTCAACCTTGCCCTAATATTTAACAACCAAAACTGATGTCACAATCTATCGAAACTTTATATATTTACTCTGTCATTGCCTATAGCAAAGCTCACTGCTCAAATTTATATCGTGTTTACGTACTGTACAACAATGTACAGGGCTATTTGTACAATGGATCTTTCTAGAAAGTGTTTTATATTCATAAACAGCCTTCGTGGACTACTGTCCCCACATGTCATCTAACTCTGCGTAGATTTCATCTACAGAATTGATATCCATGAAGTTTTCTCCCGTTGGAAGTTGATGCCCTTCCACGGACCCGTTTCTGTTTGGGTGTCCACCTGCCTGCTTATTCACTTCTGCGTATACTTCCTCGCAACTACTTGCGGACACAGCACAGGTCTTCTCTGGGAACTTTCCTCCTGTCTTATCTACCGTTGCGTAGAGTTCTAAAGTTGCCTTCTCGGCGCTGATTCTATTATCTGTGATGCCTTGGTGCGAGGCAACACTTCCGTCTCCGTTTGTACGTCCATCTCTCTGTTTATCAACTGTGGCATACAGTTCCTCACACCTGCCTGTATTTACCGCCATTTTTTCATGGTCTTCCAGGTCATATCTGTCGTTCCGTCTTGCCTGATATTCTGGATTAGGATAGTAGACCTGACAATCTTGGCGAGGATTCAGCAGACTATAGTCATCCGAATTGGCTGTAGCATACAGTCCATCTCTCTGCTTATCGACTGTAGCATACATTTCCTCACACTTGCATGACTTGCCTGAATTTACCGCCATTTCTCCCTGGTCATCACCACAATTGTGGTCGGATCTTTGACCTCCTCTTGTCTGATAATTTGAGTCGGGATAGTACGACTGACAGTTTTGGCCATCATGATTCAACGGGCTATAATCATCCATGTCGGCTGTAGCATACAGTTCCTCACACCTACCTGATTTTATCCCCATTTCCCCCTGGTCTTCATCACAATTGTGGTCGGATCTTTCACCTCCTCTTGTCTGATAATTTGAGTCGGGATAGTACGTCTGACAGTTTTGGCCATCAGGATTCAACGGGCTATAATCATCCATGTCGGCTGTAGCATACAGGTCCTCACACCTGCCTGACTTTACCGCCATTTCCCCCTGGTCTTCATCACAATTGTCGGATCTTTGGCCTCCTCTTGTCTGATAATTTGAGTCGGGATAGTACGTCTGACAGTTTTGGCCATCAGGATTCAACGGGCTATAATCATCCAAGTCGGCTGTAGCATACAGTCCATCTCTCTGCTTATCGACCGTAGCATACAGTTCCTCATACCTGCCTGAATTTACCGCCATTTCGCCTTGGTCTTCGTCATATTTGTCGTGGGACTTTTGGTCTCCTTTTGTGTGATATTCTTGATCGGGATAGTAGGCCTGACAGAGGTCCCGATTTAACAGGCTATAGTCAGCTGAGTCGAATACTGAAGGGGTCCGTGGTACCTGACTTATGTTAGTGTCGTCAGGATCCCTTTTTCCCATTTGATAGTATAAGACTTCCTCGGGAGCCAAAGGGCGGTGACCTATGGCAAAGGGCAAGTTCGACGAATCTTCCTCTAGAATATGGTCGGGAATAGGGTGGCACCGGTTATCAACTTGCAGCTTCCATTCGTCGGTTGGTTGGCTCACTGCGCCGGTGCTGTCGCTTTCAATTTCACCGGGTGTAGTGCTCCGTTCAAGACGTTTCACAGGACGTTCTTTGACCGGGAGTCTCAATAATTTTGCTCCGGCTGTTCTGTCCTTGGCCCACGAGGAGTTGGTGCTCTGTGCGCATTTAGCCTTTTGGGGTTTCGTCGCCCTACAACCGACAACTGGACCCCGTGCAAGATCATCCAGCGAGTTGTAGACAGTCGGATCAAACAGATGAGCCTGATTCATCGCAGTATCTCCGTAAGCTGTTACGCCGCCGAATTCATTGGAGACGAATTCATGGTATCCATAATCCTCGTTGTTAGAAGTATCTTGATGTAATAATCCAAGCGAACACTGCGCTACATGTAAGTGCTTGTCCGTAGATTTGAACCGTTCCGCGGCCAAACTATGATCCCCGAACATGTCATTTGAAAAGGCGCCCTCCGACGTTTGGTGTCTCTCCCCAACATTCCTGAGTATCTCCCCCGTATCTTGGTAGAGATGAAACGAGACCTCTCGTCCACTTGCGGGGTATTCCGGGACTGGTGGGACTGGAAGAACGGGGCGTCCCGCTAAGCTGGTAGAATTGTTGTCTGGCGGGACCAATGTGTCCATTGGGTAAGCATCATTGGTAGCCTGACTTCCAGGAACTGGAGATTGCATGTAATCATCCTCCGTTTGATTCCGATGTCGACTTCGTGTGTATCTGCAGTAAGACGAAACAGTTCTGCTTATCAGCTCAAATATAATTATATACTCTCCCATGAAATCAAACTGGATATTGTAACAAATCTATCCTGAATAACATGCACAATATAATCATATGCAAATATTAAAACGAAAAAGAGTGCAACTTTGGTAATGGTTCATTAAAACAAACGTACAATATTTTAGTATCAACAAGGATAAGCTTTCAGTGGCAAATATGCGGAATCTCAGTGAAACAAATATATCAAGGACGGGCACAATTTGTGATCAATTGCTCGCAACGAACACTACACTGCAGTAATTTCTCAACCATGTTCATAGTTGGACGAAAAAAAGAAAATCCATCCTCCCTATTGGAAGCGTAATTTACATGTTCACATTTGAACTGATAAATGTGAACATCTCTCTATATTTCTCTTTCTCTGTCTCTCACGCCACTTTGCCTTCTGCACGCAATGTTTATTAAACCTCTCTACAAGCGTTACTTTCAATCTCCTGTCATGCTTCCTCCTTGAATCAAATGTTCATGTATTGTTTTTTCTTCATTCATGCAACCTTAAAAGCTTTACAATGATTATGTTACAGCAAAGAATGCATGTTTATATTTCTCCTTTGTTATTTGGATATCTTTTGTTTAATTTTTCACAGCCATAAATGCGAACTAAAACAACGACGACAGTCCTTATAGCACTCTCCCTGTCAAAGAGAATACTGGTTCTCTCCTACTTGTTGACACTGCAAGATATGAGACCATAACGATGAAATAAACCACTTGAAATCGGTTTCACAAACTAACCTTTTCTTCTTCTTGTTCAAATAACAGACCGTAGTGATGAGACAAAGCAGTGTGATGAAGGCCGCAGAAAAAGCTGCCGACAAAACCAGCAATGAAAAAGTAGAGGCTGTCGGGGAATAGGAAATATGTAAGCTATATTGATTGATAGGCTAATTTCATAATTCTAGATTGTGCATAAGAGTGAAGCTATCTCAGTATTCTTCATGAATATCGGCTGACCAATCTCCCGTGTATTCAAAGTTGAATAATGGTAATAGTATCTGTTGAGATGAGGATTCGGCTGCTATCTTTTTGCGAGATGCTTTAAAACCATAGTATGAAATAACGTACTTTTAACGTACCTATGGCTTTTAATTGCACTGTTTGCATCCATCACCGGAGTCTATCCGGTGCTTGCGATTTGACCTTAAAGCGAAGGTGCTTGTAACTCAGTGAATATAAAGCTAGGGACTCGCGAACATTATTCTGAAACAAATATGATTGCAAATTGGAAGCTCATCTGATGTTACAGTAGCCGTAGTGATATGAAGAGTTTGTTTGCAAAAACCGATGTCCATTTTTGAAGATTTTGAAGTACGGTCTTTGTCATAAAGTACAAAATAATACCTTTTAAATGATATATTGGTCACTACATATAAAGGTATTTTTTTGAAGTTATGGTCAAAAGAAGCAAACATTTTCTTATTATTCCCTTTATTTTTCTTGACCTTTAATCGCAAGTATCTCCATTTGACAAATATGGACTTATCGGTTTTTGCAAACAAACTCTTCATATCTTTTCAGAATTTACCTTGGTCTTTTTCGCAAGATGGGGTTGATGCGTTCCAAACTGGCGCGTGTGTTGATTGACCATAGTCTGATGATGTCATACAAAGCAACGTCGCACTACCATTGACGCGGTAACCGTCATCACACACCAGAGATACTATGGATCTAAGCCGCACGCTGTCTGAATCCCATTTTCCGTGCGATACTTTACCAGGATGATCACATTTTGACGCGTTACGTGAATCTGGAGAATGATAATTGTATTTTTTCTCTTTTTTTAGGCGTACCTGTTTACGACTACCTCATGAACAAGAGTACAGTTTGTGGGGATCTATTGTTGTTGTTGTTGTTGTTTTGTGTGTGTTGCACAATGTGCGCTAGAAACTATAGGGGATGAAGAATGGAGTGTTTTGTTTGTTAGTTTTATTTCGGTACAAAAAATCAACATATTCCATACATAAAGGTCAAGAAAAGAGAAACATACGGAGGATAGCAAATTTTTAGTAGTGGCAATGATAGTCAGTGCTGGTCTTCCATGGGGTCCAGTTCACAAAAATTTGACACAATCAGGGACTGATAATAGAATAAAAAATAACACAATCAAAAATAGAACCGTACACACATTACTACATTGTGACTGGATATATACCATAATTGTCTAAGAGTGCAGGTACACATATTTGGGGAATTGAGAATTTTTACGTGACTTCTGACCGACCCTTTTAAAAGTTTATGCATTGAGTAATTTTCAAGGTATGAAGAAAGAGTGTAATCAAAGTACAAAATAGATTTTTTTTTTAAACCTGGCCTTTGACCCTTAACCTCTGACCTTTGACCTTCTGGCTGGAAATTTCCCATTAGGTAATACATGTAATGCATGTATGTATTAAGTTTTAAAACTAATAATGCCAGCATTGCATATACTAGTATATGAGGGAAATAGCAACATTTTGAGGAGTTGACCTTGACCTTTGACCCCAGACTATTGACCCATGACCCCTAAATGCCCTAGATAATCCCTGCCAGTCAGTACATGCGTATGTACCAAGTTCCATGAAGATACACTGAACTATTTGTGAGAAAAGTGATATTGCAACATTTTCACCTAACCTTTGACCTTTTGACCTTTGACCTTATGACATGAAACTCTCTGGAGAATCTTTACGCAGTAGAACCTGTCTACACTAAGTTTCAAGAAAATACCTTCGGGCATTGCATAGATATGGGGGAAATAGCAACATTTTTAGCATTTGACCTTGACCTTTTGACCTTGGACCTTTTGCCAATGTCACTAAAATCTACTCAACTAATTGCCCTATCATACAACATCCTTGGACCAAGTTTGGCGAATGCTGCTATATCCAGTTTTGAGTTATCACGTAAACAGATAAATTTTAGGATTTGACCTTGATCTTTGACCTCTGTCCGATTTCACTAACAAACTAAGCAAGTAATTGTCTCATCATACATCATCCTCAGACAAAGTTTGGTGAAATTTGCTCGATCCAGTCTTGAGTTATCGCGTAAATGGATACAATTTTATGATTTGACCTTGACCTTTGACCTTTGGCCTTTAGACGATTTCACCCAAAATCTAATCAAGTAATTGCCCTATCATACTTTATACTTGGACCAAGTTTGGTAAAATTCCAGTTAAAGGGTGTGTACAGTTCTGGTCGAGATGAAGATTTAGCTTTTAACGTTCTGTGAGATATACAGAAACCACTCTATGAGATGTCAAAGAGCATGCAGTTCTAAGAAGTATCAAAAGTTTATTCGATGAAAATCGGTTTTGAAAAGGCCGAGATATCCAAAAACAAAATGAAACAAAGAGATACTAATAAAGTTGGGGCATGTCGCCTTTTATTATTAGCACTTTTTTGGATATCTCAGCCATTTGAAAACCAATTTTCATCAAATAAACGTTGAATCCATCTTAAAATTACATGCTCTTTCATATTTCATAATAGGCTTTTCATTATCTCAAAACATGAATCCCTACCTCAACCAGTACTGTACACTCCCTTTAATATTACTCAAGTTATCGCGTAAACGAATGCGGACGGACGTACGGATGGACAGCCCGAAAACATAATGCCTCCGGCACCACTTCGTGGCGGAGGCATACAAATCAAGTGGAAAGGATTTCGGTTCCGTCTAATTTGAACTTAAAGGATGGTACAGTATTGGTGGAGATGAGAATTTGGCTTTTAATTTTTTGCGAGATACCAAGAAAACATTTATTATATAGTACAGAACCTACCATATAAGGAGGAATTCAAAGTTTATTTGATAAAAATCTGGTTTGGAATGACTGAAACATTGAAAAAAAAATAAAACTAAGAGATCGTAATAAAGTGTGGGTCCCATGCTTTATTAGAATCGCTCCTTTTTGGATATATCAGCCATTCCAAAACCAATTTTCATTAAATAAACACTGAATTCCTCATAGAATTACATGCTCTTTCATATTTCATAAGAAGTTTCTCATTATCTCACCAGAAAATGTTAGAAACCTGAAATTAGGTCTCAACCAAAACTGCACGGTCCCTTTAAAAACTGGTAAAGTGGAAAGCTGACGTAAATCATTAGGTATGTTATTATACGCTGCTGCAGCTGTGTGTGAGAATGATCTTTTACAATTTATTAGTTTTAGGCTGTGGTAACTGTTAGTGTAAGTGTGACTGTCAGGAGAGGTTATTTCAATTGTAATCGAAAGAGGCACTTTCATAACCCCCCCCCCCAAGAAAAAAAAAAAACAAACAAACCCAAGTCTACACACAAATAAAATAAAACATCAACGGTAATGATGAGATTAAGAAATTTAAGACTAATTGGCTATTTACATTTACACATTCTGCAGTCGCAAGGGAATACTGCTCTTGAAATTTTCATTGTTTAGATTTCCGTGTCTTGAAGTGGGTAAAAAACTGTACGAGAGGCAATGAACGTAGAATTGAAACTTTTTACAGAATATATTAACACTTTGAGAAGCTACACTCACCCACTGCTTATAGTAGCGCGCATTTCCTTCACGCTGTCTTATTTAGCGTCTGTTCTGTGCTTACTACCATTAATTGAACGTTTCAATACTTCTTCAGTGGACATATGATGCACTCGTAAGACAAACTGACACAAAAAGCTACATATCAACCCAGACGCCTACGGGCAAACGATTACTTTAAACTAAACTCAGATTAACACACACACACACACACACACACACACAAAGAAAATCTATGTGATATTATAGGACGCACTAGAGGCTTCTTTTGTGTAAAATATAGCACAGGCGTAAGGTTAAACATTTACGTTCAAGTGGTTGGCAAGACGGGGTCGATGCGTTCCAAACTAGCCGGTGTGTCGACCTGACACAAACCAAGGTTACACTACCGCTCATGATGTAACCTTCATCACACTCAAGAGTGACTAAGGATCCAAGCTGTGTGGTGTTCAAATTCCATTTTCCATGAGAGACGTTACCAGGGTGATCACAGTTCGACTCATTAGCTGGAAAGAAGAAAATCATGTATATAAGAAAAAACATGATTTTTATTCTAATAGTTACTCTTAGGGAGGCAAGATAATTCTTGTTGATGTCACCTGTTTTATGTCCACTGCAAAGTGCTTGTCTCCGGTGTAAATCACTTATTTTTAAGAGTGGATAATTCAAGAAACAGGTGGGGGATAATGTTCGTTACTCCGAAGATTCTTTTTTTGAAATACATATACTTTGTGTACCCAGAAATTCGTAACTCCAGAAATGAAATAAGTTTCGTTAATATGAACATTTTCTTCGTGTCACTCCGTAGGTACGTTATTCTGAAGTTTTGGGAAAAAAAGAACCATCGGAAAAACGAATTGCAACACAGGTTGGAAGGTAAATTCAGAAGGACCTCGGTTTTTGTACATTTATTAGAGGGAGGCGGTGTTTGCCTCAAAAGGTATAAATGAGAAAAACACAACAAAACAAATGAGCAACATACTTGTTTCGATGCATTATTAGTAACATGGTAACATTGAAAATATGTTCTGTTAACAAAAAAAAAGGTGTCCTGAACTGTCTTTTCAATTATTATTAGGCCTACTATTAGATCTTTGAAGGCTTCCGTGGCGGTAGAACGTTGGGTGGTAGAAGGCTTAACGGTGCACCACGTATTCTTTCTGGGGTAAGTGTGTGACCCTGAAAAGGGCCTACCCAGTCCCGACGTTTCGGCAAGCATGTTCTCACCGTCCTCATTCGATTGAGAACGGTGAGAACATGCTTGCCGAAACGTCGGGATTGGGTAGGCCCTTTTCAGGGCCACACACTTACCCTAAAAAGAATGTCTTTTCTATTGTTGCAAGCACTTTCTTAGTTTTGATACTTTAAATAGCACGATTGACAGCAGATGTAATTTTCTGAGTTTTTTTTGAAAGGTTTTTGTGGGCGTTTCTAAATGATAAAAAGAACAATTATGAAGAAAAACTGTTATAAAATATTATGGTATTTATACAGACATTATTTTGGCTTTATAAATGATGTTGAGGGAATTAGCTCAGGTGCACTTGAGTAGCCTACAACGGTATAGCTCATATTTTACATGCATGTGAAAAGTGCGAGATGAAAATTGCCAACAATGTTTTTCTTGTACACTGTATGAAGCAAGTGGCATACCCTGAGACATGTTCTCTAAATTCAGACAGGTTGGTAACGGTGCATTCCAGTCAAGCGAATTATTGTCAGGAAATCTTATACATCGCAGCGTGGCACTGCCATTGATGACGTAATTGTCATCGCAAGTGAGAGTTATCGAAGATCCCAGTGACGTTTCGGTTGAGTTCCATTCTCCGTTAGACACGTTACCAGGATGCTGGCAAAATATCTCAGGGGCTACAGTGTGGTTGGGAGTAAAGAATAAACGATCAAAGATCGTGTCAATTACAGACTTTGATTACTCGAAATAATGAAAATTCACAGTATTTACTATTCACGAGAATACTCTTGTCTGGGAAGATTTTTGTCTATTTTGTTATATTTACTTGTTTTTCCAGCTCACTTGTATTTTTCAATCTCTGTCTTGAAAATAACATCTCCAGTTACTCGAGAGAGCAAGAAACAATTAAATCCTATGTTGACTTAAAACCTGATACACTGGTGGAACTAGTCTCCAAAGATTGACTTTTCTTTTCCTTGCAAATTTAAATTAAATTTCACTAATCGTCTTCTCTTCTTTTCTGTTTACTTGTGGTGCTACAGTGTACTTCACCGATCGTCATTTGATGTACAGTGGACGTACAGGCAGGGTTTGAGAAACGAAGCACAGTATGATATTAATGTTGATGGAGACAGTACGCTGTCTCTTAATTTGCCTTCATTACCGACAGGATTCTCTTTTATCCACAATCTCTCTCTCTCTCTCTCTCTCTTTAATCTTTGTGCTGTGCTTCTTTTTTTCTCAATTCAATTCAATTCAAACTTTATTTCATTTTTGAAAAGAACATAAACATTTAACTTTCTTTGGTAAGAGAGAAAAAGGTTGCATAATCAAAACAAAGTAAATTGCGAAAACATAATTGTGGAACCTTGGGGTAACAGATACGTTGTAATGAAAATTGATTGACTGAAGTGATACAGACGATATAACATTACGCAAAACATCGAAAAATGGAGGGACCCACTAAAAAGACAATGCTTGTAGAACGTGGGCCCCTCAGGTACAGAATGTCAATAGAAAATGATGCAATAAGGGGAAAAAGGTTTGGAATAAAGTTAGGAAAAAAGTCTGGAAGCCCACTAAGAAGACAGAGTAACAGACAGACACACCTCCACAGGCGAAGAAACATTAAACGTTACTGGGACGACAAAACTTATAAAGGGGGACTAAAATACAAGACAGAACGAGACAAGACTCAACATAACAGAAAGACAATACAACGGACGGAAAGGCAAAACAGATCCTGCGATTCTCGACAGAATTATATCGAAAAAAATAATGGGATGCGTGAAAAGGATACGGAAATATAGAAAAATAGAGAGAAATAGATGCAGAAGTAATACAAATAAAGTCGAATCTAATCTGTAAGTGTCTCAGGACAACAGGGACGAGAAAATACGTGACAGCATATCATTATTTATAATCAAAATTCTTCGAACAAGAATTAAAATAAGCCAACAGGATGATTCAATTCGGTGGGATCATAAAATTGCAATAAAAAAATTTTAATCTCCTTTTAAATGAATATATGGAGGGTGCATTTTTTAAATCATTATTCAAAAAATTTCCAATAAGTTGGGCCAGTATAAATAAGTGTGTTCTTAGCAAGAATCGTTCGTAACGAGGTAAATCAAATTCATTGGAACGTCGAGTGGGATGCTCATGGAATGATTGATTTCTTTGAAACATAGAATCGAAAATGGACGGGAGTGAGTTGTTGCTGTATGTATACATAAACTCCCCCAAATTGAATAAATACAAATCTTAAATTTTCAGCAGCATATTAGAGGCAAATAACAAATTTGAGTGAGAGGGTATGGAAGGATAACAGATGACACGGAGAGCTTTCTTTTGTAGAAGGAACACTCAATCCAGTCGGTTCTGGTGAGTGTTCTTTTGACTCAAACCAGCATTTACTTTGTAAAAGGAACACTCTATCCAGTAGGTTCTGGTGAGTGTTCTTTTGACTCAAACCATTAACTTTTACATTTACAAAGACCGCCTTTCTTCAAGAACCACAGGAATACAAACACAGGGAATTAAGGACGTTCCTCAGTCAAAATGAAATCCATGTCATTTTCTTCAAATTTTCCATAACGTAACTTTGACCCATGCAAAACCCAAATATGCAAATAAAACCACAGGGTCGTGTACTTGTTTTTCTTCTACGGGACTTTGACGCATATTGCATTCTGCCGTCCAGTACAAAAATGATAGCATTGCAGGATCAAGGTCATGATGATAGGCAACAAAATCTGCAATGGCAAATAGATTCAGATTCAGATTCAGATTCAGATTCAGATCGTTTATTGTCATGCACTACGGCATAAAAATCTTTGCAACAGTCTCCATTAAAAATTTCACATGTAAATGAAAATAGATATGTATACATAACTGAAGGACAAGCAACATAACACTAAAACAAAGTACAGTAAGTACACGTATTGTAGTAATGAAAATATTGCACTTGGTCCATAATTCCATAATTCCATCAAAATTTGATTTGATTTGATTTGATTCATTTATTCACCGTAAATTCATGCAAAAAAAAAAGAGTACAGTAAAAGTATGACGAGCAATATACAACATATGATCAACAGAAGAAAATATTCTTAAAACATAGAATACATCAAATATTGAAAAGGAAAGAAAACAAGAGAAAAAAATAAGCAACGAATATGGACGGTAGGATAGCCCATTCAGCTCAGTCTACGAAGACATAGCTGTTCTTTCATGGGGTCCTAACATGAAATCGATATTGATATCAGGATAAAAAGATTCAAACTGCAAAAATATGTACAGTATATCATTGACAAGAGGGAAAAAAGTATATTGGCTGAGCTACGAAGAAAATAAACTTATACTATGGAGGGATTATAAAAAATCTGGAACAAATGATATTAACTTACTAAAAAATGAAGCAGGACTATAAACAACTTTTAAATTTGGAGGGAGATTGTTATATTGCACAGCACCCCTATAGTAAAAAGTTCTTTTACAATATTCTGTCCTAGGTTTTGGCAATGCTAAGTTACCGGTTGACCTGAGTGAATACTTAAAATGACAATAGTGAAATTGATCTTTTAAATATGGAGGTGCAAAGTCATGTAATGCCTTAAAAACCATGGTGTTCAAGTGGCAACAACGCCGACCTGCTAGTGACTTCCAGCCTAGACCTGCATGCAGCTCTCTGACTGAAAATGTCTATACGGACTTATTCCTAATATTATTCGTCATGCTCTGTTTTGAAGCTTCTGTAATAAGATTGTATGCTTAGCACTTCTTGCACCATATATGATATCTCCGTAATCAAAAATAGGAAGAAAAATATCCGCTTTATTTTCTCCAAATTTGCAAGAATTGCACAGAAAGGTACTCAAAATGAGAAAAAAGTTTTCATTTCGGGTTTACACTCTCATTCTTCAGCAAGCGGCGCCCTCACGCGGCAGAAACCACCGAAATTTCTGAAATCCTCGTCAGGAACATTTTCTGTTTGGGGTAGGCTAATGGTTCACAAAACTTATGCAGTACAATCAAAATCCATGTCGTTTTTATGAAACTTGACCGAATTGTAGAAGAAGGGCTACTTGATGCAGAAAAGTTATAAAAAATGGGTGGTTCGTGTGCTCGTTTCTGTGCTAGCAGCGCCCCCATGCGTCAGAAATCATTGTAAGACCCGAAGACTTGGTCATAAACCTATCCAGGGAAACCCTGATCGGGTGGGTTCAAGAATCTCATGCTGTACATTCAAAACCCATGCCATTTTCACAAAACTTGACAAAATTGTAGAAGAAGGCTTGCTAATTGCAGAAACACAATAAAAATGGAGGATTCGTGTGCTCATTTTTGTGCTGGCAGCACCCCCATATGACAGAAATCATCCCAGGACCCCAAAATCTGGTAATAAACCTATCCTGCTGTCCTGAGTGCCCTGATTAGGTGGTGTTCATGAATGTCATGCTGTACATTCAAAGCCCATGTCATTTTAATAAAACTTGATCAGATTGTAGAAGAAGGGCTCCTTGAAGCGATCGTATAGTTTTGGTTGAGACCTAATTTCAGGTTTCTAACATTTTTTTTTTTTTTGTGTGAGATAATAAGAAACCTCTTATAAAATATGAAAGAGCACGTAATTCTATAAGGAATTCAATTTATTTGATGAAAATTGCTTTTGAAATGGTTGAGATATCCAAAAAAAAAAAAGCGATTCTAATAAAGTGCGGGGCCCACACTTTATTACGATGGCTTTATTTTACTTTGTTTTTGGATGTTTCAGTCATTCCAAACCCGATTTTTATCAAATAAACGTTGAATTCCTCTTAAAATGGTATGGTCTGTTCTGTATCATAAGTGTTTTCTTCGTATCTCGCAAAAAATTAAAAGCCCAATTCTCATCTCCACTGTACCATCCCTTCAATGCAGAACAATATTGAATATGGGGGGGGGGGGGGGGGGTCATGTGCTCGTTTTTGTGCTAGCAGCGCCTCCGTGCGACAGAAATCATTGTAAGACCCCCAAATCTGATCAGGAACCAATGCAGTGATACCCTCAATAGGATAGTTTCATGAATCTCATGCTGTACCCTCAAAACCCCATGTATTAAAACAACAACAACAACAACAACAACAACAACAAACTTGTCAAAATTGCAGTGATAGGGTGGAAAAAATTTAAAAAGAAAGAAGGTCCATGTGCGGTGTTTTTTTTTTCTATTTCCCTTGCATAGCCCGTGATGATATTATGTGGATGCAATTGGGGAAAACTCCACACTGACACGTTAATTTGTTTTGTTTTGTTTGCCCACTTGCTGTACCCCTGCAGAAAGTGATACTGGAGGAAGAAGAAGAAATATAAGGAAATGGGAATTTTGAGAGTAGTCTGTCATCCAGAGGAAAAAAGATCTTAATATAATAGCGTTGACTGTAGACTGCATTTAATTGTTCTTGTAGTGGTAGGTATGTTGTAAACTATGGTGATGTACCTTGAGTACCCCCCCTCCCCTCCCCACATGATTCTTTGAATCTTCTTTTGTTACACAGATTTGGTAATAAAAATGAATATCTGAATGTTAAAAGTAATGACAAGTTCAGATCTAACTTAGATTATAACAGAGATATTCAGATAGTTTCAGTTGTTAAACTTAAAGATGAAAAATGTGCCATGTGTTTCTTTGTTGTCTTTTGTTTTGTTTATCTGACACCTATTTTTTAACACCTCGTCTAGTAGACTAGTAGTCCCCGACTATGTACTCGACTTGATCATGTTGATGAACAGATAATGAACTGCAAGTCACAAAACAGATCTACTGGATAAAAATTAAAAAAGCTCAGATCCACTTCCAAGCTTTCCGATTCTGTCGATCAGTGCTGTGCTACCATGACCATGTATATTATATGCGGCTCGGACCGCTGAACAATTTACTGTGCGTAGTACGTAATGCGTACAGTCAGCACGCGCGCCGAGCGAGGCCGCCCAGCGCGGCCGCGGTGGGAAACTGTTGGGTATCCGTAAGTACGACTACTACACTCTAGCTCGATCTACTAGTATCTCAGCCAGCTCAAATACCACTGACCAACCTGCGCAGCTAGGATGCGCACAAACATAATTGAGGAACGTCCTTAAAGGAGAAGAAAAGTTACTAAAGCGAATAGAGAATGGTCATCTTCGTTTGAAGAAACAAAACAAAGTAAAAAAAACTTACTCCTGACCGCTTCGCAAGATGGGATCGACGAATTCCAAGTCGGAAAGTAAGTCGACCGTCCAGGTAGTCCCACACACTGCAGTGTCGCGTTGCCAATAAGAACGAATCCTTGGTCACAGGTGAGGGTTACCAGGGAACCAAACCACGTGCTGCTGGAATCCCATGCGCCGTTCTGGACAATGCGAAGTCGGTGGCAAAATCCGTATGAAACTATACGAATAAAGACAGCCATGAACAGGCAAAAAATGTATGAGGATCAAAAACATCCTTTTAGTTAACCCGCTTCCATTATGTTCGCACGGAATCTGTTTGATATCTCGCAAGTTTCTATTGGAAATTGTGCCATCTTAACCCAGGGAAAATGAGCTTATCAGGTCAAAGCAATGACGACAGACCGTTTAAAAACAAGGGCGATAGACAAGTGAATGAATGACACTTATTGTTTCATGTAAAACTACGTTTTTGGTGGCTCGGGGCCACCAAAAACGCATGTAGGGCCACCAAAATATCAGAAATGAAGAATTTGGTGGCCTGATCGGGCCACCAAAAAATGTCGGATGTTTGCCTTTGGGCCACCAAAAATAACAGTTAGTGTGGAGCCCTGTCACAAGTATTACAAAGTGACCATGAAAGCTATGAGCTGCAAAGGTCCTCCAAAGGGGGATACACCACTCCCCAAAAACGTGTTTTACACCTACACAGTTACAAATGTATATCACGCAAATATCTCGGGCGAACATGCGATTGACAACAAATGCGATAAGAAAGAAAGAAAACATTTGTTATCACTTTTATTCAACTCTTACCATTGAATGCATAATATACAGCACGCTCGAATCTGAGGTCCGCCATGCTTGGACATGACCACGTATGAAAATTAGTTTCAGAAGAGGACAAGTCAGTAATTGTCTCTGATGGGACGCATAGGCACGCGCCTTGGTGAATGACAGCTACATCACCGATATTTCTTCGTTCGCGACATATGGAGGCGCACTCCATGTCGGTCCTCACGTCATGTCTGAGGATTTCATGAAGTAGAGTAAAGACTTGTGTGATCGTTAATCCGTTGTAGCATCCGAGATACCCAGGTTCTGCAAGGAGAAATACATAACTTACGAATAAAACTTCTCTTGAAATTGAAAGAAACACTCCCCTATATACATGGCGTACGTCTGTTCAATTATTTTTTTTTTCAATTCAATTCAATAGTTTTTTTTTTTATTTCTATCATCAAAAAAGAAAAAGAAAGCATAATTCATAGCGGTACAACTTGTCGATTTGTCTTCCATTCATCTTATAAGAACGTTTTTTTTAATACACTATAAAGTATATGCACAAATGATGTCATAAAAAAGAAACAATGCACGCTTTGTCATAGTAACCAAAAAGTAAGTAATCATAACGACGGAAAACAGTGTTCCACTGAAAAGCCAATATTGTAAGACGTGGAACACTGAAGCAAAACAACAACAGCACCAATTTGTTATACAAATAAAACATAGTAATATACCGTTGCACATTTTGCTCATTATGATGCTGGTACTAAAAACAATACTTACTATAATTTTAGAATGCAAACATATAAAATATATAACATAGCAAATTTATGGCACATACAATATATTTGGCCGCGCATGCCAGGAAAATGTGAAGATATACACGCGCCACACAAAACAATAACGACGACAACAACAATAACAGCACAAAACACAGAAATAACAGAAATGAAGAAGAATGCACACGCACAGTTACTGGACAACGAAGAACGAGGACAGAGGAGCAGGGAAGAATGGACAAAGAAAAGGAAAGGAATGGAAAAGTTCTGTGGGCACCCTACACAATCTCAAGGACAAGTGAAACAAAATTAACAGGTATAATATGTGGAAAACATATCTCTTTCAATTTTTTTACTTAAATGTAATTAACTTAACAGATTCTTTAACAGTATTGCCTAAGCTATTCCAAAATCTGGGCCCAGTATAAACAACTGTATTTTGAGTGTGTACAGTTCTCACTAAAGGAAGATGGAATTCATCGGATCGTCTCGTGGGATAGTTATGTACGTGGCTGTTACGGTGACATAAAGACTGAAATATTTTGGGTAGGTTGTTGAAGTTGTAATTAACATAAATTGACCAAGTTGAAATCAATACAACTCTTTTATTTTCAGGATTTTATGTTCAGGAAACAACTTATCAGTGCTCGGATATGAAGGTTGAAAACAATTCTGAGCGCCATCTTTTCCAAAGGAAAAAGTTTGTCTATAATGTCGAATATGTATTCTCCTTAGCAAGAATTTCATACTTTATATACGGTAATACCAAACTCGAATAAAGCGTCATCAGAGCAGAAAAAGGGAGGTAATATTTCAAGCTATCCATTATCCCTATGCTATCGTTTTCATAAAAATGGGCGGCGATTGTACTTTCATCAGAGTTGCACCTGCAATTCTTGAATTCTTTCTGCATTAATTTTAGAGGTTACTATGCTGGAGGTATCATATCGGAAAGACACATGCACCAAAAACACAGAATAATCTCTTGTGACAACAGGTCTCATAGAACCTTACACATTATGGACATATCACGATACGAGAGATACAATGATGTCTTCTAGTAGGCCCAAAATATTGCAGAAACAAAATTAGAGTGTGACAATAAACCTCAGCTGGTTTAAGTTTGATTTTCGTTAAAAAAAAGACGCTTAAAGAAACATATGAAATTATCTAAATGTCAAGAAATCGATGATTAAACAAATTTTAAAAATGGCTTTTGAAAAGGTGGAGTTTCATTGGTATGCTGACCATTAGAGGGTAACTATCTTGGGGAAGACAATCTCACATTGGATACATAAATGTGGTTGCTTTTTCACTTTCTTGGTACAATTGTAGCTGTCTGCTTTTGCGTGAAAACATTACCCGCGAGAAGTAGAAGATTCTCAAAGTATAATTCTATTCTTATTTATAAGAAATAAGAGCTGTTCACACAAATGCCATCATTGCTCCAAGTGTTTGAAACTATCATTGAATAAGCTATAACTCCCTCATAATTCTGAGTTGTGAAAAAGGCCACTGATTCACATTGACTGATTCATATTGAGTTAAATATCATTCCAGAAGAGACAGCATAGTATAATGATAATTTCCACTCCGTTTACCCACCTCGGCATATTAGCTTGACTGCACTCTCGGAAGTGCATTCAGTACCTGCCCATGAACAGTGTACCATACTCCCCAAATCTGTGAGATTGAAATTCAGAAAAAAAAATAAATACAGTGTATTAGCAAAACAAAACAAATATAACTGATGGAACATTTCTCCGTCCCGTGGGTGTATGATGGATATTCTTGAAAAAAAAAAACAAAAACCCCGAATACGATTATGAGACACGTCAATGTCGTTAATATTACGATTTGCGTGATAAGTGATAGGTTGCAGAAATGTCAAATTCCACCGCATAATAACAAAATTGTGTTCCTATTAACATCTGATCGCTCAAAACAAATGACCGCTCTAATATCGTCAAGCCCTCAAGAATTACGGCCAACTCATCAACATTGATTGATAATATTTTTACGAATATTGCTAGAGATTATTCAAATTCTGGTCCTTTGTATAGTGATATTTCTGATCATTTACCTACATTTTTCATCCACAGTGACGACACACAGTATTCCCATGTCAAACAAACAGAACGCAAGAAGACGTGCAAATTCACATCAGAAAATATATCATTACCTAACGACGATTTAATCACGGAAACATGGGATGATGTATTACTTTGCGCAGACCAAAAGATTGCTCATGATACGTTCTGGAATATATCTCTTTCTCATTTCGACAAACATATCCCAACAACTGAAAAGAAAAATAATAGAAAAAAATGAAAATCCTTGGATAATAAAGGGGATTTTTCGATCAATTAAGAAAAGAAATGCTTCATATAAATATAGCTTACGGTATCCCAATAATGATTATGTTAATCGATATAAATTATATAGAAATAAATTGACACAAATTATAAGGCTTTCCCGTAGAATGTATTACACGGAAGCCTTTAAAAATGCTACTGGAAACATGTCAGCCACTTGGAAAGTTATTATCAAGGTTATTGGAAAGCAAAAGAAGGTGTCAACATTTCAAATTATACGTGAAGGACAAACACTCTGTGATCCTAGAGATGTTGCGTGCTGTTTTAATGAGTATTTTGTTGATATAGGTCCTAGTCAAGCTTCAAATATAGATCCCACACAATAGATTTCTCGCAGTATTTAGGTATGTCAAATGATAATTCAATATTTTTAAAACCAAAAGATTATAGGGAGATCTTTGACATTGTACATTCACTGAAATCAAGTTATACAGTTGGTCATGATGAAATGAGCACGTCTGTTTTTAAAGCAAATTGTTGGTAGTATGTTGACACCTTTAGTACATATTTGTAACTTGTCCCTCTCAACTGGTGTATTTCCGAATGCATGTAAAATTGCAAAAGATATTCCAATATACAAAAAAGATGACTCCTCTCTTGTATCCAATTACCGTCCTATATCTATTCTTCCTAGTCTTTTTAAGGTAATATAAAGGCTTGTTTATAACAGACTGTATGATTTTTTAATTCAGAATGATATACTTAATCAAGACCAATATGGTTTCAGGAAAATTTTATTCTACAGATATGGCACTATATAGTCCAACCGTACGATACAGTCTCGACTGCCTTAGCTGAACAAAAACATGTCATTGGTATTTTCATGGACCTAAGCAATTAAGGCATTCGACAATCTTGACCACACTATCCTTATACGTAGATTGCATTGCAGTGGAGTTCGTGGCATTCCACTAGAATGGTTCAAAGATTACTTATCGAATAGAAAGCAATATGTGTATTATGGATATGTTAACTCTGAAGTATTACCTATACAATGTGGCGTCCAACAAGAATCCATATTGGGACCTCTACTATTTCTGGTGTATATAAATGATATTTCTATCTCATCTATGTTACTGCAATATATCATGTTTGCCGATGACACCAACGTATTCTGTTCCAAATCTGATTTTCATTCCCTCCTCAGAACTCTTAATACTGAATTACCGAAATTATCTACATGGTTTAAGAGTAATAGATTATCACTCAACTTAAAAAGACAAATTTTATTTATTTTCGTAATAAGAAGCATGTAAATGAAATGCCACATTTTAATATCATGGTAGATGGTATACCATTGGAACAAAAAGAAAGTATCAAATTTCTCGGAATTTACACAAATGAAAATATGAAATGGAACACTCATGTGCAATAAATCTCTGATAAAGTGTCTCGTAACGTTGGTATACTCCATACTAAGAATATTTTATTCATGTTATATAACTCGTTGATATTATGATATATTTCATACTGCAACATTGTATGGGCAACTTCAAAAAGTCACATTGATAATATATTACTTGTACAAAAGAAAGCTATACGTAAATGCACCAAATCAGGTTATCGAGATCATTCAGATCCTTTATTCGCAGAATCAAAAACACTCAAGGTAAATGACGTTTTTTTTTGTGTTTTTGTTTTTGTTTTCAAAATTCACTCTTTATGTTCCGTTTACATAATGGTCAGTTGCCATCTTCTTTCTTCTCGCTTTTTCAATTGTATCTCTAAACGAAATTGATCTTCTATTAACACTTTTGATCGCGCAAAAACGAAGTCGATTGCTGTTTGTGTTAATTTGAACGACTAACAGATACGAAACGTATGGTATTGTTGAATATGAATTACCATTTTATGAATTTGATTGACAAGAGTTTGAAATTGACCGTGAAATCCTAAAGCACCATGACCAGATGTCTTCTGCAAATAGGAAATCTTATTTTATCAGTTTTGTCTCCTTCGAGTTTTTGTGATGATTTTATCTTGAAATAATATTTTCAAATAAGCAAGACAGAAATCAAGAAAATCATTATCATTTTGAGTGCAATTTCAAGACGTAGGCACTAAAGTAAGACTAAAAAAAGAAGAAGATAAAATTAAGCGCTCTCCCCTGTATATCATACAAATACAGCGAGTAAAAGATAAACATCTTTAAGGTTCCAATTTTCTCTCCAACATTAAAAAATATGTACTAGTGTACATTCTAACTCTGCATAATGTAAGCCCACATATTTGTTATGTTTATACTTCCTATCAGAACCTCACTGATGGCATAAGATTGTGTTTCAGTTTCAGTTTCAGTTTCAGTTTTAGTTTCAGTAAGCTTTATAATGTTGTTAATCAAACACAAGGGCTAAAAGATTCACTTACGTTGTTGACAATCTGTGGCCTTAATCCAGTTTACTGCCGTTGAATTAGAAGGCACCCTATCTCTGGAAAATGTATGATATGCTGGGAAACCAAGTTCTCTACAGATCGAATCAGCGACGTGTTTAGTAAATCCTTCCTGGCAGACAAAGCTGTTGGTAGCTGATTGCAACACAAAGCCTTCGAGAGGAGAACGTTCTCCGATGAGTTCCAGAGAAGGCATATCTGTGTACCGAAATGTAGGGAAGTTATTCGAATGAACTACCAACACAAGTGTCCAAAATAATTATAGTTCTCTTCACCAATATCTTAAACACATGTTAAAGTTTTCACTCATTTTCATGTTAAATACGTCCATTTAAATGCCTATGTTTACAGCGGTGCAGTTATGTTAATGCTTTCAAATTCGTTTTAGGCACCCAAAATAATGGTCACAAGGTCACGTTTGGATGTAAGCATTCAATTTCGAGTTTGGACATGGATTTCCAAGTTTGTGCAATGGGATCGATAAGAACTTAAACGCACTTTAAAGTTTGTTTTTGAGCAAGAAATTTCCACAATTGAGCATTCAACCTCGTAATACAAGTACAATACGTATAAATAAGCAAGAGAGATTATGTCCAGCTAATCATTGAATCTTACCTTTTCTTCATCAAAATGAAAAGCATTATTATGTATGTAGCAAGTGTCATGGACATGCAGACGTTTTTAGCATTCAGTTTAAAACGCATTACAAGTGATGTACTTTTTTAATGCACATCTTGGGTGTTTAATTAGAATGCTAATTTTATGAACTTATTTGCCAAAAAGCTAATTTTAATATCCGGAAAGAGCAACCGACACGATGAAGCGAAGTGGAATTATCACTGTTGAAAATATATCCGCATTCAAAGATTTGTAATGCGCAAAGCAATTGCGAAATCGGTTGCCAAATTAGTATATCTGAACAAAGAAAAACGATTATTGAATGACGATATTTCGATGTCTGAGCAAATGTAACGAAAATGAATGCTTCTAATATGAAATTAAATGTCAAACAATGAAATTGGCCGGGAAAATCTATATCATCACTGTGGCATTTTCTCTGGCTCTCCGGAAGAATGAAATACTTTCACCATAATCATGTTTCTATATACATATATATATATATGTATATATATATATATATATATATATATATTGCGTGTGTGTGTGTGTGTGTGTGTGTGCGCTACTATTATACGAGGTACTTTTAAGTTTCCTTAATACCACGACATTGTGTAGGCCTATACATCCGTGTCAAAAGTCTTTAAGGAAAGAAGGCAAAACTTTTGCATACAGAATCCTTTTTCGCGTATACACTCTAAGGCGAAGTCAGAAGAAATTAAAGAATTGTTCAATTTCTGTTAAAATCGGCAATTTATTGATGTAGACCACGTATGTCAAATTTAACTACTGTGTTTATGGGGACACGTTAGATAATTATTGTTTTTCGTAAGCGATCAATAATCTCAAACTAGACTGCCTTATTACATAGAAAGAACGAGAACAAGACGTTAGTATTTATAAATCTGTTTGTAGGATCAATGGACTCACTTTGTCCCTTGACCACCGCGGATGGGTCGGGAGCCCTGACGAGTATAAAGTATGTCGCTGCCCAGGCTCATTGACAGGTGTACATACCATGCATGAGTATTATACTTTTAATAATAACATTGACGAAACATGGTATGTAATTACAGATTTTGTACAAACTTTTGTGTGTAGCCTATTACATGTATGTACCATGTCAGGATTTTAGAACTAATCTAAACACGAAGTGCTACAGATGTATTGCAGATTGTCATGATTCGAAGCGCCAGTATTTTCATAAAGCAATTTGTGTTTGTTACATTGTGTGTCGCGATAAATGGTGCGTGTTTGTTTCAAAAAGCATTTTTTTTATTACATTGTGTGTCGCGATAAAATGGTGTATGCTTGCGAGTGAACGTAACGAGGGAATTGCCAATTTTTTGTACTTGTATCTGCCACAGAGATATCATTCGATTTTCTCATCAGCCTTTTATGAACGTGTGGGGACTACAAATACAATAATGAGGTAATTGAGCATCTCCGAATATTGAAAGACAAAAATTCCCCATGCAATAAAACATACCTAATTATACATGATGAACCTGAATGGCAAAACAGATGAACGCCATTGTTTTGTTGTTGTTGTTGTTGTTTTTTGTTTTTTGTTTACTAAAGGTTATCATCAAAGAATACATTTTTTCAATGACAGTGCATTCTTTACGTAACAAGAATATTTTTTTAAGACGTTACAAAGATTATGACATTCATTTTGATTATTTTCTTTGGCATTTTTCTTTCTCGCAGCAGCTTAAATGTCAGTAGTCGATAGAAATGGATGTACATTTTGTATCATGATGATGATTCATAGCCTTTGCATAGCGCCATACATCTGTTGTAGAAACATTGAAAGACGTAGACTCCTCAGAGTATGCTCCAGTTTGCAAACCTCAAGGAGAAAATGAAGAGTTTGTTTGCAAAAACCGATAAGTCCATATTTGCCAAATGGAGATATTTGCGATTAAAGGTCAAGAAAAATAAAGAGAATAATAAGAAAATTTTTGCTTCTTTTGACCATAACTTCAAAAATATACCTTAATATGTCATGACCACTATATCATTTAAAAGGTATTATTTTGTACTTTATGACAGAGACCGTACTTCAAAATCTTCAAAAATGGACTTATCGGTTTTTGCAAACAAACCCTTCAAATATGGGAGGGGGTTGGGAGGAAACAACTTTAAGCCATGGTTACACGAAAGCCGAATTCTCCCGAATAAATTTGGACCGATTCTGTCTGAATATGGCTTCAATCGGATGGATTCGATGGGTTCGGAACCTAGATACGTCTCTCATTCGGGGGAGCTCCCCGAATCAGAGTCGAATAGGTTCCAAATAGGCCCCGAATCAGAGCAGAATTGCTAATCTGGCTATATTCCCGAGTTATTCTGGCCGCTCATTCAACCTATTCGGCTGCTATTCGGCCGTATTCTGGCCAATACGGCTCATTCGCCTGTATTCTGCTCTGTATTCGGGTAACGATTCGAATGGATTCGGGCAGGTATTCGGGCAGAATCCCTCCACGAATGTTTCAGAATCTCTCCTGAATATTCGCCTATTCGGGGAAGGGGAACAGAATGCTCCCGAATCCACCCGAATACGTATATTCGGTTGGATTCGCAGCTGATTCGGCTCCGGTGTAACCGATGCTTTAGGCTAACTACTCTCGGCAATGACCGCTCAATGGAAACACAAAAATTGCTTAACTTCTAGACACTTAGTCCTTATAGATAGGCTCGAATCCACAGCCATAATTATGGAAAGTTGTGTTCAATATCCAATTTACATGTTCACTGTACAGTTATTTACGTGCCTCCCAAAAGTAAAGAAACAAAAGAAAAAGTAACGACTTCAATATCTCAAATATTCTCGAAATCATTCACATGTAAAAATCTTTAACGTACCTGCCCTAGAATAACAAAGAAAGCAAATAAGAAAAAAAAACAATTATAACCACCACATTTTCCATTTGCACGGTCCTTCGTAAGTACATGTATGAAATCGATATGTTATGTATGTAGGCTCCATAACTGTTAAGTGCATTCCAATGAAGAAACTTCACTTTCGTATTAAATTTAGATTTAACAAACACATTACAATCCACTTACTAACTGTGTGTTTAAGTTACTTAGAGTTTTGTTTATAAAGTTATCACCTTGATTTCTTTTGATTGTCAAACCACATGTAGCATTGGATATTTTCATGCTCTGGTGGTAGTGAGATTATTACACTCACTTCACTTCCGACATAAATGCAAACTTAGTATGGTGTATGCGTGTTCGTGGATTTACTGGAGAGTACAATTTCACCAAAGAAAATGCTCACCACATTACATAAGATAGTTACCCCTGATTACATGACAAGGTTGTAGACTTTATAGACGAGAAAATAATAGCATGATCATACCACTGCTTGTTATACATAATTATACTTTCCGATTTCAGGATTCGGTACATTTACATCGACAAATCGAATTTATCCAAGTAGTAAATGTTTTCAAACACGCCACTGCTATGTCTTACTCTGGAAGGGCCCGGGTTTTCTCTCCGCAACTTTGTATTCATTTCATGACAAGCATCTGCACCATGGAATACAACAACAACATGGCAGTGCTCTCTGCATACGGGCCACCAACAGACAAGCACCCCGGATCCCGCCTTGCCTCTTAGGCCCTTGTCGGAGGACTCCCTGCATGGTAATCCGAGAAGTATCCCCCATCGAGTATAACTACAATGGACTTCTCTGCTTGACAGGCGAGCCCACTCAACTCGGAACCCACAAGCGCGTACAGACCCATCATATACAAAATCCCCCTGCATCAGAAATCTGCTCGGCACTAGTCACAGGCGGGCGCGTCCGGGGCCCGAACCGGCTTTCCTCCCGGTGCCTGTTGATGCAAAAATGGCCACAATAACAATGGCTAAGAAAGCCAACATCCCGAAACACAACCTTCCCTACGAGTTTGACATAACAAGGGGAAAATATCTCATGTACTGTATAAACTACATCTGCGCAGAGGCCCAGAAATGAACAATTTCCGCCATACGGGCACAGCCCGCCGCCACTGCGCAGGAGAGTCGTTCAGCGGTAAAAGGGGGTACACAATTAAAATCAACCCACAATTTGTATTAGGTGATCCTAGAGTGATCCGAGTATCCTCTCGGATCACCTGTATCTGTACCGATTTTTTGTTCTTCTATCTCCTCAAAAGTTGTGCAGATGTTAACTCAGAAAGTCCTCTGCCTATCAATTTCAAAATTATACCATATACATGTATGTATCATGTCCCAAAGACGACAGATCTAATAAAATCATAGTGATCAGTCGGCCGTGACGTCAATATGACGTCATTATGTGAAAACATATTTTATTCATATCTCATCAATGGAATGGAATTTCTCAATGAAATTTACGTCACATATGGTTCAAGTCAAGCTCTTTCTACTCATATTCTCAAAATTCATCTCCACCCTTAAAACGGGCGCGTACGCGCGCGTTGAAATATTTACGTGCTCCAATCGAGCTCAAAACGTTTTAGCACACGTTTCAGATCATTTGGAGCATTTCTTTTTTAATTGAGGAAAAAAAATAGACGGATGCGTACGCGCGTATACGCACTCAAAGCTCGTATGCAATAGAAATTTCCCATTTTTTCACACGGATCGGATGTCTGAAATGTCAAGGAATATTTCTGCCAAGCTTCAAGTCAATCCGACTCAATATGACGTCATACAGGCCCGTCAAAATTGAAATTCCGCGCGCGCGTTAATGGCGATATACAGTGCAACTGTGCCAAAAACCGCCAATTTTAAATCCGATTTTACTCGTCAGGATGGACGGTGACCCCCATTTTTCTTTACCTAATCTGAAAGCTGATGAGTTGTACATGTCATGTCATGGGTCGACGATGCTGAAAAAATGATTGAAAGATGTCAAATTTCTTAATAAAATGAAAAAGTAAATTTTCAAAATGACGTCATAAATTTTAAGTTCACTCGAGCGTATCTCACTTATCCTTAGCTGGTTTTCACCCAGATTTTAGTATGTTGTAGCTTATGAAATGCTCTTTCATAACTTTACATCAAAATTTTGATTGGATGACGGCATCACCTCGTAAAAAAAGGATTAAAGTAACCTTGTCAAATTTGACCAGTTTATGTGTTATCTCTATGGGAGTGCAGTTTTTCTGGAAATGAAAATTGACATGACTGTCTTTATCGAGCACTGGCTCACTTACCCTTCAGTGAATTTCTCCCAGATTTTAATATGTTGTAGCTGAAACTTTGGGCTATCGTAAATGTGCTCTACTTTCTTTTTTATTAAATGTCTGGATCACATCGAAAAACTTGGCTGAAATTAAAGCTTAGCTTCGATGTATTGGGATATTTCTTTCTTTATGCAACCTTGTTTGCAATAACTCAAGAAAAACGAGCGCTATCGCTGCCATATTTTGCACATGTTTAGTTCATGTCACATACATTATTTCATAACATAACTACTTGGTCGGACACCATCTTGTGTAGGTAAATTAGGGTCAAAGGTCACAAATGGTTCATCCGTATCTTGGTGAATTCATGTTCTATCTTTCCCATATTTTGCACACGCAAAATCGATGTTACAAGGATCATTTCACAGAATAACCACTTTTTGCTTAGATGCCATCTTGGGTGTGCAAAGTGGGGTCAAAGGTCAAAAATATTCTTCGTTCTGTATCTTCGCTAGTGTATACGGAATTCGGTACCAAAGATATGGCAGGTCTGACTCCCTTTTCTTAATGAGAATCCAAACATCACACGACCAATGTCCCTAAACAAAGATGAAACCTGTATGGTCATGCCTATTGGAATCAGGACTCGAGTCATTCATTTCCAAATAGATCGGATCACCTAATTTGACAGTGTTGACAAATTCCAAGTCTAGTTTATTATTTTGTGTTTTATATATATATATATATATATATATATATATTATACACTACATGACTCTAGAAAGTCCCTATCGAAACAAGAGATACATAAGGTATTATATGACTGCTGTAGTAAACCACTTTCATTACCAACATCATTAACCAGTGTCTATTTTTAATAACTTAAACACAGCTGTTATTGGTTTTTACAAAATATGAGTTACACAGGGGTCATACTCTTTCTCATAAATTGAATTCCATGACTTTCCATGACCTTTCTAGCCAGAATGCCATGACCTTCCCATGGCTTTTATACATTTTTTTTTTGCACATTAGACTGAAATTTTGATATCAAATCAAAACGAAGCAAAGAGAATACGAACACATCTTACACAGACTACAGATAAGCTTCTATAATTTTACAATTCCATAACTTTCCATGACCTTTTGATGGAAATTTCAGTTTTACATGACTTTCAAGGCCTGGAAAAAGACTAGGTCATATTCCATGACTTTCCAGGTTTTCCATGACCCGTATGAACCCTGGAGTCCAGTCATACATGTATCAATCAAACCTCGCGGTACATATCGATGTGCCCACGTTATTGTGAGTGGGCAAAAGGCAACAAAAACGGATCACTCCAAGCTTATATAACCAATGTTATAGGTTTTACCTAAATCAAAATACATACCTGCATCAATAAAATTTGTGGTACATACCGGTGTGCCCACATTATTGCGAGTGAAAGAGACAACTGGCACAAAGAAAAACAGAAACAAATCACACCACGTTCATATCATGTTGCCTATCCCGCTTCTGAGGTCACTCTTTTAACCATAACTCTATGCCAACATCGGATAAGTGTATATGCCATCCTGACGGTAAAGAGTGGCGCCATGATGTCAAATGGCTTGATGCGTAATAACAGGAGCCCCTGTTTGCCGACACCATGCGCATGCTCGCTTGTTCATAGCCAGGCGAACCCTATCAGCCCGACTCTGGTCGGAATCCGCAAACTAATGGGCATATGCCCTCCTTGGCAGGATTTCCGACCAAACAATCATTTCTTCTGGAAGAAGTTGCTGCACTTTGCTCATTGTCTCTGAGACCAGCTCCATCAGTGCCTTCTTCGGAAAAGCCCGATGTCGTTTGTACCCGCGTGAATGATGACGTGTGACAAAGTTGCAAAAGTGCTGAGACGAAAGAATCGATTCCAGCCAGCTGTGAACCTGGCCGAGGCGAAGCCCCCTATATCCTCTCCATTGCATTGGACTAGAGCTCATTGCCTCCTTCCTTGGACTCCCTCTTGACTGGCGATCGAATCTCCCAGCCCCGTACGCTATTGAGTCCCCAACTACCAGGATCGTACGCCGGACTCGCCTGCCTGTAAAACAAAGAAAAATATCTCCCCGGCAGCGTCTAGCTCAACCAAATATTTGTACCAGGTGCACCAGCATTTGTACATAATGAAATAATCCTTACTCTCTCAACATGATTAACCATTACCAAGCTGGGTTAACCTTACTAAGCTGAGGTAATCATATATGAACTGCTTTATAATCTAACAACATATTAATTCACAAAAAGTTTATATAAACTGAACTTTATTGAGCAAGCCCTTCGTTAAGAAACATAAAACTATAAATACCATTTTAACAATGCACATATCCGCTATTACTATATTACTAATAATTTTCCCAACGTAAATCTATTCTGCCCCTAACAAACTTATGCAAATATAACGTTTATGTATATCTATGACCCAGTGCCCAACATTCGCTGTTTTGCCTGTGAATCGAAACCCGCTACTATACCGACGAGTCCATATACTTGAATAACTCCCTTGCCCGGGTAACGCGTCTCTCGGTATACACGGAAGCGTAGATAAGAAAAACACCACTAGTCTACTGCCCTATTATTTAAGTCTATATTAGAGGTAACTCGCGGTAATTTGCGCTGCGGCTATATTTGTAGTGTAGAGCCCGAATACATCAAACCCTTAGGGGATTAATCACTTTGAATCGAGGCATTCTTGAATAAACAACCAAAAATTACAAACTCGCCCTTCCATATCTTTCCTTTGATTGATATATGGGGACCGTTGAACCTAGCTCATCCCTAGGTGCGCCATCAGGGAAGGCTTCGGGAATCCAGTGTCTATCAACTGACCCTGTACCTCGCCCTCAACCACAGGGTTAAGGCATTTCATTAGTATTATGCACGGCTGCCGTAGGCCAAGGAACTATATAGTAGCCCTTCATTTCGATACTCACCGTTATCATCGGCCGCGTCAGTCATGTCCTGCTCGGATTGGGCTGTCACATGAGCTCTCCCAGCCGCCTGCCCCATAGCACTGTCCTCGGTCTGCTCCCTCTACTTGTAGTAAAGCTGTCTAACAGCGGTACGTGCGCTTGGGCCCCGGCTGGTACTACTAATAATGTTCGTCTGCTGGGCTTCGGGCCGCCGACACCGCCAATCGAGAGGTCACTGGAACCGTGGAGGGGAAGTACTGTAGTCGTTCCTTGCCGGCGTGTATTGGGTTTGGGAGCATTCCGAGCAACCCTCCTTGCTCTTGTCGGTGCCGGAGGAGCGCTGGCCAGTGCTACAGCCCATGAGGTTTTCCGCTGTGAACATTTTGGCCCATGTTGTGGCATCTTGCCAAATCCACTAACAAGAGTTGACAGTTTTGTATCCAAAAGAATAGTTCTATACTAGAATGGTACCCAATGTTCCGTAGCAATAATGTAAGACGTAGTGCTCCTATACTAAAACAATGATAAATGAAACAGCAGACAGTGTTCCTGCATTATCTTAGCTAGTAGTTTACCAATAATTTAAGCGAGAGCCCCAAATTGATGTTATCTCCATGAAATCCACGTACAGAATGATCCCTTCTCATGTTAGCTGCTAAGCTTTCCCACACTAAATATTAAATTTTCCCACGCGCAATGTCATGCGTACACTAAGGCGGTTCCGCCGTCGGGAACCATCAAAGGAGATCACTTGTTCATGTTTCCGGCCGCGCCCTTTGCCGTATACCGTCTGCCATCAGACCCGACTGGGCGGCGCCCCCAAAGGCAGAAAACAAGCCAGTGAGCGAGTGTAAACCCCTCTTAACGACTAGCGTCGTTAAAGGAAGTAATGACAACACGCATGAAGTTCTATCACACACTGTATAAACTGCTATGCGTTAAACTGAACTTCGGTGACGATGCCTTTTTTTTCTTTATATGTTTTATTGATTTCAACTATTGGCATACAATCATAAATCATTTCTAATTATGGTATACAAATAACACAAACAAGAAAAATAAATTTGCGAGAAAAGAAAAAGAGAAAGGGAGAAAAAAGGCAACAAAGTAGAGGTACGTTTGACCTTCAGTCCTCCATCAAGGGGAGAGGGAAAATGAAAAAACGGAAGATACACGGTAGTTCATAACAAAAATAAGAGATGATTTCGATTCGCCACAGAAAGAGGGGAAAAGGGCAAACTCACTTAGACTTTGAATGTTTGACTGTTGTGATGAAAAAGATAGAAGTGGAGGGAGCATCTATTCCCTCCCAAGTGTAGCCCCTGTTTGGTGCAACATTAAATGATATGTGTCATGTTTTATAGTTTAAATGGTTTAAACTAGTATATAGCATGACCAGGATGCTGCAACAAATGAAAGTGGGCAAGCAGCCCACATTCCTAAGCACTATGGTCACTACTGGTCAGTAATGGACCGCATAAACACACACCTGTGTGCTGACAGGTTCCGAAGTCCAGTCAGTGTGGTTGCCATGGTAATGCACATGATATATACCAGCTTCTGGTAGGAGCTTACGTCACTGCCCTCTTCTTTCTCTCTCTCCTCTCTCTTGCTTTATCCACTCCCACTCTTGGTTCCCAATCTCCCTCTCTCTCTGTCTCCCTTTACTCTCTTTACCTACCACTTCCTCTCCCTTCCCCTCTCTATTGCCTTTTCTCGAGAAAGTAGCGTTAGTCATTTAATGAGAAATGGACTCTTCCATCTCAACAGATGAAGGGGGATAAAGGTTATTCGAGTATATTGAAGTTATGATATATGAGAGTAATTAGTTTAAGAAAATGTGTTTCATGTGTCATGTGTATAAGTGCTAATAACAATGTGGTAAAACAGCACACTATGTAGTACAAATATGCTTTACCTGAAGACTCCACAACCACCCCCCCCCCCTCAGATTACAGTATCCACCCTCTAATATAGCAAGATGGTACCGTCCACCTCATCTTGCATCATTTTGGCTCAAACTTCCTCCTCTTTTGCTCCCGCTCTTCAAAGAGCGAGGATGTGTTGAGCATCCCAGCTTTTGACAGTCTTCCAAACTTTTGGTATTTCAGGTAAGCTATTTGCACTCAATCCTATTTATGTAGTTATTGATGTGTGTGATTGCTTTTAAGTAATATCATTTAGGATTAATGAGATTTTACTGTAGTTCAGGTATTTGAAAGAAGTCAATTGATAACATGTGCTTTTATACTTCATCGATTCCGAGAGTTAAGCCCATTTGCTTTTATGATGATAAGGACTGACACTTTGGTAAATTGTACATTAAGTCATTTGTTCATCTGTTCAATGTTGCTACGCCGTACATGGTGCTTTGTTTGACGCTTCAATTGCATGACTTTGAAGTGAAAGTCACATTTGTTTTGGATTTAATTAAAAAAGGTATTGTCAGGACAGATAGACTGCAGCTATCTTTGACTGCCATATTACATTTGGCTCACAATGCATTTATGTAAAGCTGAACTGAACAGATCGTGCACTTGCCATAATCAATACTTTGTGTCTATTTATGTATCGAATGTTATTCACGTTTTAACATTACGTTTTAAGATGAATTGATTCATGTTTGATCCATGAAGTTTTGCTTCATTTAATAGACTACGTTTTTGAAGTTGAATGAGTAATCATTTGATAATCCGCTCTTTTGCTCCCGCTCTTCAAAGAGCGAGGATGTGTTGAGCATCCCAGCTTTTGACAGTCTTCCAAACTTTTGGTATTTCAGGTCAACTCGACTACAGTGACCTGAAACAATGGCTTAAGTAAAATATCTGCACTGAAAACTTGCTCAATCTTTGCAATGGCTCATATTTGGTTAAATTGTTAGGAACAGGTTTACAATGATTTAAGAAACCGATGAGAAATTGGACAGAAATCCAGACATGTATGATTTAACTGGGATGCCTTTGGCATAACCGAATCCTATTGTAAATAATGTATATGTGTTCTTTATATATATAAACATTAAAGGAAGCTATATATTTCCTTTAAAGACAGTTGTCTTGATAGTTATCGATCAGCAGTCATGGTAGTGAATTTGTTTAACCACTCCTTACTGGTGAGCATAGTATGTATGATGGTGAGTGTAAATGAAAATGTTTCACCATACTGTATGTGTGAATGAATTGGTGTTAATGTGTATAGTTGTGACTGAGTGATGTTGATGTGACTTGTTGCACACTGTACATATGTTTGAAACCTTCCCGTAGACCGAAAGGTGGGGATGTATTTTGAGTGTTAGTGTATGTTAACATAATAGTACATACACATAACAATAAGCCCAACAAACAATTCTTCCGCTGCGTATTAATATCTGTGTTTTATAAAAGGTCCTCCCCCACCCGAAAAGTTTCGGCGCTACGCAAGCATACACATTGTAAAGACACTCTAACGTATATTCTACATGCATTGTAAACATACCAACCTAACAAAATAGATTGTACATAAATGTACATACATACAACTACAAGCGGTGACGATGCCTGGTGTGTTGAACATCAGTACTGGATATACAGGTTAGTAAACACCGAGTATGGTAGTGATATTAGGAGCTTTACTTTTCATCACTTATATTAATGATTTATGCAGATCATCCGATATACTTTCTTTTATACTTTATGCCGATGATTCAAATATTTTTTTTCTCCCACCAAAATCCATTTACCCTTGTCCATACTGTCAATTCTGGATTCAAAAAAGTGACTCAATGGATAAGAGCCAATAAATTATCACTAAATCTTCAGAAAACCAAGTATATGTTATTTAGTAAGTCTATAGAAGTTTTACGCACAGATATCATTTTTGATGACGTTCATTTAGAACGTGTATCTCACATAAAGTTTCTCGGTATTACAGTGGACGATAAACTTTCGTGGAAGCCTCATATTATTAATATTAGTAAAATAATTTCGCGTAATATTGGTACTATTAATAGACTTAAGTCTCATATCCCGTTGTCCTCTTCGTTGACGTTGTATTTTTCATTAATATTACCTCATCTTAATTATGGAATTTTAGCATGGGGAAGTGCCCATCAAACTTTATTAGATAAACTATTGTTATTACAAAAAAGGCACTTCGTATTATTTGTGGCGTTTCACCACATTCTCATGCAGATCCATTATTTGTGAAATATAAGATTTTAAGAATTAAAGATTTGTTTTTCTTTCAGCTGGGTCAGTTTATGTTTAATTATAACACAAATGCACTTCCCAGCATTTTTAATTCAATGTTTCCAAGAAATCAATTTTTTTCATAGTTATCCCACCAGGCGATGTAATGAGTTTCATTTACCCCTTCTGAGAACCTTATTGGCGCAAAATACATTTATTTACACTGGCCCTAGATTCTGGAATTCTTTAAGCTGTGATATAAAAGACTCTTTATCTTTGAATTCGTTTAAGCGTAAGTTGAAACATTTTTGTTGAATTCATACTAAGATAACATACTATTCATTACTTAGCTGGTCTCTACAACCTAAGAGTTCATCGTCAATCATTTCAATTCGTCAATCACTTGATTCATCATTGTGTATTTTTTATTACATTATCTTATTTGTACAAACTTTGCTCAACTGCTCGAGCTCTGAAGCACCTCAATTCCCTCTTTCGATCCCGATGTTCAGGGTGTTGGCTTTTCCTTTCATGTTTCCTTTTCTTTCTTTCCTTTCATTACATTATTCTTTTGTGCTTTATTACTTTCAATGGTATACCCTTCTGTCAAGTCATGTAATGTCGTGTGTTTCTTCTGTCTTGTTCTGTCCTGTTTTGTTTTATCCTGTCTTTGTAAACAAAATATGTTCTTATGAAGAATCCTTTGAGTGGTCCACAATTTACAAGCATGCTTTTCAGTGGACCTCTGAATCCTTTCTTTTTTTTTTCTCCAGACATAACTTTGCATTTTGCCGGTATGCATGTATAATTTTGTATTTGTTAACTATTATCTACCATGTAAAGTCGAATACGTACATGCCTATGTTATATCTTCTGATTCATTTCGTGTTAAGTTTGCCGAAAAGGAGTGAAAGAATGAAATAAATGAAATGAAATGAAATGAAATGAAATGATAAATACAACACAAAAGGACTTTGCATTGTGAGTAGGCCCCTGCCAGCAGTCAGTGTAGATGAGATGATGTCATATTCTTTTGTACATTGCATGAGGATGAAAACGTTCAGCTAATTCTCACATGAATATGCTCTTAAGCATGTTTTTTTTTTCCTTTCTTTTCATATATATATATATATATATATATATATATGAATTGATCAATTGGTTCAAAAACATAAATGAGAAGGAGAAGCACACGTTCGTCAGCTTCGACGTAGTCAACTTCTACCCATCAATCTCTGAACAGCTGCTGAAAAAGACTATTGACTTCGCAAAGGAATACACAAATTTCTCCGCTAGAGACTACAAGATCACCATGCATGCGAGGATCCATCCTCTTTGACAAGGACCTTCCTTGGAGGAAAAAGGATAATGAGAGCCTGTTCGACGTCACAATGGGCAGCTTTGACGGAGCTGAAGTCTGTGAGCTTGTTGGCATATCCTCAACAGTCTGTCCAATGAGTACGGCCGAGGGAATATTGGCCTCTACCGAGATGATGGTTTGGCAGTCTTCAAAAATATCTCCGGCAGTGAGGCTGACCGCATTAGGAAGAACATGACGGCAACATTTCAGAAACTCGGCCTGAAAATCACCATCAGCTGCAATCTTAAGATCGTGAACTTCCTCGACATCACCCTCAACTTGAATAACGGCAAGTACTACCCATACCTAAGCCCAAACGACAATCCGATGTACATCCACAGGCAATCTAACCATCCGCCATCGATAATCAAGGGCCTTCCAGCTTCTATAGGCAGACGCATTTCAGACATCTCCTGTGATGAGGAGACATTCAGGAATGCCACGCCGATGTATGACAACGCCCTGAAGGCCAGTGGGTACACCTCCGAAAGCTTGGCTTACACCAAAGATCGACCCAAACCTAAAAAGAGAAACAGAAAGCGCGATATCATCTGGTTCAACTCCCGTACAGTATGAACGTGAGAACAAACATCGGCCACACATTCCTGATGCTGGTGGATAAGCACTTCCCCAAAACATCTAAGCTTCACCGGATATTCAGCAGAAACACACTAAAAGTAAGTTACAGTTGTATGCCGAATGTCGGCAGCATCATCAAAAATCACAACTCGCAAACCATGAAAGATGACAAGAAATCTAACAGGAAAACATGCAACTGCCGGAACAAGGACCTCTGTCCACTCCAAGGGAACTGTCTTGCCACCAATCTCATTTACAACGCGGAGGTCATAACCCCAGACGAAAGAATGACCTACATCGGCGTCACTGAGCCCCCCTTCAAGCTCAGGTACAACAACCACCTCCAATCCTTCCGGCACGAGAGGTACAAGAACAGCACGGAGCTTTCCGAATTCATCTGGAACCTGAACCAGAACAACACACCGTATACCATCGAATGGTCCATCGCCAGCCATGCCTACCCGTACACCAGCGAGTCAAAGAGGTGCGACCTATGTCTCACCGAGAAGCTTCTTATCATGAACGCAAGTAAGCAAACGCTACTGAACAAGAGACCATTTGTTTAATAACTCTTAATAATTTTGTTTAATAATTCATCGCATATTTGGTTAATTTTCTTATACGCATGTATCAACCTGGGCATTCTTTACATTAAAGCAAATTTCCAGATGCAATTACTCAATACGTAATAATGAATGTGATTCAGTACGCACTGGCCTCTATGGTCCTAGTGCGTATATATTTCATTAATTTGTTATAGTGTCACGCGCTATTGACCGATTCGGGTTCGTTGAGGGCAGCAGACATTTTACGGCACAGGGCGCAGCCATAGTGGGTGTATCAGCCGACCCCCCTGCTCTCCCCCACCCCGGGGCAACATGTTTACACGCACTTGTAACAAAGGTTCGCGCACTAAGCAAGCATTCGCGCACTCAGTACGAGACGCCTATTGGCTAAAGCAGTTTTTCATTCTGCGCGCGTGCTAATGTAGGGAGAGGGGTGGGGGAGTGCGGAGGGGGGGTCGGCTGATACACCCACTATGGCTGCGCCCATGCCAAAAATACACATAGCGCGTCACAGAATCGGTCAATAAAGCGCGTCAAGTCAATCCTATGCATTGATCAATTGTAATCATTATTATCATCTATATAGGACGTTTTAGCGGCGCATGAAAAACGCGTATTGTAGTCCGCTCAATTTTTACCGTTCAATATCAGAGCATATTGAACGAAACGCATAGGCCAACGTATTAATTCGCCATAGGCTACCGTTGTTACTTGCCGTTCAAGATCATACCATATTCAATTCTGTCTCGTCTATTGCGCGAGCGCTTGCTGAATGCGCAAACGCTTGCTACTAGTGCGCGTCGTTCTTGTAACAATTCACAAGCGCGCAAGCATCTTGCTAGTTGTTTGTTTCATGTACGCAGTTTTAGGGGCTTCCCCTTTTCAGCGCTGGGATGTGACTGCCGAGTCAACTTCCAAGACGAGTAGAAGCCGGGTAATTTTGTGCAGTTTATGCTTGCTCTACTTGATTGTATAGATGATAATAATTATATTGGATGGCCTTGATTCATGGAATACCAGGGAATATTGCACTCGTTAGGGCCAATATTACACTCATCTTCGATTCGTGCAATATGGGCCCTAACTTGTGCAATATTCCCTGGTATCCCATTCATAGCCATCCAATATAATATAATTATTGCCTGATATTCAATACGTAACTGACGTAATAACGAATGTGATTCAGTACGCACTGGTCACTATGGTCATAGCGCGTAAAACTTATGGTGTCGATGCATTGTCCAACGGTTTAATCATAGGAGTTTATAATTGCCTGATATACGTAATAATGAATATGATTAAGTGCGCACTGGTCACTATGGTCCAAGCGCGTATAGTTTGTTTTTGTTTTGTTTTTGTTTTGGTATCACGCGCTTAAAATGCATTAATTCAATCCAAATGCATTTCTGGGATGTATTTAATCATTGCCTGATGATTGCGCCTCATGGAGGTTGCATGAAACTCCGAGAAGCAATAAATACGGATGAACCTGCTGTCAACCGAGTGAACTTGTTCCAATACTTCTGTCTATTATGGGTGAGAATTTTGAACGATGTACAATTGCCAATTTTCGTACCTTATGACATTCTTTCCCTTAGAACACGCCATGATGATCTAAGAAACCAGATTTTTTCATGTCATCTCAAAGTTTGGTAAATTTCCTTTCAGGAAATATATGGTTTGGTTGACTTTTGCCTGATATTTTTCATTTCACAAGGACTTAAAGCGTAAAAATACGGTAAAAACGCTATTTTCACAATAATTTTTGTTTTTCAAACTAATGATGCGCATTTTAATGGTACGTGGCATCTAATATCTGACCATGTTCTGGACCTGACATATCATGGGTATGTACCACAAAATTATAAGAACTTTATGAGCACGTATAAAATTACAGAGAACAATTAAAATATCAAAGTCCTAAACAGAGGAACGTCCGTGATGCTTTTATTTCTATCGCTGCTGCAAATTCTACTTTGTTGTCCAAACTGTAACGTATACGAAAAGTTGGTGTTCCACCTAATGAACATATCCTGCAAAAATTGTACGTCTGCTGGCTGTACATGGGACGTAATATTCTTTTATGCAAAATTATACTCAGTTTTCGTCACGGACGTGCTTCCGCTTTTTTCTAATAAAGATCGTAGCCCATGAAACATTATTGGCGATATTGTTCTGAGTCGTAATCAACTAAGATCTAGCAACACGATAATATGTTTGTTTTGAGTTTCTGTCCATCCTTTGTCAAATAGGAACCAAATTTATATTTTAGCCGAACCTCCAAGAAAAAAAGAACGTCAGTGATGGTTAAAACGTTTTCGAGTGGGACACCATCTTGCTTTGATGGCGAAGGTGTATTTTACCTTTGGCTTTCTAGCCGAGGAGCTGCATGCCATTTTTGGAGCGGACTGAGGTTCGTCCGCAGTTTTTGGACCATGCAATTCACCAAAAACCAAGCATATAATTAATATTTTCTCTGAAAATTCACCCCCTGATCAACCTCTGAGCAATACATATGTTGTAAGGATGTCAAATTTCTTATAATTTGCATTGGCAATACCTTTTCAAATTTCTGAAAGAGTTAGGAAGGCTAGGTACTCTCTGCCGATTAGTTATCCGTCCTGGAACATGACCCTAGTAGTAGAACGAACGTCCGTGATAATTCCAGAGAACGTCCGTGACGTATGCAACCCCTCCGATAGGGATAACTTGTCCCGAAAGTGTCCTGTATTCTTTAAAACTTTTGGCTCGAATAGCAACAAATAAAGTTTTACAAAGTAGAAAATGAGTTTAGAGCAGTAGTTTCAGAATTTTTAAGGCGTTATGTGATCATGATGAACAAACAATTGAAAATTTACTCACAATTTCACGCTTGTTTTCCCTCTTATTATACAAAAAAAAAACCCAGCTAAACATTTAAAACAAAGTTATAGGAAAATGGAATTTTGCGTAATCTGTAATTTCTGTGCGTTTAAATTTCTTTCTAATGAGGTTCTGGAGACAATTTGTACTGTTACAGATTCTGAAAGTTTCGCTCACGGACGTTCTGTCCGAGAAAGGAAATTTCTGACAATTACAAATATATCACTGCACATAAGATTAATGTTAGTTGAAAATATTACCAAATCACCGAGCCGCTCATACCCGAAAGTGAATAGCGTTCAGCACTCAATTTACCTGTAATAACAAACGGAAAACGTTTTTTTCACGGATGTTCGTTGGTTGAATAAGTCAGTGGATTACATAGTAGGAGAAAGAGGTTTTGGTCTCCATAACGGACGTTCGCTGAACTTGTCATGATATTAAATGCCTTAATTCATTCTTATTTTCCTCTTCATGACGATTTTTCTCTCATTCCCTCAATAGCCTGAACATGCTGCGACCAAATAGAAAACAAAAAACAAAACAAAACAAACCAAAACAAATCGGAAAAGTGCTACGCAATCACATTCAGGATAATGACGGAAGAAGTCTGTAATGAGCATGTGTTGAATAAGAAACGGAAAAGTTTCAAAAGGACGTGGAAGCAGTTGAATGAAAATGACTGAGAAACAGAGAAGGGATCGAGCTCCAACATAAAGAGAAAAGAATTGCCAGTGCACTCCCGTTATACTAAATTCCTCTGGAGAAGTTTTTGTTTGTTTGTTTATGTTTTTTATTCATCGAAATGCCGTCACAAGCGAACAAAAATTATGCAGTATACAAAGATTGTCTGATGAAAACACACAAATCCTCCGCTTATCATCACATGATGCTGTTTTATACTCTTCAGTGAAAAGCAATATTCATTTGTAATTTTTTCCAAGATTTGTTTTTTTTTTTTCATTTTACATTTAAGAGACAGAGAGATCGTCAATTTGTTTGTGCATTTGTGCTTACTTTGAAAACACATGTTAAAAAAAGTAATGATTAAGAGTAGGTTTAAGGTTGCACTTTGATACGTTCGCTCTTCCAAAGATTCGTTACTCCGATGTCCAAAGGTTTGTTATTCCAAAATGAAAAAAAAAATGTAGTTAATTCAGGAGGTTTGTCATTAATAATGTTCTTCGAAAAATAAATATTAAGGATCGTTATTTTTAGGTCCGTTCTTTTAAAAGTGGAATGGGCCTAATATTCGTTTAGGTGAAAACGGTTATTATGAGGTTTTGAAATTGGAGGATTTTAGTTGTTAACTTGTTTCTCCACATTTGGATAAGCGAACATAATTTTTCATTTTCCAATTAATAAACCTTTCGGTTAACCTTCGGAGATTCCTATCATTTACCGAATAAAAAGCTTCATAATTATACGAACTCTATCAATTTTCGTATTGACAAACTGTATGAATAACGAGCCTCCGAAACGACGCGCTACAAAAGGTTTGTTATAACGAACCATATTGTATAATATCGAAGTCACAAACATCCATCCAAGTTATATGGACTTATTATGGACTTGTTATGACGAAACTTCGCAGTTAACTTTTCGAACCAATTATCATTTCTGACTACTATAATAACACAAATTCTCCTCGGTAACAGTGTGTAACACAAGAAGCAAACACAGAGGGATTTCTTCCTAACGTATTCGTTTGCCCTCCCCAGCTAAACTTCGTATTTCTATAACGGAGCACATTTCTGTTGTTTTTCTAGATTAATTATTTGTCATAATTTTAGCTGTGACCATGTTCGTTTTATAAAAAGCAAATTTTGCATTGTAGACTTTTTTTATAACAACTTTAGGATCTGAATATGTACTTCATGATAACGAAATTTTGATAAATATATTCGTTCTCAAGGATGGACTACGTCACTGAGATTACACGTACGTTTGTACGTTCATTTACGAGAGATGGAAAAATTGATTTCTTTGATTCCCCACTATGAGAAGATAAACAAGCTTATATAATTGAGAATTGGTAATATCTATTCAGGATTTTGCAGAGGAGTTTGTTCTCGACATGAAATTGCTGTTTGTTGTGAGTAGAATGCGTTTCCAACTCGAGAGAGCTGCATTGTTCAATATCTTGTTTGTTCCGAACGTCCGTGAGCTACATGCGAACCTCCGTGATGAAAACTATGCTATGTTTGTTGGGTTATAGAGACTGCCCAGATGAGATACATCTTGAAAAGGTATATTATTATTTGGGAGTGAGGATTAAAGTATGGGATAGTGAAATAAGAGGTGAAAATATTGAGTTTCTGTAAAATGCGCGTGAAGTTAAGAAAGTGTTTAGCGGAAGAGCAATATTTCCACAGAAATGACGAATTTAGTTAAATCACCAGTTGTCTACTATTACGTACAGGTTAAGAGTACAAGCTTAATATTCTGCAATCACGTACACATGAGCCTTAAGATATTTCGTTAGGATTTTGAACTGAATCAGATCTTTGTAAACTATGTTAAATGGTATACAAATGTATGTGCAGTACTATTCCTCACGGACGTTCGTTGCTCTGGACATGGTAAACTTCAGCGGTGAATAAAAACTTGTTCCTCTGGGAAAATCCTAGTATAATTGGGTTCATATTAAAGCTTGAGTTATACTCTTTCAGGTAAGATGAATGATTTAGAGAATTTCCTACTTTTTAAATTTTGCCTTGTTTTGGCTCAATTGTACATCGTTCAAAATTCTGACCCATATATATATATATATATAATGTATGTATATAATTATATTTAATACACGAATGTGTATTTAGTCTTGTGACTATGATGTAAAAGTGGTAGACCGAATTACAAAGAACAGCTGTTGCATAATCTCACTTGTACCTCGCCACAATAATTAAATTCCGCAGATTTCGTTATAGCATAGATATTTAGGTGAATAAACAAACCGCAGATATAATTGTAATACTTGTAGTGGGTTTCAGACTTCTTACACTTTGTTATATTTTTTTTTGCATCTACGATGATGCAATTTATCTTTTCATCGATGTTCTTCTCCAGAGGGGCCCACATACTACAAGCTCTGTCTTTTTAGTGGGTCCCTTCATTTTTCGCACTTAAAGCAACGGTATACATGTACTTCACTTTGATCACTTCTGTTTCTTTCTTACTATACAAGGTATGATTACTATAGGTCCTCAATTGTTGTAGTCTTTTCATTTCAATATGTTCTACTTACCTTATTCTGTGTCATTAAATGAAGTGAAACACATGTTTAGTCGAAAAATGAAATAAACTTTGAATTGAATTGAATTGAATACCAAAGGTGATATTTTCCTCTTTTTTTTTGTATGATGAATGTTACAACTTTTTATTGTTTAAAGCGTTCAATATGACAGACCACTTCGCTGCAAGGATATATTAATGTAGTGTAACCCTCGATGTTGATGATATATAAAAACGTACATACAAAGCTGCATATCAAATTCACATTAGACAAGTGTTAGAGAGGAGTATGTGGCTGTCTCTAACAAAGTCAATAAGAGCAGTTACCTTGTAGACATGATGCCTCGATGTTGACTACTACTGGATAGACGTATGCACGTATTTTGTCAGTTGATGTATATAGTCCGAGTCTCAATTTGTGGCCGAGTGAGATGATGGGCGGAGATTTGGCGAAATTCAAAAGTAGAACTTCGCGTGTTGTGGCTACATCATTTACGGTTACTACAACTCGCCGATTTAATGCAGATTGCAACCGTAGGACCATTCTCTCACCGTCAGGTGCTTCTAGATCCCACCTTTCTGAAGCTACCTGAAATATTGAGCCTGCCCTCATCCATACGGTGAATTCGTCGGTTGAACAGTCGAATGAGTGATCTGCAGTCAGGGGTAAAATAGAAAATTATCTTCCAGGATTTAAAGTACATAAATCAATTTTCCTTCAATTTTCATTGACCAAACGAGAGAGAGAGAGAGAGAGAGAGTGTGTGTGTTTGTGTGTAACTTTTGGAAAGACTCACAGAATAAGATGAGAGGAGCAAAGGTATCACGTTTTACAGGCTATTAATTTAGGCGATAGTTTGTGGGGTTTGACAAACAGGTGTTAAACCCACATCGGCAGCTTACCTTGCTGAATATAAATCAAAATGGTAACCCTGTGTATGATATACTTTTTACACCGGACATGATTTTTAATACAACAGCATGCATGTAGTTGGTTGAAAAAAGAAAAACTCATCTCAAATACTGTTTTTATAAGCAGCTGCAAGTTCTGGAGTTGAACTGACCACAGATGACAGTGCTTCGATATCTCCATTTGAAATGTTTCCATCGTCTCTATAATTAATTACTTATGTCTATCAGAAAAAAAAGAAGAAGTATGAAACGGAAAGCTACTTACTGTGTACATCCGATGAACTTTGCCCAAAAATTGACAGTACGACCACCATGGGCATCCACGTTTTCAAACGGAAAGCCATAACTTCTTTCCACATGTTCACTCTTTGACAAGCGAATAATCTGAACAGAAATAAGTAATTTTTCGCATCAACCTCTCGTCGTCTAAATTATGACTAGGAGGTGAAGCATATCCCAGCAAATTCAACTTATATGTAAAGCCCACAGAAAAGACATTGTCACGTCATTTCGACCGCACCCTGTTCTGCGCTTGGTTGGTGCGCACAAACATCCTATCTTCTGTCGTGCGTCACGTGACATGATGTGATGGCCAATCACCCCTGCACTTCATGGCGCGTATGCTGCGAGAAATGAAAGCGAAACTCAACTCCACAGTTTAATTCAAAATGTGATTACGGTGAAATTGAATAGTTAGAACCAGAGCGGTTTTGTTGAAGTGGGGGAAGAAGAGATTTACAGAACTACATAATAAGGGAGGTGGCCTTCACAATCACCCCGTTGTTTGCGTATATACTACAGTAATGGATATGGCGAGGAAGTACAGCCAGGAGTTTGATTTATTCTTAATTATGTCCCTATCTCTTCTACCTTTTTGTTCTCTCTGATTTTTCTTTCTCTCTGTCTGTCTTTTTCTATATATATATATATATATATATATATATATATATATAGGGGTAGATGTATGTATAGCCATGTATATATTATACATACATACATGTATGATCATTCATACAGTCATTACAAGGATATATTTATTATAAATATATACTATATAATGATTACACATGAAGAGTTTGTTTGCAAAAACCGATAAGTCCATTTTTGAAGATTTGGAATTACGGTCTCTGTCATAAAGTACAAAATGATGCCTTTTAAATGATATATTGGTTATTACATATAAAGGTAAATTTTTGAAGTTACGGTCAAAAGAAGCAAAAATTTTCTTATTAATCTCTTTATTTTTCTTGACCTTTAATCGCAAATATCTCCATTTGGCAAATATGGACTTATCGGTTTTTACGAACAAACTCTTCATATATTAAATTATATTACATATCATACAAATGATATATATACATATCCAGGTTAGCATGCCTGTACAATGACGGGGTAATCTTAATAATGAACTGCACATTACTTGAATATGAGACCATTCTGAAGCAAATAATTTTCACACAACAATAGATATATAACGTACTCTTAAATGAAGACCATAAGGATTGAAACAATCATCTCCCAGCATTCCCACTGAGTCCCACTGATCAGTTACTAGACATCCCCTTTAAGCTTCTTAAAAGGTGATTTTCAGACATTTTCAATTCCAAGTATAAACTGCTTGATAAAAGGATGATAATTATCGCCACCTCATCTAATGTGAAAGTGTTACCGGGTTATTATCACTACAATGTAGGAAACCTAAAGTGTCTTTGATAACCTTCTAGTTTTGTTTTGATTGATTTTTGGTGGTAATAGTTTCGGAGAATGAAATTGCTGCCGAGAGAATTTCTCTGTCATTAGAAGGTGATTAATTGACATGGAAAGGCAATGAGTAGTATAATAACACGAACATTATCTGTATGTGTATGTATGTGTATGTGTCGTTGTGTGTGATATAAAAAGCTCTTTTTTTACCCCCTTGAGAAGCGACAGGATCCACATACCCGGCATAATCTAAAGCCTCAACGAGACAATTCTTCAAACGAATGGGACAGATACTTTTATCAACATCTCTCTCAATTCCAGCAAGTAGCTCTTGAATTTGTAAATTAATGCCTCATAGATTTTCTTTTTTTTTTTCCCCTGCAAACGTGTGTGCCTCCGCTGCCGGATGGAGACGAGATAGGAGCGTAGTGTCAAGATAGTACACTGGTATGAAGACTAATAAAAAAAAATATATATATATAAATCCAAAATTTCTTGAAAGATGTATAGTAAGATATATTCCCTTGATATTTGACACACAGTATGTTGACGCTATTTTATATTCCTCGAGGTAATTCTAGTGCTATGTGTGTGATTCTTTGTATATTTTCTTTAATATATAAATGTGATTTTTTTTTTGAGGGGGTGGGGGGGGGGGAGATAAGCAAAACTTACAACATTGCCTGCAACATTATGAACGTACTAAACTATCTTTCAAGCCCACCAAGTCTCACGCAGTAAGCATGAGACTCCTCCCCCTCTCCCCTGCCCATTTCTCTGAAGCTCACAGACCTGACAAGATTAAAGGGATGGTACAGTATTGGTGGAGATGAGAATTGGGCTTTTAACTTTTTGCGAGATACCAAGAAAACACTAATGATATAGTACAGAGTATAGCATTTTAAGAGAAATTCCAAGTTTATTTGATGAAAATCGGGTTTGAAATGACTGAAATATCAAAAAACAAAGTAAAACAAAGTGATCGTAACAAAGTGTGGGTCCTGTCCCACACTTCATTAGAATCGCTCTTTTTTGGATATCTCGGCCATTTCAAAACCAATTTTCATCAAATAAACGTTGCATTCCTCATAAAATTACATGCTCTTTCATATTTCATGAGGTTTCTCATTATCTCACCAAAAATGTTAGAAACCTGAAATCAGGTCTCAACCAAAACTGTACGATCCCTTTATTATTATTATTATTATTATTATTATTATTATTATTATTATTGTTATTATTATTATTATTTATTCGGCAATTCAATATACAATATACAATACAAGCTGACATAAAATACAAACAGAAAATCGTGAATACATGATATAAAAATTGTGGTGGTTCCAGGTGCATGCTGCTGGTTGCCAGGGGAGGAAAAGGCAAACTTAATCACCGAGGCTCGAGACCTTCCTCCCCGACCAGTGCATGCACCCAGAATCAGCTATATCAATGTAATGACTTTAAAGTCATTTAAATGAAACACACTTAACAAATTGATTTCCAACCACCCAAGCCTTACATATTTGAACAATCTTCAAATTGTTACATATTAGAACAATCTTCAAATATTGGAACAATCTTCAAAGCTATATCAATGTAAATGACTTTAAAGTCATTTAAATGAAACACTCTTAACAAATTGATTTCCAACCACCCAAGCCTTACATATTTGAACAATCTTCAAATTGTTACATATTAGAACAATCTTCAAATATTGGAACAATCTTCAAAGCTATATCAATGTAAATGACTTTAAAGTCATTTAAATGAAACACTCTTAACAAATTGATTTCCAACCACCCAAGCCTTACATATTGGAACAATCTTCAAAGTATGCACCAGCTCGCACGATTTACAGCTTATTGTTAAGGTTCCTGTCGTTGGAAGGGAGACACTCCCGCCAACACACTCCGTCCTACTGGGTCGGTTCCTTCCCTCGTGTGATCTATATAGCTGACATTGGACCATTGGAAAACTTCCTTGATATATATATATATATATATATATATATATATATATATATATTTAAATGCATATAATATATTATATATATATATATATATATATATATATATATATATATATATATAATGTCGTAATATTGAAACGTTTTGATCAGTTCGTCTTTAACTATTATTAAATTCAGTCAATCAGGGGAGGACGAGGGGAAAGCAGGGGGAGAGAAGTGCTACAAGGAGGGTGTGCAATGCAGCCAAAAAGCTCATGTATAGCAATGCTGCACTAGAATCAATGTCTCTATACTACATCAGTCCTCGAGCACGCATCGTCTCGACTACCATTTTTTGGAGCAGTGTAAATATAGGTATTCCCGCCAAATTTCATCAGATTTGCATTTGATTTAAAAATGCGATCGTTCAAGTTTGAGTGAATTTGAATGATCACCAAGATCAACATACAAAAGAGTAGTTAGTACACTCAATTTAATATAATCAGCATGCGATGTAATGAGTTTCTCAAATAAACGTGAAAAGGGGCGTTCAAATTAAAAATGCATGCACGTGCAGCGCATTCAAATTCCAATCAGCATTTTCCCTGAAGAACATTACGGAATTCAAATTCACTATAAGGCAAACGTTTATAACATAATATGGGCATTGTTTTCGTTCTTTCTTGAAATTGATATGTTTCTTTATGATTACTCATCTGTTTGAACAATATGCAAACTTAATGTAAGGTGAAATGAGACTTTTGCATTAAAATATCTAATCTAGCTTATCAAAATCCACTTTAAAACACATACATGTACATTTCTTCATACACGACTTCATACCAAGGTCCTTATTGACGCTGGTATGTAAATTTGTATAGTATTTAATGGTCAGATTAGAGGTTGGGGCTGGATAAGCTGGTAATGTTACAGTACGAACTCAAATGGTAATACTTACTTCAAAGGGACCTATACAGAAGTTTTCAGCTCTCTTTATTTTCATGAACCTCACTAGTTAGGTGTAGGTTTTCCCCGTCAATTTCATAATTTTGTCATTCAAGTTCCTATTCTGAGCGATGAATTTCACGCATTTCACGCTTGCAGCACTAAATCAGCAATCAAATTCCAAAATTCACGGAGCAATCAATTTTTCATTTGCGTCATTCAAATCTACCGTAGGAACATGCATTTCAGCAATGAGCATTCAAATTCATTTTAAGCCGGCGCACCGCGGCGATGGAATCTCGTCGGTGATTCAAATTCGTGAAAACGCAACCATGTTCCAAATAAGTGGATTCCATTAAGTCTTGCATTTAGTTAGCGTGGGACCCTGTATGTGTGACTTTTTCACATAGTTTTGAATAGACTGGCCTTCTTGATTTATTTTGCAGTATACTATCTACCTGTTCATTCCATAATTTTACTTAACAAGCATGATGAGGGTAAAATGACAGCAATATAAGGGCACATCATTCACTGGAAACAAACGAGAATGATAGGAGAGGTTGATTGACCCCATCGAGAAAAAAACAATATCGACTATATGGAAACTGAAACCACGAACATTGTAGTCCTAAACGTCTTGTCTGTTGTTTATTGATATCTTCCACTTTTGCGGGACTATGTGAGATCATTGTGTTTGAGTTTACCTTTAGATAATGATGAATTGTTTACTAACTCTAGGAGCGTCGTCCTTTTTTAGTGCTTGCGGTGTCATCAAGGAGTATGTTTAAATTGTCGTTGTAATAGTGCACTGCTGATTGGACCTTATTCTTCAAAATGTCTTAAAATCGAAAACCAAAAATGCATAACACACAACAGTACAAAAGCATTAAACATTAAATGCATAAGCCTAGGTTGTGTACACCTCTTTGCATGTTTTACGAGAAAATTTCGCCCATTCCTTCTCCCATCCTTAACCTATTACCCCCATTATTCAAAATATACACAGTACATTACCTTTAAACATATACTGCAATTACAAGATGTTTGTGTTAGATTTAATGCAGTGGGTGTTAATTCTAATACAGATTAAGTGTTAATAGAGGACCACAGCAACAGGTGTTGAAATTATAATGTGGTGTTTAAAAGTGTTCACTTGGCACTTCATGGTGTGAGTTTGACACTGTAGTTAGTGATACTTTCGACATTGTGCTGGTGTTAATTCAACAATGACACCACATGTGTCATAACATCCCCCCCCCCCGCAGTTCCAATAGGAGTCCACACCAATTGGTGTTCCTGTGGTGTCGATGTATTTACAACTTTTTTTTAATATCATGTAGACCTACTTTATCTAAGTTCTTGTTCATCTTGACGTAAACGCAATAGAGTTCCCATAAATGAAACTGATTGCTTGGATTCTGAATTTAAATGCCCGAATATTTCGAGTGCGTGCGCTGTGTGAATTTGAATGCTCATTCATGAATTGGAATAACAAAGCATGAAACTGACCGGGGAAACTTATATCACCATGATTTTTATGACTGTTGTTCGTCATGCTGATGAGATCAACAATTGTAAATACATAAGCAATACAAAGAGAGATTGATGAATAGATACGAATAAATATTCATAACGAATGTAATCATTTATAAAGTACCGTTGTAGACATAATGTGCGTCTGACATGTGCAGGAATTACAGGCGACTCCAGTTGTGGCGAAATCCTCGTTTCGTCGTAGCCGAAATGTAAAGTGTATATTCAGATAATAAATATATAATCATTTTGGGACTTAGACCTTTACTTCGTTATAACGAAAGTGCACTGTATTTGTGAATTCCTTGTGACTTTGTTCACATCCTATGTGCTAGAGTCGCAGCATGCACTTTATTAGGGAGCTTTAGATTTTAGACGCGCGGACGTTCAAAGGGAAAAAAAAAACATGGTCTGAGCGTGCGCAGTAGCACACGTCAAGCTACTGCGCACGCTCAGATCATGTTTTTTTCTCTTTGAACGTCCGCGCGTCTAAAATCTAAAGCTCCCTATTATGAGGTTTGAACGTAAAACGAAATGAATCGGTAGCAATTCAACATTTCTGAGAGTTCTGTAGATGATACATAGTACCAGAAAGAATTATAGTAATAAAAACTTGGCCTCAACTTCAATAATAATCTCCTTGTCTGATCGTATTTCAAACAATATCTGCATTGTTCCCCCCTTGTTTCATTTTCGATCATTCACTTATAACAGAGTAATGTAACACACTTCACACAAACGTACACACACACACACACGCACACACAAACATATATATATATATATATATATATATACATGTACATATATATATACATATATATATATATATGAAGAGTTTGTTTGCAAAAACCGATAAGTCCATATTTGCCAAAAGGAGATATTTGCGATTAAAGGTCAAGAAAAATAAAGAGAATAATAAGAAAATTGTTGCTTCTTTTGACCATAACTTCAAAAATGTACCTTTATATGTAGTGACCAATATATCGTTTAAAAGGTATTATTTTGTACTTTATGACAGAGACCGTACTTCAAAATCTTCAAAAATGGACTTATCGGTTTTTGCAAACAAACTCTTCATATATGTACATATATATATATATATATATATATATATGTCACCGACGGGACAAATAGGCGTCCACTCGGTATTTAAGTAAATACAAAAGAAATATAAATATTAAAGTGGGACAGCAATTTTCTAAATCCGTTGTTCAAATAAGAAGACTGGGGGAGAAAAAACGACGCATTGTTAGCGATTCTTTTAAATTGAATATCAAATTTATAAAAAAAAAAGAAATTCTGAATAACAATTACAAAATAATATTGGAATACAAGAATGCAAAGAAAGAAATTAAAATTCAAACTTAAAACAACGCAACACTGTGTTCAGGGTAGAGAGCTAAACCATCTCCATCGTGATCCAGGCGTTAAAACAGGAGACAGACAACAAAGTCCTTCTGACAAACTCCATGATGGCGAGAGTATGCCTCAGCCACCGATATTAACTGGTGTTAAATGTGGTTTAATTATCCACAAAACAAACGAGAGTGCGGGGTGTCCGGTAACGTTGGACTCGGATCAGCTCAGTGGATGGAAGCGTTCTTTTGTTATGATTTCTTCTATGACAACGACAAACAATTGCGCATGCGCATTAACAAAAATACACAGAAATAAGCAGTAGTAAAGGGGGCATACGTGTTGAAATATTTTGTATCATAACACTCACCCGCGCTTTAAAATTATTGTTGTCCTCAACAATAAGTGAAATCAGACCAATATGAATTAGATGAACAAAGTTATTACATTAATGTGACAAACATACTAGCCTGCATTAGACACTGAGGTGGAGTGCTCGCTTCCATAGCGTTGTGGTTTCCTCCTCGTTCTTGTTGAGACTCGACTTTTTTCTAGAGTCTGTGCCGCTTCCTCGACCGCAAGTTCCTCTTCCTCGTCATCACTTGAGAACGTGCAGGCAATAAGTAGATTTCGATGGACCGTTTTGCAATTGCCTTCGTCGTTACGTATGACATAAACGTCCTGTTGTGGCATTCTACTTTCTACAGTCCATGGAGTTGCCAGCCACCTGTCTGCGAGTTTCTGCCTACCAATAATGGCTTTATTGGCTAATAAAAATCTGTCGCCTTTGCAAAATGGTGCTTCTCTCGCTGCAGTGTCGTAGATCCCTTTCATTTTCTTGCGGGCAGTGTCCGCTTGTTTCTCGGCAGTGCGATAAGCTTCCCGTAGCGTGTTGTGTAGATCGCCAACATAGGCTGATACTTCCTGGGGCTCGTCTTCATCAACATCGTCGTTTCCAGCCATGAGATCGAGAGGAATGCGAGGCTCACGCCCAAACATCAGGAAGAATGGCGAGTAATCGGTACATGAATGCCTTGTGGAATTGTAGGCATGTGTCATTGACTCCACATATTCTTTCCAGTTAGGCTTCTGTGAAGGTTCTAGTGTTCCAAGCATGTTTAGGAGAGTTCCGTTGAACCTCTCAGTCATTCCATTCCCCTGGGGATGATATGGAGTGGTTCTGCTCTTCTCCATGCCAAGGACTTTGCAAAGTTCCTTAATTACAGCTGCCTCGAAACACCTGCCTTGGTCGCTGTGAATGCGTTCTGGTATGCCATAATGTACAATGTACCTACTCCAAAGTGTCTTTGCAACAGTTGATGCCGTCTGATCCCTGGTGGGGAAGGCTTGTGCGTGTCGGGTGAAGTGATCAGTTATCACCAAGATGTTTTCTAGTCCACCTCTTGACGACTCCACGCTTAGGAAATCAAGGCAAACCAGTTCAAGTGGTCTCGTACTCTTGATCGGCATCAGTGGTGCTCTCGATTTGCATTCCTTAGTCTTCCTGACAGTGCATCGTCGACATCGTGAGATATATTGTTGGACAACAGATTTCATACCTGGATAGAAGAATCTGTCTTGCATGAGAGCCAGTGTCCGCTCAACACCAAGGTGGCCCATATCTCGGTGTGCTCTATGCAGTGTCTTCTTCCTCATGCCGTTCGGCAGAACCAACAGCTTGCTGTCATCCGGTCTGACATACCAGAGAACTCCCTCTTCACAAATCTCTAGTCGATTCCAATGACGAACCAGCATCCTCACAGGGACCTTTTCCTCCTTCAGTTTCCGTGATTTGGGTTTGTTACGCGTCTGAAGCAGCTCAATGACGCGCTGTGTAGTCGTATCTTGTCTTTGACATTGGGCGATTTCACAGAGGGACATGCCTGGAACCACCGTTGAAGCCTCTTCCTCTGCATCATGCACTTCCGTGGCATTGACTTGAACTACTTTTACTAGCGACGGGTCCTCTTCTGTGCGAGTGGTTCCTGAACAAGAGAGATCCAGCGTCCTTCTAACATCATCTGACGAGAGTCTTGAAAGACTGTCAGCATTATCATTCGACTTTCCTGATCGGTACTTGATATCGAGGTTACACTGAGCCAGATCATTCACCCAGCGTTGACTGTGCGCATCGAGGTGTGCCTTTCCGAGCACATACGTTCGAGGATTATTGTCTGTCACTGCAGTCACCTTCCTACCAAGAACGTAGTCTCGGAACTTCACGGTTGCCGCCCAATGTAGCGCTTTGAATTCCAGCTTGTGTGTTGGATACCTTGCCTCTCCGGGTGATAAGCTTCTGCTGGCGTAAGCAATCACTCGCTCCTTCCCGTCCTGCTCCTGCGCTAAGACTGCTCCTAGACCAGATATGATGCATCAGTTTGTAGAATAAAAGGCATTTCAAAGTCAGGGTATGCAAGAATTGGAGCCGATATCAAAGTCTCCTTCAGACATTGAAACGCTTCTTGACATTGCGGGGTCCAGACATCTACTACGGCTGATCGTTTGCCTGGTTTCACCTTGCTTCCAACCAGAGCGAACAATGGATTAGCCTTCTTAGCATAATCTCGAATGAAGCGTCTATAGTATCCTGTAAAGCCGAGGAAACTTCTGACTTCCTTCTTCGTCTTGGGAATAGGCCAGTCTTTCACGGCTGCAATCTTTTCCGAGTCGGTAGCTACGCCTTCCTCTGAGACGACATGCCCGAGGTACTTCACTTCTTTCCTTAGCAAGTGACATTTACTTGGTTTCAGTTTCAGGCCATGCTGCCGCAATCGGGTGAAGACGTGCTCCAGTCTCTTCAAATGTTCCTCCAGAGTAGAACTAAAGATGATTACATCATCTAGGTATATCAATAACTCGCTGAGATGCATGTCACCGAATACCGTACTCATCAAGCGCTGAAAAGTAGCCGGGGCATTCATCAGTCAGGCATTCTTGTGTATTCATACAGTCCCATTGGAGTAGTAAAGGCCGTCTTCTGTCGGTCCTTTTGTGCCACTTGGACTTGGAGATATCCAGACATCAGATCAAGGCTTGTGAAGTATTTAGCTTTTTGCAGCGCATCCAGGGATTCTTCAATTCTGGGGAGGGGAAAGGCACCGCGAACTGTACGGGTATTCAACTTCCTGTAATCCACACAGAGCCGAATTCTACCGTCTTTTTTCCTGACGATAACGATCGGCGATGCAAAGGGACTTTTACTTGGTTTGATGATCCCGGCTGCTTGAAGCTCCTTCAAATGGTCCTTCACTTCACTGAAGTCAGATGGGGAAATTCGTCTGTAAGGCATACGAAAGGGGGTCGGGTCAATGAGAGGGATGTCATGTACAATTGTGTCAGTACATCCAAAGTCTTCCGGGCCCTTGGAAAAGACATCTTCGTTTCTCTGCAACAGTTCCTCCAGATTCACGATTCACCATGGCCATGCTTCACCTCTCCTCCTTTAGGGCTGCGTTGCTCATATAATCCTACGCCCACAGATTGCCCTTCATCTGTGGGTCGTCCTAGTTTGACTGCGTATGAAGGGTTGGGCAGGAGCTGGCGATGTGCCCAGGTTGTCTACATCGGTAACAGATCAACAGTTGTCGGCGGGTCCGTCTTTCTCCTTTGTTAACTTGTTCCTTTTCTTGAAGCCGCTGTTCAAGACTCTTGATGTGACGGTGCTGTTCCTCTATCGTTTGATGGAACAGGTCCATCTGTCTCTCCTGAGTAACGGCCAGCTCGTTCACCATCTTCACAACTGTATCCAGATCTTGGGTGTTTCCCTCTTTCCCTTCCTTCGGCCTGGTCTGCTGTCTGTACACTTGGGGGTGTCACATGGTGATTCATACGGCGTGATGGGAGACAGATGTGGTGGTCCTGGTGTATCCATCGTGGTCAGGTAGTCCTCGGTCCACAGTCCACAGTGTTGCGTTGGCTTTGTTTAAATTTTTATGAATTTAGTTATAATATCGCTAAAACACAAATTGCGGTTATCGTTCTTTCATTCAATCTTCCCGGGTTTCGGCACCAAAAATTATGTCACCGACGGGACAAATAGGCGTCCACTCGGTATTTAAGTAAATACAAAAGAAATATTAATATTAAAGTGGGACAGCAATTTTCTAAATCCGTTGTTCAAATAAGAAGACTGGGGGAGAAAGAACGACGCATTTCTAGCAATTCTTTTAAATTGAATATCAAATTTATTATTTTTTTTAAAGAAATTCTGAATAACAATTACAAAATAATATATTTTGGAATACAAGAATGCAAAGAAAGAAATTAAAATTCAAACTTAAAACAACGCAACACTGTGTTCAAGGTAGAGTGCTAAACCATCTCCATCGTGATTCAGGCGTTAAAACAGGAGACAGACAACAAAGTCCTTTTGACAAACTCCGTGATGGCGAGAGTATGCCTCATCCACCGATATTAACTGGTGTTAAATGTGGTTTGATTATCCACAAAACAAACGAGAGTGCGGGGTGTCCGGTAACGTTGGACTCGGATCAGCTCAGTGGATGGAAGCGTTCTTTTGTTATGATTTCTTCTATGACAACGACAAACAATTGCGCATGCGCATTAACAAAAATACACAGAAATAAGCAGTAGTAAAGGGGGCATACGTGTTGAAATATTTTGTATCATAACATATATATATATATATATATATATATATATATATAACTATCTCTTCATGACATAATCATACACCTGATGGATTGTGAAACTACGCCTTGCATGTAGTGTGAAGAATATGATCCACTTTATTATCTGAATATTATGCACCATGTGTTTTCAAGGGTCAACTTTCGAGCTGTAGAATGCACTTGCCTTTTTTATGTGTGTTTGTGTGTTCGTGCAAGTATGTCTTTTAGTGTTCTTCGTCTGATCATAGCTGCAATCATTTTTTTTTTTTGCTATCGAGATTGATTAGCGCAGACGTACTTTCTTCTCTTTTTGTTGTAACATCAGATAATAAATACACAAAGTGATATCAAACATGTTTAAAAAGGAAAGTGTAACACATGACATGTATTTCAATATACATACAAATATGTACATGATATAAAGCCTGGATTTTTGGTTATAACTCAATGGAATGAATTTGATGTTTCGTTGTGAGATGCATTTAAAAAGTGGAATTAGTCTTAACTACTCCAAGGCATTTCTTAAAAATCTGAGGTAATGTTTGTGTTGAAATCGCCATTAAGAAGAAAACGCATACAATAGCAGTATTATCGTCTGTGACAACGGTTTGTCTAATACAATTTTTCTTCGAAGTTTACGTGACATTCACAAACGCAAGCTGGTTTAATCATGTTATAATGCTCAATGCAGGATAGAGCTTGCACATTGTGCAAATGAATGCAATTGTACAGTAAGATTTGATTTGTATGCAACATTATGATTAAATTGATTATGATTAACCACGGAACAAACATTCATTCTTAAAATTGTTGATAACTGCTCACACTTTTAAAATATATTGAAACCATTTTTTTTTTCAAAGCGAGAAAGTAGAATTCACAAGCTATTTTGATCAAAAAGGAGAAAATGAACTAAGTGAAGAAACGAAGAGCAGACATAAAAACGGCATGCAATGACATTTTACATATTTGAAATTATTGTAGAACATCAATGTGTATAAAACGTCAGAAATATAAACATATCTGAAATAGTTTAAAGGGTGTGTACAGTTCCGGTCGAGGTGAGGATTTAGCTTTTAACATTTTGCGAGATATTTAGAAACCACTCTATGAGATGCCAAAGAGCATGCAGTTCTAAGGGGTATCAAAAGTTTATTCGATGAAAATCGGTTTTGAAATGGCTGAGATATCCAAAAACAAGGTGAAACAAAGAGATCCTAATAAAGTTGTGGCATGTCGCCTTTTATTATTAGCACTTTTTTTTTTGGATATCTCAGCCATTTGAAAACCAATTATCATCAAATAAACGTTGAATCCTTCTTAAAATGACACGCTCTTTCATATTTCATAAGAGGTTTCTCATTATCTCACTTAAGAATGTTCAAAACGTGAATCCCCACCTAAACCAGTACTGTACAGTCCCTTTAATTATCGTCGTACTCGACAAGGCAAAATTCAACCTGTAAATAACGCTCAATTTCATCATAAATTCAATTGCACATATGTATAAGTGTAAGTGTAAAGATAAAAAAAAATAAAAAAGAAAAGCGAGGCTGGAGAAGTTAGGTTTTCGATGAGGTTTTAAAACGACGTTACACAGGGATAGAAATGTGACAGAATTAAAGGATTAAACAACTTACCGCTCAAGCCATAAAATATACCTTTTGATATCTGTTTCTCGCAATGAAAGCATCTTATCCATAACTAGTATATTACGATTCTGTAAAGTGCAATATTCATCGTGACATTGAATGACGGTGCTCTTTTATTAATTTAGCATGTGCTTAATAATGACACCAAAGCATTCGATATGAAACCATGTACCTTCACAGATGTGTTGGAATGAGGAAATGTCATCGTCTATCAATCAGGAGAAAATTCTTGGTGCAATAGTTAATGACTGCCACTGATCACACATTTCCAATTGACTTGAAAACGAATTTCATCCATTCTTGTTGTTTAAAAACAAAGAATAAACATGGATCATTTCCTTTGCATTTAAGTATTCCACCCTTAGCATGATCCGTTTGCAATAATCAATTGATACAGAGAACAAAGAGGTAGGATTCTAATGAAACTACGAAAGCGTGTTCAGGTTTTTCTAAAACGTATTGATCGCGGAAAGAAACCCACGAAAATTAGTTGCAGGAGAATTTTCGTTGGCATTGATATTTTCCAGTGAAGAGCAATTTGCCCTGGCTGGAAACTGGTCTTCGACGACATCATTTACTTCAATAACGAGAACGTTACATGTCATTGAATCTCGTCAGGATCGAACTCTCCTAATGATGTCATGGCTTCAAACTTCTTCAAAGTTCTGGGTTACTAGAAATGCTCTCGTACATTGGTGGATTGGCGTGAACGTTTGCTTTATGGATATCCGCTTCTGGAGAAATCTCATTTTCATACAGAGGTATTTGGGAAGCGGGCAAGCAGTCTGTGGTAGCAAACTGATCATCGATAATTTCACCAGCATTTGCTTCAAGAACAAGGTACCCATCTTCATCCACCTCGGGCTTTTCATTTGGCTTGCTTGAGTAAATGGATACAGAATATAACGGATCGTTCGCACTCAACGCTAGGGGCTTGTGTGTGTCAGTCTTACCGACATTCAATACCTCATTGACATAATGTGGTTCTAGAAAGGTAAATGTTTGGTCGGAAGTTGTCGGAATGTCTTCGTAAATTGGTGACAGAATATTTCTAGATCCAGAACAGTCTCCTGCAGCTCTGGAAAGAAAATAACCATCTTCATCGATATCCTTTTCTTCTTCCTCAATATCTAAGGACTCCGCAAATATGACGTTCTCCCTCTTTTCTTTCTTTGCCGTAAGTGACATGTCCATGTATACCTCTTTCTTGGCATCAACAACGCCTTCACCTTCTTGGCTCTTGATATCACGGAGAGGTAACGAGCTCTTGTCTGCTGAGCTTCTCATTTTTGTTCTGGGAGTGTAATCCTGCAGAGACGATCAATAAAGAGTTGCAGAATACTTCAAAATGTGTCATATTTGGTATGATATTTATCAATAGAATTGTCTCCGTCTGTGCATTTTTTTTTTTTTTTTAAGATCAGAACTGCTTATAGATCTGCATTTTAACAAGCATGTCAGCAAAAGGAGCCAGTTGGAATCGAACCTGTCATCTATTGCTTTCCGGGCAGCGAGCACACTGCCAGGCTGTCCCTGATTGCCGGTAGAGACACGATTAACTTGGAACTATACCCACGCTCTGAAATTCCGACATTGCTATGTTGAATAGCCCAAGACGATTAAGGCTTACTGGAAGAAATTAAGAGATTTTTAAAGCAGGGGGTAACATGTGCTGTGACTTTTCTTATGTTTATCAAGAATTGTCAACTGAGCATGCTTCCAAGTTCATTGTGTCACTGCTGACAATCAGTGATACCATGGCGGGAGTGTCGGTGCCCGGAAAGCGGTATATGACAGGTTTGATATCAACTGGTTTTTGTTTCCGACATGTTTGTTAAAATACAGAACAACACTTGCGATCTTACAAATACCTTTGTACAAAGAGACACAATTTACAATATTTATCATAGGACATCTGCACCCTTCTGCTTTAATAGTACATATACTATGCAAACTTTGTTTTTGTTACATAAACTGATGACTTTATCTTTACAAGCACACAACTTGTTATACGAACACTTTTCTATGTCCAAAACCATTTTAACAAGATTCTTGTATTCTATCTGCCTGACCATTTGCACGAGGGAATGATTGTTAGAATGACAGTCCCATATCATTTTTTCTTCACATGATATCTTCTTAAAGTTTGAACATCACGCATCTGATTTCTATATGGGTCTGACAATTGACCACAGATGCATTTTGAAAGACATATTTTCGGCTCATGGATGAGGACATTGTAATTGAAATTATTTTGTTGTTCTCATTAAAGATATCTCTCAGCTAGTGTAACGCAGTAGTAACTTCTTACCTTAACACAAGTGCAAGGTTTGGTGGTGAACTTTTGGATGATGCAGGTTCCCAAAATCACGAGAACTAATCCGACAACTATCGAACTTGTAATAGCTATTTTTCGAAACCATCCGAACCATGCTGCAACAGAATGACAAATTGAAATATCGCATAGAGCTCCATTAACCAACACAAAGACAAAGGTTGTTTTGATTTGTTCTTTTGTATCAGCGAAAAGCACAAAAGCTTATAAGAAAACAAATAAAGAACAAATCAGGATAGTAATGTTCCCTGCATCATGTGGTAAAAAGAAGCAAAAAATATTTGTCCAGTACAGGGCCAAGTGTTTGTCTTTCTTCCGAAGGAAAGGACACAAAGTTTCTTTTTATATCTTTTTAAAAATTCCTTTTCTATCTCTAGAATAGCACTCGACATAAAATGATACATTCCTTTATGTCTCAGATTACGAAAAGAACCTGGACAGGGCTTTACACTAACCCATTTTTCTCCTGGTCCGACAGACAGGACGGACCAGTACATGTAGGTACCCAATTTTTTCATGTTTTTCTGGTCCATTCCTGAAAAGGTTACTGGTCCACTAAGGATATTTACTGGTCAGGGACCGTCGGACCAGTGCCAGTGTGCAGCGTGAATGCCAATGGGATTTTGAACAAACCCTAATATATGAGCTTTTTCAAATTTTGTTTAGGGAAAACAATGGATGTTTTACATGTTTTTACCAATATTCAAGTGGTTATGATCACAACCGCATAATTTTGGCTAAGGCAAGGATGATGATGCCACCAACTTTCATTAGTTTACGCGCGAACAAATAATCAATAAAAAAAATGTTATAGGAATTTGGCCGATAATAGAGCAAGTGTAACGTGTGGATCATCATTCCAAGAAAAACAAACAAACAAATAGATGAAAATCATCATGCCAAGAGCTGGTAATTCAGAGAAAATAACAACAAGGAAATGGGTAGTTACTAAGTTAAGTTATTAAGTCGTTTGATATTTTTTTTTTCCGAGTTGAAAAAAGCAACAAAGAGGATTGAGGCAAAGTATAGGTTTGGGTAAATGCATGAATTCTTCAACTGTTCCACACATCATTTTTTCTTATCTTTGCTATTATAGTTTTTCGTTAAGGAGTTGAAGACATCCGTGCTGTGATTGCGTTCTTTCAAAGATCCATTCATATTCAATTCCAATTCCAAGTTGACTTCTGCTCATTAATTTAAACAAGTGTCAGATCTCTTTTTATCAAAACACTTTTCACTGCTTGTTTATATTTCTTTTTCAACTCCCCAAACTTCTTCCTTGTCAAATGCCTTTCCTTACATCAGCAGCAGTGAAGTCAACTGAAGTAAGCATGTCATAATGCCTAGTAATACGTACAAAATCAATGTTACAAGAAAGGTCTTATAAATAACATCTGCTTTGAAGCCTAGAAGAAAAAAATAATCCGGACATAAACTTTCAAAGAAAACCTTAACTTGAGAATAAACACTTATGTATACCCCTCAGGGTCCTGAACATAATTTTTTTGATATGATGCACGTTGGGGATAAACTGATAAAGGTGTCAGTTTAAGCATATTTGTTCACTTAGTCTGCAAGATATTATACGTAATAAGTTCTTCTTGTGTTGATTTGATGCTGATACATTTTGAGGACTTACTTTCTATTGGTTGGCAATATGGAATGAATGCGTTCCAGCCTGGCGAATATGTTGATGTATTTTCGTCGGATGATGTCACACAAAGCAACGTCGCACTACCATTGACTCGGAAGCCTTCATCACACTCCAGGGTGACCATGGATCCAACCTGCATGGTGTCTGAATTCCATTTTCCGTGCGATACTTTACCAGGATGACCACATCTCGACAAGTTACCTGGATCTGGAGAATGATAGTAACAAACATTCTAGGCATACCTGTAAGCATACGGTAGGCCTACATGGACAAGAGCACAGTGCATGGCGATATAAGATATGATATGAAGAGTTTGTTTACAAAAACCGATAAGTCCATATTTGCCAAATGGAGATATTGCGATTGAAGGTCAAGAAAAATAAAAAGAATAATAAGAAAATTTTTGCTTTTTTTTTACCATAACTTCAAAAAAGGACCTTTATATGTTGTGACCAATATATCATTTCAAAGGTATTATTTTGTACTTTATGACAGAGGCCGCACTTCAAAATCTTCAAAAATGAACTTATCGGTTTTTGCGAACAAACTCTTCATATATATATATATATATATATATATATATAATTATATATATATGTTAGGTGAGTTTTTTTTTCTTATTGTAATCACAAGAAGGCAGTTCATCCTCAAAAAAGGGGAAAAGGAAAACAATCCAAAACAAGTAAAACGTGTCAAAGTTTGCACATAATATATAAGACATTAACGGTTATAATGAGATTAATAAACGTATGTTGTTGTTTGTTTTTTTTGTCATATTAAGTATTGCAATTAATGCACGTGGTTTTGATTTCTGCACTTGATTAATGACATAATAAAAAAAAAGCCCAAATCTCATACTACAGACCGAAACTAAGCGGTATACTAAGAGGTAAGGTGATGCCTTTTTTGCCGAGCTCATCTTTGCTGGGCATATTGAATTTTGAAATGGTCCCCACTTATAAATAATTTCCTATACTTTCCTATATCTTGACTTGTTGAGCAATGAAAAATCATCAAAAACCTTGGCAGTGTCCGTATTTTCTTTGTACCGCAGATCTTATTTAAATAATTGCCGTGCTTTTGTTCTACCTCACCTGTTTAGGTAGCAAATGAGAATTTATTTTAGATAATGGCGCCAGTTTTCAAAAGGTTTTGTCCTATACATCGTCTTTGAGCATGAAAATGCACTGAAAATGGTGGCAATACCCATGTCTGTGATACAACAGATTTAATGTAAAATAATCATAACTTTTGTCCAACCTCACAAGTTTTGGCGGCCATCTTGGCTTTCAGTATGGCCACCGTACCTTACGCAGTGTTTGCCCTTATGTCGGTTTGATAGCAAGACAGATCATTAAACGTTTTTAATATGTTATTGACACAGACTGCATTATTAAAACATTCTTTTTCAGTTTACATAAATATAGACTAGAGTATGGATGGAAGGCTGATCATTCAGTTCCATCTTAATCTTTAAGACTCATTCCGTACATCTCAGTTTTGATTTCATGAACAGCAGCACCACTTATGCCCTGAGGCGAGACACCATATCGTCATTGTTTGCAGTCCTTTAAACGAGACATAAAGCCTATTCAAAGTGGTCCAAAATGATTTCACAATATGTAAACAGTGCGAGAAACTACAGTCTCATTTTCTCATGTAGTGTCTGTTCTGTGCTTACTAACATTAATTCAGCATAGCCAATTTATCTTCAGTGGACATGATGGACTCGTACAGACTCGTACAGAGAGTCAAATGGTCGTACAGATGGACTCGTACAGATGGACTCGTACAGAGAGTCAAACTGACACAAAAAGCTACAAAGTATAATTATAAGATCATCAACCCTGACGCCTACGGGCAAACAATTACTTTACAGTAAACTCATATACACAGAGAGAGAAAAAAAACACTGTGTATTATTATTAGTACGCACTAATAGTTTCTTTCGTGTCAAATATAATTTAGGCGTATCTAGGTTAAGTATTTACGTTCAACTGGTTGACACGATGGCGTCGATGCGTTCCAAACTAGCTGGTGTGTCGACCTGACACAAACCAACGTTACACTACCATTGATGATGTAACCTTCATCACACACAAGGGTGCCTATGGATCCAAGCTGTGTGGTGTTCAAATTCCATTTTCCATGAGAGACGTTACCAGGGTGATCACAGTTTGACTCGTTAGCTGAAAAGAAGGAAACGGTATATCTAAAAAAAAAAATCCAAACAGACGTGATTTTAATTCTAAAGGCTACACTTAGCAGCTTATAGGGACGTAAAATTTTTCTTGTTTGACGTCTCTGTGATTTCTTTAAACAGCAAAAAATATACAGCTTAAATAAAATGTCCTTACGTAAACCAACACCACAGAACACCGACCGTTATTTCCGAAAATGACCAAGATATTAACGACCCTGAAATCATTGCAAATTGTTTTAATAAGTTCTTTACCAACATAGGCCCTAATCTCGCCTCAACAATACCTCCAAACGCTGGAAATTTTACAGATTACCTTCCAGAAAGTAATAATAATTCTTTATTCTTTACTCCCACGAATGAAAATGAAATACTGAATATTGTTCGATCTTTTAAGTCGAGTAGATCTTGTGGCCACGATGGATTAAGTATGCATTTACTAAAACAAATAATTCATTTTTTAGTAACCCCCATAGTACATATTTGTAACTTATCATTATCTACTGGGATCTTCCCAAATTCTTTAAATATTGCGAAAGTAATCCCTATTCACAAAAAAGATGATGCGTCCCAAATAAAGAATTATCGTCCAATTTCATTATTGCCCGTCATTTCCAAAATCCTTGAAAAGATTGCACATGAACGTTTGTATAAGTTTCTGGTTGATAACCACATTTTAAATCCTAACCAATTTGGCTTTCGCAAAGGTTTTTCTACAGATTTTGCAATCATTCAAACTTATGACAAAATTATCGATTCTATTGCGAACAAACAGCACGTGATAGGAGTTTTTATGGACCTGAGCAAGGCCTTTGATACAATAGACCATGGAATTTTATTTAAAAAGCTACATAATTATGGCATAAGAGGAATAGTTCTTTCCTGGTTCCGAGATTATTTATCCCAACGTCAGCAATACGTAGCATTTCATTCAAGTACCTCGCTTAAGTCATATATTACTTGCGGTGTACCACAGGGATCCATTTTAGGACCTCTACTTTTTCTTATATATATCAACGATATCATAAATTCCTCAACCCTTCTCACCTATGTATTATTCGCGGACGATACCAGTGTCTTCTACTCTCACAACTGTTTAAACACACTAGTTGATATATCTAATTCTGAGCTTGCAAAAATTTCTACATGGTTTAAATGCAATAAATTATCACTAAATATAGATAAAACGTGTTTTATAAACTTCAATACTTCACATTTGCAACCGATAATGCCTAATAACATTATTATAGACGGTATGCCCATTATTGGAAAAAAATCAACCAAGTTCTTAGGGGTAACCCTTGACTCCAACTTAAATTGGAATAACCACATTGACAATATAACCACATTAATATCCAAAGCCATTGGAATACTTCGGAGATTAAAATATTTTGTAACGGAAAAAGTACTCATTATGTTATACAACGCATTAATCTTACCGTACATTAATTATTGTAATGTTGTCTGGGGAAACTGTAATAAAACCAAAGTAAATGTTATTTTTCTTTTACAGAAAAAGGCAATAAGAATATGTACGAACTCACATTATCTAGAACATACTGATCCATTATTCCTTAGACTAAAAGTTCTTAAAGTTGACGATATACACAAATTTCAAACAGCAATATTTATGTTCAAATACACGCAAAATCTACTCCCACTCTTCCACAACGCATTTTCCCTTAACAGGGATGTCCATGCTTACCCCACGCGCCATCGTGATGATTTCCATTTGAATAACCCTAAACTCCTATTAGCTCAAAAATCAATTCGGCATAACGGGCCTGATATTTGGAATTCACTCCCTCTCCACATAAAACAGTGCACATCTCTCTATTCCTTTAAGGCAAATACAAAGAAATATTTCTTGGCACAATATCATACGGTACAGTAATCATTAAACATGTACCTCTTATACTCAACAACAAGGCAATATTTGGTCCACCCCCTTTTCCTTTTCTTTTACTTTGCTGCTTGACCCTTCGCCCATATTATAACATATCCAATCATTTTCTTAGAAGTGCTGACCATCAACACTTTCGCGCTTCATCACCTGCACACGCACTCACAGGCACCACTCCTGTTTACCAAGTAATTGTATAAAACTAGATTTACACGCACTTTAACATGGCCCATCTGTATTAGTGTTCAAGTACTACAATAAAAAATGGTAATTTAACTCTGGCTGTCCGTCTGTTCAAGCACGGCTTATAACGGCGGCCCTCTGCATCATACGTATATATTATATATTGTACTGTGAATTAAGTCATTATTGGCCATATAAACATTTTGTATGTTATTTAACGTTTCATTTGTCTTTACATACAAAATATGACTTACTATGTAATATGTCAATAATTTTCAGAATTATATTTGTGTAATTGCACCTGCCTTTGTTATTTTTGATATTCTGAAAGAAAATATGAAATGCAGAAAATAAAATCTTTTCAAACGTCAAAACGTCAAAATGCGTGGCTCCAATACAAGTCACTTTATCATTACTTCTTTTTTTTTTAAGAGTGGAGAACGCAGGAGGCATGAAGCTGGGGACAATGTCCTTTATTCCGAAGGATCGTTTTCTTGAACACACATTTTTTTTTTTTTTTGTACCCAGATGTTCGTCACTCCAAAATGAAATAAGGTTCGTCAATAACAACATTCTAGTGGCGTTATTCCGGAGGTCCGTTACTCCCAAGGTTCGAAAAAAAAAAAAGAACTATCGCAATTAAAAATTATAACCAAGGTCGGAGGGTATAGATTCAGAAGAACCTCGGTTTTTGTAGTTAGAACGAGGCTGTGTTTGCTTTTAAATAATATGAGAAAAAAAAAGACATGCATGTTTCCTTGTAAAATCTGAAGGTAATCTGAAGAACAATAATAGAAAAACAAACTTTTACTGTTATGAAGCAGGCCAGTAACTATGGCACGTGTTTTACATTCATTTGGCTTTATAAATGATGTTGAGGGTATTACGAACAACACAAGTTCACATAACTTGAGTAGCATACAACGGCATAGTTCATATTTTACATGCATGTGAAAAGTGCGAGATGAAAATTGGCAATAGTGTTTTTCTTGTACACTGTATGAAGCAAGTGGCATACCCTGAGACATGTTCTCGAAATTCAGACAGGTTGGTAACGATGCATTCCAGTCATGCGAATTATTGTCAGGAAATCCTATACATCGCAGAGTGGCACTGCCATTAATGACGTAATTTTCATCGCAAGTGAGAGTTATTGAAGATCCCAGTGACGTGTCGGTTGAGTTCCATTCTCCGTTAGACACGCTACCAGGATGCTGGCAAAATATCTCAAGGGCTACAGTGTAGTTGGAAGCAAAGAATAAACGATCAAAATCGTGACAATTACAGACGTTGATTACTCGAAATAATGAAAATTCACAGTATTTACTATTCACGAGAATACTCTTGTCTGGGAAGATTTTTGTCTAGTTTGTTATATTTACTTGTTTTTCCAGCTCACTTGTATTTTTCAATCTCTGTCTTGAAAATAACATCTCCAGTTACTCGAGAGAGCAAGAAACAATTAAATCCTATGTTGACTTAAAACCTGATACACTGGTGGAACTAGTCTCCAAAGATTGACTTTTCTTTTCCTTGCAAATTTAAATTAAATTTCACTAATCGTCTTCTCTTCTTTTTTGTTTACTTGTGGTGCTACAGTGTACTTCACCGAACGTCATTTGATGTACAGTGGACGTACAGGTAGGGTTTGAGAAACGAAGCACAGTATGATATTAATGTTGATGGAGACAGTACGTTGTCTCTTAAATTGCCTTCATTACCAACAGGATTCTCTTTTATCCACAATCTCTCTCTCTCTCTCTCTTTAATCTTTGTGCTGTGCTTCTTTTTTTTTTACAATTCAATTCAATTCAAACTTTATTTCATTTTTGAAAAGGACATAAACATTTAACTTTCTTTGGTAAGAGAGAAAAAGATTGCATAATCAAAACAAAGTAAATTGCGAAAACATAATTGTGGAACCTTGGGGTAACAGATACGTTGTAATGAAAATTGATTGACTGAAGTGATACAGACGATATAACATTACGCAAAACATCGAAAAATGGAGGGACCCACTAAAAACACAATGCTTGTAGAACGTGGGCCCCTCAGGTACAGAATGTCAATAGAAAATGATGCAATAAGGGGAAAAAGGTTGGGAATAAAGTTAGGAAAAAAGTCTGGAAGCCCACTAAGAAGACAGAGTAACAGACAGACACACCTCCACAGGCGAATAAACATTAAACGTTACTGGGACGACAAAACTTATAAAGGGGGACTAAAATACAAGACAGAACGAGACAAGACTCAACATAACAGGAAGACAATACAACGGACGGAAAGGCAAAACAGATCCTGCGATTCTCGACAGAATTATATCGAAAAAAATAATGGGATGCGTGAAAAGGATACGGAAATATAGAAAAATAGAGAGAAATAGATGCAGAAGTAATACAAATAAAGTCGAATCTAATCTGTAAGTGTCTCAGGACAACAGGGACGAGAAAATACGTGACAGCATATTATTATTTATAATCAAAATTCTTCGAACAAGAATTAAAATAAGCCAACAGGATGATTCAATTCCGTGGGATCAAAAAATTGCAATAAAAAAAATTTTAATCTCCTTTTAAATGAATATATGGAGGGTGCATTTTTTATATCATTATTCAAAAAATTTCCAATAAGTTGGGCCAGTATAAATAAGTGTGTTCTTAGCAAGAATCGTTCGTAACGAGGTAAATGAAATTCATTGGAACGTCGAGTGGGATGCTCATGGAATGATTGATTTCTTTGAAACATAGAATCGAAAATGGACGGGAGTGAGTTGTTGCTGTACGTATACATAAACTCCCCCAAATTGAATAAATACAAATCTTTAATTTTCAGCAGCATATTAGAGGCAAATAACAAATTTGAGTGAGAGGGTATGGAAGGATAACAGATGACACGGAGAGCTTTCTTTTGTAGAAGGAACACTCAATCCAGTCGGTTCTGGTGAGTGTTCTTTTCACTCAAACCAGCATTTACTTTGTAAAAGGAACACTCTATCCAGTAGGTTCTGGTGAGTGTTCTTTTGACTCAAACCATTAACTTTTACATTTACAAAGACCGCCTTTCTTCAAGAACCACAGGAATACAAACACAGGGAATTAAGGACGTTCCTCAGTCAAAATGAAATCCATGTCATTTTCTTCAAATTTTCCATAACGTAACTTTGACCCATGCAAAACCCAAATATGCAAATAAAACCACAGGGTCGTGTACTTGTTTTTCTTCTACGGGACTTTGACGCATATTGCATTCTGCCGTCCAGTACAAAAATGATAGCATTGCAGGATCAAGGTCATGATGATAGGCAACAAAATCTGCAATGGCAAATAGATTCAGATTCAGATTCAGATTCAGATCGTTTATTGTCATGCACTACGGCATAAAAATCTTTGCAACAGTCTCCATTAAAAATTTCACATGTAAAGGAAAATAGATATGTATACATAACTGAAGGACAAGCAACATAACACTAAAACAAAGTACAGTAAGTACACGTATTGTAGTAATGAAAATATTGCACTTGGTCCATAATTCCATAATTCCATCAAAAATTGATTTGATTTGATTTGATTCATTTATTCACCGTAAATTCATGCAAAAAAAAAAAAAAGAGTACAGTAAAAGTATGACAAGCAATATACAACATATGATCAACAGAAGAAAATATTCTTAAAACATAGAATACATCAAATATTGAAAAGGGAAGAAAACAAGAGAAAAAAATAAGCAACGAATATGGACGGTAGGATAGCCCATTCAGCTCAGTCTACGAAGACATAGCTGTTCTTTCATGGGGTTCTAACATGAAATTGATATTGATATCAAGATAAAAAGATTCAAACTGCAAAAATATGTACAGTATATCATTGACAAGAGGAAAAAAAAGTATATTGACTGAGCTACAAAGAAAATAAACTTATACTATGAACAAATGATATTAACTTACTAAAAAATGAAGCAGGACTATAAACAACTTTTAAATTTGGAGGGAGATTGTTATATTGCACAGCACCCCTATAATAAAAAGTTCTTTTACAATATTCTGTTCTATTCTGACCTGAGTGAATACTTAAAATTACAATAGTGAAATTGATCTTTTAAATATGGAGGTGCAAAGTCATGTAATGCCTTAAAAACCATGGTGTTCAAGTGGCAACAACGCCGAGCTGCTAGTGACTTCCAGCCTAGACGTGCATGCAGCTCTCTGACTGAAAATGTCTATACGGACTTATTCCTAATATTATTCGTCATGCTCTGTTTTGAAGCTTCTGTAATAAGATTGTATGCTTAGCACTGGTTGCACCATATATGATATCTCCCTAATCAAAAATAGGAAGAAAAATATCCGCTTTATTTTCTCCAAATTTGCAAGAATTGCACAGAAAGGTACTCAAAATGAGGAAAAAATTTTCATTTCGGGTTTACACTCTCATTCTTCAGCAAGCGGCGCCCTCACGCGGCAGAAACCACCGAAATTTCTGAAATCCTCGCCAGGAACATTTTCTGTTTGGGGTAGGCTAGTAGTTCAAACAACTTATGCTGTACAATCAAAATCCATGTCGTTTTTATGAAACTTGACCGAATTGTAGAAGAAGGGCTACTTATTGCAGAAAGGTTATTAAAAAAAAAATGGGTGGTTCGTGTGCTCGTTTCTGTGCTAGCAGCGCCCCCATGCGGCAGAAATCATTGTAAGACCTGAAGAATTGGTCATAAACCTATCCAGGGAAACCCTGACCGGGTGGGTTCAAGAATATCATGCTGTACATTCAAAACCCATGTCATTTTCACAAAACTTGACAAAATTGTAGAAGAAGGCTTGCTAATTGCAGAAACACAATAAAAATGGGGGATTCGTGTGCTCATTTTTGTGCTGGCAGCACCCCCATATGACAGAAATCATCCTAGGACCCCAAAATCTGGTAATAAACCTATCCTGAGTGCCCTGATTAGGTGGTGTTCATGAATGTCATGCTGTACATTCAAAGCCCATGTCATTTTCATAAAACTTGATCAGATTGTAGAAGAAGCGCTCCTTAAAGGGATCGTATAGTTTTGGTTGAGACCTAATTTTAGGTTTCTAACATTTTTTTTTTTTTTTGGGGGGGGGTGAGATAATAAGAAACCTCTTATAAAATATGAAAGAGCACGTAATTCTATAAGGAATTCAATTTATTTGATGAAAATTGCTTTTGAAATGGTTGAGATATCCAAAAAAGAGCGATTCTAATAAAGTGTGGGGCCCACACTTTATTACGATGGCTTTATTTTACTTTGTTTTTTGATGTTTCAGTCATTCCAAACCCGATTTTTATCAAATAAACGTTGAATTCCTCTTAAAATTGTATGGTCTGTTCTGTATCATAAGTGTTTTCTTGGTATCTCGCAAAAAGTTTAAAGCCCAATTCTCATCTCCACTTTACCATCCCTTTAATGCAGAACAATTGTAAATATTGGGGGGGGGGGGGGGGGGTATGTGCTCGTTTTTGTGCTAGCAGCGCCTCCGTGCGACAGAAATAATTGTAAGACCCCCAAATCTGATAAGGAACCAATGCAGTGATACCCTCATGGTTTAATGAATCTCATGCTGTACACTCAAAACCCCATGTATTAAAACAACAACAACAACAACAACAACAACAACAACAACAACAACAACAAACTTGTCAAAATTGCAGTGATAGGGTGGAAAAAAAATTAAAAAGAAAGAAGGTCCATGTGCGGTGTTTTTTTTTTATTTCCTTTGCATAGCCCGTGATGAGTGGATGCAATTGGGGAAAACTCCACACTGACACGTTAATTTGTTTTGTTTTGTTTTTCCCAGTTGCTGTACCCCTGCAGAAAGTGATACAGGAGGAAGAAGAAGAAATGTAAGGAAATGGGAATTTTGAGAGTAGTCTGTCATCAAGAGGAAAAAAGATCTTAATATAATAGCGTTGACTGTAGACTGCATTTAATGGTTCTTGTAGTGGTAGGTATGTTGTAAACTATGGTGATGTACCTTGAGTAACCCCCCCTCCCCACCTGATTCTTTGAATCTTCTTTTGTTACAGTAGATTTGGTAATCAAAATTAATATCTGAATGGTAAAAGTAATGACAAGTTCAGATCTAACTTAGATTATAACAGAGATATTCAGATAGTTTCAGTTGTTAAACTTAAAGATGATAAATGTGCCATGTGTTTCTTTCTTGTTTTTTGTTTTGTTTATCTAACACCTATTTTTTAACACCTCGTCTAGCAGACTAGTAGTCTCCGACTATGTACTCGACTTGATCATGTTGATGAACAGATAATGAACTGCATGTCACAAAACAGATCTACGGAATAAAAATGAAAAAAGCTCAGTTTCACTTCCAAGCTTTCCGATTCCGTCGATCAGTGCTGTGCTACCATGGTCATGTATATTATATGCGGCTCGGACCGCTGAACACTTTACTGTGCTTAGTACGTAATGCGTACAGTCAGCACGCGGGCCGAGCGAGGCCGCCCACCGCGGCCGCGGTGGGAAACTGTTGGGTATCCGTAAGTACGACTACTACACTCTAGCTCGATCTACTAGTATCTCAGCTAGCTCAACTACCACTGACCAACCTGCGCAGCTAGGATGCGCACAAACATAATTGAGGAACGTCCTTAAAGGAGAAGAAAAGTTACTAAAGCGAATAGAGAATGGTCATCTTCGTTTGAAGAAACATAACAAAGTAAAAAACTTACTCCTGACCGCTTCGCAAGATGGGATCGACGAATTCCAAGTCGGGAAGTAAGTCGACCGTCCAGGTAGTCCCACACACTGCAGTGTCGCGTTGCCAATAAGGACGAATCCTTGGTCACAGGTGAGGGTTACCAGGGAACCAAACCACGTGTTGCTGGAATCCCATGCGCCGTTCTGGACAATGTCAAGTCGGTCGCAAAATCCGTATGAAACTATACGAATAAAGACAGCCATGAACAGGCAAAAAAGGTATGAGGATCAAAAACATCCTTTTAGTCAACCCGCTTCCATTATGTCCGCACGGAATCTGTTTGATTAGCTATATCTCGCAAGTTTCTATTGGAAATTATGCCATCATAACCCAGGGAAAATGAGCTTATCAGGTCAAAGCAATGACGACAGACCGTTAAAAACAAGGGCGATAGACAAGTGAATGAATGACACAATTGAGTATATGAATATAAGAACGACCCAAGTCCAATTTTTGGCCAAATTCAGTTTGACATGGGAAATTGTAGCTTATGCATGGACTCATCTTGTGTATAAATGATAAATCCTAATTACCCCCGGAAGTGCCTGAAATAAATGATTTAAATCTTATATGAATGTAAGAATGAAGGACTTGGGTCATTCTTACATTCATATTATAGCGCCCTCTCTCGTCCTTCTCTCATCTCTATAGCAGAATATCATGTATATGAATCAAAGAACGACCCAAGTCCATATGAATCAAAGAACGACCCAAGTCCATCACACAAAATGGCCTCTCCACAATTAATGTTAATGTTAATTGTCATAATAATATATGTTCTAATTTGTACATACAATGTTGCCTTCCCATCACAATTAAATAGAATATTATTGGACAAACAAAAAAGATATGAAGTTCTTTTTTAGTTTACTCGAAATGGTCTTCCATGGACTTGGGTCGTTCTTATATTCATATACTCAATTGTTTCATGTAAATCTACGTTTTTGGTAGCCCGGGGCCACCAAAAACGCACGTAGGGCCACCAAAATATCAGAAATGAAGAATTTGGTGGCCTGATCGGGCCACCAAAAAATTTCGGATGTTTACCTTTGGGCCACCAAAAAGAGCAGTTAGTGTGGAGCCCTGTTATAAGTATTACAAAGTGACCATGAAAGCTATGAGCTGTGAAGGTCCTGAAAAGGGGGATACACCACTCCCCTAAATACGTGTTTTACACCTACACAGTTACAGATGTATATCACGCGAATATCTCGGGCGAACATGCGATTGACAACAAATGCGATAAGAAAGAAAGAAAACATTTGTTATCACTTTTATTCAGCTCTTACCATTGAATGCATAATATACAGCACGCTCGAATCTGAGGTCCGCCATGCTTGGACATGACCACGTATGAAAATTAGTTTCAGAAGAGGACAAGTCAGTAATTGTCTCTGATGGGACGCATAGGCACGCGCCTTGGTGAATGACAGCTACATCACCGATATTTCTTCGTTCGCGACATATTGAGGCGCACTCCATGTCGGTCCTCACGTCATGTCTGAGGATTCTATGAAGTAGAGTAAAGACTTGTTTGGTCGTTAATCCGTTGTAGCATCCGAGATACCCAGGTTCTGCAAGGAGAAATACATAACTTATGAATAAAACTTCTCTTATTGAAAGAACCACTCCCCCATTTACATGGTGTACGTCTGTTCAATTATTTTTTTTTCAATTCAATTCATATAGTTTGTTTATTTCTATCATCAAAAAAGAAAAAGAAAGCATAATTCAAAGCGGTACAAGTTGTCGATTTGTCTTCCATTCATCTTATAAGAACAGTTTTTTTTTTATACACTATAAAGTATATGCACGAATGATGTCATAAAAAAGAAACAATGCACACTTTGTCATAGTAGTAGGTAGTAGTAGGTAGTAGGTAATCATAACGACGGAAAACAGTGTTCCACTGAAAAGCCAATATTGTAAGACGTGGAACACTGAAACAAAACAACGACAGCACAAATTTGTTATACCAATAAAACATAGTCATATCAAATTCATCTATATACCATTGCACATTTTGCCCATTATGATGCTGGTTCTAAATACAATACTTACTATGACTTTAGAATGCAAATGTATCAAAATATATAACATAGCAAATTTATGGCACAAACAATATATTTGGCCGTGCATGCCAGGATAATGTGACCAAAAGAGAAGATATACGCGCGGCCACACAAAACAATAACGACGACAACAACAATAACAACACAAAACACAGAAATAGCAGAAATGAAGAAGAATGCACACGCACAGTTACTGGACAACGAAGAACGAGGACAGAGGAGCAGGGAAGAATGGAGAAAGAAAAGGAAAGGAATGGAAAAGTTCTGTGGGCACTCTACACAATCTCAAGGACAAGTGAAACATTGGGGATTTTTCATAAACGGAATTAACTGGTATAATATGTGGAAAGCAAATATCTTTTAATTTTTTACTCAAATGTAATTAACTTAACAGATTCTTCGATAGTATTGCCTAAGCTATTACAAAATCTGAGCCCAGTATAAACAACTGTATTTTGAGTGTGTACATTTCTCACTAAGGGAAGATGAAATTCATCGGATCGTCTCGTGGGATAGTTATGTACGTGGCTGTTACGGTGACATAAAGAGTGAAATATTTTGGGTAGGTTGTTGAAGTTGTAATTAACATAAGTTGATCAAGTTGAAATAAATACAACTCTTTAATTTCAGGATTTTATGTTCAGAAAACAACTTATCAGTGCTCGGATATGAAGGTTGAAAACAATTCTGAGCGCCACCTTTTGCAAAGGAAAAAGTTTGTTTATAATGTCGAATATGTATTCCCCTAAGCAAGAATTCCATACTTTATATACGGTAATACCAAACTCGAATAAAGCGTCATCAGAGCAGAAAAAGGGAGGTAATATTTCAATCTATCCATTATACCTATGCTATCGTTTTCATAAAAATGGGCGGCGATTGTACTTTCATCAGAGTTGCACCTGCAATAATATTTTTGAATTCTTTCTGCATTAATTTTAGAGGCTACTATGCTGGAGGTATCATATCGGAAAGACACATGCACCAAAAACACAGAATAATCTCTTGTGACAACAGGTCTCATAGAACCTTACACATTATGGACATATCACGATACGAGAGATACAATGATGTCTTCTAGTAGGCCCAAAATATTGCAGAAACAAAATTAGAGTGTGACAATAAACCTCAGCTGGTTTAGGTTTGATTTTCGTTAAAAAAAGACGCTTAAAAACACATATGAAATATCTAAATGTCAAGAAATCGATGATTAAATAAATTTTAAAAATGGCTTTTGAAAAAGTGGAGTTTCATTGGTATGCTGACCATTAGAGGGTAACTATCTTGGGGAAGACAACCTCACATTGGATACATAAATGTGGTTGTTTTTTCACTTTCTTGGTACAATTGCAGCTGTCTGCTTTTGCGTCAAAACATTACCCGCGAGAAGTAGAAGATTCTGAAAGTATAATTTTATTCTTATTTATAAGAAATAAGAGCTGTTCACACAAATGTTATCATTGCTCCAAGTGTTTGTATACAAATGATGCACAGGATAGAGTGCGTTAGTAGAGGCGTATAGTGCACTCGAGGGTATTTACAATTGTGAAACGAGGCGAAGCCGAGTGCATGTTGCACTACATTGTAAATACCCGAGAGTGAGCTGCGCCTCCACTAACGCCACGAAATAATCCTGTGCATCATTTGTTTTATAAAATGGGTCGAAAATTCGAAAACTAACAGGATTTTCCAGCGTTTTTCACGTACCTTTGTGGGTCAAGACGTCCGATGATGTTCGTCCCAAACATTTACGCACGTCGCACTCGGAAATCCCGCATATACAGTATAAGTATGATGGGGGGTTGGGTTTCCGGACACTTAAGTTCCCGCATGAAAACTTACTTATTTTACATAGAATATGCACCCTTTACCTTAAAACTTGATACAGACTCCTCATATAGGCCTACTAGACAACATACTCTGAAAACGGCGTGAGAATTAACCTGCTAAATCGTTGAATTTGCCCTTCAAAGCGACTCCATGTACGCGTCCGGTCCCACAACGCTTGGTCTACTGTACTGTACAAAGTGTACGTATATAAGAGTATACGTACGCCACACATGTTATGCACAAGGGAAGAAAGGCCGGCCGGCCGGCAGCGGCCCGAACTAGAAGTTGTTTACAGGATTTACAGTGCGTACTGTATGTATGCATGCAATTCAAAGGAGCCGCCGCGCGCACAGACGATCGGCAATAGGATTTAACCACGGTGGATTTAACACGTAGTGCGATGGGACTAGAATAACCAAAGCACACGTGACTCATTTCAGTGCTTCCTATTGGCTACATTCCTGAACCCATTTTATAAAAACTATTATTGAATAAGCTGTAACTCCCTCATAATTCTGAGTTGTGAAAAAGGCCACTGGTTCATAATTGACTGTCAGAATCTGAGAGTGCCTGTGAAGTTGTCCAAACTACACAGAGCAGCACATGGCCAGCTGACAGTGGAAAGCCGATGTGTTTGTTACTGTGTAAGTGTGTGAACATTAAGGCACATCGCCTGGCGGCTTGAAGTACAAACTAGTAATGTTACATAAAGGATTGTGTTTTAGACTTCTAGTAGCGTTCTCATTCTTACAAATGTCTGGAGTTAAATATCATTCCAGAAGATACAGCATATTATTATGATAATTTCCACTCCGTTTACCCACCTCGGCATATTAGCTTGACTGCTCTCTCGGAAGTGCATTCAGTACCTGCCCATGAACAGTGTACCATACTCCCCAAATCTGTGAGATTGAAATTCAGAAAAAAAAAAAATAAATACAGTGTATAAGCAAAACAAAAGAAATATGATTGATGGAACATTTCTCCGTCCAGTGGGTGTATGATGGATATTCTTGAAGAAAAAAAAAAACAAAAACAAACCCGAATACGATTATGAGACACGTCGATGTCGTTAACATTCCGATTTGCATGATAAGTGATAGGTTGCAGAAATGTCAAATTCCACCGCATAATAACAAAATTGTGTTCCTATTCACGTCTGATCGCTCAAAACAAATAACCGCTCTAATATCGTCAAGCCCTCAAGAATTACGGCCAACTCATCAACATTGATTGATAATATTTTTACAAATATTGCTACAGATTATTCAAATTCTGTTCCTTTGTATAGTGATATTTCTGATCATTTACCTACATTTTTCATCCACAGTGACGACACACAGTATTCCCATGTCAAATAAACAGAACGCAAGAAGACACATTAGAAAATATATCATTACTTAACGACGATTTAATCACGGAAACATGGGATGATGTATTACTTTGCGCAGACCTAAAGATTGCTCATGATACGTTCTGGAATATATCTCTTTCTTATTTTGACAAACATATCCCAACAATTGAAAAGAAAAATAATAGAAAAAATAAAAATCCTTGGATAAAAAAGGGGATTTTTCGATCAATAAAGAAAAGAAATGCTTCATATAAGTATAGCTTACGGTATCCCAGTAATGATTATGTTAATCGATATTAATTATATAGAAATAAATTGACACAAATTATAAGGCTTTCTCGCAGAATGTATTACACGGAAGCCTTTAAAAATGCTACTGGAAACATGTCAGCCACTTGGAAAGTTATTAATAAGGTTATTGGAAAGCAAAAGAAGGTGTCAACATTTCAAATTATACGTGAAGGACAAACACTTTGTGATCCTAGAGATGTTGCGTGCTGTTTTAATGAGTATTTTGTTAATATAGGTCCTAGTCAAGCTTCAAAAATAGATCCCATACAAATAGATTTCTCGCAGTATTTAGGTATGTCAAATGATAATTCAATATTTTTTAAACCAAAAGATTATAGTGAGATCCTTGACATTGTATATTCATTGAAATCAAGTTATACAGTTGGTCATGATGAAATGAGCACGTCTGTTTTTAAAGCAAATTGTTGGTAGTATATTGACACCTTTAGTACATATTTGTAACTTGTCCCTCTCAACTGGTATATTTCCGAATGCATGTAAAATTGCAAAAGTTATTCCAATATACACAAAAGATGACTCCTCTCTTGTATTCAATTACCGTCCTATCTCTATTCTTTCTAGTCTCTTTGAGGTAATAGAAAGGCTTGTTTATAACAGACTGTATGATTTTTTTTAATTCAGAATGATATACTTAATCAAGACCAGTATGGTTTCAGGAAAATTTTATTGTACAGATATGGCACTAGTCCAACTGTATGATACAGTGTCGACTGCCTTAGCTGAACAAAAACATGTCATTGGCGTTTTCATGTACCTAAAGCAAGGCATTCGACACTATTGACCACACTATCCTTATACGTAAATTGCATTGCAGTGGAGTTCGTGGCATTCCACTAGAATGGTTCAAAGATTACTTTACTAGAAAGCAATATGTGTATTATGGATATGTTAACTCTGAAGTATTACCTATACAATGTGGCGTCCAACAAGGATCCATATTGGGATCTCTGCTATTTCTGGTGTGTATAAATGATATTTCTAACTCATCTATGTTACTGCAATATATCATATTTGCCGATGACACCAACGTATTCTGTTCCAATTCTGATTTTCATTCCCTCCTCAGAACTCTTAATACTGAATTACCGACACTATCTTCATGGTTTAAGAGAAATAGATTATCACTCAACTTAAAAAGACAAATTTTATTTATTTTCGTAATGAGAAGCATGAAAATGAAATGCAACATTTTAATATTATGGTAGATGGTATACTATTGGAACAAAAAGAAAGTATCAAATTTCTCGGAATTTACACAAATGAAAATATGAAATGGAACACTCATGTGCAATACATCTCTGATAAAGTGTCTCGTGTCTTGGTATACTCCATAAGGTTAAGTATTATGTCCCTAATAATATTTTATTCATGTTATATAACTCGTTGATATTATGGTACATTTCATAATATAGCAACATTGTATGGACAACTTCAAAAAGTCACATTGATAACATATTACTTGTACAAAAGAAAGCTATACGTATATGCACCAAATCAGGTTATCGAGATCATTCAGATCCTTTATTCGCAGAATTAAAAACACTCAAGGTAAATGACATATTTTTTTTGTTGCAAAATTCAGTCTTTACGTTTCATTTACATAATGGTCAGTTGCCATCTTCTTTCTTCTCGCTTTTTCAATTGTATCTCTAAACGAAATTGATCTTCTTTTAACACTTTTGATCGCGCAAAAACGAAGTCGATTGCTGTTTGTGTTAATTTGAACGACTAACAGATACGAAACGTATGGTATTGTTGAATATGAATTACCATTTTATGAATTTGATTGACAAGAGTTTGACATTGACCGTGAAATCCTAAAGCACCATGACCAGATGTCTTCTGCAAATAGGAAATCTTATTTTATCAGTTTTGTCTCCTTCGAGTTTTTGTGATGATTTTATCTTGAAATAATATTTTGAAATAAGCAAGACAGAAATCAAGAAAATCATCATTTTGAGTACAATTTCAAGACGTACGTGAAGTAGTCCGGGAGCCAGCGGGGGTCAGCCTAGCTGAAAAGGTTACCAATTTTTATGTATATAGCAATTTAGCACATATGCCCCTAAGTATGGAAATCCACGTCTGGCTGGTCATCGGTGGTGGGTGTGGCCAGGAGGGCAAAAAAAAAAAAAAGGAACCCTCAAAATTAGGCTAGCCTAGCTGGAAAAGTAACCCCATGAAAACAATTGGAACTTGTTCGTTACACTTACAGGATAAATGAATGACCATTGCCAGACGTTTTAAGTGGTGGGGGGTAGCCGCCAGACGCTCTTAAAGGCCCAACTCCAGCTAGGCTAGCCTAGCTGAAAAAGTAACCTCATGAAAACCACTGGAACTTGTTCGTTACACTTACAGGATAAATGAATGACCATTGCCAGACGTTTTAAGTGGTGGGGGGTAGCCGCCAGACGCCCTTAAAGACTCAAATTTTTCCAGCTAGGCTAGCCTAGCTGAAAAAAGTAACCTAATGAAACCCACTGGAACTTGTTCGTTACACTTACAGGATAAATGAATGACCATTGCCAGACGTTTTAAGTGGTGGGGGTAGCCGCCAGACGCCCTTAAAGACCCAAGTTTTTCCAGCTAGGCTAGCCTAGCTGAAAAAGTAACCTAACGAAACCCACTGGAACTTGTTCGTTACACTTACAGGATAAATGAATGACCATTGCCAGACGTTTTCAGTGGTGGGGGGTAGCCGCCGGACGCCCTTAAAGACCAAACTTTTTCCAGCTAGGCTAGCCTAGCTGAAAATATAACCTAATGAAACCCACTGGAACTTGTTATTTACACGTACAGGATATATGCATGGCCGCTGCCAGACATTTTAAGAAGTGGGAGGGGGGGGGGGTAGCCGCCAGATGCCCTCAAAGACCCAATTTTACCAGCTAGACTATAGCCCTGACTGGAAAAGTTACCTCCTGAAACCCACTGGAACTTGTTCTATGTTTGTATCTCACCTGATAAACACTGTCGACATAGTATTCTGTGTTCTTTCAATAACTTTCCACACTTTTGAGCTGTATGACCACCAAATTCACTCCTCAGATCATCTAATGATTGCTGTCAGGTGCTAATATTGGTGAAGTCCGACTACGTCAACAGTCAAAAAGTCAATGAACTAGGCCTATGCCATTTGAAAATCTCTGTAATCACAAAGTCGATACGTGGACGGGACATCACTTCGCTTTTGCCTTATTAGATGGTGAATATTTGTAAGCTTCTGTTTCTAATTCATACAGCACCAGCATACATGTCTGAGCATAGCGGTAAAGCAGATTAGAGTCTTTGGCAACAAGTGCAAAATGAAATTCTGGGCCTTTAATATTTGCTAAACAAACGTGGTAGGAGGACAACGACCTATTAGGCAATATGGCGGACCAAGAGCTCTATATTATTAGTGTTATAGAATGTTAAAATGACAATGATGTAGTTCTGAAGCAAACTTTTCATTAGATGCTTTTGCAATGACTCAATGTATACTTTTAATCGAACTAAGTATATGTGACCCGCTACAACAAAATGATCCTAAAGTCGGGTGAGTTCGATTATTTGAAAATTGCATGACAAAATTTCCTAATCTTTCTGCTTTAAATTGATATATAACACATCTTATGAAAATAATCGGTTGCGGAGATATCGATGTTTAAAAGAGAGCATGTCGAGACGTATGAGAAATCACTGTTTCGAGAAAAGCGCCCTAAAAGTTTTCCTTGCGACGCAATCGCGATCAAGGGACACGCTAGTCAATTTTCACCTCCGGACAATAGAAGGTAAACCCTAGCAACCCCCGAAATGCTCATTCAAGCACAGCGTCGGCGGTCTCCTCACCGACCAATCAGTGACCAGGATGCCAGGAGAAGCGGCTGGGCATAGCGCACCCCGCCCGCACGCACCAGTAGACTTGGCAGTGTGCGAGCTTCACGCTTCGGTTAGCGGCAAGCAGCGAACTGACCAATGAGATCACTCCGGTCGTTGTTAGGGGCGGAGCCTATCTGTGGCGCTCAATCCAAATTTTCGAACCGGTTTCTGCTTGGTTGAAACGCCAAAAACACGGCCCAGAAAAACACTATTTTTTGGTCTTTCCTTTCATCATTTTGCTTCAAAATTTCGACAGATGATAGAAGACATGTCAGACTCCAATAATGTGTCAAAATCAGAAAATCGTAAGTTTTGACCAATTATGATGCTCTGACTTCAAACTCGATTTTCACGGCTTCGACCGTGCGCGACTTTAGGACCTTTTTGTTGTAGCGGGTCACATATATCCATGACTAGCTCATGAATTACGACAGAACGATTCGGTGAGGAAAGTTTTCTGTCATGTCATTACGGAAGAAGTGAACGTGTCAACATTTTGCTATTTGTTACATAATTATTTCTGAAGTGGTTAAAGGTGTTTTCCTAAAACATTTTTCTTTTATATAATACCTAAGTTGCATCCAAATGCCTATTCGTTTAAAAAATGCGGGCCATGTATTCAAAGGTCAAAGATCATAGGTTAATGGAAGTAGGGCATACGTTGTACAACATTTCACTAAGTTGTTGGTTTTTTTTCGGGGGGGGGGGGGGCATGATTCAAAGTGTCCTAAAACCTTGTATAGTACATGTATTTAGTTTTGTATAGTTACGACTCTTGCTATGTATGATGCCAAACTCTTCCCGCTCATACAAATGCAGCCGTTTCAGGGAAATAATTATGATAATGATTGGTAATGCTGAAGTGGTTCATAACATTCCATTGATACTATGTATAGAACAGAAAGTGAATTTGACAATGGTATATGATATCCGCAATTTACTCTTTGACAGGTTCCATCATCCGATTAATAATGTATAAATTGAATATACAGTAGTCCCCTATTCAGTAACTACAGGTTAAGTAAAGATAAGCTGCATTCATTTTGCACGCGACCGTGGCGTTATAGCCAAAGATGATTGAATTCTGTAAATCTCTGTGTGCCTGCACAGGATTGGAAAACGAAACAACTTTCTGTGTATAGAACAACGAAACAGAAACTGGTGCATGCATTATTCTCAGTCACTTTGTTATGCATAATGATGGTTTGCTCATTGCAGTTCCGGAATTTCAGCTCGAGGGACTCGAATTGATCCCAAATCAGTCGGCATGCGTGTATCACCCAAAACAATATCTGAACACAATTATAACTGCAGTCCTCCATAGTCTGTATTGGTTGCCGATAAGAGCTGGTATCAAGTTTGATTTTCATATTATTTACAGTACCTTGTATTTAAATGTTTTCATCGAAATGCCCGTATACGATATGCGTATCTCAGTTAACTCTTTAACCATAGTTGAAATCTACGTGCCAAGAATCTCATGTTTTCAATAAGCGTGAACTCCAAGAAATATCGAGATAAGGACTTTAAGACAAAAGCGGTTTGGCATCGTCATTATAAGACGAATTCCCCTTTTACAAGTCACGTTTTAGATTTTAGATAGAATTATGGATTCGTTTGAATGCATACAAACAGCTTCTTAAATCCTCTTACATTTTGTTTTTAAGATATGGTGTATACTTTAGAAGTGTAAGAAGCATGCTCTTGTTTTAGAGGCTTTGAGTACTGGTAAGAAGCATATGTTATTCTCATAGATTATGTGAATAAGTACGCATTCAAGAACGTTTTGAATAAAACGTATCCAGACAACTGCATATCATATTTTCACCTCTTCCTTCATGCAGATGTGTACTCTTGCCGAGAAGGTTAACTGTTTGATAGATATAGTGCTCACCTTATTGAAAAGGTAATTGGGTAAATTTTTGGTTTTAAGTATATTATTCAAACACAACTAAGTTAACTTTTACATTAAAATTTTCACAACTCACAAATCCCACACCCACACACATTTCATGATTCACAAGATCCAAGTTACACTAATCCTATTTACTTTGCAGAGTGCAACAACAACATAAGTTATATACTGAGCAGATAGGCTTACATCAGTTCGCACTATTCAAGGTTTAGAGTAGTTAAGGAACTAAATCGTACCCGATTATGTGATGCTAAGTTGCACCTTGAGATGATGGGCAATATTGCCCCTATAAAGGAGCAGGCAGTGACACTGACTTGCTCCTTTAAAGGAGCAATTTTACAGCAGTCATGGAGAAAATAAGCACCACATAGGTGCAACATCATACCAATAAGGCACAAGATTGCACCCTCAAGAGAGGGTACATTCTTGCATCCTTCGGGCATAAAGTTGCACCTAAAGGTATACGAGGTTGCGCCTTTTTCAAGGGGGCAAAGTTGCTCCCGAGGGTGTAACTTTCACCCTTTCTTGCGGGTACAAAGTAGCACCCAAAGTTCCAAGATTGCACCCTCAAAACAAGGCACAATCTTGGAACTTTGGGTGTTTCTTTGCACCCTCACGAAAGGATGTATAGTTGCACCAAGATGTAAAGGCTACACGGGGTGCAAAGGTGCGCCGAAAGGTAAAGGGTGCAAGATCGCACCCTCAAGAAAGGTGCAACTTAGCACCACACAGTGTGGGTGAAAAGTTGTACCCAAGGGAACATTTTCGCACCCTCAATAAAGGGTTCAACTTTGCACCCTCTCTGCAGTATTATTTTATACACACGTGAATTCCGTGTTCCTGTGAGCTACGTTTAATATGAGCGTGACCCAGTATTAGACACGTGTCAAGCCTTTGCAGACACAGAATTTTTTTCTTCATATTGTTTAAAGGTCATTTAAAACAAATTTGGATATAGGCCTATATTTATTTCTTTTAAGTTAAGAGGAGCAAATGTGGAGATCATGACCTGTGATACATGTTACGGGAAGTCTATATTTTTATGTGTACTCGTTTTTTTTCCAACTACAAGGAATTATCTATGAGCTAATTGGATAAAGAAGCTGAGCATTCCTTTTTTTTTTCATCAGTTAATGTCAGTGCTGGTGTATTATTCTTGAAAAGTTGGCATCTAAATGTCCTCCAAACCAAGTACTTACTGTATAAAATTATATTCCTGTGAGTTACGTTTCTTATGAGCATGACAGATCTGTAGACACGTGTCATAGTGGTTACAAACACTAAGTTTCCTTTGCTTTCATCGTTACCAAGAAGCGATTTTGAACAATTTCAGATGTTCTGGTTTCTTCAATTTCGTTATGAGAAGGCAATAATGATTTCATGTAAAACATGTTAAGGAAAGTTGATAGTTTGGTTATTTTATCATTACTCTTCTTCGTCTTCTCAACAAGAAGATGATACACATGAGCTCATTTGCTAAAGAAGTTGAAGGATGTTTAATTGCTGGTAGCCACGTAGGGGCTTTTTGTCATAACATTTTGCATCTTAATCCCTCGAAACTAAGTACATGCAGTATTAGTTTATAGATAACATAATATTTTTGTTGTTGCTGTGAGCTTATTCATATGAATTTTAGACATGTTTCTCATATGTTTCTGTCATATGCTTTACTGAAGAACAGTAAATGTTGAGTTTATTGGCAAGAACGGTTGATCATTACTTCATACATTTAAGTTCATTGAAGTACCGGAGCATAAACTTGTCGTAAAATATTAGCATCCAAAACCCTCCAAACCAAAATCGTGCAATACTAGACACGACATGAATTCCTTGTTGTTGTGAGTTATGTTTCTTAAAAACACTGATTTCTTCTGCTTTTGCAATGTACTATGTTCAAAAACACTCTTGAACAATTTTCAGATTTCGTTTCTTTCTTAAGAGAAGGAAACGGTGAGGTCATGTAAAGCATGTTCCTATAAGTTTTATTTCGTTAATAATTTACTGTACCCATCTCCTCAACCGAAAGGTGATACGGTACCTAAAAAGTCATATGCCAAAGGTGTTGAGCTTTACTTCCCCTTTTTAAAGTAAATTTAAGAGCTGGGTCATTATTTTTAAAAAAGTTGGCATTTTAAGCTATGTACACCGAGGACGAGTCTTACTGAATGGATTTCTTGTTGCAGTAGAATTGTATTTTTTATGAGCTTGATGGAGTATTAGACAATTGTATAAAGTGTTTGCAAAAACTGTTAATGTATTCCCTTTTGCTAATGTCCAAAGAGTTCTTTTGCCAAGTTTTGATTGTCTTTTGTTTTAATCATCAGGGGTTTGTTTTATCATAGTCATAGAGGAAAGAAACTTAATTATAAAAAAAAAGCCTTCATATAAGAAGAGATACTGTAGGACACAATTTCATCAAAAGTTTTGATTTTCAACATTTCCAAAATGCAATTGATGAATATTTCTCCCCAGGGCACAGAAAGAAAGTATATACATAGTTTTTGGTCTTTTTTCATTTTTGTTTTACACTGCAAAGAAAATGAGAACACTGATGTTTGAGAAAAATCCCGACATGTTTGATTGGGCAATTCTTTTTTTATGTCTATTATTCTTTCCAAATAAGTTTTTTTGGTTATCACTGAGGACAAATACAAATACCCTATTTCTTCTACCAAAACCACAGCACTGTATATTCTCATATTTCTACAGTATTTCGTCTCAACACTTGCCCTATTGATATTTCAAAGCATGTTTCCCTGTGCGCTTAAGAAACTCCCCCATTAAAGGAGACCTCCGGGTGATTCTCAGATTTTTACATTTGTACAACTATGAATTAGTTATACTGAGGACAGAGTTTCAGAATTTGTGATAATTGGGATGAAGAATAAGAATATTTTCAAAAAATAGAACAAATTGCAATGAACAAGGATGATGACATGGGAGAGTCACCATAAGAATGCATGAGTTGGGGCTCAAGGAAGCAGAACAAAAGAATAAGGCAATGCATAGATTATAGACAGGTGGCAACGGTCATGCATTTATTGAGTTTGGTCTTTGGGGCGTCTGGATGCTATTGTCTGGCAACAATCATTCAAGTATCCTTTGAGTGTATCACAAGAACAAGTTCCAGTGGGTTTCAGGAGGTTATTTTTCCAGCTATATATAGGCTAGTCTAGCTGGTAAAATTGGGTCTTTGAGGGCGTCTGGCAGCTGCCCCCCCCCCCCCCCACCACCACCACCATTTAAAACGTCTGGCAACGGTCATGCATATACTCTGTAAGTGTAAAAAAAAGTTCCAGTGGGTTTCACAAGGTTACTTGTTCAGCTAGGCAAGCCTAGCTGGAAAAATTTGGGTCTTTAAGGGCGTCTGGCGGCTACCCCCCACCACTTCTAACGTCTGGCAATGGTCATTCATTTATCCTGTAAGTGTAGCGAACAAGTTCCAGTGGGTTTCATTAGGTTACTTTTTCAGCTAGGCTAGCCAAGCTGGAAAAATTTGGGCCTTTAAGGGCGTCTGGCGGCTTCCCCCCACCACTTAAAACGTCTGGCAATGGTCATTCATTTATCCTGTAAGTGTAACGAACAAGTTCCAGTGGGTTTCATTAGGTTACTTTTTCAGCTAGGCTAGCCTAGCTGGAAAAATTTGGGCCTTTAAGGGCGTCTGGCGGCTACCCCCACCACTTAAAACGTCTGGCAATGGTCATTCATTTATCCTGTAAGTGTAACGAACAAGTTCCAGTTGTTTTCATGGGGTTACTTTTCCAGCTAGGCTAGCCTAATTTTGGGGGCCCTTTTTGTGGCCCTCCTGGCCACACCCACCACCGATGACCAGCCAGACGTGCATTTCCATACTCAGGGGCATATGTACTAAATTGCTATGCACATAAAAATTGGTAACCTTTTCAGCTAGGCTGACCCCCGCTGGCTCCCGGACTATAGGCCCTAAAGTCAGACTAAAAAAAAAGAAGATGAAATCAGGCGCTCTCCCCTGTATATCATACAAATACAGCGAGTAACAGATAAACATCTTTAAGGTTCCAATTTTCTCTCCAACATTGAAAATATGTACTAGTATACATTCTAACTCTGCATAATGTAAGCCCCTCACTGATGGCATAAGATTGTGTTTCAGTTTCAGTTTCAGTTTCAGTAAGCTTTATAATTGTGTTAATCAAATACAAGGGCCAAAAGATTCACTTACGTTGTTGACAATCTGTGGCCTTAATCCAGTTGACTGCCGTTGAATTAGAAGGCACCCTATCTCTGGAAAATGTATGATATGCTGGGAAACCAAGTTCTGCACAGATCGAATCAGCAACGTGTTCAGTAAATCCTTCCTGGCAAACAAAGCTGTCGGTAGCTGATTGCAACACAAAGCCTTTAAGAGGAGAACGTTCTCCGATGAGTTCCAGAGAAGGCATATCTGTGTACCGAAGTGTATGGAAGTTATTCGAATGAACCACCAATACAAGTGTCCAAAATAATTATAGTTTTCTTCACGATGTTAAAGTTTTCACTCATTTTCATGTTAAATACGTCCATTTAAATGCCTATGTTTACAGCGGTGCAGTTATGTTAATGCTTTCAAATTCGTTTTTAGGCACCCAAAATAATGGTCACAAGGTCACGTTCGGATGTAAGCATTCAATTTCGAGTTTGGACATGGACTTCCAAGTTTGTGCAATGGGATCGATAAGAACTTAAACGCACTTTTAAGTTTGTTTTTGAGCAAGACATTTCCACAATTGAGCATTCAACCTCGTAATACACGTATAATACGTATAAATAAGCAAGAGGGATTATGTCCAGCTAATCATTGAATCTTACCTTTTCATCATCAAAATAAAGAGCATTATTATGTATGTAGCAAGTGTCATGGACATGCAGACGTTTTCAGCATTCAGTTTAAAACGCATTACAAGTGATGTACTTTTTTAATGCACATCTTGGGTGTTTAATTTGAATGCTAATTTTATGAACTTATTTGCCAAAAAGCGAATTTTAATGTCCGGAAAGAGCAACCGACACGTTGAAGCGAAGTGGAATAATCACTGTCGAAAATATATCCGCATTCAATGATTTGTAATGCGCAAAGCAATTTCGAAATCGGTTGCCAAATTAGTATATCTGAACAAAGAAAAACGATTATTAAATGACGGTATTTCCATGTCTGAGCAAATGTGACGAAAATGAATGCTTCTAATATGAAATTAAATGTCAAACAATGAAATTGGCCGGGAAACTCTATTATCATCATTGTGGCATTTTCTCTGGCTCTCCGGAAGAATGAAATACTTTCACCTTAATTATGTTTCTATTATATATTTTTGCGTGTGTATGTGTGTGCTACTATTATACGAGGTACTTTTAAGTTTCCTTAATGCCACGACATTCTGTAGGCCTATACATCCGTGTCAAAAGTCTTTAAGGAAAGAGGGCAAAACTTTTGCATACAGAAGTCAGAAGAAATTAAAGAAATGTTCAATTTCTGTTAAAATCAGCAATTTATTGATGTAGGCCACGTATGTCAAATTTAACTACTGTGTTTATGGGGTCACGTTAGATAATTATTGTTTTTCGTAAGCGATCAATAATCTCAAACTAGATTGCCTTATTACATAGAAAGAACGAGAACGAGACGTTGGTATCTATAAATCTGTTTGTAGGATCTGTGGACTCACTTTGTCCCTTGACGACCGCGGATGGGTCGGGAGCCCTGACGAGTATAAAATATGTCGCTGCCCAGGCTCATTGACAGGTGTACATACCATGCATGAGATAGTATTATACTTTTAATAATAACATTGACGAAACATGGTATGTAATTACAGATTTTGTACAAACTTTTGTGTGTAGCCTATTACATGTATGTACCATGTCAGGATTTTAGAAGAACTAATTTAAACACGAAGGAAGTGCTACAGATACATTGCAGATTGTCATGATTCGAAGCGCCAGTATTTTCATAAAGCAATTTATGTTTGTTACATTGTGTGTCGCGATAAAATGGTGTATGCTTGCGAGTGAACGTATTAAACGAGGGAATTGGCAAATTTGTGTACTTGTTTCTGCCACAAACAGAGATATCATTCGATTTTCTCATCAGCCTTTTATGAACGTATGGGGACTACAAATACAATAATGAGGTAATTGAGCATCTCCGAATAAGACAAAAATTTCCCGTGTGTAAAGTAAACATACCGTATTATATATTATGATGAATCTGAATGGCAAAACAGATGAACGCCTTTCTTTTTTTTTTTCTAATTCAATTCAATTCGTTTATTCATCTCATTTTCGGATAAAAACGATACAACAGTATTGAATTTTACCATACAAAACAAAAAGATTATCAATCATTTACATATAACAGTGAAAATGAAAAAAGAGAACTTGAATAAAGCCAAAAAGGCCTTGTGAAGTAAATTCCCTTACGAGTATGCACAAAATAATTGATTTTTAAGGTACAAAGTGTAGACATGGACAGAAAACCAACAAATACAACAAAACATAACATAACAAAACAAAACAAAAACATAAGACAAACGATATGATAGACTGACTATGTGTGATTTGCTAGAAGGTATATTTTCAAAAATTTCTTAAATGAGGACAGGCTATTGCGTGTACACTTGTTTTTACTACCCACATATGAAATCTATTGCAATTTCGTTTATTGTATTCATGAATTTCATTATTAGTGGAAAACATACATGCAATATTATGAGGTAACATATCTTTGAAATAATAAAATCCGAAACAGCGGTATCATAAGTATACAAATCAAATATATTCAAAGTATTAAATTTACGAAAAAGAGGAGCCGAATGAGCAAGATAATGACTACCAGAACATATTCGTAATGCTTTTTTCTGCAATTTATGTAAAACTTCTATCTTTGTTTTATTATATTTGCCCCATACAGATACACAATAATTAAGATAGGGAAGCATATATGTATTATACAGCAAAAAAAAAAAAAAAAAAAAGGAGCAAATTCTGGAAGAATATTTTTCAATCTATATAATATGCATACACATTTAGATACCTTATTTGCTACATTCGTTATATGTACATCCCAATGCATATTACTCTGAATATAAACACCAAGAAAATTTACCGAATAAACTTTCTTTAGAGGAACAGAATCCATAGAACATAACACATCATCAAAAAATATATTTATCATCACAAACATTACGGTGAAATGTATTGATTTACTTACTTTGAACCAATTACAAACTTTATCTAACTCCTGATTAATTTTAATCTCAATATCAATCAAACTTGGATGAGTATAAAGCAAAGTAGTATCATCAGCATACATCACATACTAAAACATAGTAGAAATTTGAACAATATCATTAATATAGATCAAAAACAATAAAGGACCTAAAATAGAACCTTGCGGAACACCACGCGTTATTAATGAATAATTTGAGGAACAATTCTTGAATGATGTATATTGAAATCTATCAGACAAATAATTTCTAAACCAGAGTAAAGGTGTCCCACGTACCCCATAATGTTCCAACTTATATAAAAGAATAGTATTTCTTACTGCAATATCGTTTGGGCTTGTCAGAAGACTAAACTCAACTCACTGCTTCTCCTTCAGAAAAAAGCTGTTCGTATTTGCACGAACTCGGATTACAGGTCTCATGCAAACCCATTGTTTTTTTTCAATTGCGTACACTTTCCATTTACGACATTCATTACCTTCAAAGTGCTGTCTTTATGTATAGATTCCATTCGCAAGAACTTCTAACCAACCTGTTAAACATGTTTCGTTTTAATTCGGCTATTCATAGTTATTCAACCAGAACCTCGACAAACGTGCACCTAGAAAATCCAAAAACTGCCCTTGCCCATCGATCCATACGACATGCCGGTCCTGACATCTGGAATTCTCTTTCTCATGAAGTGCGACGGTGCCAATCAAAGCATACTTTTAGAAGACTAGTAAAAAATACCCTTCTTTGCAAATACGTTTAAACAATACTATTTGCATGGTTCTTGCCTGCTGTCTTACCCCAGGTTCACAGGTTTATTTTGTCATACGTACACTACGTACACAATAGCAGCGAGTCTTTCTATGTTAGTTGTTACCAGAATTGTCAATCTTGTATACCTTTAACTACCATGATGTAGAGTATCCCTCTCCTTATCTTTTCCTCTCATTTTTCTTTCCTTTTCTCTTTTTCTCATCTTCCTATCTATGAACAAATTGAACGCGCATAACACATTTTTTTTCTTAATGATGTTTATGTCCATAATATGTGTACGTTATCCATACTGGACGTCCCAGTCAAGCTTTTCATAGCTTATGACGATCCAGACAAAATGTGTAATATGTTTCATGTACAAACTATGTGCATATTTGTGAATAATGTATGTATATGCATTTTGTGAATAAATCAAATCAAATCAAATCAAATCAAATCAAATCAAATCAAACAAGATCAAAAGCTTTTGACAAATCCATGAATATTCCAATAGCATATTTGTTAAGGGTTAGAGCAGAAATAATCTTATCTTTTAAATCTATAACAGCATGAGTGGTTGAATGATTTCGTCTGAAACCATATTGACAATTAAAAAGTATATCAAATTTTGCTCGAAAAAATACAAACGGTTATATATATACACTTTTCAAGTAGTTTTGATATGACAGGGAGAACTGATATAGGTCTATAGTTTTGTAATAAATGCGGGTCATCTTTGTTGTATATTGGAATAATTTTTGCAACTTTCAATTTTCTTGGGACATCACCAGTACTTAAAGACAAATTAGATTTATAAACAAGAGGTTTAACAATGGAAAATATTATTTGTTTCAAAATATTACAACTTAGATTATCAAAACCACAAGAATACGGTGTTTTTAAAGCATTACAAATTTCCAAGAGTTCACTCTCTGTGGTAGGGTTAAAAAATAAAGAATGAAAAAAAAAAATCACATTGGAGATAATCTCTAAAATACATATCAGAACTAGGTTTTGATAAAAAATGATAATGTTTCATTACAAATATTTGTGAAATATGAATTGAAATTATTTGCAATCATTTGAGAACCTGTAATTTTTTCTTCATTTCTTATAAAAAATGTAGGCATTTCGTTTGGTGATTTATTAAGCAGTGAATTTATAACAGACCAAGTTTTTTTTTCACATTATTTCTATTTTCATTTAATTTACTACAATAATTTTTTTTTCTTGGCATGTCGTAATAAATCATTAACTTTATTCCTATAATCTTTATATTTCTTTTCATTTATTGAAGATCTATCACATAAACATTTCTTATATAATCTATGCTTCTTATCTATACACCGAAGATGGAAAGAAGTTATCCACGGTTTGCGAATCTTTTTCTTTTTACTTTCATTAATGGAAATATATCATCATATAAAAAAGTCAACTTTGCAATGAATATATCATATGCTGCAGTTGCATTGGAAGTATCATATACTGCTGACCAATCTGCACTAATCAGTTTCTCATTCATAAACAAATTCCTTTATCTGTTATTTTAAGGGAATAATTCTGATTAAAATTTTTGTTTTTCCTTATCTTATTTCAACATTAGAAATACAGGTAAATGGTCTGTAATATCATTATTAAATGTACCAAAACATAATTGACAATTCAAAACATTTGTGAAAAAGTTATCCAAAAGAGTTGCACTGTTTAAAGTAACGCGAGTTGCACTCTTTATAATGGGTTCAAACCCAAATGAAAAATTAGCAATTAAGAACTCATAAGCACCTTGATTTTCTAAATACTTAAGGAGGTCTACATTAAAATCACCTGTTAAAAATACATATTTTTCTGTTCCTTCGTTACAGTACAGAGGGCTTCAGAATGAAATTCTATGAAATCGTCAACATTTGAGTCCGGTTTTCTATAAATGACACCAACAGTGTATTTGGAGTTATCATGTACAAAATCAATAAACAAATACTCACAAATATCTTTATCAGTTTCACTTGAAAGCAAAATATCCGATCGAGTTTGGAAAAAAATATTAATCTTTATAAAGAGATCAACACCTCCTTCACGACCAAAAATTCTATCTGAGTGAATGAATGTATAACCGGGTAAATGAAATGGAATCACAGGGTCTTTACATATCCATGTTTCTGATATTGCAATAATACTAAACGAGTGCTTCAATGAGGACATAAATATGGATATATCTTCAAAATTCTTCGGGAGACTACGGGCATTAAAATGAATCATACTTAATTCTGAGGTATATTTGCAATACACATTAAATTCATCAGAGGTAAAACAATTAAATGAACTGTGGGTATTAAACAAATGAAAATCTAGATCACCTTTTTAATAAAGGTTATCATCAAAGAATAAATTTTTTCAATGACAATGCATTGTTTACCTAAGAAGAATATTTTTTAAAACGTTACAAAGTTTATGACATTCATTTTGATTATTGTCTTTAACATTTTTTTTTCTCGCAGCAGCTTAAATGTCAGTGAATTGATAGAAATGAATGTAAATTTTGTATCATGATGATGATTCATAGCCTTTGCATAGCGCCATACATCTATTATAGAAACATTGAAAGACGTTGACTCCTCAGAGTGTGCTCCAGTTTGCAAAACTCAAGGAGAAAAGATGGGAGGGGGTTGGGAGGAAACAACTTGAAGCCAGGGTTACACGAAAGCCGAATTCTCCCGAATAAATTTGGACCGATTCTGTCTGAATATGGCCTGAATCGGATGGATTCAATGGGTTCGGAACCTATTCGTCTCTCATTCGGGGGAGCTCCCCGAATCAGAGTCGAATATGTTCCAAATAGGCCACGAATTAGAGGAGAATTGCTAATCTGGCTATATTCCCGAGTCATTCTGGCTGCTCATTCAACCTATTCGACTGCTATTCGGCCATATTCTGGCCAATACAGCTCATTCGCCTGTATTCTGCTCTGTATTCGGGTAACGATCGAATAGATTCGGGCAGGTATTCGGGCAGAATCCCTCCACGAATGTTCCAGAATCTCTCCTGAATATTCGCCCATTCGGGGAAGGAGAACAGAATGCTCCCGAATCCACCCGAATACGGTTGGATTCGCAGCTGATTCGGCTCCGGTGTAAGCGATGCTTTAAGCCCCCGTCACACTAGAGCGGATCGAGCCAACGAATGTCCAGCGGATCCGAAAATTTGGAGATACGCTCACATCCGTTGCTCGTCGTTCGTGACCCGCTTGACGTTCGCTGTATCCGCTAGCTGTTCGCAGAGATTCGCAGAGATCCGCCGGAGCAAAATTTTGATTTTGGACATGTCCAAAATCTTGAGCGGATGACGAACGGAATGACAATCCGCTCTGTTTTCGCTTAGCATCCGCTGATCGAAAGTTTTGGTCGCTCTGCGTTCGTTTCTTATTCGTCCGCCGTTCGTCCAAATTCGCCCAGCAAATCTGCACAGCAACACACGTTAATTAAACGTAGTAGGGAAAAAATAGATATTCGTAGCACACATAATAATACTAATAATGATGATAATGATAATGATAATAATAACAATGATAAGAAAAAGGTCTTATCTACCCAGGGAAGCCTATTAAGTGTTGTCACTGCTCTACCAGAGGGCCCTGATATTATTATTACCCTAGCGTTGCCAGGTACCCATTTATACACCTGGGTCGAGAAGGATATCGTGGGTAAAAAAAATCTTGCCCAAGGATGTAAGCACTGGGCGGTATTCGAACCCGGGTCCTTGGTTCGGGAATAGGGAGTCTTATCCACTATGCCACAGCCCCCTACATGACATTTCATTACACGTATTCTGGCATTAAGTAATAAGTGGTAGATAATAAACGCACTTGCAGGAACGTGCTTGTATCGAGAACATTATTCTAAACCGCTGGTATAAAAGTCAACCTATAATGGGGATCTCTGCATGGGAATTTAGAATTGTGAAAGTTCGACGCCAGTTGGAGGCACCAGACGCAATGGAGGATGTTGGACTACCAACATCATGAGTCAACGTGATCATCAGAAGGCAGTGCACTTTTAGGGGAATCTTGAGGACTGTCGAGGGTAGTGACATCAGGGGGGTGTTTCATCAACGTTTGTCAGCGCTGACAATTTCAGCAAAATCCTTGGTTTTGATTGGCTGATATGCTCTGGTCACTGACTGTTACTGTGGTGATTCCAGTTGTCAGCGCTGACAAACGTTGATGAAGCACCCCCCCCCCCCCCCCCAGGAGTACTTAATTGGTGGTGACTTCTGTTTTGTTCTTTTTGGGGCCATTTTCACAGTCACAACATTACTTCACACTGTCACTGCTCAAAATGATGTGGTGAAGTGTGCGTCAGCCGAGATCCGTCACGTCATTGCCGCAGTATCGCTCTGCATATGTTGGGCATTCGCTGCTCATTCGCTTTGTCCGCTCAGCATCCGTTGGATGGACTGTACGGATTCGCTTTCATTCGTTACTTTATCCGCTCGTAACACGGTTAGCATATGCTCATCATTCGTTACGCGAACGTTCGAAAACCACATTTTGCTTGCGAATTCGAGCGGATTTTAGCGTATCTGGACTTTGCCAAATTTTGCCCATCCGCTAGGCATTCGCTGATTAATACGCTGTAGTGTGACGGGGCCTGCTTAGGCTAACTACTCTCGGCAATGACTGCTCAATGGAAACACCAAAATTGCTTAACTTCCAGACACTTAGTCCTTATAGTTCGAATCCACAGCCATAATTATGGAAAGTTGTGTTCAATATCCAATTTACATGTTCACTGTACAGTTATTTACGTGCCCTCCAAAGGTAAAGAAACAAAAGAAAAGTAACGACTTCAATATCTCACATATTCTCGAAATTATTCACATGTAAAAATCTTTAACGTACCTGCCCCAGAAAAACAAAGGAACAAATAAAAAAAAAAGAATAATTATAACCACCACATTGTCAATTAAATTTTGCACAGTCCTTCGTAAGTACATGTATGAAATCGATATGTTATGTATGTAGGCTCTATAACTGTTAAGTGTATTCCAATGAAGAAACTTCACTTTCGTATTAAATTTAGACTTAACAAACATATTACAATCCACCTACTGACTGTGTGTTTAAGTTACTTAGAGTTTTGTTTTTTAAAGTTATCACCTTAATTTTTTTTTTTTGATTGTCAAACCATGCACATGTAGCATTTGATATTTTCATGCTCTGGTGGTAGTGAGACTAGTAATGACAACACGCATGAAGTTCTATCACACAATGTATGAACTGCTACAGCTGTATGCGTTAAAATGAACTTCGGTGACGATGCCTGATGTGTTGAACATCAGTACTGGATATACAGGTTAGTAAACACTGAGTATGGTAGTGATAAATACAACGCAAAAGGACTTTGCATTGTGAGTAGGTCCCCTGCTAGCAGTCAGTGTAGATGAGATGATGTCATATTCTTTCGTACATTACATGAAGATGAAAACGTTTAGCTAATTTTCACATGAATATGCCCTTAAGCATGTTTTTTTTCCTTTCTTTTCATATATATAATTATATTTAATACACGAATGTGTATTTAGTCTTGTGACTATGATGTAAAAGTGGTAGACTGAATTACAAAGAACAGCTGTTGCATAATCTCATTTGTACCTCGCCACAATAAGTAAATTCCACAGATTTCGTTATAGCATTACATAGATAGTTAGGTGAATAAACAAACCGCAGATATAATTGTAATACCAAAGGTGATATTTTCCTTTTTTTGTGTGTGTGTGTGATGAATGTTACAACTTTTTATTGTTTAAAGCGTTCAATATGACAGACTACGTCACTGCAAGGATTATATTAATGTAGTGTAACCCTCGATGTTGATGATATTTCAAAACGTACATACAAAGCTGCATATCAAATTCACATTAGACAAGGAGAGGAGTATGTGGCTATGTCTAACAAAGTCAATAAGAGCAGTTACCTTGTAGACATGATACCTCGATGTTGACCACTACTGGATAGACGTATGCACGTATTTTGTCATTTGATGTATATAGTCCTAGTCTCAATTTGTGGCCGAGTGAGATGATGGGCGGAGATTTGGCGAAATTCAAAAGTAGAACTTCGCGTTTTGTGGCTGATATCTCATCCTTCACGGTTACTTCAATGAGCTCATTTAATGCAGATTGCAGTCGTAGGACAATTCTCTCGCCGTCAGGTGCTTCTATATCCCACCTGTGTGCAAGTACATCAAACATTGAGTCTGCCCTGATCCATACGGTGAAGTCATCGGTTGAACAGCCCAGTGAGTGATCTGCAGTCAGGGGTAAAAGACGCATTTAATAGAAAATTATCTTCCAGGATTTAAAGTACATCAATCAATTTTCCTTAAATTTTCATTGACCAAACGAGAGAGTGTGTGTGTAATTTTGGGAAAGACTCACAGAATAAAATGAGAGGAGCAAAGGTATCACTTTTTAGAGGGTATTAATTTAGGCGAGAGTTTGTGGGGTTTGACAAACACGTGTTAAACCAACATCGGCAGCTTGCCGTGCTGAATAAAAATGAAATCATGGTAACCCCGTGAAAGATATCTTTTTTTTGTTTTTGTTTTTTTTTGCACTGGACATAATTCGTAATATAATACCTTGTGCATCAGTCTCCCTACTGCACTACTGCACTATCAGAAAAAAATGGTATGAAACGCAGAGCTACTTACTGTATATTTTCGAGGAACTTTGCCTAAAAAAGGACAGTATAACCATCATGGGCATCCACGTTTTCATACGGAGAGCCATAACTTCTTTCTACATTTTCACTCTTTGACAAGCGCATCAACCTCGCGGCTAAGTCACGTAGAAGGTAAAGCATGTCCCAGCAAATCCAACTTAATTGTAAAGCCCACAGAAAAGAGATTGCCACCCTGTTCTGAGCTTGGTTGATGCGCGCGAACATCCCATCTTCTGTTGTTCGTCACGTGATATGACGTGATGGCCAATCATCCCTGCACTTTATGGCACGTATGCTGCAAGAAATGAAAGCGAAACTCAACTCCACAGTTTAATTCAAAATGTGATTGAATACATACGGTGAAATTGAATAGTTAGAACGAGAGAGGTTGTTTTGTTGAAGTGGGGAAAAAAGAGAGTTATAGAACTATAATTAGGTGGCCTTCACAGTCACCCAGCTGTTTGCGTGTATATTACAGTGATGGATATGGTGAGGCAGTACAGCCAGGAGTTTGATTTATTCATAATTATGTCCCTATCTCTTTCACCTTTTTGTTCTATCTGATTTTTCTTTCTCTCTGTCATTGTTTCTGTCTGTCTGTCATTTTCTATATAGGGCTACTTAGATGTACGTATAGCTATGTATATATTTTACATACATACATGTTTGATCATTCATACATGTATGTATACAAGGCTATAGTAATTGTAAATATATATTATGTATATAATATATCTATAATATAGTAAAGTATATTATATATCATATACATTATACATATATATATATATATATATATATATATACATATATATGTATATATATAATAAAATTCATGTTAAATGTATATGGAATATTGCTGCGATGATCATTTCTTAAAGGGTGGGTAACTGGGTGATTTTCAGACATTTTCAATTTCAAGTATAAATTACTTAATAAATATCACAATCTCATCTAATGTGCGAAGTGTTAACGGGCCAATATCACTAAAAATGTGTGAAACCTCAATGAAGTTGATGCTCCTTTAGTTTGGTTTAGAATGATTTTTGGTGGTAACAGTTTTTGAGAATGAAATTGCTGCAGAGAGGAATTCTCTGTAATTGAAAGGCGATTAATTGACATGGAAAGGCAATGGATAGTACAGCGTGTCCCAGAAAAAAAAGAAACCGACTTTCATTGCAATTCTTTGCGATCACAATCATATATTTTCTGTATGAGATATACATGAATGGAAAGATACACTTCTCTTCTTTCATTCGATGCACAAGTCATTGTTCAAAATTCGTGCGTGACTGAGTTAGAATAATAGACAGTAGTGCTACTAAATTTTCATTTGCACGAGCAAATGGCGAATTTGGATCAGTTTTCCAGACTTTTTCAGCAATCTTTTGCAACAAAAGAAAATGATAGCGTTAATGTCCATTCTTTTCCCTTTCATATAATATCCCATTCATAAAAAATGATCAACACCTGCACGAGACAAATTTCTTTGAAAATATGCTTCCATTTACCCAGACAGATAAATAGTAAATAAGGAGCCAGTTAGCTTTTGCGACGCCTGCTCAACTTGGCAGATAACAACGAATTTACACGATTGTTACAAAAAGTTCGGCTGTGAATAGGGTCGCAAATTAGCACATGATCATGAGCTTGCCTGACAGAGGAAAGGGGTGTTCATGAGCGGAATGTTTGGGAAGGTGGGGTGGGAGTAACGGAACGAAAAAAACCCGTCCGAGTCCCCCCCCCCCAAAAAAAAAAAAAAAAAAAAAGGATGACTTTCTGCCCTGCACTTGCACCTTTGAAATGTTAGACGCGCAAGTTTAGTGATAAATAAAGTGATGTACCCTCTCTTTCTGCTGCACCTCCGCCTTCAAAAACTTCAAAACCCTGTCATGGATGAAGGACCAACCACGCGTGATGGAAATGTAGAGAGGAATGAAAACAGTGAAATACGTTTGAGGTACAAAATCATCAAAATGTGTATCATTGTTGTAATGTTGATTTCCCACAGCTGTTGGACTGCATGCAGCCTGAGAATACGACATTAGTCTTCAATTATAATAATTTATGTCTTATACCTTTTTTCTAAATAAATGACAACAAAGGGCTTTCGGTCTCATACAACATTCACTGTAGCACTGCGGTTGTTTTGTGTGAATTCAATGGTGCAGATGAGCCCATTGTCTAATGCTAAATCGAGAGAGCTGAATGCTCCTTTTTCGACTTTCCGTAGAATCGGTAGAAATGAAGCATGTTTTCATGCACATTTTTCTCAAGCATGCGTTATTCCTACTTGACGCGTAAGGTCTCATATGAAAGAAGAAAATATAAATATTTGGGTTATGAACTTGTTTTTCAAAAACGTTACGTTAAAAGTCTGAAAATTTCACCTATGGTCACCATGTGTATGTGCAAATGAACATTTTGCAGCACCAGCACCACGGTTAATTGTTCTAACTCAGTCATACATCAACGATGAACATTAAGTTTTATATCAAACGAAAGAGGAAAAGTTTATCTTTCCATAGATGTATATCTCATAAAGAAAATTTATGATTTCGATAATAAAAAGTTGCATGGAAACCCGGTTTAGTTTTTTTTTTTTCTTGTGGGACACGCTGTACAATAATACGTGCATTGTGTGTGTGTGTGTCTTCGTGTGTAATATGGAAAGCTCTTTTATTACCTTCTTAAAGAAGCGACAAGACCCACATACCCGGTATAATCTGACTCTACAGCCAGACAATTCGTCAAGCGAATGGAAACAGATACTTTTATCAACATCTCTCTCATGCCAAGCGAGTAGCTATTAAATTTATAAATTAAAGCCTCATGGCTTGCCTTTTCTTTTGTGTGTGTGACTAATCTATCTATCAAGCCCACAAGAGACTCCCCCCCTCTCTCTCTCTCCTTCTCTCCCTCCCTCTCTCTCTCTCTATCCTTCTCTCTCTGAAGCTCACAGACCTGACAAGATTTAAGTTATTTAAATAAAACACTCTTAACAAAATTATTCCAACCACCCAAGCATTACATATTGGAACAATCTTCAAATAGTCCAGTCAAAATACGACAAAAAGTGGGTTAACTCCAAATTAATTAATAACTTGTCGTTGGTCTTAATTCTACGGCATGTAATCTAATAATTTTCCTTTATGTTAAATACTTACCTGTGTCTATATTGAATACTTTTGTCGGCAATCATTTATTTTCATTTATCTCTCATATCTTCCAAGATGTGGTTACGGTACACAAAAATTGGTTGTAAATCATTCAGCAGAATTTTTTTTCCCCAAACATCTTTTTCTTACCTGCATGTGGCGATTTGCCTCCATGTTTAGTCGATACTTGTGTTTTGTTGCAAAACTATTGGTACAGGCATGTTTATCAATGACCAACGGAACCTAATTCATATGACCGTGATAATTTGTATAGAAGTGGATTTTGTCATATTTTTGCGCGGTTTCACCCTGTGACTTTCTGAAAAATGTAAAACATGGTGATTCACAGCCAGATACAAAAAAAAGAAAAAAAAATGCCTTAACATTTCTATTAATCATTAATAGTACACTGCATACATCAGTCGATCAATACAAACAGCATCCTTCTCGTTGGCTTCACGCTCATATGACTTTCATATACATAAATTCTGATAAGTCTTACTTTTACCATTTTCATGTTATTGTATCTGCATCTTTATTAAAAGAAGTGTTTCCTTTTGCCTTGAGCCTTCGCACGGTTGATTTTCTTTTTCGGAAATGCGCGCAGCATAAAGGCTGAATTCAATTTTGATGGCGAAAAAGCAGATAAGAAACAAAATACATAACATCATTCTCTGTCCCTAACACTTTCAAAAGGTCTCTTCCCTCCACTTCATCAGGAGCTTTTATCAAGTTAAACAGTGGACGCAATTGGTGGAAGGGAAATGACATACAATCATTGGAATTGGGATGATTTGAGGAGGATGTTTAATTAAAAACATCTTCTGATTACTACAGACAAAACTGCAGGTATTAAGGAATTCCTGAAGCCGGAAGTCTGGTGCAACTGCAAGACAGGCTGTTAGCAACTGGCAGTGTAGTTCCAGGGCAAACATACTTGACTGCACTTATGACAGTGGCAGATGCCGGTCATTATAGATCAGGCACCTGTAATCTTGTATGTCTAAAATATGTGAGGAGTCAGATGATGCTGTTCAAATTGGTGACTAGGAATAAGGAGAATTCTTGAAAGACATCGACATGGTTTACAACAAACGTGAGACTTACCACGTCTGTATGAAATGAAGCCGAGATCCTGTTTGCTGAAATATCACATTACCCTAGTCCAGAATTTATGGTAAAAGCATGGAATACTTTGTGTGGAAGAGAGTTTACTTACTTTACACTTTTATCATTGATCTATATGTTCAGAGATCACATGCCTTAAACATCTGTATTTTTGCAAGCCAGAAAATGAAAAAGATGTCCTGGAAATGGAAGAAAATTTCTTGAAGTTAAATAATTTTGAATCATTAGATTTTAAACTCATCTTATCCAAAGGTTCAAGACAGCGAGCTAATATTGCAAACAGCCATCATTTATCGTCTGGCGTCCGTCGTCAGACATGCGTACATTTTCAAAAATAATTTTTAAATTCTCTCTAAAAACTCCATGTAATGACAGATTTTTAACAAACTAGGCGATTAGCATCCCAAGGATGACATACTACCAATTTGTTCAAATTAGCACCATGTCCAAAAGGTCCCAAAACCACGAAATTAAGGATTCTATATTCTTAAAAAAAAAAAAAAATCTCTCGCACACACACAAACAACACACACCACAAAATTGTAGAACCAGGTGTGATAGAACTAGGTATAAAGCACAAAGTTAAATATGTTGGAGGCTGCTTAGTTTTATGTTTGCTTTCGCATTTTCATGTTCTTTTTGAAATATTGCACATACATTTTTGTTCATGTGGGCACCATGTCCCCCTCTAAATTTTGAGTCGCTACTCTTATAAAACCAGAAGAGCATTAATACAGTAAATACATCGTTGATTGTATAAGCATTCTTTCAAGATCGCTTATGGCAGATCCAGGGGTGACCCCCTTGGGGGCTAGTGCCAAATAGGGACCAATTTTCACACTTTCATTATTTTCACAAAAAAGTGCATTCAATTTGTCACCAATCTTGGCTGGTAGAATATTGGTAAAATGGGTACCATCCACCCCCTCCCCCCCCCCCCCCCCACTGACCACGTGATGCCCAAGGGCATCTAAAATCTTTTCTCCAAATTATTGGGGCCACTTTTTATTTCTGATCTTCGTTTTGAAAACACATGGTCAAATTTTCAACAGATTTAGTACCGTATAGGTGTAATCGCTAGTGTCATGAATATATGGACATCATGCCTCGCTGTGCCCTAGAGGTCCCCCAAAGCTTCCAAATATGACTCAGAAGTTACCAATGTCTTCGAACCCCTGGGTCTTTTATTTTTTATTTTTAACGATTTCTACAACGTAAATTGCGACTTTAATATTGTGTCCCTATATTGTGCACACTACGGAAGCTACTAAATTTGAGACTAAAGTTAAATAAAAATCTGTTCTATTTGATGCTACTTGCAGTTGTTTATTGTCCTGAGGCTTTATCTCAAGAAAATGTGGGTAATACAATATTTTTAATCAATGCAAGATATGAAGCTATGTGTATTAATGTAGTGAATGGTATTATAACAATTTTTGAACTTGAAATCTTGGATGTAGACATTACAGTATAATAATGTTTTGCAACTTGTATTTGTATATACTGTATCTGAAAGTATATTCACGGTAGTAATTTAAATAGATTAATGTATTATATGCAGATTTTTAGTGACTTATAGGTAACTATTCCTTATAGGAACATATTCTACATAAGTGATTCTCAGCAGTAAAATTAACACCATAGACACCATCACTGAGTACATTTTACAGATTTGTATATGGAGATAAAATCCTGCAGAGGCAACGTGGCGGCCATTTTGGATTTAATTATATGCAAATATATGCTGAAAATGTATAAAAGGAAGCTTGAAAGCTACTGCTGATATCAAAATTGTATTCCCTGACCTAGAAAACATAGGTTAAGACATCAGAATCTATTTTCTGCGAGTTTTATGTCCCGATATATAGGCATAAATAGGTTGTATGGCGGCCATTTTGAATTCATGCAAAGTAGGCACTGATCCACCACTCGAGTTTTAGGGAACGTTTAAGGGCTCAAACGGGTAAATAATTCCCCATTATATAGAGACGTGTGTTAAAATTCAAATTTCAAAAAAATTCTGTAAAATAGCTGGGAGAAATGAGGTGTTACATATTCACTAACCTGAATAATTGAGATCAATACCCTTTCATCCATCAGATTTTCAAGGCAGGTTCTTTGGCTCAAAGCCTGTCCAAGGGACCGCAAAGCCAGACTACGAGTTCTTGTCACTCAAAAATTCACCTATTTTCGGTACATGCAGCCAATGAAATATAGTCCCCTCAAATTCCATCAGAAAATCTTTCATCTTCCAACCAAAATGTAGTTTGTAGAGGAATTCATGCTCAATATCTACAGCTGTTTAGTTTTTTGCCGAACTGCATCATTGATTTTTAATTAATTTTTGTATTCATTTAGTTTGGTATCTTTGGTACGAATTTGTGAAGGGGTCTGGGACATTCCATTTTATTTACAGGTGTGAGTCCTATAGTGGAGGTCATATTTCTTATTTGACTTTTTAATATCATAAATGTGTTTTTGATGATATTTGCCCCTACATCATATGTGAAATTGCACATTCAAGGGTTATAAAGCTTCTCAAAGAGACACTTTTGAAAATGATGCTGTTACAAAATTTAATGTACACACTAGTAGTTATGTACATGTATGATGTATTGCATGCATCGTTGTTTTAATGTGTATGTACACAGGTGGACCAGATTAATGGAGTACATTTTATGTGATATAGATATGGTACATACAGGCTGACCAGATCAGTGGAGAATGTATAGGTGGTATACAATGTAACTACAGTACATGCATGTGACAGGAAATACATTATAGCTCACTCAAACTAGAATGATTTCTCACCCAGTTTAGAATGTTTTAGGAAGTGCTAACATATTTGGCTGAGTGAGGCACTGTCCTTGTAGCCCAATGTGATTGGTAGATATTTTTAGTAGGCTGTTATGCACATAGTTAGGCAGTGAGTCAGCTAGGATTTCTGGAACAGTCTTGGACTTGCTAGTATGTTCAAGTGTGTGGCCCCAGGTTGGAGAAAATTACAGAATGTTCAAGAAAGGGGTGAATGGATAATATATAAGCCAGAGAAATTCTACAGTAGGCAGTGTACCTAACACCACTGCTCTAAGAGTTACGTCACTTCTGGCTTTGAAAGGACTTGTTATAGTAAGTCCTGTGTTACCTGCTGACCTGTTAAGTTTGTGGAGATAAGGCCTGGGAGACATTTTGCCTGCAGAGAATTAATTTGCCTCCATTGGAGATAGACTCCATATTTTAATGTCAATGAACATTGTTACGGCAAAGCTGTGACGGGCTGGATTCCTAGCTGGACATTATAAAGTGAATCATCAACTGTACGTGGTCGTCATAACGTTGGATTCTGCACATTTCGCTGTGGACATATACCCTGGATTTATAACATGGACTATTGCAACCAGCGCCTCTGGATTTACGTCGGAGGAATCATTCATCTGTGCATCGAATATCGTATTTGGACCTTTCCAGAGGATTACATGGACCTTGTGATTTAAGATTTGGCTGTAATACTGCTGTGAAAACCGATCACGGGTCTATACCCACAATATAATGTAAGTATAGGCCATTATTTAGAGCTGCATTTCGTAGATGAATCGATAATTAATATTTATAAGGAGATGCAGATGGATAAAAGTGATAGATATAGACAGACAGACAAACAGATAAAGAAGTTTGAGTCCTCACATATAACTGCGCTCTCTGTTCAAATTCAATCTTATGAGAGCTGCACCTCAAACACTGTCACCACCCGGTGATTGTCTGCCTAATCTGCAGTGTCCACTCCAAACATACATGAACGCCGAGGGAGAATGGGTAACGATACGGGGTATCGCAAAGCCAGTACTCGGACAAACCACGCTCTCTTTCAGCACATCCATCATCGACTTAACTGCATTTAAGCAATATAACTGTCAAATCCCAGGTGAGGACATGGCTTCTTGCAGGTTAAACTAATGTGACTACCTGGCAATATTGAATGACGCAGCATTTTCAAGAAAAATTATGGGTACTTCACACTACCAATCCCAAATTTATAGACTTTTAGCAATGGAACAAAAAATATGTAATTTTCCATTTGTTGGTAAATAATAAGCAATGCGAGCATGTTTTCTTCTTTTCAATAATGTTATCATTTACTTTTTATTTAACTTTATTCTAAGAAGTAGGGCCTGCTCTTGCAATGGGCATTTTGGGTAAAATTATCTGCCTACGTAAGTTCTGTGCTGTTCGTTATTCCGAAGGTTCGCTATTAATTCCGAAGGTTGGTTATTCCGAAGGTTCGTTAATCCGAAACATACACTTTCCCCATACCTAGCGGTTCGTTAATCCGAAAATGAAAAAGGATTCGTTAATCCCAACATTTGTGGCGTTATTCCGAAGGTTTGTTATTCCCGAGATTCGTAAATCCGAAAATGAAATTCGAATAAGGAACCTTCGGAATAACGAGCTGTAACCGTAAGTTCTTCTCCTGGTGGGTTTTATCAATTTTCTCTATTTCCTTCTCTTTTTCAACCATAAGATGCAGTGAATAACATGTCTTATTGTAAAAGGTCGTTATTTTGTTTTCTTTTTCTTATGCGATACCTTGTGATATGTTCGTTTGTTTGTTTATCTGCTTTATTTTGTTTAAAAAGCCAGTTAAGGCTGTTTTTTTTTTTTCACAGAGGCCGTGAATACAGTGTTACAACAACAACAACAGAAACAAGACAAGAGTTAACAAATCAATCGATGCAAATTAGCAATAAATCTAGCATAACACAACCAAATACATTACAACATAGCAGAAACTAGATGCCAAGAATAAAGAAAGTATTGACATAACCACTAAACACAAACGCTACAAAAGAGGGTGACACAAACAGGTTCACGTAAATTCAGACAAATTAATTTAAACATAATAGAAATCCACAAAAACACACATAATCTATTTTTTTTTTTTCAAAAGCTTTCAATTACTTATCATTCTTAAATATTCAGGGAGGTTTCTGAGTATCTTAATACTGGAATAAGACAATTATTGCAAATACTGTGTACTTCTTTGTTTTTAAGGAGTATGAGAAGTAAATTATCATTATGAATTATTGATATTCCTCCTTTTGACTGACCAGACTTTTTTTTTGTGCAGTTGAACAATAAAGAAATACGGCAAAAACAAACAAAACAAAAACACAAAACAAACATAAGGACAAACATAAAAACAGGAAAAACCTGCATCAATCAGAAAATCAAACAAGCAAACAAACAAACAAAACAAAAAAGTTTGCATCATTATTGTGACGTATAGGTGTTTTGACGTTAACATTTTACTTACATACAGATTGTGCCTCGGCACCCTGTAAGAACGCTGGCATATGTGAAGAACTCCCATCAGGCTTTGCGTGTGTCTGCAATTCCACGTTCACCGGAAGGCTGTGTGAAACCTACCTTCTAGAAGAGCCAAATAGTAAATGACGCTTTTACAACTAATACGGATTATAAGATCTTTTATGATAATCATAAAAAATCTTATAGTTCTGTTATTCCTATCAAACGACGAATCAAAGTGTGTGTGTGTTTTGCCCCCATTTTCAAGTTAATTTAACATTATGATTATGAGGAACAGAATGCTAGAATTTTCGTTATGGGACTAAAAATTGGCTCCTGTGATAAATACAAAGTTTTCCTTTTTAATTTCTCACACTTGTTTACTTTAAGTTAAGTTTCAACCAAGATGAGAGGGCAGTTCGACAAAACAGTGTCGGATCAACCCGTTTAATACGCATTTGTGGCTTTAAAGGGGATGGCTAGTACCTACTGATCAGTGGGAATCAGTGGGAATGCTGGGGGATGATTGTTCCAATCCTTGTGGGATTCATTTAAGAGTACATTGTAGGGGGATTCACACGTACACAATTAACGGGATACAAATCTCGAGATTTGCATCGCGATCGGTATCTCGAGTTTTTTGCACGTGTGGACAGAAAAAAACCCGATGATTAGCGGGATAAGCATCGCGATGCTAACCCCAAGAAATCTTGCGCTAGTTCCTCAATCAGCGGGATAATCGGCGCTGGTACGTGTGAACGCGGTCGGGTTTAGAATCTCGAGTTTTTATATCCCATCATACTTCACCTCTTTCACCTCTTTGGCGCACCACAACAACCGCGCGAGAACCACACCACTGACGCGCAAAAAAACAATGGGCAAAGAGGAGTGCGCGCATATAGTGATAGAGTAGGGAGCTGTGTGACCCAGTTTGCAGGCTTTGCTGTTATCTCTATCGGCAATTAGCGGGATAATTCTCTACGTGTGGACGCTTGCAAAAAACTCGAGATTCCGAGCGCGATCGCTATCCCGCTAATTTGGTACGTGTGGAGCTCGCAAAAAATCTCGAGATATGGAGCGCGATCGTCATCCCGCTATTTTGTACGTGTGAACCCGGCTAATATATCTATTGTTGTTTGAAAATTATTTGCTTCAGAATGGTCTCATATTCACGTAGTGTGCAGTTGAATGTTTCCCGATCGCCCCGTCACTGTACAGGCATGATGCTAACCTGGAGACATTAAACTTCACATTACTTGAACACGAGACCATTCCGAAGCAAATAATTTTCACACAACAATAGATATAATTATAATGTACTCTTAAATGAATCCCACAAGGATTGGAAAAATCATCCCCAGCATTCCCACTGATTCCCACTGATCAGTTACTAGCCATCCCCTTTAACGGACAAGAAAAGTTACTTATGATAACACGTGCTATTTCATATCTGTCTTGTTTATTGAACAACAAATATTAGTGCAGTAAAATATTTTGCTGAGTATAAATAAGAAGTAAAGTTTTTCATGTCATTAGAAATCATTAATAACACAGTAGTTTTCTTTCAAGATGAGATGATATCGGGCACTGTTTTGGGAGTTCATTACATTTACCAAATTTACGACTTCGACCAATTCAGTGCGTAGTTTGTACCCATGTATTAGTAATGCATTCTAATTTGCCTTTACTATCATTTAGTCTCTTTATTGGTGCCTACTTGTTAATACATGCATCTTTACTAATCACACTCACTCTCTAACATAAAGATGACATTGAATGTTTCACCGACTATCTGAGGGCGGTGGACTACAGGGGTACTGTAAACAAGACTAGAAACGGCACGACTTGTCAGAAATGGACATCGCAAACGCCGCACAATCACCCGCAATTACAAGAACACCCTACCAAGGGACTAGGCGACCACAACTTTTGCCGAAATCCTGACGGGGGTAATTGGGCGTGGTGTTACACCACTGACCCATTGGTGAATTACGAGTACTGCGAAATTGGCAGCGCCCAGCCTACTTGCGGCTTAATAAACCGTACGTGTTGAGGGTGTTGATGAAAGAAAATGTCTTTAGTGAAAGCGTTTACTTGATATTAAGTCCTTAAAGTACAGATCCTCACTAGACTATCAGATAAGAGAAATGTATTGGAAGAAGAAAAAGATGATGGGATGTCGAAGAAGAAACAGAATACGGAAAAAAGTTATTACTGCTGTTTTTCGTATCATAGCGGTCCCGGCCTGTGTTTTTTCTTCCTTTCACTTCTGTAACGATTACAGCAAATAAAACGCCATGGTAATAGTAATTGTAATAATAATAATAATAATAATAATAATAATAATAATAATAATAATAATAATAGTAGTAGTGGTAGTAACAATGATAATAATAACAAAAACAATAATGATTATGATGATAATAATGATAATAATAATAATAAAAATAATAATGATAGTAATTTTTGTTATTGCTACACCATTGATAACCAGTTGCATTACTGTCGAAGATGGTCTCCATTCTAACTGATGATGGGGAATTTCCTCATGGGAAGTTTGTCACGGAATAATTATTTTTCGTTGTTATTCGAACTTGATCATTTCGAATTGACAATATTTTTTATTGTCAATCTTATATCTAAAAAAGAAATGTTAATGAATATCTACATGCAGGTCATCAGGCATGGTAATAACGAACAACATTACTACACGAATACAACACTTGAAACTTCCCATATCTTTATTGTTTATGAAAAAACGCGTAGATAAGTTGTTCTTGCTCACTTCTCCTTCGGCTCTTCTTTTCCTTGTTGATTTTCTCTTTACACTTTCTTTACTTTTCTATGGAAAGGTTTAGAATAATTTGAGTAAATATTCTTGTACTCTAAAAGTGTTCTTTTTCCGTTTTCCTTTCTCTACTTGCTGTTTTTGGATTTTAAAACAATTTAAAGAGTGCAAATAAGTATTTAGTATTTCATTTGATACCGTCATAATGCCATTAGTAAACCTACATTAGACTGATAGATTTCTTGTCACGCCACAAAGACCTTGGATACTGTTATTCATTCATTGTATTTTTCGAACTTACAAATTCGATCAAGTCAGGGCATTATTTGAAGAGTTTGTTTGCAAAAACCGATAAGTCCATTTTTGAAGATTTTGAAGTACGATGTCTGTCTTAAAGTACAAAATAATACCTTTTAAATGATACATTGGTCACTACATATAAAGGTACATTTTTGAAGTTATGGTCAAAAGAAGCAAAAATTTTCTTATTATTCTCTTTATTTTTCTTGACCTTTAATCGCAAATATCTCCACATGGCAAATATGGACTTATCGGTTTTTGCAAAAAAACTCTTCATTTGTATCCATCTTTTAGTTATCAAATCTATATTGCTATCTATCATTTACTCTATTTATTCATTTTACTCATTTTATTTATCATTTATTCATGTTTTCTTTTTTTTTATATAGGGTAGGCACATTCAGTACGCTAATTGCTTTCCAATGCCGCCCTGTATATACACAAAATATAAAATTACAATACATTTATAGTAACATGACTCACACAATTACAGATCAATGACATAAACAAACAAAAGAAATAAACTTAAATATATTTAAGTCATATACCGGATACTGGATACATTCAAGGTTATATAAGACCTTAGCAATTTGGAAATTTGGAAAAGGGGAGAGTATATAACCATAAACAAACAAAAAAATTTGATGGTTGTGACAATGAGAAAGAAAAATACAAATGTAGATCTTGTTGGATTCATAGCAGAAAAAGAAAATCACAGCTTTAACAATTCGTTACCTCATGTATCAATTTTATGTCCATTCCCTCTGTCACATAAAGACGGCATTGAATGTTTTACCGACTACCTGTGGGCGGTGGACTACCGGGGCTATGTTAACGAGACTGTAAACGGCAGGACTTGTCAGAAGTGGACATCGCAAACGCCGTGGGACCACACGCAATTACAAGATTACCCTAACGTGGGACTGGGCGACCACAACTTTTGCCGAAATCCTGACGGGGGTGACTGGGCATGGTGTTACACCACTGACCCGTCGGTGCGTTACGAGTACTGCGACATTGGCAGAGCCCAGCCTACTTGCGGCTGATAGACCAATCGTTTTGATGGCATTGTTGAAAAAGAAACCTGGCTTCACTGAATGCACCCACGTAATAGGTGTTTGAGGATCAGATCTTCATTAGATTGGATAAAAAACAAGAAAAAGACAAATGAAGGGAAAAAAAAAGGAGAAATATCTTATCACCTCCTTTTGTATCATGGCTCCCTGGCGGCCCCTTGTTTTCTCCCCTCCCCCTTCATTACTCTAATGATGACACTAAAAGATACAATCATTTTTTTTTTTAATATATACATGTTGCTTTGCACACGTAGATATTCTCAGCAGTTACCATTGATGTTTAATCGACACTAAATATGTATACTGTACTCTGTTTGCTTACTATGAATTCAAGATGCTACTGTATTTAGGGAACAGAAAAAGAAATATATATATCATTTTTTCTTCTTTTTTTTTAATCACATAGGCACACCCCCTTTTCTTATTTGGTATCATTCACTCGCCTGGTCTTATCTTTTATCCGTTCTCCGTTTCTTTTTCACAAGCACTGACTACTTGGGGCTTACAGCGAAACAAGCTTGCTTTCATGTAGATCCCGTCATACTTCTCTTTGTTCAACCCCATTCGATTTCGACCAGTTATCCTTTCAATTGATGTGTTATCATCATAATTATATATTGTTCGTTTTTGCACATTGTTTAGAAGGTAAAAGAACCTGTATTATTATTTCTGATGTGACACTCGAGAAGTATGAAAATAAATGAATTGAATTGAATTGAATTGAATTGAATTGAATTGAATTATTTAGTCAGTTATCGTAACCCCTGACTGAATCACTTCATAGCGTATTTTATTAGATTAAAAGAACATTCAATAGTTTGATTTATTTCTGTGAAAATGAAAGAAACATATCAAAATCAGCGTGGTATAAGTTTCACAAAAAAATCGGACGCAAAAACAGAAATGAAATTGTTAAGTGAAAATGTTTGATCATGTTTTCACTAGGTACAGGATGTTTATATATACATATTATATATATATATATCGTCGCTGGGGCGATAAGACCTCGTATCTACAAAAAATGTCAAATGTTCAGGAGAGCCAAAAAACATGGCGGCCAAAGCACTGTGGCGAATGGGATAGCCTTTCCTTTGACATGCCGTGGTGCCTTCATTTTTGGAGTAAGACAGTTGGGATTTGGACAGGACATCACTTAACCCATTATTTGACCATTAGTCCAAAAAACTCATTTTCACCAAAATTGCAGATACAAGGTCTTATCTCCCCAGCGACGATATATACATATATATATATATATATATATTATAAAGTATACATTTTATAAATTGTACCCAAGATGCATTTAAGACATCATCTCATAACTCTACCATATACATTTGTACACTAAGAGATGAAAATTAATTAGTCAATTATTAAAGCTATTGCCGCCTCTTGTTATTTTCTCTTAAACTTACTACTTGTTGGTGCCGAACACAACTCTCTTCAGGATTTTATGTCAACAACAGGAATTTATAGAGCAGATTTGTGCATAGTTTATTGGGAGGCATTTACCTTAATGACGTCATAGTCTCTATCAATTTGAATATGCGGTTGCGGTTGCTATTATAGTGCTTTGGGGTGATACGGGCCCCTGAAGGGATGCTAAAGTTACAAAATGAATGCATTTTTATACCCTTACACAAGGGTTTCTATAGCACGTTTACTCTGAAGAATCTACCAATGACATACGTTAACAGTTACCATTTACATCAGACCAATGCACTAGAAATTTAGGAAATGCTCGAGCTAAAGAAGTGACATTCTAGTATAATTTTATCACAATTTTGTAAATGCAAATGACACAGAAATACATTAAATGAACTGTACACCAACAAGATCAGTAAAGTGAAAAAGCACTCCTCAAAATAAGAACACACACACACACAAAAAAAACTCTACTTGTACAAAATCAATAGACGACTCGATTAGGTAGTTGAGAGGCAAACCATGTCTGTAATATTGAAATCATAGATTATATATTTCTTTTTGTAACAGTTTTTGATGTAAATTTAACTACATGATAATGTCGTCACTCAAGAGTTTCCTTCTGCTGTGTACTTACAGTATTAGTCAGCTATCTTACAACTACTACGTATATACAATACTCTCTCTGCATAAAGTCAGCATCGATAACTTGTAAGATATCATGCAATATTCTACATCTGAAGATAAGCGAATTTCACGAATAGACTTAAGAATATACTATGTTCGGTAACATCAAAGTTATGATGGCATTAACAGTGGACATTATGTACATATGCATGTATAAACTACATTTTTGTGTAAGCTTGAATGATTTCATTTGTGTAATGTATTTTTAGTTGTGTGCCAGTGAAATACAAATTTCTGTTTGAAAAGAATAGACAATTAACACACATATCACGTGATGCATCATTCATTGCATGATCTAATAATCATGCGCTTCATTTTGAAAGCCGTTTCTCCTTCTGGCCGATGTTGATGGTACGTCTATCAAATATTTACTCCATTTGTTAAAGTCAGCTGAATTACGTAGTGACGAGTTTGATGTTAATCTGTTTATCAAAATAAACTTAAGCGTTAACTGACATTTTACCTAAAAATTCATTGAGTTGTTACGTTTGACATTCGACCCATACATGTGTGTACTGATAAATGTATTAATGTATGTGTGTGTGTGTGTGTATGTGTGTGTGTGTGTGTGTGTGTGTGTTGTCATTGTTCATCCTTCTTTTTCGGCCGCATCACATAAGCAGTATGCTTGAAAAAAAATAGCTGGTGTCAAAATAGTGTGATTAAAGTGGGAAGGAGATATCCATTTTGCTCGTACGTACCTAGATCCATGGTGTCTGCTTCTTTGGGTACGTGGGCCTATTGTTTTGTCTGCTGCTTATAGGGTCGCTGCGGTAAAAAGAGAGAGCTGCAGATACAGAAATGGAGGGTCGTATGGTCATTGCTTGGCACGCGCATCCTCCGACAGGATAACATCCCTATTGAGCTATAGTAGGTACATTGTAGAATCCAATCATGAACTATGTTTTAAAAGTTAATGTAATTCTATCTAGATTATATATAATTTTCCTTCTAATAACGGAAAAAAAATCTGACAAATAAATGTCGGTACGAGACATAACTTATTGAAACATCGTTTAGAATGAGTAAATACAATATGACACAGTACAGAGCCTTGATATCATGTACTGACATCCGAAAGCGACTGATCTAAATTGTATATATGCAAGTATAAACCGTTGATTTATAGAAGTATGAAATAAATGTGTACCAATAGCAATAATCATTTCATAATAGCCACGCATCACTAACATCGTACTTAAAAACTTTAACTTGACACAACTTATACATTTAAAGGGGACGGTCAGTACCTTATCAGTGGGAATCAGTGGGAATGCTGGGGGATGATTGTTCCAATCCTTGTGGAGTCATTTAAAAGTACATTATAAATCTATTGTTGTGTGAAAATTTTTTGGTTCAGAATGGTCTCATATACAAGTAATGTGCATATCAATGTTTCCAGGTTAGCATGCCTGTACAGTGATATGGCGATCGTTAACGTGCTGTTAACAAAACAAAGTTAATCATGGACATTGTAAATAGCGAAGGGTGCCAATGACATTTGGTACTGCAGTCTTTACATCCACAAGCTATACACACAGTGTTACGCCTCTTGCTATAGGGGACGGTATGATTACACACAGAACTCCCTGTTACTCTTGTAGATTACTGTATGATTATGCCTGTACTCAATACTGTTAAAAAGCGAGGTATACACTCAAAACTGCCGTATACATTAATTTATTGACCTCCCCAACACAGTATGACGTTGTAATCATGCTGATACATCTGCAATATATAAACACAAACAAATCTTACTGTGTTCTCCAGCAATGTACCAATATAATGCAAATCTTATTGTGTATATTTATATAGATACATTATACACTTATATCTTGGAATGCCATCAAAATGACATAGCCAAAGGGAGTACAGTATACCAACGAAATACGCAGAAAATCATGTACAACGAACAACGTTTTATATCATTTGTCGCATGTTTGAGCACAAATCCACGACGAATGTCTTTATTATGTGGAAGAGCTTTCTTTTATCGTTGCTTTGTTTCCCCCCCCCCCCGTAAAACAAATCAAAGTCAAAGGGGCAAAACCAAAATGAACACATCTCTTTTCTCTTTCTTAAAGAGGTCTTCGTGGATTTACACCCACCACATCATTCCATTTGGATTTAATGAAATATAATTTTATTATTGTCATATTACTACTTAGAATGCATGAACTTTGCACAAAGTTTCTATCCGTTAGTCCACAGTCGTTGGCAGGGGTTAAGCAGCATGACCTAGTAATAGCAACTGAGATATTTTTTTTTTTTTTTTTTTTTTTTTTTTTTTTTTTTTTTTTTTTTTATCTTGTTATGACCCTTTCGTCCGAATGCCGGGCCCTGCCTGCGCCGCTGCATTACCGGAAAGACTTTCTATTTACGTGCATATCTGATTATACCTAAACTGTACTTACCTTTCAACCTTGATATTGACAATAACATCAGTTGGCCGCATCTTGGTTTGTTTTTTGTTTTGTTTTGTTTTGTTTTGTTTTTGTTTTTTGTTTTTGTTTAAACTGAACTTCTTCCCCATAGAGCACTATTGATCAGCAGAGTATCATTTATTTCCGCTTCTGACGAATTAAACAACATACCAGCTTACATTTAAATCAGATTCTAAAAAATTTGTATAAGATAAACAAACGGCTGATGTTTTTGACGATCGGGACAAATTCAATTGGTCTGGATTTTCCTAAACTACCAGTAGATAATGTATACAGAATGAATTTTTTATTTTTGTCAAGACAGTGTCCGTACACAGTTATATCACTCAAGAATGTCCCGTTTGCACTCTTGTAAACTTGTGAACCCTTTCATTGTAGTTTAACACAAGAATTTTCCTCCAGATGTACATTCCTCCTTCATGTCTCACCTTCACAAACTATCTCTACGTAAATGCATAGGCTTTCGAAGGGGCTTGTCAGCATGACTCTGTTAAACAACCAATCTATTTTTTTTTACCTTAACTGTTAGAACACCTTGTTCGTATGCTATTATCCACCGTACACAGTTATAGATCACTCAAGAATGTCCCGTTTGCACTCTTGTAAACTTGTGAACCCTTTCATTGTAGTTTGACACAAGAATTTTCCTCCAGATGTACATTCCTCCTTCATGTCTCACCTTCACAAACTATCTCTACGCAAATGCATAGACGTTCGAAGGGGCTTGTCAGCATGACTCTGTTAAACAACCAATCTAATTTTTTTCCTTAACTGTTAGAACACCTCGTTCGTATGCTATTATTGGAGTAATTCTATTTCTGTTATTACCATATAAGCGCCTTGTCTTTTTTTATAATCATTGTTATTTCATATTACGCATACGAATTTACCTCACCAACGTTAAGTGTAGGAGGATTCCACTTACTTTTGTAGACATAAATTTAGTGAGACTACATGATGTAACATTTGTTCTATTGTATAACATAAAAATTCTTTATTTTTGTCAAGACTGTGTCCGTGCACAGTTATAAATCACTCAAGAATGTTCCGTTTGCACTCTTGTAAACTTGTGAACCCTTTCATTGTAGTTTGGCACAAGAATTTTTCGCCAGATGTACATTCCTCTTTCATGTCTCACCTTCACAAACTATCTCTACGTAAATGCATAGACGTTCGAAGGGGCTTGTCAGCATGACTCTGTAAAACAACCAATCTAATTTTTTTTTTATACCTTAACTGTTAGAACACCTCGTTCGTATGCTATTATTGGAGTAATTCTATCTCTGTTATTACCATAGAAGCGCCTTGTCTTCTTTCATAATCATTGTTATTTCATATTACGCATACGAATTTACCTCACCAACGTTAAGTGTAGGAGGATTCCATTTACTTTTGTAGACATAAATTTAGCGAGACTATATGATGTAACATTTGTTCTATTGTATAACGTAAAAATGTATCAGTATCATTATTGTTATTATCAACGCACATGCACTGCACACCCCCACACATGCACACACTCACATTTACATTCACGCACAGACATTGCAACGTACTACACAAAATACATGGCCCCAGAACAACCATTCTCAACTTTGCACTCAAATCCTCATGACTCATAACAACGATCATCCTGACCAGGGTATCATAAGTAATCACAGTAAATACTACACTATTTCGGATTTCAATAATATGTTCCAATCTTCACTTGATTCCACTGCAAGTCATGTTAATAATTCCTGTAGCAATTCCACAAATAGGAATGATGACACTACATGTAATTATAACCCCATCAAAGATTTTAGCTTATTCCACTGGAATGCTAGAAGCTTAAACAAAAATTTTGATTCATTTGAATTACTTCTTCTTTCTTTACAAAATTTTCCCTTTTCCGCAATCGGTATAACTGAAACTTGGCTAGGGCACACGTCTCCAAATTTGTTTAGCCTTGATAGATATAAAATATTTCGCTCTGATCGTAAGAGAGGTAGAGGGGGAGGGGTAGCCCTATATATATATAACGAATTGCGAGTAAAAATAAGAACTGATATTGATATTGAAGGTTGTGAAAGCCTGTTTGTGGAAATCATTAATGATAAAATGAAAAATAAGATAATTGGTGTTATATACAGGCCACCAAATTATAAAACCGAAATGTTTTTAGAAAATTTTGATGAATGCCTCAACACGATTACACAAGAAAATAAGGAAATTTATATTATGGGCGACTATAATATTGACATGACGAAAATAGATACTTTAGCGGTAAAATTAAAAACTATTCTTTTTTCATATGCTTTCCATTCCCATATTGATAACCCAACAAGAATATCCCAAACATCTAAAACCTTGTTGGATAATATTTTTTCTAATAACTTTTCTGTAAATAAATTCATTAATGGTATCTTATATTATGATATATCTGATCATTTACCGATATTCATTATTCTTCGTTATTCTGAAAACGTCAAAAGTATTTCAAAACCCAGGCCGATAATGTACAGAAAAGAATCAGACGAGAATATTGAATTACTTAATCTTGATTTAGTGAAGGAAGAATGGCAAGAAGTGTATCTTCAAAATAACGCCGATAAAGCTTATGATATTTTCTTAGATAAACTTTTATATTATTATCAAAAAAACATTCCTTTAGTTAAGAAAAAAACACGCAGAAAGAACAAACATCCTTGGATTACAAAGGGAATCATCAATTCAATAAAAACCCGTAATAAATTGTATAAACTGGCGATTACTACCCACAATACAAAATATTTTACAGATTACAAAAAGTATAGAAATATACTCAGTAATTTGATTCGTATTTCTCGTAAAATGTATTATTCCGATAAGTTTGATAATCAAAAGGATAACGTAAATGGCTTATGGGAAACTATATATGAAATAACAGGTAAAAATAATAAGGAAACATCGTCCGTTTTTTATAATGACAACAAAGAACTCATAAACCCTGATGAAATATCTGATGCTTTTAACTCATACTTCGTAAATATTGGCCCCCAATTAGCTTCAAAAATAAAAAACAAACATGTTCATTCAAACTTTACTGAATTTCTTCCACCAAACTGCGACAAATCCCTTTTCTTTACCCCAACAGATGAGGAAGAAATACTGGAGATTGTTAACAGATTAAAGCCAAGTAGATCTAGTGGCCATGATGAAATAAGTGTTTATATACTGAAGAAAATCATCAAACAAATAACCACACCTTTATCTTACATTTTCAATCTTTCACTGTCTTCTGGAATATGCCCAAACTCATTAAAAATTGCGAAAGTAGTTCCAATTTTCAAAAGAAAAGACGACCCTTCTCTTTTAACAAATTATAGACCAATATCGTTATTACCTAGTATTTCTAAAATTCTGGAAAAAATTATTCATAAACGCCTGTACATTTTTCTTCATCTAAATGACCTACTTATACCTAATCAGTTTGGATTTAGAAAGGGCCATTCCACCGATTTAGCTATAATTCAATTGTTAGATAAGATTACTGAATCTTTTGCAAATAAAAAACATTTTATAGGAATTTTCATGGATTTATCAAAGGCTTTTGATACCATAGATCATGATATATTAATTTACAAATTAAAAAGATATGGTATTCGTGGTTTAGCACTTTCTTGGATTATTGATTATTTATCCAACAGAAAGCAATATGTACTATTTAAGTCATCTAAATCTCCGAATTCTAATATTGTATGTGGTGTTCCCCAGGGATCAATTCTTGGCCCCCTACTGTTCCTTGTATATATTAACGATATAATAAATACATCAAAAACTCTTAAATTTATACTTTTTGCGGATGATACTAATATTTTTTACTCCCATGAGAACCTCGAAACACTGTTTAATACTCTGAACACGGAAATAGACAAAGTCTCCCGATGGTTTATATGTAATAAATTATCCCTTAATGTCTCTAAAACAAATTTCATACGTTTCAAACCTACTGCTTCACAGAACATTAACAGCAGTTATAATATCAATATTGATGGATTATCTTTAACTGAAGTAAGATCTACTAAATTTTTAGGAATCACAATTGACTCGAGTTTAACTTGGAACGATCACATTCATAATATCCACACGTCTGTCTCAAGAACTGTAGGAATTTTATATCGACTGAAAAACTTCATTTCTCAAAATTCCCTGACTATTCTATACAATGCATTGATCTTACCACATATCACATACTGCAATATCGTTTGGGGAAACTGTGGCTCAACTAAAATTAATCCAATTCTTGCTCTCCAAAAACGTGCTGTACGTTTGATTACCAATTCCCGTTACTTATCCCCATCCAATCCCCTATTTCATCAACTAAAAACATTAAAAATTGAGGATCTTCACACCTTTCAAACTGCTGTTTTTATGTATAAATATACATTTAATTGTCTTCCAAAAATTTCTGATGGCTTCTTCACTCCAAATTTCACCGTTCATTCATATCCAACACGTCAGTCGTCCGATTACCATCTCGAAAACCCCAGAATCATTTTAGCTCAAAAATCTTTAAAGCACAATGGACCAGATATTTGGAATTCTTTACCGCCTAATTTAAAACAACGTACGTCGTTGAACATTTTCAAACGAGAACTAAAAAACACCCTCATAATCCAGTATACTTCCGACACATAAATATTCATACCACCTGATCAACAAACACCCTAAACAATGAGTTCACGGCCATAACTGAAGTAATATTCACCTCATCACACTGATACACAAAATAACACTCAACGTACAAACCAAGATTCATCCCAACACAATGCACACCACACTGCACCGCACGCCCTTCGCACAATTACTTCCCACTCAGTGAGTGGCAAGATTTTCTTTATGTATTTCTTCTTTGTGCCCTTTGCACAATTACCCCCCACTCAGTGAGTGGCAAGATTTTCCTTATGTATCTCTTTACCTGGGGCCATCTTCCTCGTCAAGCTTAGCTTATGATGATGGTCCCCTGCATTTCATTTTTATCATCTCCTATTGCTTCCTTTCATATATGATATTCGTTCTTGAATAAAAAAAAAAAAAAAAAATGTATGTAAGATCCAAACGATACGAATATTAGCTGTGTAAATGACTATGTAAGTATTTTGTTGATTTGTGGATTTGTATTGATTTTGAAATGCAGAAATAAAAACTGAACTGAACTGAACTGAACTGAACATTGCTCAGTCCAGACTCGGGTTCGAACCTGCATGGGTCGCTTGGCTCGGAGGCAGACGAGCAGCTACCGACTGAGCCAACTCATCACCCTAATGAATGGTCCAATATTATGAGGAAGAAATTGGGGTAAAAATCATCAGGAATTCAACATTGTTGTGAACCTTTCATTAACGCATTCAAATGCAAAGAGATTTCCTGGAGAAAATACCAAACGCATTTTTACCTTTCCTGGCTCAAACGTCATTGGAGTTTATAGCCGAAGTTATTAGGAGAAAACATTCATAAACTCATCGCAATCCCACTGGGTGCCAACAGCGCAAAACATCCGCAAAGAAGTAAATTATTAATGGCCAAAATAATTCATGAAATGATCACGATCCCGCTGGCCGTCATTGATTTCAATTATTGATTATTAATAATTAAGCGCCCTTGTTTAGAAGAAGAAGACACGCATGTAATACAATTTGATTTTTTTTTTGTTCATTAGGCCTAGCATCTCATATTGTATTTGACAATCGGTAATGTTCTTTCTTGAAAATGGTTCAATACACGAGGAAGAGATATAGGTATAGAAAGAATCACGAATTCGACCCTGCCGTACACTTTTCAAGAAAGCAGGAACAACACTTTGGAAGAGATTTTCGGGAAAAAAAAAAACTTTTTGAACTCCTTCTTCTTCTTTTATTTTGTCTTCTAATTCGTTTCAACTCACAGATGATTTATTTTTTTTTTCACAATGAAAATGATTCGCATACATGTGTAATAACAACGGAAATACTACATGTTTATGTTATTCTGTGTTTTAATACTGCGTACGGTTACGAGGGACCGGTTAAAAGAGGTGATATCTGCGCCGCCGCGACGCGACGGTTAAGTAACATATAACAATTCATTTTTTTTTTTAAACCCAATGAGATTGAGTTTGATGTCTACAAATTCCAAGTACTGGCTGAAATATAATCATACCGGTACTTTCTTGTAATAAATGTATTAAGTATATGTGTGTATGTGTTTGTGTGCGTGTGTGCGTGTGTGGGTGTGTGTGTGTGTGTGCGTATGTAAATGTGTGTAAACAGTTGGTTAGTACTAAATATGGACACTAACTGAAATGACATTAATGTAAGGGTGTATGGAGCTATACGGTAACTGCGACGGGCAAGCGATTACGTTGTACTATCGATAACGGCAGTCTCGATCTAGAGTGTCTGGTCGTAAAAAAAAAGTGACGTGTTAGTAGGCCTTCCATGCACGTAATCCGGCCTGAGAAGTTCGGATTTACATTTCAAAATGGAGTTCGGTTTTGTCTTAATGAATGGCGACGAGATTCTAAATCCACTGAACATGTCCTGAAACAAGCGTTAGACATAGTTATTCAGTTCTTACTGTAGAGTGATGGCAGTTGACATGGAACAAGAGGAGGACTACACTGGGCAGGACCTAGCTCTTGTGAAAGCCTGCAACGGTTCTACGCAGAGGTGCGGGGAACGAATGGTGAGTAAATTTTACGTGAAAAGGTATCACGATCATGATCACGACACGCTACGGCCTACAAAGACACTTTCTCAAAACAAAGTTAATGGGCATTGCAAATAGCGAAGGCTTTAAGCATGCAAATGACATTTTTGCTGCAGTCTTTACACAAGCTACACGGAGTATTTTGCCCCTTGCTAGAGGGTCGGGTATGATAACACACAACACTGTTCAATACAGACTCGGGTTCGAACCCGTGTAGCTTGGGTCGAAGGTAGACGAGCTATCGCCTAAGCCAACTGATCACCCTAATGAATGGTCCAATACTATGAAGAAGAGATAGGTTTAAAAAAAAAAATCAGTGATTTAACCCTGTTGTGTGCCTTTCATGAACGCATGTAGAATATGCATTAGAGATTTCCTCGAAAAAAATAACCAACTCATTTTCAACCTGTCCTGGCTCAAACGTCATGGGATTTTCCACCCGTAGTTATTCGTATAAATTATTCATAAAATCATCGCAATTGGACTGAGTACCAATGGCGCAAAATACCAGAAAAATAGTAAAATATTAATACCCGAAAAATTCATAAAATCATCACGATTCCGCTGGCCGCCAACAACGTAAATTGATTTCAATTATGCATGTTACTAGCGCCCATGTTCAGAAAAAAAAGAAGAAACGCATGTAATATCTGATTTTCTTCATTAACATTTCATATTGCATTTCACAATCGGAAATGTTCCTTCTTCAAAATGGTTCAATACAAGAGGAAGAGATATAGGTATAGAAAAGAATCACGAATTCGACCCTGCCGTGCACTTTTCAAGAATGCATGAACAACACAAGGGATGAGATTTTCGAAAGAAAAATAAAAAACGCGTTTTAAACCCCGTCTTCTTCTTTTTTTATATACCTCTTCTTATTCGTATCAACTCACAAATAATTTGTTTTTATTTTTTTTTGTGTGTAATAACAACCGAAAGACTCCATGCTTATTTTATTCTGTGTTTTTATTGCGTATGGCTATAACGATGAACCGATTACAACAAGGTGATATCGGCGGTTCCACGCACCTCGTTATAAATAGGTTTCACTGTAATATATAGCTATTCATTCGTTTTGGAACCCAATGACATTGAGTTTGATGTCTCTAAATTGAATTACAAGTACATCCTGAAATATATCATAGTGGTGCTTTCTTGTAATAAATGTATTAGTATATGTGTGCCTGTGTTTGTGTGTGAGTATGTGTATACAGGCCCTATATATATAAATAAATGTAAATATATATATATATATATATATATATATATATATATATATATATATGTGTGTGTGTGTGTGTGTGTTTGTGTGTATGTGTGTGTGTATGTCCGTGTGTGAATGTGTGTAAACAGTTGGTTAGAATATATCCATGGACACTACTGGCTTACTTTTTACCAGTTCCAACCTCTTCTACCAAATTAGAATATGTGATTCAAGTTGGTTCCAGTTGCACGAACCCTGTTTTGTATAGGTTTTTATATTCCGAATGCTAAGAATCTTGCTATAGGATTGGTCAAGAGCTGATCACGTGATAAAGCGTAGTTTTGCCCATCACATCACCTGAGAAGAAAATATCGTTACACTCTATGATGATAGTCCTTTTATTTTGCCGATCTCTTCAGTCCATACAGTCCTAACGTGAGATGAGTAACAACTTACAATAATCTTGATATTTTATAGATGAAGTACTATAGAAACAAGACTTTTATATTAGGCATAGCCTTTCTATCTGTCTCCGAACACTTTTAAATGTATTGTAAATTCGTAATGTTATACTGATTCTTAGTGTGATCATTCTTTTGATTGTTATAGTATGGTGTCGTCAATTCTACGTATTTTTTCTGTTTTTGCTTTAAGTGTTGAATTAAGCGAAATCGAATCGAAATCGAAACCTTGAAAATATGCCTATGGTATTCCTTAATATTAACATTTTCTTACTCTCTAACAACATCATTAAGTGAATATGTTCACACTTGAAGCAGTAAATGAATAAAAAGAGTGAGTTTAGAGTGAAATGGGAGTGGATTTCGGGTTGAAATGTTTATTTTCACTCATTTTGGAATGACATCGCTGATCCAAAATTAGAGAAATTTGTTAGAGAGATTTTCTATACTTTCTACAAGAACAAGAGACAAAAAGGAGTAGCATAACGGGAAGAAAAAGGACAAGAAATAAATGAAAAGGAACAACAAGAGAGCAGATCTCCAACAACAAGACACAAAACAATTGGCTTCAATTTATGCAAAAACACACGCACATACACGCACACACACACACACACACACACACAATTCTTCCTTGTCGATGAACACACGACAAAGCCATACTACGATAGGGGAGAAAACGAAAAGGAAATGACAAGAACATATGTATATGAGATTAAAACCTAAAATGGCATTAAAACGCTTTATCCTGGCGAGGAAATTAAGCGTATGTTTTTAGACAAGACACCAAACAGGTGTCTTGTCTCTAAAACAATATATATAAAACAATATTTATGTATATGTACATATATATATATATATATATATATATGTATATATATATAATATATATCTGATATAATTATATATAATATGTATGTAATTATATCTATATGATATATATATATATATATGATTACCCTTATCAATCTAATTATTTCCTTACAAAATAATTTGTAAATTCTTGCATTGAACGCCCATCTTGCCAGCTGCTGAGTGTGCGATTTTATTGGACACTCCGCACAAGTGTAATCGACTCGTTACTAGGCCTATAGACATCATTATTCATAAATGTCTTTATGCATTTGGTAGAGTAGGTCCTTCAGCTATGTGAGGACTCTTCCCTTAGCCCTCCCCCCCCCCCCCCAAGAAAAAAAACAAACAAACAAACAATGCCTGACAGCTTCTATCTTTTCCAGGACTGAGCGTCACACCAAGTAATAGATAAATACATACAGCAGATGAATGATAACGAACCCTCCAATAATCTCCAAGTGAAACAGTTCGACTATTGCCCTAGAAACGGTGGGGAGCATGCGCAACATATCCCGTCCTCTGCGAGCCTCGCTCCAGTTGCGCCTGGTCTCTCAGGGAGCCGTTTCCATTGCTTCTTCCTGTGAATCAGATGATATCGACGGATCGCGAAAATCATTTTTCCTCATTCTCACCAGGAAGGATAGGTCGACCATCCATTAGATGAACAACCATGGGTTCTATCCTTAAGGTGAGTTTGAATAGCCGAAGGTAATAGAAATATTGTTTCATATTTGATTATCATAATTTTTTTTCCATTTGATGATGACTTTACTTAAAAATAAAGTCTTAAAAGATTGCATTCATTTGTTTTGCATTCGAATTCTGAAATATTTTTGACCATTAGTTCTCATTATTATGACATAAACATACAGTTATTACGATTGTAATGAAATCCCCAAACGTATCGACGTTTCAAATGAATAAGAGGGTTTTCCGGATATATCATTTTTATGATTTATAAGTGAATTATATCAAGTAAACTACAATAAAGCAACATTGCTTCGGCAAACGTATAAGTTACATTATGCTATTAGCACACTATTTCGTCTGCAGAAGAAAGCTGTAAGAATAATATGTCAAGCCAAATATCTTAACTCTACTAAAACTCTTTTTACGAAAGGCAATGTTTTGAATATTTTAAACTGAAAGTGTTGTTATTGGTGTATGTGTTTACTTATGTTTTGTAAAATTGCATTCCTCTAAGTTTTTTTTTTGTCTTTGTTTTTAGCGGACAGTTCAATGTATTCATATAGTTAGCAAAATGTGAATTATTATTTCATTTTGTAATCAAACCCATGTTGGTATGTCCTCTGTATATGTAGAAGACCAAAAATTGGAGTAGCCTCTTTTATATAGATATAAGAAATAGGCCATTATTAAATGTTTTCTTTTTCTTTTTCTTAAGTGAATTTTTCAATTATTGCGATTTGTTTATTCGATTTGGTTTGTTTTATCTCTGCATTACCTTTTTTTTTTCAAGTACAATGAAAATTGAGTACAAATTGATAAAAATTATGCAAGAAAAAAGTAAAGCATGCTAATCAATACAGGAACTGTCAATTTCAGAACAGCAAATAAATTAAAGTATCATTATAATGTACATTGAGGGACGTGTAAAAGGGAAAACACAAAACAGGGGAAGCGTCATCAAAAGCAAAGCTGGATGACAGGAAAAGGTCTTTTTCATATACACCATTACAACACCAATAAGCCCACACACATTATTAAATTTACTGTTATACAGTACACGTATTCGTCAAGAATAACGGCTGCGTGCTTGTTAAAGAACGATGCAAAATCATTGACTTTATACTATAGAAAAAGAAAAAAAAAGTGGGGTACGCTGCTTTGGGTAATGTCATGTCATGTAAGGCAATGTATCTGATTTCTGGACTAGAACAGTTTTCGGGTTCACAAGGTGATAGTCTTCCAAAAGGCGAGTTAGACATGTGTGGACATTCAATTTAATTGAAATATATAGTGGAATAATGAAGGAAGTTAATTTGTGATGTACTTGAACGTGAATGTGCTTGTTTAAAAAGTGTAAAGGTCTTGAAGCTTTGAAGTATTCAAGCGATGAAATGTAGATATTTATGAGATAAAAATACAAATTCAATAATCATGCTATAAGTGCATGCTCTTGAAGTGATGGGTTCAGTTTATTGCTACAACAGTTTTCCTACACCATGTACACAGTACTTGAATATAATATGTGTGACAGAATTATAGAATTGCATGAAATAATCAGGAATTGCCTGAAAACAAGATTTTTGAGCATATAAAGTACATCGATGTTCTTTGATAGGTTTCTTTCTAAGCAAGTTATATGTTCGTTTTTCATTTTTGAGAATCGATCGTCATACAAAAGGAAAACTTGTCAATCCACATGCAATGTATTGACATTAAGATCATATATGTCATCTTTACTAAAATGAACAAAGTATTGTTTTTTTTTTATTCAAAGATTGGTTGTTTGATTTCAACAAATATGCGACATTAATAATTAGTTACGATTCAAATGATTGGACGAAACGGTTGGATGAAATAATGTATGTGAGGAAATGTAAGAAAATCAGAGATGGGAAGAATTTCCCTACTGCATGGAAAGAACACAGTGCCCCACAGTATGTTCACAGAATGGTCACATCGTCGACTATGTGAAAACGCTCGAATTTTTCTTTTTTGTGTGGAGATGGTTCCACACTGTGGTTTAGTCCTCACAGAGTATTCACATGATAATGTTCTGTGTCACACTGTAAATTGGTGATTAACAATCATTGTGTTCAAACTGTTGAAATACTCGAATTTACAGTGTGAAGAGATTTTACATTGTGTGCACAGTTGGTTCACATTGTGTTGACATTGTGAACATTATCACAGCCGCTCCAGCAGGGTTATGGTATCATTTATATATCTATTGAACAATAATAAAGGCCCAAACGAAGGAAACTTAAGGCATTCCACACCTAAAATCAAGTATCTTAGCCTAATAGCCTGTGACTAATTGAAACGTGAAATGATTGGAAATTTAAATCCTAAGTGTTGTAATTGAACAGGTCATATGAGGAAAGTGCCATAATATTCACCTTAACCCTATAAAGCCCAAGGGGGGGGGGGGGGGGGCACATTGTGCCCCCCTACCAGATTTTCGTTTGCCACTCCTTCGCCCTTAATCCGATTTCAACCAAATTTGGTGACTTTTCCTAAAATCTTATTGCAAACATTTTGATATATAATTTAGCTATATTTGATATTGCTGGTTGCCATGGCAACCATAAACTGACAACCATGTCAGTCAGATTTTGCATCTTTTTTCTGTTCCCATTTCATTTAACAGCATTACAGTGTATGAAATGGGTGTTTCCTGGCTGAAATTTGTTGAAGGAGCAAGATTCGAAGTAATTATGGTCCTGGAAAGTTTTTCTTATTATTCCCTTTGTTTTTATGTGACAAAGGCATAAAACAATAGATATAATAGAGATAATTGAAAACAATAATATTTTCTATAGATTGCCCTTATATTTTGAGTTAGTTTGATTCCTTCACCCAAGTTATGCCTCTAATATGATTAGTTTATCATATTATCAATTTGCAATCTCAAAATTCCAGTATTATGCAAATATGAAATGTCATAACTGCATGTTCCCATCCCAAACATTTCATCTCAGGTCTCATAATGTATCGCTATGGTGATATGAATAGCGCCCCCATGTGGTGACCTTGAGAAATTTCAACCATAACAAAATAATAAAATTCCACTTGCTTATCATTTGTGGCAAATATGAAAATGATTGGTCTTTAGTAAGACATATAATAATGGGGAGAAAGAAATTATACAGAAAAATCATGTTTTTAGCATATTTCCTATGTATTTCTTTATATTTTTGTAAATAGCGCCCTCCATGGGTGACCTTGTGAAAATTCAAATGTACGGTCATGTAGAGTATGAGTTACTCTACTCACGTGCCAAATATGACGATGATACATCAAATAATAAAAAAGTTATATAGAAGGGGGGCACAATGTGCCCCCCCCCCCCCCTTGGGAATGCGAGGGGTCAAAATAGCTTGGGCTCAATAAGGTTAAAGGCAATATACCTTAAGTTTACTCCCAATTAAGATATGGATAATGTTAATTTTTATCATTCAGTGCATAATGTAGGAAGCCAGCTTGGCTGAATGTTCTTTTCTGATAATCACTCGATTATGAAAAGTACATCGACATACTTTTCGAAGGGGTGGGGAAGGGTACGCGCCCTTTTTATTTTGTTCTTGATGAAACCTAGGTTCCTGGATTATCCGTCATAGATGTCCGTCTACTAGTGAATCAATTACTCAAAGTTACCTTGACTTTCCTGGAACAGTTTATAGCAACGCTTTACGAAGTCGATGCATACATTACCTATGCATTTAACATAAAATGTTAAATCTTAATCTAACGCGGCATCCTTTGTGCGTAAATGGTTTTGAATAGCCATAAACGGAATCACGCAAATGGCAATGTCCGTGCTTCTATGTCATGGAGCTTGGCAATCAAACCTTGCTGAATTAATCTCTGTGTCCTCTTCAATTTCAGATGATCATGGTCGTTGCTATTACCCTAATGAGCTTTGCAGGTAAGATAAACATCGTTCCATATATTCCAGATTGTGTGTACGTTATATATATATATATATATATATATATATATATATATATATATATATATAAACAAGGAAGGAAAAACTGACCAGAAACAATTGTAATAATAAATAGCGAAAACTTTGAGCAAAGAAAATGGGTTTTCATCGGGATTCGAACCCGAGACCTCCGGATTACTAGACCGGTGCTCTACCGACTGAGCTATTGAAAGCCCTAGATCGGTGTTCGTCCCAAACCCTTAACTCTCTTTGCTCGTGCGGTCAGAAGCTATAGTGTGTGTATGTGTGCCACACACACACACATTAACCTGACATAAACCCAAATGATGTAAATCAACTTTGGAATAAATGTGAGGGATCGCCGAAGCGATGCAGCTTTTTGTAATATATTTTGAAACAAGGAAGGAAAAAACTGACCAGAAACAATTGTAATAATAAATAGCGAAAACTTTGAGCAAAGAAAATGGGTTTTCATCGGGATTCGAACCCGAGACCTCCGGATTACTAGACCGGTGCTCTACCGACTGAGCTATTGAAAGCCCTAGATCGGTGTTCGTCCCAAACCCTTAACTCTCTTTGCTCGTGCGGTCAGAAGCTATAGTGTGTGTATGTGTGCCACACACACACACATTAACCTGACATAAACCCAAATGATGTAAATCAACTTTGGAATAAATGTGAGGGATCGCCGAAGCGATGCAGCTTTTTGTAATATATTTTGAAACAAGGAAGGAAAAACTGACCAGAAACAATTGTAATAATAAATAGCGAAAACTTTGAGCAAAGAAAATGGGTTTTCATCGGGATTCGAACCCGAGACCTCCGGATTACTAGACCGGTGCTCTACCGACTGAGCTATTGAAAGCCCTAGATCGGTGTTCGTCCCAAACCCTTAACTCTCTTTGCTCGTGCGGTCAGAAGCTATAGTGTGTGTATGTGTGCCACACACACACACATTAACCTGACATAAACCCAAATGATGTAAATCAACTTTGGAATAAATGTGAGGGATCGCCGAAGCGATGCAGCTTTTTGTAATATATTTTGAAACAAGGAAGGAAAAACTGACCAGAAACAATTGTAATAATAAATAGCGAAAACTTTGAGCAAAGAAAATGGGTTTTCATCGGGATTCGAACCCGAGACCTCCGGATTACTAGACCGGTGCTCTACCGACTGAGCTATTGATAGCCCTAGATCGGTGTTCGTCCCAAACCCTTAACTCTCTTTGCTCGTGCGGTCAGAAGCTATAGTGTGTGTATTTTTAAAATAAAAATACTTAACATTGATTATACAGATTCAAATTTTTACAGTTGTTGTTGCTATCCCTATCTCTCATTTTAGAACTATTTTAAAGCACTAATGCTCGGCTTTTGTTTCATCTGCAAATGGTAAACTATACCTTTAACATTGTACTTACATACAGATTGTGCCTCGGCACCCTGTAAGAAAGCTGGGATATGTGAAGAACTCCCATCAGGCTTTGCGTGCATCTGCATTTCCACATTCACAGGAAGGCTGTGTGAAACAAACAGTTGGGTGACCACTTTTTTAATTCATTTAATTCCTGTTATTTCTATCAACCGATGGATGGAAATATTTCCTGTTCTTGTCCCATGTTCAAGTTGGTTTAACATTATAGTCATGAGAAACAGACTTAAAATTTGCTGCGTTTTCACCGAAAGGTGGTATTGATTGTAACGGCATAACTACTCAAAGTATCTACAGAATGACGTTACCAAAGTACTACTCTCTATTTCTCTCTCTATCTCTGTCGTTTGGTCTGTGCACAGAGTTGAAATATGAGCAACCCTTTCCACCTAAACACTATTATTGCCGGTTATTACAACAACTGAATAAGCTTACATGATAAACACATTTTTCTTTTAATTTCTTAAGTCCGTTCACTTTGCATATAATTTCTTGACATTTTCAATTTCATACCTCCCCAAAATAAGTTTTTACTAAAGGTCTCTGTGCAAGCCAATAGAGCAGTGGTTGATCCATTCATTCATTAGTCATCTGTGGCTTTAAACGCGTAATACAAGATTAGCTTATTGTGATAACACGTGTCACTTTCATACCTGTCTTGTTAACTGAACAACAAACGGAATATCAACATGCTAGACTGAGCGTCAATAAGAAGGCCTACGTAGTATTATATTTTATACCGTCATAATAACATCCGTAATCCCATAGAAGAGTTCTTGGCAGCCGACAGGATTTCGGGAACTGTTTTTCATACGTTACATTTACCGAAATTACGAATTCCATCAATCTAAAGGGGACCTCCGGATGATTTTCAGATTTTTACATTAGAACATTTTACTATAAATTACTTAAACTGAGTATAGAGTTTCAGATTTTATAGTGATTGGGATAAGGAATGACAATGTTTTCAAAATTTATAACAAATTGCAATGAACAAGGATGATGACATGGCAGTCTCACCATAAGAATGCATGAGTTGGGGCTCAACGTAGCAGAATAAAGGAAGAAGACAAGCATAGATTTTTCACAGGTTAACTTGTTGAGCAAGCTGTATTGGAATGGAATTACACTGCTACATTTCTGAAATGTGTGAGGCTCTGATGTCATCAACACTGTGATTTGTTTAAGATTTTCAGTTTACTTGTTTCTCTGCTCTAGGCCCACAATAAATTGCACGAATCTATACATGGAAATATCAATGTATGTACTACATAATGTGAAATTATGAAAATCACCTGGAATGCCCCCTTTAACAATGCATAATTTGTACCCATCTACTAGCTATTCATTCTTATTAACGTATATATCACTTAATCTCTTTATTGGTTCCTAATCGTTCCTTCATTTATGCATTTTTTGACATTCTCTCCTTCACATAAAGATGGTACCGACTGTTTCACCGACAATCTGAGGGCGTTGGACTACAGGGGAACTGTTAACGAGACTAGAAACGGCAGGACTTGCCAGAAATGGACATCGCAAACGCCGCACAATCAAACACAATTAAAATATCATCCTATGATGGGACTGAACGACCACAACTTCTGCCGAAATCCTGACGGGGATGACTGGGCGTGGTGTTACACCACCGACCCGTTGGTGCGTTACGAGTTCTGCGACATTGGCAGAGCCCAGCCTGTTTGCGGCTCGATAGACCGTACGTGTTGAGGGTGTTGATGAAAAAAAAAAAAAAAAAAAAAAAAAAAAAAAAAAAAACTTGTCTTTACTGAAAGCGTTTACTTGAAATGAAGTCCTTGAAGTTCACACCGTCATTCATCAGATAAGCGAAATGCATCGGAAGAAGAAGTAGAAGAAGTCAAAAAGAAACAGAAAAAAAAAGAGAAACTTGCTACTTCTGCTCTTCTTATTATTGCGGTCCCGGACTGTGTTTTCTCTTCCTTTTATTTCTATTATGATTACAAAAAATAAAAAGCAATTTGTTATTATTATCATTGTTATCATTATTATTATTAATTCTTAATATCTTCCTTGTCTTTTGTTTTTTGCTATGCAAATTGCATAACATGTGAAGATGGTCTCCATACAATCAATATGTCATGAGATATATACGTATAGTTTTATACCTTTAATATGGTACTTGAATTTGACCATTTTGAATTTTCAATATTTTATATTTTCGCTGTCATATCTAAAAAGAAAATGTTACTAAAGATCTGTTTGAAGGTCAGTAAGGCAGGTCCTTATCAATTCATTTAATACTCATTCCCTGTGCCTATAGCATACAAAATATATACACAAAAAAATAACCACTTGAATTTTTAATACTTACAGTGGTTAATTCAGGTTAAAAATTCTTACTGCTATACTGCAAAACAGTTCTTTTTTTACCCTACTTGTTCTTTTAGGATTCTAGAATATTTTACTTTATGCAAAAAGTTTCTAGCATTATATGGTATACCTAATAATGACATCAGTAACCCTATGTACAGTGGATTTACTGTTACGCCGTGAGGACTTCCAGCGCTGTTATTCAAAATTGCATTCACCGAAGTTAACAATATTTTCGATCAATTCAGTGCGTTTATTGATACATACACATTCGTTCCTTCATTTACGCGGCTTACTCACTTTCCGCTTTTCTCATAAAGATGGAATTGAATGTTTCAACAACTATCTGAGGGCGGTGGACTACAGGGGAACCATTAACGAGACTATAAATGGCAGGACTTGTCAGAAGTGGACATCGCAGACGCCGCACAAGCAAACGCAATTACAACGTCATCCTAACATGGGACTGGGCGACCACAACTTTTGCCGAAATCCTGACGGGGAGGACTGGGTGTGGTGTTACACCACTGACCCGTTGGTCCATTTCGAGTTCTGCGACATTGGCCGTGCCCAGCCGACTTGTGGCTGAAGACCATGCGCTTTGACGGCGTTGTAGAAAAGGGAACATGGCTTCACTCAATGCACCCACATGTTAAGTCTTTGAGGATAAGATCTTCATTGTTCATTAGATTAGATAAAAAAAAAAAAAAAACAGGAAGGACAAGAAGAAGAAGAAAAGGGAGTTCTTACATGTCTTACAACTTCTTTTCGTTTCATAGCTGTCCCAGCGACCGTGAGTTTTCTCCCCCTTTTGTACCTCTGATGATTACATTAAAAGATGAATTTATTTTGTTTGTTTGTCTTTCTTTTATTTTGCTGCCTCAGATGTTGCCTTACTCACGAAGATATTCTAAACAGTTACCAATGTTGGGTAATCGACTCTAAATGTGTACCTTGTACTCTGTTTGCCTACTTTGAATTCGTATTGCTACTGCATTTTGAGAAAAGAAAAGAAATAGTACATTATTATATGAAGAGTTTGTTCGCAAGAACCGATAAGTCCATTTTTGAAGATTTTGAAGTACGGTCTCTGTCATAAAGTACAAAATAATACCTTTTAAATGATCTATTGGTCACTACGTATAAAGGTACATTTTTGAAATAATGGTCAAAAGAAGGACAAATTTTCTTAATATTCTCTTTATTTTTCTTGACCTTTAATCGCAAATTCCTCCTTTTGGCAAATATGGACTTATCGGTTCTTGCAAACAAACTCTTCATATTCAGTATACTATCGAAACCTCTGACTGAATCACTTCAAAGCGTGTTTTATTAGATGAAAGAAACATACTTAAATCTGAGTGGTATGAGTTAAAAAAAACGGATGTAGGAAGAGCGATCTAAAGTTGTTTAGTTAAAATGTTACATTTCATTATGTTTTCATCAAAAATAGATATGACATGACATATATGACCACCACGACAAAAGGATCCGAAAGCTGAGTCCAGAAACTCAAGTTAGAAGTCATGTCATTCCCTCACAACTTGCCATATAGTTTATGCAAAAACTTGTGAAATTTCAAGCTTATCATTCAAACGCAATTTTCGTATATCCAACTGATCAGTATTTTGAAATTATCTAACCAGGAATAACATCATGTTTCAGGTTTCAATGATAGAAACATTCAATTTTCATCATTTTCTTGTATTGTACAAAATCAAAAGAAAATTGTGAGGTTATGACATGGTATGACATGGCTAGCTCATTCATTTGCATATTCATATACACTGTACAAGAAATATTTTGCAGAAATTAGCAAAACTTAAAAAATGTCATAACTTCCTATTTTTCATCTACTTCCAGTCAAATGTTTACCGTTGAACTCGTAAGATTATAATACTTTTTTTTTAATATATGACTAACTTACATTTACAGTAATAATAATTATTGTAGAGTTTGTAAATATGTTGAATAATGTAAAATCATGTTTTGGTATAACTAACATGTAAGGCGCTAAGAAACTTTGTATTAAGTGCGGTAAAATCGTTAGTCGTTATACTCAGACTGGATTTCCTTTTAAAGAGGTGAAAACTGTCGTATCTCACCTTGATCAGTATTGCGCTGTAAAACTCTGAAGGTGGTTTTCGTGAAATGCTGATTTCCAGACCACTCGACATGCTCTCATTTAAATCATCGATATCTCCGCAACTGAGTACTTTTACGAGTCGTGTTATATTATATCTTTTTATACCATATGAAAATAAAGTGGAACAGCAAGGGAATAATAGCATGTCATTTTCAGAGACTCGACCTCCCCTGACTTTCGCATCCTTTCGTTGTGGCCGATCACGTTATAGTATACAAATACACTTTGCCTTGAGAGTTTCTTGTTAAAACTATGGGTAGAGGTGACTCCAAGAGAGATATTCATTGAGGGGCGCAGCCCCGAAGTGAATAGTTCTTTTGGAGGCACCGAGAACTATAGTTTGAACAAGAAACTCGAAATTCGGCAAAATATATTTATTTTATATTTTGGATAAAAATTCAAACAAAAGAAAGGGAAATGGGGAAATGCGAAGCGAGAGATGGTGGATGCGATCTTGTGAAGGGATCCTACGTTGACCATAAGAAGCATGCAACAGCGCCCGATGTCAGAACTGCGTTGTGATCAAAGAGGTTCTATACGCGCGCGCTCGCATACAGAAGCGGGGCCAATTGAACGACCCGCCGCCATTTTCAAAGAGGTCGACTACCAGAAGACTGAACCCGGAAGTGCCTATAGTAATACACGTAAAGTACAGTTTCGAAGATGGGGTTGGAAAAATCATTCTAATTTTAAGGAAAATCAATATTTGTCCATATGCCTCCGGATTTTATAAGAGAGATATATTCTCAACACAGTATACGTGTTTTGATGAAAAAAAGGACTTGCTCTAATGTGTCAAATATGTGTCTTAAACATGAAGCCAAAATTGCCAAACAGGCATTCATGCATTCATACTATCATAAAGATTGCAGAAAGGTACAGTGTATGCTCTTTGGTATGGGAGTACTGATTTCATAACATCAGACTCACATACAACACACACTCCCACACACATACAACACACATTCCCACACACACCCACACACCCATAGCAAACACACACTCACACACCCACACACATACGCACACACATGTACACACCAAACCACATTTTTTTTTCAAATTCCTACACACACACACACACAAAACACACTGTGTTGTGTGTGTGTGTGTGTGTGTATGTGTGTTGGAATTTGAAAAAAAAAGTGGTTTGGTGTGTACGTGTGTGTGCGTATGTGTGTGTTTGTTGTGGGTGTGTGTGTGTGTGGGAGTGTGTGCTGTATGCGTGTGGGAGTGTGTGTTGTATGTGTGTCTGATGTTTCTAAGTGACGTATATTATGTGAAATCAGTACTCCCATACCAAAGAGTATACACTGTACCTTTCTGCAGTCTTTATAATCATGTAGTATGAATGCATGAATGCCTGTTTGGCAATTTTGGTTTCATGTTAAGGCACATATTTGACACATTAGAGCAAGTCCTTTTTTCATCAAAACACGTATACTGTGTTGAGAATGTATCTCACTTATAAAATCCGGAGGCATATGGACAAATATTGCTTTTCCTTAAAATTAGAATGATTTTTCCAACCCAACCCCATCTTCGAAGCTGTACTTTACGTGTATTACTATAGGCACTTCCGGGTTCGGGCTTCTGGTAGTCCACCTCTTTCGTGCGCGCGGGCCACTGTTCAGTTGGCCCCGTTTTCATTTGTACGCACTGAATGGACAGGTGAGCGCTTACTCTATTACATATAAGCCGGGTTCACACGTACATCAATTAGCGGGATACAAATCTCGAGATTTGCATCGCGATCGTCATCCCGAGTTTTTTGCACGTGTGGACAGAAAAAACCCGAAAATTAGCGGGATAAGCATCGCGATGCTAATCCCAAGAAATCTTGCGCTGGTTCGCCAATTAGCGGGATAATTGGCCCCGCGCTGGTACGTGTGAACGGTCGGGATTAGAATCTCGAGTTTTTACATCCCATCATGCAATGCGCACATCACAACAGCGAGGCCTCTGCGAGGAGGTCCTTCACCTCTTTGGAGAACAATAACAACAGCGCGCGAACCACACCACTGACGCGTAAAAGACAATGGACAAAGGTAAGTGCGCGCAGGCAGTGATAGAGAAGGGCACTGTGTGACCCAGTTTGCAGGCTTTGCTGTTATCTCTATCGGCAATTAGCGGGATAATTCGGTACGTGTGGACGCTCGCCAAATTAGCGGGATACCGATCGCGATCGCTATCCCGCTAATTTGGTACGTGTGGACGCTCGCAAAAAAATTCGGGATGAGCATCGCGATCGTCATCCCGCTAATTTGTACGTGTGAACCCGGCTATAGAACCTGTTTGGTTGTGATGTTTGTTAAAAATGTTACATTTTACAAGCGCGACGAGCGGTGCAAAGCAGTGCGCAATGTCGGAATTGTTTTTATGACGTCACAGTCGTTTGTTAGAAATTGATACATTTCACAGAGTGACGGTAAGAGCAGTGCGCAATGTCAAATTGCTTTGTGATGTCACAATTGTTTGTTTAAAAAAAATGTTCATTACACAGAGTGACGGGTACAAAGCTGCGCACAATTTCAGAATTGCTTTGTGACATCATTTTGCAAATAGTATACTATTTGCAAAAATGTCGTCATAGAAGTCACGTCATTTTGCAAATAGTACATTATGGAGTGTCAACTTGTTGACATAGCTGAAAATACCTATAATCACGTGAAGCTCTTTCAACCAATCACAAGAATATGAATTTTTGATCCAAAATATAATACGTAAGACTCTTTGCTGTCATCATTTAAAGGGGAAGGCTAGTAACTGATCAGTGGGAATCAGTGGAAATGCTGGGAGATGATTGTTCCAATCCTTATGGGATTCATTCAAGAGTTCATTGTATATCGATTGTTGTGTGAAAATGATTTGCTTCAGAATGGTCTCATATTCAAGTAATGTGCAGTTTAATGCTTCCAGGTTAGCGTCCCTGGTCAGTGACGGAGCATTAATCTGCACATTACTTGAATATGAGACCGTTCTGAAGCAAATCATTTTCACACAACAATAGATATACAATGAACTCTTGAATGAATCCCATAAGGATTGGAACAATCATCTCCCAGCATTTCCACTGATTCCCACTGATCAGTTACTAGCCTTCCCCTTTAATAACTGTACTATTGATTTGTGCACTAAGAAATGCAAATGAAACCATGTCTTTGGTCGATAACTAAGCTATTGCAACTTCTTGTTCTTAGTAATTATCTCGTAACCTTACTACTTGTTGCTGCCAAATGCAATACTCTTCATGATTTTATGTCAACAACAACAACAACAACAACAGGACTTTAGAGAGGATTTGTGCACAATTTATTGGAAGGTATTTACCTTGATGACGTCATAGTTTCCATTGATTTGACTATACGGTTTCGGTTGCTATTGTAGTGCTTTGGGGTGATACGGGCCCCTGACAAGATGTTAAAAAAAAGAGTGTACATTCGACTCCCATTATAATGAACGGGGTTATAACGAAATCCTATTGCAACGAAATGAAAGCTCAGGCTGAAACATTACCCACACTATGTAGCTTTATTTTTATTCGTTCGGTTATAACGACATTTCGATATAACGAGAGAAAACTGCTGGTCCCGAGGACTCCGTTATAACGGGATTCTATACTGTATCGAAATGTCGTTATAACCGAACAAATAAACAATGAAAATATATGGGTAACGTTGAACCTGAATTTTCATTTCGTTGTAACCAAAATTTCGTTATATATAAACCATGTCCGTTATAACGGGAGTGCATTGCATTTTTTAATCCTTTACACAAAGGTTTCTTTATAGAACGTTTACTCTGAAGAATCTACCATCGCGTTTGGTAGTTACCAATTACAGCAGAACACACACAAAAAAATTATAAATGCTCTAGGTATTTAAAAGAAGTGAAACGTTAAGATCATTTTATCACAATTTTGTAAATGCAAATTACACAGAAATACATTATAATGAAATGTAGACCAACAAGATCAGTGAAGTGAAAACGCACTCCTCAAAAATAAGAACAGAATAATAATAAAAAAAAAACTCTATATGTACCTGTACATAATCAATAGAAGATTCGATTAGGTAATTACGAGACTAACCATATCTGTATTATTGAAACTATATATTATTTTGTCATTTATTGAGGTGAATTAAACTACATAATAATGTCGTCACTCAAGAGTTTCCATCTGCTGTGTACATACAAATGATTTTGTCAGTTATGTTCCATCTACTATACTCTCTCTGCATAAAGTCAGCTTTAATAACTTGTAAGACATCATCCAATATTCTTCATATGAAGAGAAGCGAATTTCACGTATAGACTCATAAATATACTATCTTCTGAATTATCAAAGTTATAATGATATTGACAGTGGAAATTATATGTACGTATGCCTGTATCTATTTTCAACTGTACATACATTTTGTGTAAGCGTTCATGATTTCATTTGTGGAATATATTTTTTGTTGTGTGCCAGTGAAATATACTCTCTAAAAAAAATCGAGTGGAAATGTTCACTCTAAAAAGAGTGAATACAAAAAAGAGTGAATTTCAAGTGAAATTGGAGTGAATTTTGAGTGAAAATGTTCATTTTCACTCATTTTGGAGTGACGTCAGGGATCACTCCAAAATCTTCGAGTGACCCCTGACGTCACTCCAAAATGAGTGAAAATGAGCATTTTCACTCAAAATTCACTCCAATTTCACTCGAAATTCACTTTTTTTTTGTATTCACTCTTTTTAGAGTGAAAATTTTCACTCGATTTTTTTTTTTAGAGAGTACATTTCTGTTCAAAAATAACAAACAAAAACGTATGATACGTATTGCATCACTCAGCATTACATGATGTGATAATCTTGCGCTTTACTTCAGTAGCCGTTTGTCCTTACGGCCGATTTTGATGGTAGGCCTACTTCTTTCAATGTTTATTCCATTTGTTAAAATCAGCTAAATCAGGTGGCATGGCAGTGGCATGTTTGATTTTAATCTCTTTATCGAAATAAACTTCAACGTAAATTGAAATTTTACCAAAAGATTCTTTGATTTGTTACGATTGGCATCAAACTGACACATGTCTGCACTGCAAAATGTATTTGTGTGTGTGTGTGTGTGAGAGAGTTGCTGTTCATCCATGATTTTTTTTTTCTCTCTCTCTTTTTTCTTTGGGGGGGGGGGCAAATCATATAAACAGTACACTTGAAGAATCATCAGCTGGGTGTGAAAAAAAGTGTCTGCCTCTTTGGGCACGTATACGCTTACAGTTTCGACTGCTAATTATAGGGTAGCTGCGGTAAAAAGAGCTGTACATATAGAAATGGAGGGTCGTATATGGTCATTGCTTTGGGCGCGCAGCCTCGGATAGGATAACATCCCTGTTGAGTCATAGTAGGCCCATGAAGAGTCCAATCATGAGCTATGTTTTAAAAGTTAATGTAATTCTATCTAGATTATAGATCATTTTCCTTCAGATAATTTGAATACATTTCGCAAATAAAATAATGTCGGTACTAGACACAACTTATCGAAGCATCGGTTAGAATGGCTAAATAGAGTATGGCATAGTACAGAGTATTGATATTATGTACTGACATCCGAAAGCGACTGGTCTAAATAATTTTCAAACATCAACTTTTTTATTTTGAAAAAATAATGCAAATGTCTATCGATAACAATAATCATTTCATAATAGCTGGCCACACATTAAAAAAAAAATCGTTCCTACAAACTTTAACTTGACAAAACATATACATTTAAATCACGTAAATTAACAGGCTGCTACGTCTCAAAAATTATCGTCAGCCATGATTATTATATAGATTTGAATAAATGTTCAAATTCATTTATAGCATGCCTACTCAATATGACTTTGTTTTATTGTTTGAACAGAAGAGCAGTTGCTCTTTTCAAAATGTTCTCTCCTTTCATGAAGGAACGTCACGGATACGAACAATCTGTCCTATATCATCTATACATTTATACCTTTATACATCACAAAACCAACAAAAATTGCACGACGTGATTTTTCATGATAATTCAAAACAGTTTAAAAAGAAAAAGTCTAGTCAGTCTTTAGTTTTACTTTTCTATTTCATTTAAAGAAATCAATTCTTCTTCCGTCCAGTTATTTTATGAAGTATGAGACCACAAAGAGAATGGGATTTTTCTTTGGATTTTTTTTTTTTCGTTGAGCACGTTGTTTCGGTCTGGGGTGAGCTTTATCAGACTAACAGATTTGGAGATTTAGAAACCCTTGAAACACTTTCACTTTAAGATCAATCATTTCATAAAAAGAGACCCTATTGGGTTAGAAGTCAGTATCGGTCATGAATAGAAGCTACATAATGATTTGCAAACTATTAGTTTAGTTTTATCATCCCCCTATAGTGGTTGCCATTGAGTTTTATATCCTGTTCTTTGCTCTTTCATTACTGAGAGCACAGCTGGATGAAATTATGTACTTGAATAGACCTTAAACTTCAAAGCCTCCTTCCTCAGTACACACTTTTCCGGAGTGTTTAATTTTCTTCGGTTATTTAGAAAGGTTTGGAAAGTAAACGCTTGAATTGAATTATATTTGTTACTTTAATTATTAGAATCTGCTATATTAGAATCAATCGTCACAAAAAAAAAAATCATGTCTGGTTACTGTGGTGGGGGGGGGGTTGATGCAGGACTGCATAATGCAAATATCAATATTCTTCATTAACTTGCATCTGAACATCGGCATCCGCAACACTTATAAATCGTCTTCCTAATATTTATACATGAAGATGTATGCGTTTGCGTGCATTCGGTGTATTTTGTGAAAAAAAAAATCGTACGTTTGAGTGAGGAAGAACTATATATTTTCTTTGAGCTTTTTGCATGCTTATCGATGGCAACCTATTCAACAGTGCCCTAATACTCAACAACCAAAACTGATGACACAATCTATCGAAACTTTATATAGTTACTCTGTCATTGCCTATAGCAAAGCTTACTGCTTAATTTGATATCGTGTTTACGTACTGTACAACGATGTACAGGGTTATTTGATCTATGGCTCTTTGTAGAAAGTGTTTTATATTCATAAACAGCCTTCGTGGACTACTGTCCCCACATGTCATCTAACTCTGCGTAGATTTCATCTACAGGATTGATATCTGTGAAGTTTTCTCCCGTGGGAAGTTGATGCCCTTCCATGGAAACGTTTCTGTTTGAGTGTCCACCTCCTGGCTTATTCACTTCTGCGTATACTTCCTCGCAACTACTTGCGGACACAGCACAGGTCTTCTCCGGGAACTTTCCTTCTGTCTTATCTACTGTTGCGTAGAGTTCTAAAGTTGCCTTCTCAGCGCTGTTTCTATTATCTGTGATGCCTTGGTGCCAGACAACACTTCCGTCTCCGTTTGTACGTCCATCTCTCTGTTTATCGACTGTAGCACACAGTTCCTCACACCTGCCTTTATATACCGCCATTTCTTCTTCGTGTTCTATACAGCTGTCTTCCCGTCTTGTCTGATATTCTGGGTAAGAATAGTAGACCTGACAATCTTGGCGATGATTCAACAGGTTATAATCATCCAAGTCGGCTGTGGCGTACAGTTCATCATTTTGCTTATCGACTGTAGCATACAGTTCCTCACACTTGACTGAATTTACCGCCATTTCCCCCTGGTCTTCATCACAGTTCTCGTCGGATCTTTGACCTTCTCTTGTCTGATAATTTGAGTCGGGATAGTACGTCTGACAGTTATGGACATCATGATTCAACGGGCTATAATCATCCAAGTCGGCTGTAGCATACAGTTCATCTCTCTGCTTATCAACTGTAGCATACAGTTCCTCACACCTGCCTGAATTTACTGCCATTTCGCCTTGGTCTTCGTCACGTTTGTCGTGGGACTTTTGGTCTCCTTTTGTCTGATATTCTTGATCGGGATAGTAGGCCTGACAGAGGCCCGGATTTAACAGGCTATAGTCAGCTGAGTCGAATACCGAAGGGGTCCGTGGTACCTGGCTGATGGTAGTTTCGTCAGGCTCCCTTTGTCCCATCTGATAGTGAAAGACTTCCTCGGGCGTTAAAGGGCGGTGAGCTATGCCAAAGGGCGAGTTCGACGAATCTTCCTCTAGAATATGGTCGGGAATAGGGTGGCACTGGTTATCAACTTGTAGCTTCCATTCGTCGGTTGGTTGGCTCACTGCGCCGGTGCTGTCGCTTTCGATTTCACCGGGTGTAGTGCTCCGTTCAAGACGTTTCACAGGACGTTCTTTGACTGGGAGTCTCAATAATTTTTCTCCGTCTGTTCTGTCCTTGGCCCACGAGGAGCTGGTGCTCTGTGCGCATTTTGCCTTTTGGGGTTTCGTCGCCCTACACCCGACAACTGGACCCCGTGCAAGATCATCCAGCGAGTTGTAGACAGTCGGATCAAACAGATGAGCCTGATTCATCGCAGTACATCCGTAAGTTGTTAAACCGCCGAAATCACCGGAGAATTCATGGTATCCATAATCCTCGTTTCTGTTCGAGAAACGTAAGTGCTCGTCCGTAGATTTTAACCGTTCCGCAGCCAAACTGTGATCCCCGAACATGTCTTTTGAAAAGGCGCCCTCCGACATTTGGTGTCTTTCCCCAACATTCCTGAGTATCTCCTCCGTATCTTGGTAGAGATGAAACGAGACCTCTCGTCCACTTGCAGGGTATTCGGGGACTGGTGGGACTGGAAGAACGGGGCGTCCCGCTAAGCTGGTAGAATTGTTGTCTGGCGGGACCAATGTGTCCATTGGGTAAGCATCACTGGTAGTTTGACTACCAGGAACTGGAGATTGCATGTAATCGTCCTCCGTTTGATTCCGATGTCGACTTTGTGTGTGTCTGCAATTAGACGAAATAGTTCTGCCTATCAGCTCAAATATAGTAATATTATACTCTCTCATGAAATCAAATAAGAAATTGTGACAAATGTATCCCGAATCACAATATAATCACATGCAAATATCCAGACGAAAAAGATTGCAACCTTGTTAATGGTTCTATAAAATACACGTACAGCATTTTTAGTATCAACAAGGATAAGCTTTCAGTGGCAAATACTATGCGGAATCTCAATGAAACAGATAGATCAAGGACGGGCACAATGTGTGATTAATATTGCTTTCAACGAACACAACACCGCAGTGATCTTTACACCATTATCATAGTGGTATGAAAAAAAAATCCATCCTCCCTATTGGAAGCGTAAATTACATGTTGGCATTTGAGCTGATAAATGTGAATATCTCTCTGTATTTCTCTTTCTCTATCTCTCTCGCCACTTTGTTTTCTGCACGCAATGTTTATTATATCTCCCTACAAGCATTACTTTCAATCTCCTGCTTCCTCCTTGAATCAATATTCATGTATTTTTTTCTTCATTCATTCAAGCTTAAAAGCTTTACAATGATTATGTTACAGCAAAGACTACACTTTTGTATTTCTCCTTTGTTATTTGAATACCTTTTGTTCAAAGATTTTTTTTTTTACAGCCATAAATGCAAAAGAACAAACGATAGAACTAAATCAACAACGACAGTCCTAAAAGCACTCTCCCTGTCAAAGAGAATACTGGTTGTCTCCTACTTATTGACCTTGCAAGATATGAGACCATAACGATGAAATAAACCACTTGAAATCGGTTTCACAACACTAACCTTTTCTTCTGAAACAAATAACAGACCGTAGTGATGAGACAAAGCAGTGTAATGAAGACCGCAGAAAAAGTTGCCGAAATAACCAGCAATGAAAAAGCAGAGGCTGTCGTATAATAGGAAAACATGAAAGCTATATTGATACACGAAAACATGCAAATACAATGCGTCCATTCAGGATAATTTCATAGTTGTAGATTGTGCATAAGAGTAAAGCTGTCACTGTAGTTTTTCATGAATATCAGCTAGTCAATGTCCCTAAAGATTAAAACAAGCGCGTATTCCCTTACACTCCAAAGTGAAATAATGGTATACTATCAGTTGAGATAAGTTTTCGGCTTTTAACCTTTTGCAAATTACTTTAAAACCACTATATGAAATGTTAAAGAACATGCAGTTCTAAGAGAAATTTAATGTTTATTTGATGAATATCGGGATTGGAATGGCTGAGATATCCAAAAACCACGGTGAAACAAAGCGACCTTCGTAAAAGGTGGGCTCCACCAGAACCCCGGCGGCAATAGTTCAATACCTTCCACATGATTTCATGTAAACACGGAAAAAGCCACATAAACATATTAAAACTTTGATAAAAGATAATAGTAAATGTGACAGTGCACCTCAAAACGAACATAAAGTCGCACACACTGATTGTACGTGAGGACTGAAAATAAGTGAAATGGCAGGAAAGTGTGTTTTTTTAGCCGTTTATCTCGAACAATTTTGGTAGAATAGTGTGATTAGACGTGTCTTTAGAATCCCTTTTTCATTTCTGAAAAAACCTTGACCATACTCTTCACTTTCAACTCTAATAACTTTCGAAAGGATAGTGCTACTGCTTTGGAAGCTGGCATTAATTATGGACAGAATGTTTTAATGAGGCATGCTTAATTTCAGTTTAATCTGATAATCCCTTCATTGTTGTTACTCAGGTTTTTTACTTCCTGTTTTTTGTCCCATTCATCGCACAGCCAGCGCAGTTTGGTAAAGATTAAGCGCTTGAATAGACACTGTACTACAGAGCCTCTTTTCTCAGTTCACACTTTTCCTGAGTTTGTGCTTTTTTTTCCAATATCTAGATGGTTAGGAGAGTTCATTTGATTTGAGTTATACATCATTTTAAAGCTTAAAGTCTGCTCTTTTAGATTATGGTCTTAACTAAAAATTTATGTCTGGCGACTTTTTGTTTGTTTTGAGGTGCAGGGTCACAAATAGATAATTAACGCTAGGATATTACCTTTTAATGTTTTCTTGCCTCTGGCAGCCTTGTTTGCTATGTCGTGATCAGGCCTATTTTTCCATTGCTGCCATGTTGTTGTGTTATGATTTATAGTTTTGTAGCATGTTAATCGATTTTGTTTTACGTTTGTTTATTTTAGTATGTCTGAGATGAGGAATAACAACATTTATAATAATAAACGATACAATACAACAGTTTACTGGATAACTGTAAAAATAGTAGAAGTTCATCAGATGATGATAGTGATGGGATGTGTTTTGAGATGTTACCTTTTACGCAAGATGGAATGGATGCGTTCCAACCTGGCGAATATGTCGATGTATTTTCGTCTAATGTCATACAAAGCAATGTCGCACTACCACTGACTTGGTAACCTTCATCACACCCCAGGGTGACCATGGATCCAACCCGCACGGTGTCTGAATCCCATTTTCCGTGCGATACTTTACGAGGATGACCACATTTCGACACGTTATCTGCATCTGGAGAATGACAGTAACAGTCTTTTTTAGGCATACCTGAAAGTCAATAGAAGAGCACATTGCATGGCGATATACAGTGCCGACCGCGGGAAACGTCACGAAAACCCCTAGGGCAAATGCGGGAAGCCCTTTCGTCCGGGCGTACTAGGTAATACGCGGGCGTTTGGACGCGTACAGACGAGGGAAGTCGCCCGCACTTTCACGCTCGTCTAAACACCCGCATTTGCCCGAGCGCTCCAGCGCGGAATTAATGATATGAAAATCAAACTCTCCCGTCAACCATCGGCTACACGAAGGAAATTAGCTGAAATCGATCCGCGAAAATCTTTTGAAAAGTATTAGTAATTTGCCGGATGTTTGCTTTTACGTTCGAAAGTAAAATAATAACCATAACATTCAGCTCCCGAATATGCTAAAGCAAATGTCGAATGATCCCTTTGACGTTTGGAAATGAATAACAATAATACTCCGTACGATGATTAAATAAATGTCGGATGTTTGCTTTTACTTTCGGAAGTAAATAGCAATAACATTCATCTCCGGAAGATGCTAAAATAAATGTCGGATCTTTGCTTTGACGTTCGGAAATGAATAACAATAATATTCAACTCTGTACGATGATAAAAATAAATGCCGGATGTTTGCTTTTACGTTCAAAAGTAAATAACAATAAAATTCAGCTCCGGAAGATGCTAAAATAAATGTCGAATGATCCCTGTGATATTCGGAAATTAATAACACTAATATTCAACTCCGTATGATGATTAAACAGATGTCGGGTGTTTGCTTCTACTTTCGAAAGTAAATAGCAATAACATTTGGCTCCGGAAGATGCCCAGAAAATGGCAGATGATTGCTTTTTACGTTTGGAGGTGAATAGCAGTAACAGTCTGCTCCATATAATAAAATAAATGTCGGATATTTGCTATTACATTTCGAAATGAAGAACAGTAACATTCAGCTGCGTTTGATGGTAAAAATGTCTGATGTCTGCCTTGACGTTCAAAATGAAAACACAGTAACATTCGCCTCCGTACGATGCTAAAATGATTGTCGGATGTTTGCTTTTAAATTTGGAAATGAATAACGGTAATGTTCTGCTCCGAACGATGCTAAAATAAATAACAGATTGTTGCTTTTATATTTGGAAATGATTAACGGTATCAATCGGCTCAGTTAAATGCTAAAATAAATAGCGGATGTTTGCTTTCACGTTTGGAAATGAAAAAGGATAACATTCAGCTCCGTAAGATGCTAAAATGAATCGTCGGTTGTTTGCTTTAACATTTGAAAATGATTAACGGTAACATTCGGCTCCGTAAGGTGTCAAAATACTAGTAAATGTTGGATGATTGCTTTTGCGATCAGAAATGAATAACGGTAACTTTAGCCTCTTTACAATGCTAAAACAAATGTCGGATAAATCAGATAATTTTGCTTAACATTCGACGTCGTGCGATACCAAGTTGATTGCATAAACCTTCGACACTTCGTTGCTGCTCAATTTTATTTGATCTCGACATTATGGACGCTATACCTATTTGATTTAATTGTCCTTATTTTATCAACCTTCGACATCAGCCGCTACTTTATAGTTTTCTCGATCACTAACGTCGGACGGTATGACCTAATCAACTTTGGACATTGGTCGCTATTTAATAATTTCATCAACCTTACACATCGGTAGCTATTATTCCGATGTTCGTTATTCCGAAGGCTCTCTAGTCCGAAGATTCGTTATTCAGAAGGTATATTGTTCCGTTAATTTCATTTTCGGATTCATGAATCTTCAGAATAACGAACCTTCGGAATAACGCCACAAACGTTCGAATTAACGAACCTGAGGGTTAGGGAATTTGTGTGTTTCGAATTTGACGACCCTTCGGAATTACGAACCTTCGGAATATTACGAACAGCACCCATCCGATTATCAACCTTCGACATCGATCGCTGCTTACTGATTTTATCAACCTTCGACGTCGACCGTAAATAACGTATTTGATTGACACTTTCGACGTCGATCGCTGCACATTAGATTGGCAAACCGTCGAAGTGTCGATCGCTGCCTATTTATTTACTGGTTCCCCAATTTCTGACTTAGTTACTGATTTAATCTACCTTCAACATCGGTCGGTCATTATATTGTAAGTGGCCACTTATTGTCTCGAGCTTGATATTTCCCAATGGCGTCCACGTCTACACACACACACATAAAAAGAAAGAAAAAGATCTGAGTCTTAAAGGTCTACCGAGGCGTGAAAGTCCTTTTGTGATGCTTTTAATTGTGTCATTCACAATAGTGTCACGGTCCCTAAGATGGATGAAAGAGGCGCAGATCTTAAGAAGCCACTTGAGTTGAAGTTTAACACCGTCTGTCTATTCTTAAAGCACACGATTTGTAGGGGAAAAAGAAAAAGACAAAGAGAGGGAGAAAACAGAGAAAACGTAGGAGAGAGAGAAGGGTATGGCGAAACCACCAGAGTGGCATTATGTAATCAACAAAGCTGCGTTTAACTTCACTCGAGTCCCCGAGAAGTGGTACTACACGTGCATGCATAATGTTTATCTTGGATACATGTACTGTAGGTACCCTTCTCTCCTTTCATGATAAATTGTTTATACGTATCACATAACTATGTCAATGCATGTTTACGTCGCAATTTGTCCAATCGGGGTTTTCCCTCTTTAAGGAGTGCTTGCTTTCCAAGAAAAAAAAAAGAAGGATGAAATTAATGACTATGAGCAAAACTGAATGCATTTAAGCAGCGGAATCGCGCTACATCAACAGCACTCCAAAATCTTCGAGTGATCCCGGAGGTCACTCCGAGTGAAAATGAACATTTTCACTCAAAATTCACTCCAATTTCACTCTAAATTGACTCCATTTTAAATGTATCCACCCCTTCAAGTGTGAATGTTTTCATTTTTTTTTTTTTTTAGAGAGAGAGAGAGAGAGTAGGCCTACTGTGCATTGGAATACGAATCTCTGTTGTGCAGCGATATTATGATCGCTACAAAAACGATCAGTTCGATGAGCAAAGCACGTGCTTGCCCTGCCAGCAGTGAGTGCGCCATGTGGTTCCAACATACTCATCTTGTGTGCCCAGCGTGTTTTTATCACAGAACTTTTGTGTGTAGAGTTCTGTCGTTTTACGTTATGGTCAATTCATGACGTGTGAGTGCTTCGACTTGACGCCTGTGAGATTGACAGGTGCCGTTTACGAGAGTAAAAACTGTCAGTAGTGACTATCAATCCCAAAATCAGTTGCTATATAATAATCAGACTAATTACTTAAATGTAGAGTTACATGTAGTTACATGTATTTTGAATGACAATGCGCACATCCCCTTTATCATCACACTTTTGATACGGCGGACAGAAGGCCGTTAAATTTCATTGCTCTCAATGATTCGATACAATCATAGCTTTTAAAAGGTCCAATTAAACAAATTGGATATGAAATCACGGTTACAGCTCGTTATTCCGAAGGTTCGTTGTAAGGTTCTTTAGTCCGAAGGTTTGTTAATCCGAAAATGAAATAAGGTTCGTTATTCCGAAGGTTCGTTAATCCGAAAATGAAACAACGTTCGACTTACTTCGAAGGTTCGTTACGGACCCTATATCATTTCGGATCAACGAACCTTCCAGATAACGAACCCTATTTCATTTTCGGATTAACGAACCTTCGGAATGACGAACCCTATGTCATTTTTGGATTAACGAACCTTCGAAATAACGCCGCAAATGTTCGAATTAACGAACCTTTTTTCGTTTTCGGATTACTACGAACCTCTATGGTTTAGGGAATTTATGTGTTTCGGACAAACGAACCTTCGGAATAACGAACCTTCGGAATAACGAACAGCACCCGAAATCACAACGTCTTTATCTTGTTAAGATATAAGACAAACAAAAGGTCCCTCAGTTCATGAACTTGCGATGTTTCTTTATTGCGTGTGTTTCTAGCTTGTATTTGGCACTCACGGAATGAATGCGCGTACAGTACTTTAGTATATGGTAGGCTACATACTCGTGCCCTTGTTGTTGCTGAACATTTCCCCTTCACAGTGATTGTGTGGCATGATCGTTGAGTATGTTCAGATGGTGTTAGTGCGTTGATTAAAATGTTACCACAATAGATGCACTTGTGCTATAACAACGATCTGAGGTCTTTGCTACGCGCTGCTTTCTTGTTTACAAACATTGAATCTTGGTGAACTTAATTCACTATCGTCCCCATGCTAACATGCAAAAGAAGAAAACGCTTTTGTTCTTGTTTATGTGTACCATGCAGTGAACAGAAGGTAGACCTGTAAACTGTGCCGCTAGGCCCTAGCTGTAGTTTGCACTTTGACGGATTGTCACTGCTCGTCTACTATTCGAAGCGAAATGAAAATCAAACTAGAGATCTCGTGCTGTATACTTTCTCGTACTGTGTACTATATACCATATTTAAAATGCAATTTGTGGTAGTACTTGTCAACGCTGTGTTTTTGGCTCAAACTTTTCTCTCTCAAACTTACTTGGTTACGCAGGGGCGGATCCAGGGAGGACCGCAACCGGCGCCCACCTCCCCCCCCCCCCTTATTTATTTATATTTTTTTTTTGTTGTTGAAACAAAAGAAATGTAAAAAAAAAAAAAAAAAATGGAGGAGGGGTGCGTGCGCCCCCTTTAATTTTGTAAACGCGCCCCCACTTTACGGAATTCCTGGATCCGCCCCTTTTACGGGATAATACCTATCAGAATCTTCATGTAGTATTTCTTGTGATTTTGGTGCAAGCTGCATGGCAGTATTGATTTTGAGACACTTCTATGGTCCGTCAGCACCTGATTCTCTTAATGTGACGATGTGCACGTGAAAAGCATTCAAACTTTCCCATGTGCTTGCTCTTGCATTAAAGGCGTATTAATTCACCACGTACATGAAACAAAACCCCCATAGTTCTGAAATGTGAGTTATAGGGATAGAAACAACCGCTGGAAAAAAAAAAATTGAATCCGTATGATCGAAAATACAGTACACTATGTGAATGGTTACAGTTCGCTATTCCGAAGGTTCGTTAATCCGAAAATATGAGGTTTGTAACTTGTTATTCCAAAGGTTCATTTATCAAAAAATGAAATAAGGTTCGTTATGCCGAAGGTTCGTTAATCCGAAAATGAAACAAAGGTCCTAATTCCGAAGGTTCTTTACAATCTATAAGAGAAATACTGATATCTCCTTTAGGCTTTATTACACAAAATTATGTAGGATGCTTTGCACAACGGACCTATTATGCATCACATGTGATATCTAAAACATCTTTTAAATCACTGCTCCCAAAGGTAAACATATGACCTTTGTGTATCTACTCGTTTGTGTGTATGTGTGTGCGTGTGTGTGTGTGTGGGGGGGGGAATAGTTTCCTCCTCCTTCTTTTTTGTTAGAGTTTATCTTAGTTGATCTTGATACAGTGTACCTCTTTCGGTGCGCCCTTTATATGTCACTTCATCTGTTTCTACATTTTGAAGCAAAGTAATTTGTTCAAGCATTGTGTATGTCCTCGTAACCGTAATGTGTCATTTTGCTGCGATGAGTTGGTTCTAGTAGGCCCTATTATCGCTGTGAGATGTAATTTTTGTAATAACGTGCTGAGAATAACAGATTTTTGTTTCTGAACGAAAGGAAAATGACGGAATTGTTTTGATAACCAAAGTTTTGGCTATCAACATTCGTTCGTGGGTGTATTTTGTTTGTTTGTTTGTTTGTTTTGTGTGTTTTTCCCTCGTGAAAGACGTAATGATTTCTTCATATCGAACGTAAATTGCATGTTTACCGTAAACAAGCCATTCAGCTCAGCTCAGCTATGGCGCATTCGATCCATCGAACTTGCAGTAACCTCTTATAGGCAGGAGCACATGGCGCATTCATTTACACTTGAAAATGAAGCCACGTGTTTGCACCACATCGGCGCTTCCACACACAGCGCGGCATTTTGCGATCATCGTTATAGCAGACTTTCCGATTCCAGTCAGGGGAAAAGGAATTGGAATACTTCGAAAAATACTGATGTTTAAAATCCAATAAAATGAAAAAAGCCTGAAAACAACGCATGATTATGTTTTGATAGTACATAATTGGAAACACAGAACAGAGTTTTGCATCCGCTCACACAGAAGCTCTCTTGAGAAGATCAAGCATTCCCCGTCCCCTGCTAGAAAATGGAAGCTTCCATAATCAGCCCAGAAAGATTTTGGAGGTACAAACTTGCACTTGTACACATTGCGAGAAAGCAATCAATCAACGCTGAACATTGCGTAGTTTAGAATCTTTATCGTGCTGGTGACCAGCTGGATGCTTCGGCATGTGTCATAACGTTATGTTTAGAGCCTGTAGGCCTCATAGCAAAAAGAGGGAGATTGAAAAAATACGAATTCTGGTGGAAAATACGAATTTTGGAGCTGCTGAGTACTAATGTGTGCTTCGAAAGGTTGGCAGCTCTGTCGTATACGGAACAGAATTTAACAGTTCGTCATTTCCAAATATAAAAGCAAACATCCGACATCTATTTTATCATCGTACGGAGCCGAATGTCACTGTTGTCCACTTGCGAAAGTGAAATGAGTCATCTGACAATTATTTCATCATATCGTACGGGGCCGAATTTTGAACGTCAAGGCAGACATCAGACATTTTTTTTTTTGTGTGTGTGTGTTTTGTTTTGTTTTGTTTTTGTTTTGTTTTTTTACCATCAAAAGCAGCCGAATGTTACTATTCATTTCGAAATGTAATACACATGTAGCAAATATCCGACATCTATTTTAGCATAAATCATGTACGGAACAGAATGTAACTGCTATTCACTTCCAAACGTAAAAGCAATCAGGTGACATTAATCATTTTGGCATCTTCCGGAGTCGAATGTTATTGCTATTTATTTGCGAAAGTACATAGCAATATAAATTATAAGCAAGCATCCGACATTTATTTAAACATTGTACGGAGTTGAATATTATTATCATTCATTTCCGAAAGTCGAAGGGAGCTGATTGTTATTGTTATATTTCGAACGTAAAACCGAATATCAGACATTTATTTTATCATCGTATATACGGAGTTATTTTGGTTATTCATTTCCGAACGTCACAACAAACATGCGTTATTTATTTTAGCATCTTCCGGAGCTGAATGTTATTGCTATTTACTCTTGAACATAAAAGCAAACATCAGACATTTATGTTATCATATACACGGAGTTGAATATTATTGTGTTCATTTCCGAACCATCGAACGCAGCTGAATGTATACTGTTATTCATTTCGAAATTTAAAAGCGAACATCCGACAGTTATTTTAGCATCGTATGGAGCAGAACATTACTGCTATTCACTTCCGAACGCAAAATCGTATATACGGAGTTGAATATTTTTGTTATCAATTTCCGAACGTCACAGCAAACATTCGACATTTATTTTAGCATCTTCCGGAGCTGAATGTTATTGCCATTTACTCTTGAACATAAAGGCAAACATCAGACATTTATGTTATCATCGTATACACGGAGTTGAATATTATTGTGTTCATTTCCGAACCATCGAACGCAGGTGAATGTTACTGTTATTCATTTCGAAATTTAAAAGCGAACATCCGACAGTTATTTTAGCATCGTATGGAGCAGAATATTACTGCTATTCACTTCCGAACGTAAAAGCAATCATCTGACATCTATTTTGTCATCTTCCGGAGCCGAATGCTATTGCTATTTACTTTCGAAAGTACAGGCAATCATCCGTCATTCATTTTATTATCGTAAGAAGTTGAATATTTTTGTTATTTATTTCCGAACGTCAAAGGGATCATTCGACATTTACTTTAGCATCTTCGGGAGCTGAATGTTATTGCTATTTACTTCCGAACGTAAAAGCAAACATCAGATATACATTGTATATTTTATAAACATATACGGAGTTGAATGTCATTGTTATTCATTTCCGAACATCAAAGCAATCATTGAACATTAATTTTACCACCGAACGCACCTGAATGTTACTGTTATTCATTTCGAAATCTAAAAGCAAACATCCAACAGTTATTTTAGCATCGTATGGAGCAGAATATTACTGCTATTCACTTCCGAACGTAAAAGCAATCATCTGACATTTATGTTAGCATTTTCCGAAGCCGAATGTTATTGCTATTTATTTTCGAAAGTAAAAGCAAATATCCGTCTCTTATTTTATCATCGTACGGAGTTGAATATTTTTGTTATTTATTTCCGAACGTCAAAGGGATCATTCGACATATAGCCTACTCAAGCATCTTCCGGAGCTGAATGTTATTGCTATTTACTTTCGAACGTAAGAACAAACATCCGGCATTTATCTTATCGTCTTACGGAGTTGAATATTATCATTCACTTCCGAACGCCAAAGCAAACATTCGGTATTTATTCCAGTATCATACGGAGTCAAATGTCACCGTGATTCATTTCTAAAATCAAAAGTAAACATGCAACATTCATTTTTGCGTCTTACGGAGCCGACTGTTACCGCTGTTCATTTTCAAAAGTAAAGGCAAACATCCGACTTTTTTTGTAGCCCGATTGGGCCACCGAATTTTCAGCAATGAAATTTTGGTGGCGCAGGTCGTTAAAAGTCGTGAATAGCGAGATGATCGTAACCGATGTCGATATGTTCTAATAATTATTGATACTTGAGTGATGAACGCATGTGCACAACTTCCGCAGGTGTACTTCTTCAGAAAGTAGCGAACAATCAAGGCAGTGGACATCAGAGTGTGATTAAATCGTAAAGAAGCCCCTGAAATCGGAATTTGATGAAAATGGGCAAAGTCGGAACTCCATGAAATGTATTTTGATTGAGCGGTCAAAATAAAGCTTAACGGGAATGTGCCCTTGAATACCCTCGTCCACCCTCGTCCACCCTCGTCCAACCCGCGTCAATCGAGACGCAAATTCCCGAGGATGGATTATCCGTGCGGGCGGATGGACTCGTCCACTGAACGCGTATACCCGCGGGTACCCGCGGGGATACGCGTCAGTGGCCTCGTCCAGATCTCGGAAAAGTGTGACGTTTCCCGCGGTCGGCACCGTATATGAAGGCTTTGTTTGCAAAAACCGATAAGTCCATTTTTGAAGATTTTTAAGTACGATTTCTGTCATAAAGTACAAAATAATACCTTTTAAATGATAATATATATTGGTCACTACATATAAAGGTATACTTTTTAAGTTATGGTAAAAAAAAGCAACATTTTTCTTATTATTCTCTTTATTTTTCTTGACCTTTAATCGCAAATATCTCCATTTGGCAAATATGGACTTATCGGTTTTTGCAAACAAACTCTTCATATATATATATATATATATATATATATATATATATAAGTGTTTGTGTGTGTGTTATGAGAAAGGAAGGGGAAATTTGGGCATAGCTTTGACATAATTTTTTTCGTCTCACTGTTCCTCCTTACATAATATATATATATATATATATATATATATATATATATATATATATATAATTATATATAAACTAGGTGTTTCAAAAAACATTTCCCACTTTTGATCACTAATAGTCCAAAAACTATTCATTCGATAAAACTGTCATCAATATGAGAAATAGCTGAATAGTGTACAATTTTGTTGGAGGTGATTTGGATGTAAAAGCATAAATCAGTTTCATTAAATCTAAGATTGATTTTGAAGTAAGGTTTCAAATTTTGGTCAAACTTTAACCCTCTGTACAAAAATGAACTTTGCACAGGAACCAATGATGTGTATGTGAGTGTGTGCTGACAATGGCCCTGAACAATGGACATGCCTGAACCACCTGTTGACTAGGCGTCAGTCTGGCGCTCCCTGGCACATGAATGCATAATCAATAATTCATGTGGATTGCCCGGACACTGCTAGTCTGAATTCATGCACGGTAAATGCATGCACATGGAAAAAGTAAGCACATGCTTCCATATGCTTGCAAACAACACATTTCATTCCAGCTGGCAATCATTCTCAAATTTTGCTTCACATGTCTGGGATATGGATCAACTGTCTACTAATATTCTGACAAATTTGTCGCTTTTTCGATAAAAAGAGATCATTTTTGGTAAAGAGTTCAGCAGCAATTTTCATTGGGGAGATTTGTTTCACAGTAGATTGATTTAAGGCTCCATATACACAAGTGTATACTCTAACTGATTTTCTTTGCTTCCTGTCACCTTGTTTACGACAGAACAGAAGGTATTCATTGTAATTTTGTTTTTCAGAAGTAGGGAGAGCACTGTCGCCACTCAACGACAGTATCTGCATGCGTTTGACTTTACACAGATGCTGCCAGAGGCTGAATAAAGACTAGTTGTGATAGTGGAATTTCTCATGAATAAATGATGAAGCATTAAAACCCTGGCCATTGTTCAGGACCATTGTCAGGGTGTTAACTACACACTCCCATACACACCCATTGACCACTGTGCAAAGTGAAAGTCTTGTACAGAGGGTTGAAAATAGAGCAAAATCTGGAACCTAACTGTGAAATTAATCATGGATTTCATGAAACTGATTTATGCTTTCATATTTAAACTACCTTCAACAAAATTGTACACTATTCAGCTATCACTCACATCAATGACAGTGTTATCTGATTTGTAGTTTATGAATTATTCAGAATAAAAAGTGGGAAATGTTTTTTGAAACACCTAGTACATATATATGTAATTATATATATGTATGTATATATATATATATATATATATATATATATATATATATATATATGTTGTGTGTGTGTGTGTGCTGGATGATACAAATGTATGTCTTAGTGGCTAGAGGATGGAGGATGGAGAGGAACGTTAATTTTTTTTCCATTTTATTGTAATCAGAAGAAGGAAGTTTTATGCTTTAAAAAAAGAAAAACTCCAAAAAGTACAGAGCTCAAGCCTACACAAAAATAAAATAAGACATTTAAGGTTATAATGAGATTTATACTTTTATGGTTTTTTTTTCATATTAAGCATGCAATAAAAGCATATGGTTTTGATTTCTGCAGTTGATTACAGAGATGATATTAACATTTACGTATCCTGGTGTCGCATGGGAGTATCTACTCTTGAAATGCACTTGGTTTTTATTTCAGCATTTGATTACAGACATAATCACATGCTAATTGATTATTAACATTTACACATCCTGGCGTTGTATGTGAGTATCTACTCTTGAAATTTTCATCGTTTAGATTCCACTGTCTTGAAAGTGTCCAAAGGGAAAAAAGCCCAAATCTTTCACTACAGACCGAAACTAAGCGGTATACTTAGAGGTTCCTTTTTTACCTGCCATTTTGAATTTTGAAATGGTCCCCACTTACAGATAATTTTCCTATATTTTCCTATATCTCAACTTGCGAGCAATGAAAAAAAATCATCAAAATCCTTGGCAGTGTCCGTATTTTCTTGGTACCGCGGATCTTATTTGAATAATATCCGTGCTTTTGTTCTACCTCATTGTTTATGTAACAAAATGAGAATTAATGTCAAATAATGGCTGCCAGTTTTCAAAAGGTTTTGTCCTATATATCGTCTTTGAGCATGAAAAGCACTCAAAAGAGTGGCAATACCCATGTCTGTGATACACCAGATTTAATGTAAATCATAACTTTTGTCCAACCTCATAAGTTTTGACGGCCATCTTGACTTTCAGTATGGCCACTGTACCTTACGCAGTGTTTGCCATTATGTTGGCTTGATAAAGCAAGACAGATCATTAAAGGTTTTCAATATAGTTTGTATTCTTGAATGTGTTATCATTGTTAAAACGTTACTTCCCAATTTGCATAAATATAGACTAGAGTATGGATGGAAAGCTGATCATTAAGTTCCATCTTAATCTTAAAGACCCGTTCCTTACATCTCAGTTTTGATTTCATGAAGAGCGGCACTTTTACCCTGAGGCGAGACACTGCATCGCCATTGTTTATAGTCCTTTACACGAGACTTAAAGCCTGTTTCAAAGTGGTCCAAAATGATTTCACAATATGTAAACAGTGCGAGAAGCAACAGTCTCATTTCCTCATGTAGTGTCTGTTCTGTGCTTACTGACATTAATTCAGCATTTCAGTATTTCATCCGTGGACATGATTAACTCGTACAGAAAGTCAAACTAGCACAAAAAGATACATATCAACCCTGACGCCTACGGACAAACAATTACCTTACAGTAAACTCATATACACAGAAAAAACAGTGTAATATTACAGTATACACTAACAGTTTCTTTTTTTTTTCAAATATAATTTAGGCGTATCTGGTTAAATATTTACGTTCAACTTGTTGACAAGATGGCGTCGATGCGTTCCAAACTAGCTGGTGGGCCGACCTCACACAAACCAAGGTTGCACTACCATTGATGATGTAACTGTCATCACACTCAAGAGTGACTATGGATCCAAGCTGTGTGGTGGTCAAATTCCATCTTCCATGAGAGACGTTACCAGGGTGATCACAGTTTGACTCGTTGGCTGAAAAGAAGAAAACGGTTTATGTTGAAAAAAAAAATCCAAACAAACATGATTTTTTTAATCTGATGGCTATTCTTGTTTTTCGTCTTAGGATTTCTGTCCACAGCAAAATGCGTGTCTCCAATATGAATTATTTATCATTACTTTTTTTTTAACAGCTGAGAACGCAGGAGGCATGCAGGTGGGAATAATGTTTGTTTGAGGCAGTGTTTGCTTTTAGAGATTATGATAAAAACAAAAACAAAAAACAAAATCAAAAACAAATGAGCAACGTGCATGTTCTCTGCAAAATTAGTAACTTGGTAATATGCAAGTAATTCTCTGTTAATAAAGAAAGGAGGAATCAACAGTCTTCTTTTATTTTTACTAGCAACTTATTAGTTTTAATACTTTTTTTTTTCAAAAAGCATGTAATTTTCAGAGTCTTGGTTTGGAAGGTATTATTTTGGGGGCGTTAAGTAATCCAAAGAACAATAATATAAAAACTGTTATAAAGCAGGCCAGTTACTATGGCACTTATTTAGACATTCATTTGGGATTATAAATGATGTTGAGGGTATGAACAACACAAGGTAACTGCACTTGAATTGCATACAATAGCATAGTTCTTTTATATGCATGTGCTAAGTGCGAGGTGTAAATTATCAACAGTGTTTTCCTTGTATACTGCATGATGTAAGTAGCATACCCTGAGACATATTCTCGAAATTCAGACATGTTGGTAACGATGCATTCCAGTCAAGCGTATTGTTGTCAGGAAATCTTATACATTGCAGAATGTCACTGCCATTGATGACGTAATTGTCATCGCAAGTGAGAGTTATTGCAGATCCCAGTGACACATCGGTTGAGTTCCATTCTCCGTAAGATACATTACCAGGATGCTTGCAGTACATCTCAGAGGCTACAGTATAAACAGGAGCAAAAAATACAAGAAAACGACAGTGTAAATTGAAAAAAATACTTTCCTTATTTCCACGAATTTCCATGATAAAATGAAGGACACTTTCAACTGTAAAGAATGTTTTTCTTTATTTTGGTTTTGGTAATAAGTGGTTTTCTCTAGTGTAACTGATGGCTTATAGTTTCATTTCTCAATCCCTGTCTTGAAAATAACGTACCCAGTTACTCAATAAGCCAGAAAACAACATAATGTCCGTGTTTACTTACAATCCGGTATACGGACAAAATTTTTTTGTAAATAGTAGAGGCTACTATGTAATCCCGTGAGATTTTTGTGCCAAAATTGATTTTTTTTTTTTAGCTAACTTTGTCAATTTGGGGGTGGTGAATCCAAAAAATTTTGGTTCCATTTTTTCCGACTACGTCTTCAGCCGCCATTTTGAATTTCAAAATGGGCACCATAGCAAACTGTATATTTATCCATGTCTCATTAAGTGAACATTGCAGAAGCTTCAAATTTGGTGCAAAATGCCTGGTTGTGATGTCAGACACTCTATTTTATCTTTTTCTGATATTGTGGATTGTTTTTTATACAATCAGTAGGCTGCCATTTTGAATTTCAAAATGGCCGCCATAGCAAACAGTATTTTGAACCATATCTCATACAGTGAGCATTGTGGAAGCTTCAAATTTGGTGCAGAATGCATGATGGTGATGTCAGATCCTCTGATGTATCATTTTCTGATATTTTGTATTGTTTTAATACAATTTAGAGGCTGCCATCTTGAAATTCAAAATGACCGCCATAGCATTTTTACCCGTATCTCATGTTGCAATTATTATAGGAGCCTCAAATTTTCAGTAATGCACATGTTTGTGGTTTCCAGCGTTCCAGTACAGCTGTTTTCTATTGTAGATCATTATAATATATAGGCTACCATCTTGAAATTCAAGATGGTGGCCATAGAAAAACATATGATACTGTGGTATGCGCCTTAGATGAATTTGCCAAAATTGTCCTAGTTCATTTTCAGGCCACGCAGAATGACAGCCATCTCTTAATTCAAAATGGCCGCCATAAATTCAGACTGTAAGGACGAGGTTCTAGTGACGTCATCAAGCCATCCTGAGGGGCAAAAACTGCATGAGGGGGGGGGGGGGTGGGGGAGGGGAGGGGGTCCCATACCACTTCCCATAAGTTTCGGCAAGCGTCTAAGCGTTAGATCCCACGTCCCATAATAGCCAAGCGGGTATGTCGTTCGCATACAAGTGATTTCTTTTTACCTCTCAGGCAAAACATTATTTGGTGTCGTGGAACCTCGTTGATAGTTATATTTAATTCCAGTTATTAAATAGTTGTACAAAAGCAAGCATTGATTCGGTTTAAGGTGATCTTCAAAAACTTGATGCTGCCTCGAGAGAACGAAGACAAACGAGGAAAAGTCTCGCAATGGCAAGAAATGCCATGGTCACCCTACCAGACATCATACATCCCATTCACAAGCGTGTTTGTTGACCACACAATGAAACAACTCATCAGGGAGCTCATAATTGCTGGATGTATTTCTGGAATAACACAGATTGAATAAGGAATGCCAATGAGTAGGTTTTTCCTGATTGCCCTTGTGTGGGTCATCCTCAATTATCAAGACTTCCAAGATGCTTACTGATGTACCGCCAATGATTCTAAAACTATTAATACAAAGGAGCAATCCAAGCTCAGTTCTGTGGCACTTTGGATGCATCAGAATTCCTCAACAATTTAGAACACCAACACATAAGGTTAATCTCAAAAATTGTCACTGCATTGAAACTGATGAATGTGGTGTTAGGTAATCAGGTATCCCACATTCAAGGAGGATATTCTAGAAAGAGATGAAAAGGGACGTTTTCATGTTCTGTACAAAGAATTTGTACGGGCATTTGAAAGAATAAAAAAAAAAAAAAAAATATCTGTCTGGGATAATATGAGAAAGGCCAGACATTCAGCTCTTGCAACTGAAATACACCGTGTAAGATTGGATAAAAAGTCATTCAGCTTAAAAGGACCACTACCTTCTTGTAACACTTCTACCGGTACAACAGTGTGATAGACCTGTCATTTTTCAGTCATTACTGGACGATGCAATTATCGGAAGTTATAAGTTTTACTGTTCTAAGTAAGTCCACAATTACTCTTCATCTCACAATTTAATGGCATTCTCCTCGTTCTCACTAACAAACAACAAAGGTTCATTTTTCATACCCATGTCTTAGAAACCCACAAAACTGAGCCAAATAATGAGCCTGAAAGTTGAAATACTGATCAGTCAATTCCATCTAACACAGATCGGGGAAAAAAAGAAACCAAGGGTTCATCAAAGACGCCATGGGAGCTGTCACCCGTCACAGCGAGGAAGCAGATATCCTCATTCCATTGCATGTATTAGATGCTACTTCAAGAGCAACAGGGAATTTCAGATATAATGATGATTATTACGTATAGACACTGAAATTTTTATTCTCCTATAGTGGATCTTTGCTTTACTTTTAATACTGCATCGCATGTTGTCTGCTTCATCACTGGAAAAGGAGATGATAAAGTACAATTGACATTGTTGAGAGATTATGTTCTGCAAATTGTTGCGAAAAACAAAGCCTTTCATGGCTCAGGCAGAAGTTGAAAATCTGATGATGTGTAAAAGAGCAGATGGATCAAGAATTCTCTAAGCCTTGAATCATGCAGAATGTGCAATGACACTGTCCATGCCTTCCAGAAGTTGGAAGTGGATGACTTCAACCTGGACAATCTCCCGCTTTGCTCTCGTAGAGTCTTGATACAACACATCCAAAGAACAAACCTCGTAAACCTTCACAACCTAATTTGTGCCTCTACTTACAGGGAAATATAATATGGTACATTGTAGTTATTTCCAGCGAATATACATAAACTGTGCAATTAAATGCTCTGAGCTTCCTACACCAACGGCAGCTACAGAATTCATTATCATGTTCATATGGCAAGAAATACAAAAGTCATTGATTCTGGAAGAATGTAGAATCAACTCTCCCCTGTGTACAGCCATATACAAGTGCTGTGACTTCAAAAGCACATGCAGGGAATGAGCCTAGAAGACATTAACTAAGTAAATGTCCGTTAAATTTTCTAGTAACGGTTAATATTGTTTATTTAAACTCTACAACCAAATCGTCTAAATGGGGGCATTTAGTCATTCACACATAGTTTTTTAGATACTTTTGAAAGTCATTTGCTTTGACACAAGAATCACTTACTTTCCCATTCACAAGTTTTACCCAAATGCAATGCTCTTAAAGGAATGTTTCCCAATGCAGCCATTTTGCATTTCAACATGGCAGTGTACCTACAGGAAGCAGTCCCGCCTATGCAATAATAATATTATTTATTGAAGTGATTGACTTACACATAGGTCCTACATGAAAGTGCTCCAGCATGCTTGAGTTTGCAGGGTAAAGATCTTACAGCACCAAATATGGGTCGAAATCCATCTTGAATTTCAAGAGTGGCAGCCAATGCGAATAATCCATTGTTACAGAGTGTATATAATTATGTGTGTGTGTGTGTGTGTGTTTGTAAAAGAATGTACAATGTATACCACCATAAACATACATATGCCTAAAAGTTGATTGTAACCACAGATATTAGCTGAAAAGCAGCCATTTTGAATGATAAAATGGCAGCCTCAAAAATGATCTGCAATTTTAGGGAGGGGATCAAAGTGTATCTGAATGTTCGGAATGTTCAACATCATGAGCCCGGTTTGTGCACGGAATGCAAACTTTCTGTATCGTTTACAACATGAAATATGGGTCAAAATGTACATTATGATATGGCGACCATTTTGAATTTCAAGATGGCCACCTTTAATATCAACATGGACCATCATTTCAGAAAAAGATGCTCCAGAAAGTCTGATAGCATATGCATGCTCTTTGCCCGAATTTAGAACCTTACACACTGCATACGATATGAGATATAGGCCCAATTACATTTGCTATGGTGGCCATTTTGAAAATCAAGATGGCCGCAAACCAACATGATCCATCATTTAAGACAAAAAAAATGTATATATTAGCATGTCTAACATCAAAAGCATGCTTTTTGCCACAAATTTATACTTTCCATAATGCTTACAACCTGAGATACAGGTAAAAATACATTCAGCTATGCCGGCCATTTTTAATTTCAAGATGGCAGCCATCAAATTGTATTAAAGCAATCTACAATATCAGGAAATGGTGTATCAGAATGTCTGACATCATAAACATGCTTTTTGCATCAAATTTGAACCTTCTATGCTGCTCACATTATGAGAACTGGGTCAAAATACAGTTTGCTATGGCGGCCATTTTGAAATTCAAAATGGCGGCTGAAGACGTAGTCGAAAAAAATGGAACCAAAGTTTTTTGGATTCAGCACCCCCGAATTGACCAAGTTAGCTTAAAAAATCAATTTTGGCACGAAAATCTCACGGGATCTAATATTTCGACATAGCAAACCGTACTAAAACCTTTCAGGATATCCGTCCATTTTATATGCTCTATTGTCATTTCATTTCATGAATTGTTTTCCCTTCTTTCTGTTTTAATACTTATTGCGCTCCTTCAGCGATTATCACAGGAGGTACAGAGTTTGAGAAAGCAAGCAAGGTATGAGATTGTGGATATCAATATTAATATCAGACTATAACGTATATCATATCATATCATATCATATCATATCATATCATACAATATCATATCATATCATATCACATGACATCATCTTCCTTCAAATCGTCTACAATACAAGACGAACGGATTCTCCTTTATCCACCACTACTTCATCTTTTTTTTTAACTTTTAGCTGGGTTTTGAATCAGCTAGACCACTTTTCTTTAGAAACCACAGGAAGTAAAAATACATGACATTAGGGGAGAAGAAAAGTGAGTAAAATGCATGCATAATGTCCATCTTAGTTTGGGGAAAAACCGCAAAACAAAACAACAATTTACTGTTGACCACTTCGCAAGATGGGATCGACGAATTCCAAGTCGGGAAGTAAGTCGACCTTCCGGGTAGTCCTACACACTGCAGTGTCGCGTTGCCATTGAGGATGAATCCTTGGTCACAGGTGAGGGTTACCAGGGAACCAAACCACGTGCTTTTGGAATCCCATGCGCCGTTCTGAACAACGCCAAGTTGGTCGCAAAATCCGTATGATACTACAAATTAAAACCAACAATGAAAGGTATGAGGATCAAAAACATGCATTTAGTCAGCCATACTCTATGATGTATACACGAAGTATATATTTTATTGTAATACCTAATCTCGCAAGTTTACGAATGAATACCATGTATATCAACATGTGATTGAAACTAACACGTACCTTGGATACTGTATTTGATATTACTTTTGCTCAACACTCACCGCTAAATGCATAATACACAGCAGGCAAGAAATTTAGATGCTCCATACTTGGACATAACCTTCCGCGAAGATATGTTACTGAGGAGGACAGGTCTGAAAATATCTCTGATGGGACGCACAAGCAGGCACTTTGGTATAAGACAGCTACATCAGAGATGTTTCTTTGTTCCCGACACTTGGTGGCGCACTCCATATCAGTCAGACCTTCATGTCTGGAGAATCCCTGAAGTTGAGTATCAACCTGTGTACTTTGTGATCCGTCATAGCATCCGAGATACCCAGGTACTGAGAGGGAAATTTAAACACTCTCAAAATTAATAAAAAAGGAAAAATACAACTGTCCTATTGACCTGATATATATATATATATATATGAAGAGTTTGTTCGCAAAAACCGATAAGTCCATTTTTGAAGATTTTGAAGCACGGTCTCTGTCATAAAGTACAAAATGATACCTATAAAATGATATATTGGTCACTACATATAAAGGTACATTTTTGAAGTTATGGTCAAGAGAAGCAAATATTTTCTTATCATTCTCTGTCTTTTTCTTGACCGTTAATCGCAAATATCACCATTTGGCAAATATGGACTTATCGGTTTTTGCGAACAAATAATGCAATTGTTGTTAGAAAACATTGAAATGATGATTAGTTTATAATGATGAAAATTTTATAAGCAATGATGCAATGGTATCTGTATTCATTTGAGAGGTTACCGTGCACAGAATGCCACCTCAGAAAGAAAAACATAACAACAAAACGAAGAACACTCTCTTGTAAGGACAGGCTTTCTCTTTAGACCTTGAACATCATGTACATAACATGACAACAATGGTATAATGATGTTTACCAGTAGGCAAAAGATATCGCACAATCAAAATCAGAATGTAACATTGACCCCATCTGGTAAAAATTTGATCTTTGTTTGAAAGGACGCTCGCAACAATTATAAAGATATTTAGATGTCAAGCATTTTATCATTACCTAAATAAATGGAAAAATAATTAGGAAATCTGGAGTTTCATTGTTATACTGACCATTAGAGGGCAACAAGCTTGGATAACAACCTCACATTGCATTCATGAATCGCTCCAATTGTTTGAAACTATTATTAAATAGGGCATCTGTAACTTCCTCATAAATTCTCGCCTGAGTTGTTACAAAGTCTAATGATTCATATTGGCGTATAGACTCCCGAGTGCCCGTGAAGTTGACAAAACTATACACTAAAGCGAATGGTCATCTGATAGTGAAAAGCTGATGTTCTTGTCTGTACTGTTTAAAAAATAAAAATACAAGCTAGTTACTTGAAGGATTGTGTTCTAGACTACTAGCAGCGTTCTGATTCCTACAAATGTCAGGACTTAAATGTCATTGCAGATGATGCAGCACAGTGTTATTGTAGGTTCGACTCCGTTTACCCACCTCGGCATATTAGCTTCACTGCACTCTCGGAAGTGCATTCAGTCGTTGCCCATGAACAGCGCACCATGCTCCCCGAATCTGGCTGATTGAAAACTTATTTTCAGAAAGAGAACAACAAAAAGGAAAATATAACCAATAGAATTCTTTCTCCGTCCAGTGGGTGTGGGACGGATATTGTCGAGAAAAAGCAAACAACAAAAAAATAAGGCAAAACTGAATACATATGAGATATACCGATGTCGCTGGGATTCCGATTTGGATGATAATTGAACTTCCAATCTCGTTAGAATGGAGGATATTAAAAAAGTGGCAATTTCTTGAAAAATCATGAATTATCTGTGACCGATTAAGTGTACAATTTATGTCTACTTGTGACCCTTTTCAGTGACAATGAGAGTATTTGTTTTTGTTATTGGTGTTTCTGTTACATAATACATTTTTACACATCATTTATGTCTACATTTTACCCTTCTCTTCGCGTTCCAAAAGTACATCAGTCTTGTTATTTCATTCTTGTCACATGCTTCCGGCATTGTTTATGTACATATTCAAATTTTCATACTGAGTGGTTGGTGGTGATACCATAAATTTGATAGATAAAAAAAATCATGCAAACTCGTAAAGCTTCTGGCGGATTGATCTGAGTCAGAAAGATATCATTTCATTAAAAAAAAAGGATATGAATGCTCGAAACACCGTCTGCGAACATTGCAGAAATATCTTTTACCACCGCATATTGACGAAATTGTGTTTTTATTAAAATTTTTGATCGCCTAAAATAAAAATCGCGTGCTCTGAAACGAAACTGAGTGCTGTGTGTATTAATTTGAATGACTGATAGACACGAAACGTATGACATTATTTGTTGAATATGAATTACCTTTTTATGAATTTGATTAACAAGAGTTTGAATTGACCATGAAATTTTGAGCACCATGACCAGATGTTTGCTAAAAATAGATCTTGTTTCATCAGTTTTGTCTCCTTTCAGTTTGTGTGATGATTTTATCTTGAAATGATATTTTGAAATAAGCAGTACATAAATAAAGGAAATCCTTGTCATTTTGAGTACAAATTTCAACACGCAAACCCGAAGTAAGACTCAAATAAAAAAAAAAAAGAAGAAGATAAAATCAAACGCTCTCCTCTAAATATCATATATACACAGATTCAGCAGCTAACAGAAAGTCATCTAAACGGTTACAAGGTTCTCTTCAACATTTCAAATAAGCATAAATTTCAACTCTGCATAATGTTAGGCCACAAATACATTTAAACTTCCTAAGAACCTCGCTGATGGCATAAGATTGTGTTAATCAAACACAAGAACCAAAGGATTCATTTACATTGTTGACAACCTGTTGCCTTAATCCAGTTGCCTGCCGTGAAATTAGGAGGCATCCTACTGTTGAAGATGTTCTGATATGCTGGGAAGCCAAGCTCTCTACAGACCGAATCAGCAACCTCTTCAGTAAATCCTTCCTCACAAACAAAGCTGTTGGTAGCTGATCGGAACACAAAGCCTTCTAGAGGAGAACGTTCTCCGATGAGTTCTACAGAAGGCATATCTGTGTAGACAAGTTATTCGAATTAACAACCAAAACAAGTGTCCAAAATAACTACAGTTCTCTCGACCAATATCTTAAAGTTTTCACTCATTTTCATGTTATATATGTCCATTTAAATGCTTATGTTCGTTGCAGGCACGCAAACTAATGATCACAAGGTGACATTCGGATGTAAGCATTCAATTTCCTATTTGAGCATGGATTTCCAAGTTTGTGCAATGGGATCGATAAGAACTTAAAAGCACTTTCAAGTTTGTTTTTGAGCAAAACAAAATCCACAATTTAGCACTCAATCTCGCAATACATGTATAATACTCAAAATTTAGCAAGAGTGATAATGTCCAGCTAATCATTGAATCTTACTCTTTCATCATCAAAATGAAAAGCATTATTGTGTATTTAAACATCCGATGTTTTTTTTCTTTTGCTAAACATAGTAAAACTCGAAATTGTTCCTCATTTCGTCATGTCATCACACAGCTCTCTTTATCACTAATTCACATCATTATTTTTTTATAGAGATCATTATAATGTTTTAATAATCATCGTTTGATATCTTTGTTTTAATTATGATCGTACACTGATCTGTGAGCTTCATTTTACGTCCTTACTTGCAGACGTTCTTAACATTCAGTTTAAAACGCATTAGAAGTGATGCACGTTTTAATGCACATCGTAGATATTCAATTTGAATGGTAATTCTACGAACGTATTTGCCAAAAAGCGAATTAAATATCCGGAAAGAACTCTCACGTGGAGAAGAAGTGGAATAATCACTTGCGATAATATATTCGCATTTAATGATTTTTGATGCGCAAAGCAATTGTGAAATCAGTTGCAAAATTAGTATATCTGGACAAAGAAAAACGATTTTTGAATGACGGTATTTTGATAGCTGAGCAAATGTGACGAAAATGAATGCTTCTAATATGACAAATGGCAAACAAGGAAATTGGCCGGGAAACTTTATATCATCACTGTCGCATTTTCTCTGGGTCTCCAGAAGAATGAAATACTTTGACCACAGTCATGTTTATGTATATATGCTGATATACATACATATATATATATATATATATATATATATATATATATATATATGAAGAGTTTGTTTGCAAAAACCGATAAGTCCATATTTGCCAAATGGAGATATTCGCGATTAAAGGTCAAGAAAAATAAAGAGAATAATAAGAAAATGTTTGCTTCTTTTGACCATAACTTCAAAAATGTAGGCCCCTACCTTTATGTAGTGACCAATATATCATTTAAAAGGTATTATTTTGTACTTTATGACAGAGACCGTACTTCAAAATCTTCAAAAAATGACTTATCGGTTTTTGCAAACAAACTCTTCATATATATATATATATATATATATATATATATATATATTGTGTGTGTGTGTGTGTGTGTGTCACTATTATACGAGGTACTTTTTAAGTTTCCTTACACCACGACATTGGGTAGGCCTATACATCCGTATCAAAAGTCTTTAACAAAAGAAAGCAAAACTTTTACATACAAAATCCTTTTTAGCGTGTACACTCTGAGGCGAAATCAGAGGAAAGTAGAGAATTGTTCCATTTCTGTCAAAATCAGCATAATGATAAAGCAAATGATGTACTTCAAACACTATGTCAAATTTAACTACTGTGTTTATGGTCACGTTAGATGCTTATTGTTTTTCGTAAGCGATCAATAAACTCAATAAACTTTGATTCGGGGAGCTCCCCGAATCAAAGTCGAATATGTTCCGGATAGGTTCCGAATAGGTCCCGAATCAGAGCAGAATTGCTAATCTGGCCATATTCCCGAGTCATTCGGGCCGCACATTCGACCTATTCGGCTGCTATTCGGCCGTATTCTGGCCAATACGGCTCATTCGCCTGTATTCTGCTTTGTATTCGGGTAACGATTCGGATGGACTGGGACAGGTATTCGGGGCATTCTGGGCAAATTCGGCTGTATTCGTGATATTTGGGTCAATTTGGCTAGATGATTAAGGCCTTTACTCCTTTCTTGATACGAAGAGACCCGGAGGATCTGTCCAGAATGCTCCGAAGGCCTTCCGGAATGCAACCGAATTCCATCCGAATGCATCCCGAATGTGGCCCGAATGAAATTTGTCGGGGCCACATTCGGGAGTAGTTTTAAGGGTATTCGGCTGGTTTTGAACATTTCAAAACCAGCCGAACACCTCTACGAATGTTCCAGAACCCCCTCCCCCCCCCCCCCCCGAATTTCGGGGAAGTAGAACAAAATGCTTCTGAATCCACCTGAATGCGTGTATTCTCGTGGATTCGCAGCTGATTCGGCTCCGGTGTAACCGATGCTTTAGGCTAACTACTCTCGGCAATGACCGCTCAATTGAAACACAAAAAAATTATTAACTTCAAGACGCTTAGTCCTCATAGGTAGGTTCGAATCCACAGCCATAATTATGGAACGTTATGTTCAATATCCAATTTACATGTTCACTGTACACAGTTATTGTGTAAAGGTAAAGAAACAAAAGAAACAGTAACGACTTCAATATCTTACATATTCTCGAAATTATACACATGTAAAAAATCTTTTACGTACTTCTTTACGTACCTGCCCCCCAAAAACAAAGAAACAAATAAGAAAAAAAAAGAATAATCATAACGACCACATTGTCCATTTGCACTGTCCTTCATAAGTATGAGATTGGTATGTTATGTATGTAGGCTCTATAACTGTTAAGTGTATTCCAATGAAGAAACTTCACTTTCTAATATTAGATTTAGATTTTACAAACGCATTACAATCCACCTACTAACTGTGTGTTTAAGTTACTTTGAGTTATGTTTTTAAAGTGATCGCCTTGATTTCTTTTGTTCGTCAAATCACATGTACCATTGAATGTTGTCATGCTCTGGTGGTAGTGGGACTATCAATGACAACAGGCATGGCGTTCTATCACAGAGTGTATAATGTTATACGTTTAAATGAACTTAGGTGCACGACCATTAATGCCTGGCGTTTTGAACATCAATACTTGATATAGAGGTTATTAAACACTGAGAATGGTAGTGCCAAATACAACGCAAGTGGCCTTTTCATTGTGAGTAGGCCCCTGGTAGCAGTCAGTGTAGATAAGATGATGTCATATTCTTTCGTACATTGCATGAAGATGAAGACGTTTAGCTAATTCACACCTGAATTATGCTCTTTTTCTTTTTATACACGTCTGCGTATTTAGTCTTGTGCCTATGATGTAAACGCGATAGACTGAATTACATAGAACAGCTGTCGCATAATCTCAATTGTACTTCGTCACAACAAGGAAATTCAACCGATTACGTTACAGTGTAGATATTTACGTCAATAAACAAACCGCAGATATATACTAAAGGTGATATTTTCCTGTTTTTATGATAAATGTTACAAATTTTTATTGTTGAAAGAGTTCAACATGACAGACTACTTCAATGCAGGGGTACAATATACATTAATGTAGTGTAACCCTCGATGTTGATGATATCAAAACGTGAATACATGTACAAAGCTGCATATTAAATTCACATTAGACAAGTTAGTGTTACAGAGGAGTTATCTGTATGTGGCTGTGTCTAACAAAGTCTGTAAGAGCAGTTACCTTGTAGACATGATGCCTCGATGTTGACTACTACTGGATAGGCGTATGCAGGTATTTCCTCAGTTGATGTACATAGTCTGAGTCTCAATTTGTGGCCGAGTGAGGAGATGGGTAGAGATTTGACGAAATTCAAAAGTACAACGTCGCGTTTTCTGGCTGATATCTCATCCGTTACGGTTACTTCAACGCGCTCATTTACTGCAGATTGCAGCCGTAGGACAATTCTCTCTCCGTCAGGTGCTTTTATAACCCACCTGTCTGCAACTACCTGAAACATTGAGCCTGCCCTCATCCATACGGTGAATTCATCGGTTGAACAGCCGAATGGGTGATCTGCAGTCAGGGGTAAAAGACACATTCAAGAGAAAGTTATGTTCCAGGATTTAAAGTACATAATCTCCATTAAATTATCATTGACCAAAACAAAGGGAAAGTGTATAATTTTCGGAAAAGACACGCACAGAAAAAAAAAATGAGAGGAGCAAAGGCATCACATTTTAGAGGTTATTAACTTAGGCGTGAGTTTGTGGCGTTTGACAAACAAGTGAGAAACCCACATCGGCAGCTTTGCTTGCTGAATATAAGTCGAATCATGGTAAATCCGTGTGTGATATCCCTTTTACACAGGACATCATTTTTATGTAATACCTCGTGCATCAGAACCCCATCCACTGAATAATTATTCATATCTACCCTGAAGTAGACGTGTGTTTGCGTCGGGAAAAATGGTTTGAATAAATCGCACTGTTGGTACTGGTACCGCATGTAGACTATGTTAATTCGTTCATAGGAGAAAAAAAATCCTCTGAAATACTTTCTTATAAGCAGTTGCGAGTTCTGGAGTTAAACTCCAGATGACTGTGCTTGGAGATCCCCATTTGATAGATTTTCATCGCTTCTGCATTTAAGTCTATCAGAAAAAAAGGTATGAAATGCAGGACTACTTACGGTATATTTCAGATGAACTTTGCCAGAAAATGGACAGTATGACCATCATGAACATCCACGTTTTCAAACGGAAAGCCATAACTTCTTTCTGTATGTTCACTCTTTGACAAGCGCATAATCTGAGCAGGAATAATAATATAATTTCACATCAACCTCGCGGCTAAGTCATGTAGCCTAGAAGATGAAGTATGTCCCAGCAAATCCAACTTAATTGTAAAGCCCACAGAAAAGACATTGTCACGTCCATGACGTCATCTCGACCGCACCCCGTTCGGCGCTGGGTTGATGCGCACAAACATCCCATTTTCTGTTGTGAGTCACGTGATATGATGAGATGGCCAATCATCCCTGCACTTTATGGCGCGCATGCTGCGAGAAATGAAAGCGAAACTCATCTCCACAGTTTGTTTCAAATTGTAATTGAATACATATGGTCAAATCAAAAAGTTCGAACGAGAGAGGTTTTTATGAAGTGGGGAAGAAAAGAGTTCTACAACTAACATGACTAATAAGTTAGGTGGCCTTTACAGTCACCCAGTTGTTTGCGTTTATACTACAGTAATGGATATGGCGAGGAAGTACAGTCAGGAGTTTGATTTATTCATAATCATGTCCCTATCTCTTTCACCTTTTTGTTCTCTTTCCCTGATTTTCCTTTCTCTTTGTCATTGTTTCTGTCTGTTTGTCTGTCTGTCTCCCTATATACTGTGTATTGTATAAAGGGCTACATAAATGTACGTAGCCTATTTGTATTATACATATACAGTACATATATGATCATTTATACTATAATGTATATAAGAATACATAAATTATACATAAATTATAATACATATGCATATATATATATATATATATATATATATATATATGTGTATCAATTCTGTTAAATTTATATGAAATGTTAAATGTATATGAAATATGGCTGCTATGATCATTTCAAGCTTCTTGAAGGGTGGGTAACTGGGTGATTTTCAGACATTATCAATTTCAAGAATAAATTACTGATAAATAATCACTACCTCATCTAATGTGCAAAGTGTTACCGGGCCATTATCACTAGTGTATGAAACCTCATCGTCTTTGATGCCCCTTTAGTTTTGTTTGAAATGATTTTTGGTGGTAACAGTTCCGGAAAATGAAATTGCTGCAGAGAGGATCCCTATGTCATTGAAAGGCGATTAATTGACATGGAGAGGCAATGAGTAGTATAATAGCACTTGTATTGTGTGTGTGTGTGTGTGTGTGTGTGTGTGTGTGTGTGCGCGTGTGTTTGTGTCTTTGTGTGTGATATGGAAAGCTCTTTTATTACCTTCTTGGGAAGCGACAGGATCCACATACCCGCATAATGTGAAACTACAGCCAGACAATTCTTCAAGCGAAGGGAAACAGTTACTTTTATCAACATCCCTCTCAACTCCAGCAAGTAACTCTTAAATTTGTAAATTAATGCCTCATTGCTTTTCCTTTTCTCTTCTGCAAATATGTGTGCCTCCACTGCTGGACGGAGACCAGGTAGGAGTGTACAGTATCAAGAAAATACACTGGTGTGAAGACTAATAAATAGTGTCTAACAACAACAACAACAACAACAAATCTTGAAAGATGTATAGGAAGACATATTCCTTTGATATTTGACGCACAGTATGTTGACGTTATTTTGTTTTCCTCGAGACTCTGAGAGCTTCTGAGGAAGGTAACTCGAGTGCTATGAGTGTAATTCTTTGTATTTTGTTTTTGTATAAATGTGAAACTTTTTTTTGGGGGGGGGGAGAATAAGCAAAACTTTAATTGTCTACAACATTATGAACGTAGTAATGTATCTATCAAGCCCACCAAGTCTCAAGCAGTAAGCATGAGACTAATCGCCATCTCTCTCTCCCTCCCCTTCTCTCTCTGAAGCTCACAGACCTGACAAGATTTCATGTCTTTCTTTCATTATCCTATGCCTTGTCCGCCTTGGACTACTTAACATAACAATGTCGGAATCTGGGAGCTTGGGTATTTGTTCCATGTTCATCGTGTCACTGCCGGCAACCAGGGATAGCCTGGTGGTAGTGTCGCTGCCCGGAAAGCAGTAGATGACAGGTTCGAGGCCAACTGGTTCCTTTTTTCCGACATGTTTGTTAATTTACAGATCAGCAGTTGCGATCTTAACAAATTTTCATTCGTAGAGGGAGACAAACTGAAGAAACTCAAACCTGAAGATTTAAGTAATTTAAATAAAACACTCTTAACAAATTGATTTCCAACCACCCAAGCCTTATAATATTATATTGGAACAATCTTCAAAGTATGCACCAGCTCTCACGATTTACAGCCTATTGCTAGGATCCCTGTCGTTCGAAGAAAGACACTTCCGCCAACATTAGGGTACATTAATTCCAGATTGTGCCTGTATAATTTCCTAATAATATCTATTTTTAAATACCAAATAAAAAATAAACATTAAACATTCTTTTAAAAGGTTTTCTAGACGTTCTGGACGGATATGAAAGGTTTCTCTAAACGTTCTGGAACGGGTCATAAGACTTTTTTAGACGGTCTTAAAACGGTTTTTGAACGTTCTAGAAGGTCTTCAAAGGTTTTCTGGACGTCCGAAGAATGTCAACAGAACGTTTTGAATATTCTTAAAAAGTTTTACAGACGTCTATAACGTCCAAGAGGTTTTCTGCAGGTCCTTAAAAATTCCGAAGGATTTTTTATTGGTTTTTAAAACGCTTAAAAAACATTATAACGTCCATTTGAAACGTTTTAAATATGTCGAAAACATTCCTCAAAAAGACGTTCTGAAAACGTCTCGCCAAAACTTTCAATAAAGAACTTGGAACGTTTCAAGAACGTTCAGAAAACGTCCAAATGTTAGATGGGGGGGGGGGTGATCTACCCTATAGACCACTGGCTACTCTGCCTTAATATTATAACAGTTTTGACCAGTTTGTCTGAAATTATTACTAAATACCGTCTTTCAATGGAGGAGAATAGAAAAGGAGGGGAAAGAAGTGACAGGAGGGTGTGTAATGCAGCAAAAAGCTCATGTATAGCAGTGCTGCACTAGGATCAATGTCTCTATACTACATCAGTCCTCGACCACGTATCGTCTCGACTACCATTTTTGGATCAGTGTAAATATAGGTTTTCCGCCCAATTTCATCAGATTTGCATTTGATTTAAAGATGCGATCGTTCAAGCTGGAGTGAATTTGAAAGATCACCAAGATCAACATACAAAAAAGTAACTAGTACATTTGATTTAATTTCATCAGCATGCGATATCATGAGTTTCTCAAATAGACGTGAAATAGGGGCGTTCAAATAAGAAAATGCATGCACGTGTAGCGCATTCAAATTCCCATCAGCATGTTCCGTGAAGAACATTAAGGAATTCAAATTCACAATTAGGCAAACAATTATGACATACGGGCATTGTTTTCGTTGTTTCTTGAAATTGATATATTTCTTTATGATTACTCATTCGTTTGAACAATGTGCAAACTTAATAGAAGGTGAAATGAGACTTGCCTTTATTGATAGCTAATCAAGCTTACCTAACTCCATCTTAAAACACATACATGATACACGACTTTAACGTTGCTAGAGAAGAGTATACATGAATATCTCGGATAGGTCCTACTGATAGAATTGGTAGGCGAAGCATTGACAACCAGTATGACAATGTCACTGGCAATACCATTGGGTTAAACTGGTCTACAGCTGAGCCGCTTGTGGCAGCTTATAACTTGATGTATGGACAGGGAAAAGGACTGGTAGGAATAGAATGAAAAATGTAAATTTGAACTTAGACAAAATTTAGAGATATAGCCATTCCCTAATCTTAAGTTACAACGATATATTGTAATGGGATAAAGTGAAGGTGTAAGAAAGGTCGACAGGCAAGAATACAAACTGTACAAATATTCTGAACTGAATAAATGAAACTTCGGAATGAAAATTAAATATAAATCCCAATAATCCAATATAACACAGTGGAAAAAAAAAGACATGTAACACGCGTGGGAACATTCTCATGTTGATTGAATTTGAATGTTCAGGGTACCGAATTAGTTTTCCTGTAAATAGAATTGATATTGGTATTTGGGTAGAAATTGAACGGCTGTCCAGCTGGCTTGTAATTGAACGTCAACTTTGAGTCGTTGAATTGAATGAAATAGAATTTTAAAAGAATGACGTGAAACGAAATTAAATGCTCAAGAATTAAAACGAACCATCAGAATAGAGCGGTGGCAAAATTCGCTTGAAACTGAACGCCTTTTCATTTATTCGAATGAAAATCTGATGGAATTGGGCAAGAGAACATATAGTAAAGTGAAAAGATCCGAGGTCCCTATTGACGCTGTTATGTAAATTTGCACAGTATTTAATGGTCAGATTAGAAGTTAGAGGTAGATAAGCTGGTACTGTTAATACTTTAAAGGGACCAATACACGTTCAGCTCTCTTTATTTTCATGATCCTCACTAGTTAGGTGTAGGTTTTCCCGTCAATTTCATATTTTTGTCATTCTAGTTCCTATTCTGAGCATTGAATTTCTCGCATTTCACGCTGGCAGCACTGAAGCAGCAAGCAATCAAGCAATCAATGGTTATTTGTCATTTGCGTCATTTAAATCTACTATTCATAGGAATATGCATTTTAGCAATGAGCATTCAAATTCATTTTAAGTCGCCTCGCCGCGGCGATGGAATCTCGTCGGTCATTCAAATTCGTGAAAAAGCAACCATGTTCCAAATAAGTGGATTCCATTAAAAAGAAGTCTTGCATTTAGTTAGATTGGGGTCCTGTATGTGTGTCTCTTTCACATAGTTTTGAATAGACTGGCCTTCTTGATTTTTTTTTTTGATTTTTTTTTGAACGATACTGATCTACCTGTTCATTCTATAATTTTAATTAACGAGCAAGACGAGGGTAAAATGACAGCCATATAAGGGCACTTCATTCACTGGAAACAAACGAGAATGATAGGGGAGGTTGATTGACACCTTCAAGAAAAAAATAAACAGTATGGAAACTGAAACCAAGAACATTGCAGGCCTTTTAGATACGTCTTGTCTGTTGTTCATTGATATCTTATTTGTTAACTTTTGCGGGACTATGTGAGATCATTGTGTTTGAGTTTGCCTTTAGATAATGATGAATTGTTTACTTACTCTAGGAGCGTTGTCCTTTTTTAGTGTTTGCGGTGCCATCAAGGAGTATGTTTAAATTGTCGTTTGGTTGTTTGGTGGACTGCTGATTGGACCTTATAATCCAAATATCTGACAATGAAAAACCAAGCATGCATTACACAGAACAATACAAAAGCATTAAAAATTGAATGCATAAGCCTGGGTTGTGTACATCTCTTTGCATGTTTTACATGAATCTTTGGATATAGAACGCTCCCATAGATGAAATTGAATGCTTGGATTCTGAATATAAATGCCCGATTTTTTTTTTTTCGCTTGCGTGCGCTGTGTGAATTCGAATGCACATTCATGAATTGGAATGACAAAAGTATGAAACTGACCGGGAAAACTTTTTTAACCATGATTGTTATGACTGTTGTTCGTCATGCTGATAAGATCAAACCTGTAAATACATAACCAATATAAAGAAAGATTGATAAATACGTGTAGACGTTACCTACTGATGGGCAAAACGAATGTAATTTTATAAAGTGCCGTTGTAGTCATCTGACGTGCGTCTGACATATGTATGGATTAAAGGCGACTCCCGTTATAGCGAAATCCTCAGGTAAAATACATCCAGATAATAAATAAATGATCATTAGGTGATCCAAGTATCCTCTCGGATCACCTTCTGTATCTGTACTGATTCTTTTTCCTTCTTCTTCTTTATTTCTGGACATAAATTGTGTATCGATTAGCTCAGAAAGTCCTCTTCCTATCAATGTCAAAATTATACCATATGTGTATCATGTCCAAAAGACGACGGGTCAAGTAAAATCGCAGTGATCAATGAAATTTACTTCACATATATTTCAAGTTATGCACATTCTACTCATATTATCAAAATTCATTTTCTCTTAAAACGTGCGCGTACGCGCGCGTTGAAATATTTGTATGCTCAAATCGAGCTGAAATTATTTTTGCACACGTTTCAGACCATTTGGAGCATTTTTTGAAAAATTGAAAAAAATTGGACGGACGCGTACGCGCGCACGCATATACGCACGCACAGCTCATATGCAATAGAAATTTCCCGTTTTTTCACACTGATCGGATGTCTGAAATGTCAAGGAATATTTCTACCAAGTTTCAAGTCAATCCGACTCAATATGACGTCATACGGGCCCGTCAAAGTTAAAATTCCGCGCGCGCGTCAATGGCGATATACAGTGCAACTATGCCAAAAAACCGCCAATTTTAAATCAGATTTTACTCGTCAGGATGGAAAGTGATCCCCCATTTTCTTTACATATTCTGAAAGCTGATGAGTTGTACATGTCATTTCATGGGTTGGCGATGCTGAAAAAATGATTAAAAGATATCAAATTTCTTAATAAAGTAAAAAAAGTAAATTTTCAAAATGACGTCATCAAATTTCAAGTTCACTCGAGCGTATCTCACTTATCCTTTGTTAATTTTCACCCATATTTCAGTATGTTGTAGCTTATTAAATGCTCTTGCATTAACCAACTAACAATATTTTGATTGGTTGACAGCATCACCTCGTAAAAATGGATTGAATGTAATCTTGTCAAATTTGACCAGTTTACGTGTTATCTCTATGGGAGTGCAGTTTTTCTGGAAATGAAAATTGACATAACTGTTCTCTTCGGGCATTAGCTCACTTATGCTTCGGTGAATTTCTCCCAGATTTAGATATGTTGTAGCTGAGACTTTGGGCTATCGTAACTGTGCCCTTATTTTTTTCATACGGTGTCAGGATTACGTCTAAAAACTTGGTTGAAATTAAGGCTTATCTTCGATGTATTTTCATATCCTTTCTTTTTGCAACTTTCTTTGCAATAACTCAAGAAAAACATAGCCTATCACCACCATATTTTGCACATGTTTAGTTCATGTCACGTACATTATTTCATAAAATGACAACTACTTGATCGGACACCATCTTGGGTATGTAAATTAGGGTCAAAGGTCATTAATGTTTTATCCTGTATCTTGGTGAATACATGTCCTATCTTTCCCATATTTTGCACACGCAAAAACCATGTTACAAGAATCATTTCACAAAATAACCACTTTTCGCTCAGATGCCATCTTGTCTGTGCAAAGTGGGGTCAAATGTCATATGTACTTTTTTCTCTATCTTCGTTATGACGTGTTATCTCTATGGGAAGGAAATTTTTCTAGATGTGAAAATTGACATGATTGTCTTTATCGAGCACTAGCTCACTTATCCTTCGGTGAATTTCTCCCAGATTTTAATATGTTGTAGCTGAGACTGCGCGCTATCGCTAGTGTGCCCATTGTTTTTCATTCGGTGTCGGGATCACGTCAAAAAACGTGGTTGAAATTAAAGCTTATCTTCGATGTATTGAGATATTTAGGTGATCCGAGTATCCTCTCGGATCACCTTCTGTATCTGTACGGATTCTTTGTAGGTTCTTCTTTTTCTTCTTTATTTCTGGACAAAATTTGTGTATCGATTAGCTCAAAAAGTGTTCTTCCTATCAATTTCAAACTTATACCATATATGTATCGTGTCCCAAAGACGACGGGTCTAATAAAATCATAGTGATCAGTCGACCGTGACGTCACTATGACGTCATTACATGAAAACACATTCTCAATCATATCTCATCAATGGAATGGAATTTTTCAATGAAATTAACGTCACATATATTTCAAGTTATGCGCATTCTACTCATATTCTCAAAATTCATATTTTCTCTTAAAACGCGGGCGTACGCGCGCGTTGAAAGATTTGTATGCTCAAATCGAGCTCAGATTTTTTTTTGCACACGTTTCAGACCATTTGGAGCATTTTTTGAAAAATTGATAAAATTGGACGGACGCGTACGCGCGCGCGCATATACGCACGTACAGCTCAAATGCAATAGAATTTCCACTTTTTTTTTTTTTTTACACAGATCGGATGCCTGAAATGTCAAGGAATATTTCTACCAAGTTTCAAGCCAATCCGACTCAATATGACGTCATACGGGCCCGTCAAAGTTGAAAATCCGCGCGCGCGTCAATGGCGATATACAGTGCAACAATGCCAAAAAACCGCCAATTTTAAATCAGAGTTTACTCGCCAGGATGGACGATGACCCACCATTTTCTTTACATATCTTGAAAGCTGATGAGTTGTACATGTCATTCCATGGGTTGGCAATGCTGGAAAAATTATGAAAAGATATCAAATTTCTTAATAAAATAAAAAAAGTAAAATTTCAAAATGACGTCATCAAATTTCAAGTTTACTCGAGCGTATCTCACTTATCCTTGGTCAATTTTCACCCATATTTCAGTATGTTGTAGCTAATTTAATGCTCTATCAGTTTAAATAATCAAAAATTTCGCTGGATGAAGTCTTCGCCTCGTAAAAATAGTTTGAAGGTAACCTTGTCAAATTTGACCCATTTGCGAGTTATCTTTATAGGCGTGCAGTTTTTCTATCGAGCACTATCTCACTTATCCTATGGTGAATTTCTCCTAGATTTTAATATGTGTTAGCTGAGACTTTGCGCTATCGTTAATGTGTCCTCCGGTTTTTTTTTTTTTCATACGACGTCGAAATCACGTCGAAAAACTTCGCTTGAATTAAAGCTTAGCTTCGATGTATTTTCATATTTCTTTCTTTTTGCAAATTTCTTTGCAATAACACATGAAAGACATTCCCTAGTACCCCCATATTTTGCACAAATTTAGTTCATGTGACGTACATTATTTTATAAGGTAACAACTACATGATCGAACACCATCTTGGGTAGGTAAATTAGGGTCAAAGGTCATAAATGTATCATCCTGTATCTTGGTGAATACATGTCCTATCTTTCCCATATTTTGCACACACAAAGACCACGTTACCAGGATCACTTCACAAAATAACAAGTTTTTTTTTTTTTCTCAGATGCCATCTTGGGTGTGCAAAGTGGGGTGAACTAGGTCAAATATACTTCATTCTGTATCTTCGTCAGTGGATACGGATTCGGTACCAAAGATGGCAAGTCTGACTTCCTTTTCTAAATGAGAATCCAAACATCACACGGCCAATGTCTCCTCGACACAAATGAAACCGGTATGGTCATGCCTATTGGGATCAGGACTCAAATCATCGATTTTCGAAGAGATCGGATCACCTAATTTGTCAGTGTTGACAAATTCCGGTTCTAGTTTTGGGACTTAGATTTTTACTTCGTTATAACCGTGTTCGTTATAATGGAAATGCACTGTATTTGTGATTTCCTTGTGACTTTGTTCATATCCTATGTTCTAGGGTCGCAGCATGCACTTATTGTAAGGTTTGAACGTGAAATGAAATGAATCAGTAGCAATTTAACATTTTTAAGAGTTTCTGTAGATGATGCATTGTAATAGAAATAATCATATAAAAAAATGGCCTCAAACTGAATATCTCCTTCTCTGATTTTATTTCAAATAATAACTGCATTGCCATCCCTTGTTTCATTTTCGATCATTCACGTATAACAGAGTAATGTAATACACTTCACACAAACGCGCACAACACACATACATCTCTCTCTCTCTCTCTTTAGTTTAAATATATAATAAAAAGAAGATATATATATATATATAATTATATATTATATAACTATCTCTTCATGACATACTCATACACCTAATGGACTGAAACTACGCCTTGCATGTAGTTTGAAGAATATGAATCACTTTATTATCTAAATATGCACCTTGTGTAGGTCCTCTTTCGGGCTTTAGAATACACTTGTTTGTGTGTTCGTACAAGTGTGTCTTTTAGTTTTCTTTGTCTGATCATAGCTGCAATCATTTTTTTTTTTTTTGCTAGAAAGATTGTTTAGCGCAGATGTACTTTGTTCTCCTTTTGTTGTAACATCAAATACACAAAGTGATGTCAAACATGTTTAAAAAGGAAAGTGTAACACATGACATGTATTTCAATATACATACATATATGTACATGATATGAAGCCTAGATTTTTGGTTATCACTCAATGGAATGATTTTGATATTACGATGTGAGATGCATTTAAACAAGTGGAATTAGTCTTAACTACTGCAAGGCATTTCTTAAATATCTGAGGTAATGTTTGTGCTTAAATCGCCATTCAGAAGAATACCCATACAATCAGTATAATCAGCTGTGACAACGGTTTGTCTAGTACGATTTTTGTTCGACGTTTACGTGAGATTCACAAACACAAGCTGGTTTAATCATTACGTGCATAATGATGCTTAATGTTAGTATTTATGTAAAGAATGGCAGACAATGATATTTTATATATTTGAAATTATTGTAGAACCTTAATGTTTAAAAAGTCAGAAATATAAAGATATCTGAAATAGTTTAATTATCGTCGTACTCGACAATCAATGCACAATTCAACCTGTGAATTGCGCTCAGTTACATCATACATTCAATGACACATAAGTGGAAGTGTAAGTTTAAAGAAAAAAAAATCACAAAAAAAAACACAAAAAGCGAGGATGGAAGTTAGGTTTTAGATGAGGTTTTAAAACTTCATTACACTAAAAGATGACAGAACTAAAGGGATGACACAGTATTGGTGGAGATGAGAATTGGGCTTTTAACTTTTTGAAAGATACCAAGAAAACACTTTATGATACAGCACAGAGCATACTATTTTAAGAGGAATTCAAAGTTTATTCGATGAAAATCGGGTTTGGAATCACTGAAACATCCAGACTGAGACATCATTTACTTCAATAAAGAGAACGCGAACATGTCATCGAATCTCGTCAGGATCGAACGCTCCAATTATGATGTCATGACTTCAAGCAAGCTTCTTAAAGTTCTGGGTTACTAGGAATGCTCTCGTACGTTGGTGGATTGGCGTGAACTTGAACCTCATGAATATTTCCTCTTCCAGAAGTCTCATTTTCATACTGAGGTATTTTGATGGCGGGCAAGTTATAGTCATTGATTTCAAGCTGATCATCGATAATTTCACCGGCATTTGCTTCGAGTACAAGGTACCCACCTTTGTCTACCTCGGGCTTTTCATTTGGTTTGCTTGAGTAGATGGATACTGAATATAACGGACTCAACGCTGGGGGCTTGTGTGCTTCAGTCCTATCGATATTCAATACCTCATTGACATAATGTGGTTCTAGGAAGGTAGATGATTGGTCGGAAGTTGTGGGCATGTCCTCGTAATTGATTGCAAATCATTAAAAATATCTCTCAGCTATTGTAGCGAAATAACGTCTTACCTTATGGCAGGTGCAAGGTTTGGTGGTGAACTTTTTGATGATGTAGGTTCCCATAATCACAAGAACTAATCCGACAACTACAGAACTTGTAATGGCTATTTTTTGAAGGCATCCTACCCATGCTGCAACAGGATGAGAAATTGAAATATCGTATGGAGATTTATTATCCGACACAAAGATAAGGTTGTTTTGCTTTGTTGTTTTTAAACACAGAAAAGCACAAGCTTATAAGAAATAAAGAACAACTCAGGATAGTAATGTTCCCTGCTTCATATGGTAAAAACAAGCAAAAATATTTGTCCAGTGCAGGGCCATGTGTTTGTCTTTCTTCCCATGGAAAGGACATAAAGTCTCTTTTTATATTACGAAAACGAAAGTGTGTTGATCAATTATTCCTTTTCAATCTCCAGAATGACACTCGGCATAATATGATACATTCCTTTATTGTCTCAGATAACGAAAAGAACCTGGACAGGGCTTCACACTAACTCATTTTTCTCCTGGTCCGACAGACACGACGGACAGTACGTACCCAGTTTTCCACGTTTTACTGGTCCATTCCTGAAAAGGTTAGTAGTCCAGCAAGGATATTTACTGGTGAGGGACCGTCGGACCAGTGTCAGTGTGCAGCATGTATGCCAATAGGATTTTGAACAAACCGTAAAGGGATAGCACAGTATTGGTGGAGATGAGAATTGGGCTTTTAACCTTTTGTGGGATACCAAGAAAACGCTTATGAAATAGAACAGAGCATACCATTTTAAGAGGAATTTAAAGTTTATTTGATGAAAATCGGGTTTGGAATGACTGAAACATCCAAAAACAAAGTAAAACAAAGCAATCGTAATGAAATGTGGGTCCCACACTTTATTGAATCGCTCTGTTTAGGGTATCTCAGCCAAGAAAAGGGGTAGTTATAAAGACAAAAAGTTGGTTGATGTATTTTTTTTTTCCGAGCTGAAAAAGCGACAAAGAGGATTGAGGCAAAGTATAGGTTTGGGTAAATGCATGAATGCTTCAACTGTTCCAAGTTGACTTCTGCTCATTAATTTGAATAAGTCTCAGATCTATTTTCATCAAAACACGTTTCACTGCTTTTTTATATTTCTTTTTCAACTCCCAAAACTTCTTCCTTGTCAAATGCCTTTCCTTACATCTGCAGCAGTGAAGCCAGCTAAGTAAGCATGTCATAATGCCTAGTAATACGTACAAAATCAATTTTACAAGAAATGTCTTATAAATAACATCTGCCTTGAAGCCTCGAAGAAAAATAATCTCGACATAAACTTTCAAAGAAACCCTTAACTTGAGAATAAACACTAATAATGAAAGTTGCCAAATAGGCCAGACTGTAAGAATGCAGGTTAGTGTTTAGAGTTTGTCTTTAGGGTTTGTCTTCAGGCTTTCTTCTAACATGTTATGGTCCATAACTTTTAACATTGCATTTTGTCCGATAACTTGGTCGCTCCCACGGAGGCCAACCCACACAGTCCATTCTCTCTGCTCATATTCCACACATAGCTCCCAGTAACAAACCATGTCTTGAATTTGAAGAGAGTAATATGGATACTGGTTTTGCCTTGATGGGAATGACCAAGTTATCGGCAACATGGCCATGTTGAAGGTTATGAACCATAAATGGTTAGAAGAAACCCTAAACACGAATCTGCAGTAGTGCAGGCTGTCCTGATGGTTTGAACACTTTCAATGAAAGATCTCATCCATGCAGTGAGACATGCATTGCTCCTTCACAATAACACGCAAACTTGGAAAATGTGCAATTTGTCATTGTTGTTTTTAAAGTTCACGTGCTCACTCATACATGACATTGTCAACATAATTAGGTATCAACTGAAAGAAGAAGAGTTCTCCTATCCTCACAACTAATATTGTGCTCTCCATAGCTTACAATGAAATAGTAGCCCTCCAAAGATGAATTCCTTTTTTTTTTTTGATACGCACTGTATATATATATTTTTTTTTTCTTATTGTAATCACAAGAAGGCAGTTCCTCCTTAAAAAAGGGGGAAAAGGAAAAAAAATCCAAAACAAGTAAAACGTGTCAAAGTCTGCACATACAAGGTGTAATATATAAGACATTAACGGTTGTAATGAGATTAACAAACGTATGTCTTTTTTGGTCATATTAAGCATTGCAATTAATGCACGTGGTTTTGATTTCTGCATTTGATTAAAGACATAATCACAACAAAAAAGAAGCCCAAATCTCATACTACAGACTGCAACTAAGCGGTATACTAAGATGTAAGATGATGCCTTTTTGCCGAGCACATCTTTGCTGGCCATATTGAATTTTGAAATGGTCCCCACTTATAAATAATTTTCCTATATTTTCCTATATCTCGACTTGTTGAGCAATGAAAAATCATCAAAAACCTTGGCAGTGTCCGTATTTTCTTTGTACCGCAGATCTTATTAAAATAATTGCCGTACTTTTGTTCTACCTCACCTGCTTAGGTAGCAAATAAGAATTTACTTTAAATAATGGCGCCAATTTTTAAAAGGTTTTGTCCTATACATCGTCTTTGAGCATGAAAATGCACTGAAAATTGTGGCAATATCCATGTCTGTGATACAACAGATTCAATGTAAAATAATCATAACTTTTGTCCAACCTCATAAGTCTTGGCGGCCATCTTAACTTTCAGTATGGACACCGTACCTTACGCAGTGTTTGCCCTTATGTCGGTTTGATAGCAAGACAGATCATTAAACGTTTTCAATATTTTCTTGAATGTGATATCAGAGACTGCATTATTAAAACATTCTTTTTCAGTTTGCATAAATATAGACTAGAGTATGGATGGAAGGCCGATCATTAGTTCCATCTTAATCTTTTAGATTCATCGCTTACATCTCTGTTTTAATTTCATGAACAGCGGCACTTACGCCCACAGGCGAGACACTACATCGTCATTGTTTACAGTCCTTTACACGAGACATAAAGCCTGTTCAAAGTGGTTCAAAATGATTTCACAACATGTAAACAGTGTGAGAAGCGACAGTCTCATTTTCTCATGTAGTATCTGCTCTGTACTTACTAACATTAATTCAGCATTTCAATATTTCTTCCGTGGACATAATTAACTCGTACAGAAAGTCAAATTGACACAAAAATACACATATCAAACAGAAAAAAAGTATGTAATATTACAGTATACGCTGAATGTATTTTTTTTTCGTGTCAAATATGATATAGGCGTAAGGTAAAACATTCACGTTGAACTGGTTGGCAATATTGGGTCGATCCGTTCCAAACTAGCTTGTGTGTCGACCTCACACAAACCAAGGTTGCACTACCATTGATGATGTAACCGTCATCACACTCAAGAGTGACTATGGATCCAAGCTGTGTGGTGTTCAAATTCCATCTTCCATGAGAGACGTTACCAGGGTGATCACAGTTTGACTCGTTGCCTGAAAAGAAGAAAACGGTTGATGTTGAGAAAAAAAATCCAAACAAACATGATTTTTTTTTTAATCTGATGGCAAGACTTAGAAGCTCAGGGAGGTAAAATCATTCTTGTTTGTCGTCTTATGATTTCTGTCCACAGCAAAATGCGTGTCTCCAATATAAATTGTTTATCATTACTTCTTTTTTTTTTTTGTTAAACAGCTGAGAACGCAGGAGGCATGCAGGTGGGGATAATGTTTGTTATTCCGAAGGATCGTTTTCTGAAACACACAAATTTTGTGTACCCAGATGTTCGTCATTACAAAATGAAATAAACACTTCGTATATAACAACATTTCAGTGGCATTATTCCTGAGGTTGGTTATTCGGAAGGTTCGAAAAAGAAATGAACTAACGCAATTACGAATTGTAACCAAGGTTGGAGGGTGGATGATTCAGAATAACCTCGGGTTTTGCACTTAGAGCGAGGCGGCGTTTGCTTTTAGAGATTATGATAAAAACAAAAACAAAAAAGAAAACAAAATCAAAACCAAATGACCAACATGCATGTTCTTTGCAAAATTAGTAACGTGGTAATATGCAAGTAATTCTTTGTTAATAAAGAAAGAAGGAATCAGCAGTCTCGTTTTATTTCTACTAGCAACTTATCAGAGATGCCAAGTTGAAAAAACTCTTATGAGTGAGATTTTCGTGACTCGGCATCTCGGCGCTCGCGCGCATGCTAAAGAGGGGGGGGGGGGGTGTCCCCCCTCCCATGGTAGGGAGCTTATTTAAATCATTAGCTCTTAATGATGCGATCTGATGCATTCTTAAGTGACTATTTTTTACTGATTTTGAAAGACAAAGGGGAAATATACCTTCGATTGCAACTATCACTTTCATCCTTTGAGCTATGCTCCTTATTTCTGGCCCAAATTGCGGACTTCACCCGATGCGCGAGAAAAATGGGTGCCATGTGTGAGATCGTGAGACAGACCCTAAATGTGTGAGTCTCACGCAAAATGCGCGAGACTTGGTAGCTCTGACTTATTAGTTTTATTTTTTTTTTTTTGAAAGCATGTAAATTTCAGAGTCTTGGTTCGGAAGGTATTATTTTGGGGACGTTAAGTAATCCGAAGAACAATAATATAAAAACTGTTATAAAGCAGGCCAGTTACTGTGGCACTTATTTAGACATTCATTTGGGTTTATAAATGATGTTGAGGGTATGAACAACACAAGGTAACTGCACTTGAATAGCATACAATAGCATAGTTCTTTTATATGCATGTGCTAAGTGCGAGGTGTAAATTATCAACAGTTTTTTCCTTGTACCCACCTTGTACACTGCATGATGTAAGTAGCATACCCTGAGACATATTCTCGAAATTCAGACAAGTTGGTAACGATGCATTCCAGTCAAGCGTATTGTTGTCAGGAAATCTTATACATTGCAGAATGTCACTGCCATTGATGACGTAATTGTCATCGCAAGTGAGAGTTATTGCAGATCCCAGTGACACATCGGTTGAGTTCCATTCTCCGTAAGACACATTACCAGGATGCTTGCAGTACATCTCAGAGGCTACAGTATAAACGGGGGTAAAAAATACAAGAAAACGACAGTGTAAATTAAAGAAATACTTTCTTTATTTCCACGAATTTCCATGATTAAATGAGGAAACTGTCAACTGTAAAGAATGTTTTTCTTTATTTTGGTTTTGGTAATAAGTGGTTTTCTCTAGTGTAACTAATGGCTTATAGTTTCATTTCTCAATCCCTGTCTTGAAAATATAAACTCACCCAGTTACTCAATAAGCCAGAAAACAACATAATGTCCGTGTTGACTTACAATCTGGTATACGGACAAAAAATCTTGTAAACCTTTCACTATATCCGTGCAATTATATGTCCTGTTGTCATTTCATCAATTGTTTTCCCTTCTTTCTGTTTTAATGCTTATTGCGCTCCTTCAGCGATTATCACAGGAGGTATAGAGTTTGAGAAGGCAAGCAAGGTATAAGATTGTCGATATCAATATTAATATCATACTATAACATTATATCATAATTATCATATCATAAATTATCATATCATATAATAAATTATTATATCATATCATATCATATCACATGACATCATGTTCCTTCAAATCGCCTACAATACAATACCAACGGATTCTCCTTTCTCCACCACTACTTCATCTTTTTTTTAACTTTTAGCTGGGTTTTGAATCAGCTAGACCACTTTTCTTTAGAAACCACAGGAAGTAAAAATATAGGACATTAGGGGAGAAGAAAAGTGAGTAAAATGCATGCATAATGTCCATCTTAGTTTGGGGAAAAACCGCAAAACAAAACAAAACAACAATTTACTGTTGACCACTTCGCAAGATGGGATCGACGAATTCCAAGCCGGGAAGTAAGTCGACCTTCCGGGTAGTCCTACACACTGCAGTGTCGCGTTGCCATTGACGATGAATCCCTGGTCACAGGTGAGGGTTACCAGGGAACCAAACCACGTGTTTGTAGAGTCCCATGTACCGTTCTGAACAACGCCAAGTTGGTCGCAAAATCCGTGTGAAACTACAAAATAAAACCAACCATGAAAGTTATGAGGATCAAAAACATGGATTTAGTCAGCCGTACTGTACGATGTATAGACAATGAATATATACGTTTTATTGTAATACCCAATATCGCAAGTTTGCAAATGAATACCATGTATATCAACATGTGATTGAATCTAACACGTATATTGGATACTATGGACTTTGCTCAACACTCACCACTAAATGCATAATACACAGCTGGCGATAATTTTAGACCCTCCAAACTTGGACATGACCTTCCGCGAAGATATGTTGCTGAAGAGGACAAGTCAGAAAATGTCTCTGACGGGACACACAGGCACATACTTGTGTATATGACAGTTACAACATCAGCGGTGTTTCTTTGTTCCCGACACATAGTGACGCACTCCATATCAGTCATAATTTCACGTCTGGTGAATTCCTGAAGTAGAGTAACGACCTGTGTGCTCTGTGACTCGTCGTAGCATCCGAGATACCCAGGTACTGAGAGACAAATTCAAACGCTCTAACAAACAATAATTATCCAAGAAGAAGAAGGAGAAGAAGAAGAAGCAAAGACACCAATCTATAACAGACCTGATGTACCATATGACAGTGGCAATGTTGATGTTTTGATTTAAGTTTTATGAGCAATGATGCAATGGCGTCCGTATTCATTTGAGAGGTTCCTGTGCACTAAATGCCACTTCGGAAAGAAGAAAAAAGAAGATGAAACAGCAAAACGAAGACTATCTTGTAAGGGAGGTTTTATCTTTAGACCTTTAACATCATGTACGTATGACATCAATGATATGATGATGTCTACCAGTAGGCCAAAATATCGTAGAATCAAAATCTGAATGTAACTATCCCCAGCTGGTTTAAATTTGATCTTTGTTTAAAAGGACGCACAAAACAAATGTAAAGTTATTTAAATGTCAAGCATTTATCATCAATTAAAAGAATGAAATTCAAATTTTGAAATGTGGAGTTTCATTTTTAAACTGAGCATTAGAAGGCAACAATCTTAGATAACAACATCACATTGCATTCGTGAATCTCTCCCATTGTGTGAAACTATTATTGAATAGGGCCTATAAGCTGTAACTTCCTCATAATTTCTCGCTTGAGTTGTTAAAAATTCCACTGATTCTGATACTGATGTATAGAGTGCCTACGAAGTTGAAGAAGCTATACACTAAAGCTAATGGTCAGCTGATAGTGGAGAGCTGATCTTCTTGTTTCTATTGTTTAAAGCCCCAGTCACACAACACTCCACGTCCAAATTACGTACAAAAAGTTATGAAATCTGGTCGTAAGTAGTAATTTTTGGGTCAATTTTGGTTTGGCCGTGCTGTGTATGGGGTATGGCCGTTGGCGGCTGTTCCACTGCTGATTGCCTAAGCACGGCTAACCACGTCCAGCCATGTGTGTGCACGAGGGAAAAATCCATTTGTCAGCGATAAGCAGCTAAATACACGCTATCTCCCGTGATACCAACGCGTAACACGCGTCACATGACCATGCTCTGCCCGTGACAGACCGCTAAACTTTCTTGTCTTTACCGCGTCTACCCATGTTTTAATCACTGCCGGAAGACGGATTATCACGTGTGTTGCACGTCTTTACCACCTGTGCCGCCCGTGGTTGTCCGCGGAATACAATTTTGAGCAGTTCAAAACTTTTTACTGCGTCCGACGCCGTTCAGATTTTTCCCCGCGTCCTGCCACGTCTATAAATCGACCGTAGCTCGTCTTAAACTCAATATCAACGCGAACAACATCGTCTGCTTCACGGGAGACCTCGTTTTGACGACCTCGTGCTTTGGCCGTGATTAAGCCGTAAATCGCTGTGTGACCGGGGTTTTAACCATGTGAGAAACGTATTTATGCACATCGCCTAATGTCTCAAAATACAGGCTACATAATGTAGTTACATAAAGGATTGTGTTCTAGACTTCTAGTCTAGATTTCTGGAGATCTAGGTAAGCAATACTTTCTTCATTCACCATATTCTATGCAAGAAGCGTTCTCATTCTTACAAATGTCAGGAGTTAAATGTCATTGCAGATGATGCAGGACAGTGTATAAAGATTTCCCATTCCGTTCACCCACCTCGGCATATCAGCTTCACTGCACTTTCGGAAGTGCATTCAGTACTTGCCCATGAACAGCGTACCATGCTCCCCGCATCTGCGAGATTGAGATTTCAGGAAAAAAAAAAGCAAACATGGCCAATAAAACCTATTTTTCCGTCCAATGGGTGTATGATGGATGTTCTTGAAAAAGAAAAAAAAAAATCGATTACGATTATGAGATACGGCTATGTCGTTGAGAGTCCGATTTGCATGATAATTGAACTTCCAATCTTGTTAAAATGAAGGTATTCAAAAGATACTATAGGTTTTCCCGGCCAATTTCGCACTTTTGTCAGTCTAATTGATAAAAGGTTCATTCAATTTAGCGAAAATCCTTGTCACTGCACATTCTGTCATTCAAAATGGCAACTTGTTCATTCAATTTAGCATTTCGATCAATGAAATTCGCACATGTGCCTTTCGAATTCGTAAAACGGGCATTCAAATTGGCACGTGCTCTTCAGTCATTGAAATTCGCCAGCACTGGCGGAAAGTGGTATTTCAGTCATTCAATTTCGCGTATGGGCAGTCAAATTCCAAACATGTTCATTCAAATTGGCGTAATGTTATTTCTATTTTGAAAAGGTGAGAACCGTGGTTTATACGTAGGGGGTTAAATGTGAATTTCTGTTTCATCCACACACTGTTAAGTATATAGGCCTAGCAAAGTTATCTTTGACCCTAAATAATTCAAGTTTGTTGTTCTGTAACGCCCCTCTTCTTTTATACATGTTATCAGAGAACTGTACATGCACCAGTACCATAGATTCACTTTACTTTCTTATGTCCAGTAATGGCAGTACGAGTTAGATACAGGCGTATCTCTCAAGAAGTCAGGGAAAGAATCATAGAAGCATTTGAGGGTAATAACCTTGACAAATAATTGATGGCTAGAGCTGATCCAAGAACTTTATTCATAATGATAATTTACGAAATATAGATAGCACCCATCAAATGAAAATAATGAAACATGCAGATGAAAGAAATATATAATTACGGTGTAAATTGAAACCTCCTCTCAATGTCAAAACAAACAAGATTAATGTATCTGTGAATGAAATCGATATCGAACATTTTAAACACATACACATATTTTGAAAGTACTGTTGCAAAGTGATATCAGCATAAAGAATGAATACGAAAATATGAAATGCTAAGATGCTTGCAAACACTAACTATGATGAATGAAAATGGAAAAAAAAAGGAATAAATGCATTAACGTGTCTGCTAAATTGACTGCAGTAAATGCGAAATTGGATGCCCAAGAATGAATTCGAATGAACGAGCGCAGCGTATACGTGATCACGTGACTATATCATGCTAAATTGAATGAACGATTTGCAAAATGGTGCTTGTCTTACGAATTTGAACTGAAAAAGTGCTGATTCGAATGATGTTAAATGTAATTTGAATGCTCCAAAATGAATTTGAATGAAAAGATTATAAAATTGAAATACCAAACATGCCATCCAGGCTAAATTGTGCTAAATTGAATGCACAAATTAGGAATTGGACTGAAAAAAGTGCGAAATTGGCCGGGAAAACCTATATTAGAACAAATATTCCAATTTTCAGATGTATGACATATTCAACATGTACGTGGGAATTTGGGAAAACCCTACAATATTCAGGTGTTTGCCAAGTACTGAGTATGAGATTTAGGCCTACGTGACAAGAATATCAACATGCCTTTTTCCATTTCAGTCCCTTTCAGGTACTGTATGATTTGAATGTAGAAGTGAATTCCTAAAACGTGTCCAGTAACAGTGATATTAAACAAGAAAATAACGAAACAATAATCGAGAAGGCTAATAACAGTTTGACCAAATGACTGCTGCAAGTGGGTGATCTTGTTTCACCTGCTTTGTCTCCATTGAGTTGACACGATGATATCGATTTGAAAGAATGTTTCGAAATAAACCAGCAGTTTATGAAATCAAGAAAATCCTTCGTAATGTCGAATGCAACTTTACTTGTAGAGCAGGAAAGATGAAAATGAAAAAAAAAAATGCTCTGCCCTGTATATCATTTATCTGCAGACGTAACGCAAGCAATAGAAGGTCATATCTAATGTTCTAATGTCCACTTCAACATTCAAAATGCGCATGAAATAACTCTGTTATTGTAAGACCACATACATTTTTTGCAAATCTTAAGAACCTCAATATGGCATAATATTGCATTAATCAAACACAGGATCCAAAAGATTAACTTACGCTGTTCACAATCTGTGGCCTTAATCCAGTTGGCTGTAGTGAAATTAGGAGGCACCCTATCGCTGGAAATTTCCTGATATGCTAGGAAGCCAAGTTCTCCACAGATCGAATCAGCAACTTGTTCAGTAACTCCTTCCTCGCAAACAAAGCTGTTGGTAGCTGATCGGAACACAAAGCCTTCGAGAGGAGAACGTTCTCCGACGAGTTCTACAGAAGGCATATCTGTGTACCAGAGTGTTTAGAGGAGTTTTGAGAATTAATAACCAAAACAAGTGTCCAAAATATAAGTTCTCCCTGCCAATTTCGAAAAGTTGTCACTCATTTTCTTTTTATGTGCATTCAAATAAGTATGTTTGAAGCACGATGAAGTGATTTTGGTTAGACGATTTAACATTAAATGCTTTCAAATTGGTTTTAGCCACCCAAATCAAGTATCACAAGTTCCAATTTGGATGTAAAGCATTCAATTTGGGCATGGATTTCCAATTTTGTGCATTCAAATTAGAGCGATGGACTTGATAAGCGATAAGCACTTACAAGTACTCTTAAATTTTTTACTATCTAATGGACATCGTACAGGCTTAATTTGAATGTTCCTTTTATGCACTTGTTTGCCCATATCCTAATTTGAATACTGGCAATGAGCTGGCGACAAGTGGAGGCAAAATTGAATAACAATCTATTGCCAAAAATGTATGCGTATTCAATGAATTAGAATGCGGAAATGCAAAATCGGTTGCAAATTCTATTCTATACTGTCAATGTCGCATTTTCTCTGGCCCTCAAAAAAATGAAATATTTTGACCATAATCATGTTTATATATATATATATATATATATATATATATATAAACATATATGTTTTATGACGAGGTGATTACTATTTTTAGTGTTCCCCTGTACCATGACATTGGTCTATATCCGTGTTAAAAGTCTTTATAATAGAAGTCAAAGCTTTTGTATACATAATCCCCTTCATGAATACACTCTTAGGTGAAGTCATAGGAAATTGAAGAATTTTTCAATTTCGAAATCGGCATCATAAACTACATTGACGTACTTCAAACACTCACGTCAAATTTAAATGATGTGTTAATGAAGCCACGCCATGCAGGTTTTTTTTTTTTTTTTTTTTAGAAGCGGTCAATAATCTTAAACTGGTCTTACATGTCTTATATGTCTTACATAGAAAGAAAGAGAAAAGCTGTTTACAAATCTGTTTGTAGAATCAGTTGTGGCCTCACTTTGTCCTTTGGATAGCGTATGAGTCGGGAGCCCTGACTACGCAGGCTCATTGATAGGTGTACATACGATGCGTGAGATGGTATCACACTTATAATGTTGATAAAACATGATGTGTATTTATGTACCTTGTCATGATTTTAGAACCACCTAGCATGCTCGAAGAAGATGTTGCGGATATATTGCAAGATTTTCATGATTCGAACCGTCAGTATTGTCATAAAGCAATTATTGTTTCTTACATTGTGTGTAGCGATAAATGGTGTATGTTTGAGAATGAGCCTGACGAAGGAACTGGCAGAGTTTTGTGTTTTTATCTGTCAAAAACAGTGATATCATTCCATTTTCTTTTAGGCCATTTTATGAACGTACTGGTACAACAAATACATGAAGTGTTTGAACATCTCCAAGTGAAAACAAAATCTCATAAGTAAGTTTATAATTCTTTATAATATGTAAAGTAATTACATATGAAATGTTCCATTTGAAAACCAGATATTTTCAGTGACAGTAAATTTGTTACATAACAAGAACATTTTTAAGGCATAACAAAGATTATCACATTTTTTGATTATTTTCTTAATCAATTTCAGCAGGTTTAATCTCAGTTATATTAAATTAATAAAAAACAAATTGATGTACACTTTATATCTGTTTTTGCATTGAAAATTTAAACAGTTATAGAGGCTTCCTTTTCTGCAATGACCGCTCAATGAACACACACACATACAAAAATGATTTACTTCAAGACACAAAGTCTTTACAGAGAGATTCGAGTCAACAGGCATATGGAAAGTAATTTTCAATATCCAAGAGATGTTCACCAAGTTATACACTGTACAAAGTTGTTACGTACCTCGCAGAGGTAAAGAAACAAAAACGTAACGACCTAAATATGTTACATATTCTCCAAGTTGTACACTGTCTTGTAGAAAGTCTTTCATGTAATTGTCTCCAGAAAAACAACAACAAATTAACAAAAAAAAATATATAGTCCATTTGCACTCTGTTTCATGAGTATGAGATTGTTATGTAGACTCTATAACTGTTTAAAAGTTTATTTCAATAAAATAAGAAACTTAACTCTCCCATTAGATCTGAATTTTACTTAGACATTACAATTCCCCTATACCAACTGTGTGTTTCCTATTGGTCTTTTTTTCACTCTTTAACTTTCAATTACTTTGAATTCTGTTTTTACACTTATCGTCCTGATTTCTTTTGTTTGTGAAACCACTTGTACTATTGGGTAATTTCATGCTCTGGTGATAGTGAGATTATTAATGACAACATGCATAACTTTCCATCACACACCACTGTTATACGTTAAAATGAACTTAGGTAACCATGCCTCATGTGTTGAACATCAGTACTGGGTATAGAGATTGGATAATACTGAGTATGCTAGTGACAAATAAAACAACGCAAATGGTGTTTGCTCTGTGGCTAGGCCACTGTTGGCAGTCACTGTAGATGACATGAGATTTATACTCTTTCGTACATTACACGGAGATAAAAACGTTTATCCAATTCACAAATGAATTGAGCTCTGCTTTTTCTTTTTGCTTTACGCTTTATTCTAATGTCTTTGGAATACACTTCTGTGTATTTAGTCGTGTGACCATGATGTAAACGTGATATGCCGAATTACTGGAACGTCTGTTGCATTATCTCAATCATTGTACCTCGTCACAATATGGAAATTCAACGTTATCTTTTATAATTTCGTTATAGTAGATTAAGATAAATAAACAAACTGCAGATGAAATACCTATGAAATACTAATGGTAATATTTTCCTGTCTGTAAAGAAAGTTACAGCTTGTTATTGTTTAAAGCCCTCAATGTGACATACCATTTCCCTACATATCCTCGACGTTGATAACTTCAAAACGTACATATTGTATAAACAAGTTCTCATTAGATAAGTGTTAGAGAGGAATAATCGGCTGTGTCTAAACCAAAATCGATAAGAGCAGTTACCTTGTAGACATGATGCCTCGATGATGACTAATACTGGATAGAAGTATGCACGTATTTTCTCATTTGATGTATATATTCCGAGTCTCAATTTGTGGCCGAGTGAGAAGATGGGCGGAGATTTGGCGAAATTCAAAAGTAGAACTTCGCGTTTTGTGGCTGATATACCATCCTTTACGGTTACTTCAACGGGCTGATTTACTGCAGATTGCAGCCGTAGGACGATTCTCTCGCCATCAGGTGCTTCTTTGTCCCACCTGTCTGCAAGTGCATCAAACATTGAGCTTGCCCTGATCCATTCGGTGAATTCATCGCTTGAACAGCCAAATGAGTGATCTGTATAGGCAGGGGTAAAATACGTATAGTTAATAGAAAGTTATGTTCCAGGATTTAAACTACATCTATTAAATCTCCATTAAATTTTCATTGACCAAACGAGAGAGAGAGAGTGTGTGTGTGTGTAATTTCGGGAAAGACACACAGTAAAATGAGAGGTTTTACGCTGTAGAATTTATTAAGTTGGACATAAACACGTGTTAAACCCACATAGGAAGCTTGAGTTGCTGAATATAAGTCGAATCATGGTAAACCCGTGTATGATATCCTTTTTACACCGGACATACTTTTTTATATGATACCTCGTGCATCAGTCCCCCTACAACATTTGACTGTGAGAGTGTGTGTGTTTATATGAAGAACTTGCTTCCAAGAGGCGCTAAATCCATCATTTTCAATGGATTTAGCGCCTTTTGGTTGAAAGCTCTCATATATATATAAATATATAAATACATTTTTATCTATATATTCGTTGGTTAAAAAAAAAAAGACTCATCTGAAATACTTTCTTGGAAACATCTACGAGTTCTACAGTTGAACTGACCACAGATGATTGTGCTTGGGGATGCCCGTTTGAAATGTTTTCATCGCCTCTGCAATTAAGTATATCACAAAGAAGGTATGAAACGCAGTGCTACTTACGGTATATTTCCGATGAACTTTGCCAAAAAAAGGACAGTATGACCATCATGGACATCCACGTTTTCAAACGGAAAGCCATAACTTCTTTCTACATGTTCACTCTTTGACAGGCGCATAATCTGAGCAGGAATAGTAATATAATTTCGCATCAACCTCGCGGCTAAGTCATGCAGCCTAGAAGGTGAAGCATGTCCCAGCAAATCCAACCTACTTGTAAAGCCTACAGAAAAGAGATTGTCACGTCATCTCGACCGCACCCTGTTCTGCGCTTGGTTGATGCGCACAAACATTCCCTCTTTTGTTGTGCGTCACGTGACATGATGTGATGGCCAATCATCCCTCCACGTTATGGCGCGCATGCGGAGAGAAATGAAAGCGAAACTCAACTCTACAGAACTCCATAGTTTAAAGGATGTGTACAGTTCTGGTTGAGGTGAGGATTTAGCTTTTAACGATTTGCGAGATATTCAGAAACCACTCTATGAGATGTCAAAGAGCATGCAATTCTAAGGGGTATCAAAAGTTTATTTGATGAAAATCGGTTTTGAAATAGCTGAGATATCCAAAAACAAGGCGAAACAATTTAAAGAGATAATAAAAGGCGTGGCCTGTCGCCTTTTATTATTATCACTTTTTTGGATCTCTGCCATTTGAAAACCAATTTTCATCAAATAAACGTTGAGTCCTTCTTAAAATTACATGCTCTTTCATATTTCATAAGAGGTTTTTCATTATCTCACTTAGGAATGTTCAAAACATGAATCCCCACCTCCACCAGTACTGTACAGTCCCTTTAATTCAAAATGTGATTGGACACACACGGTGAAATTGAATAGTTAGAACGAGAGCGGTTTTGTTGAAGTGGGAAAAGAAGAGATTTACAAAACTCTATTGTAAGTTAGGTGGCCTTCACAGTCAACCAGTTGTTTGCGTGTATACTACAGTAATGGATATGGTGAGGAACTACAGCCAGGAGTTTAATTTATTCATAATTATGTCCCTATCTCTTTCACCTTTTTGTTTTCTTTCCCTGATTTTCCTTTTTCTCTGTTATTGTTTCTGTCTGTCTGTCTGTCTGTCACTCTATATACTGTATATTATATATAGGTCTACATAGATGAACGTAGCCTATTTATATTATACATATACAGTACATGTATGATCATTCATACTATAATGTATATTAGGATATATGCATTATACATAAATTATAATACCAAGGAGCTTCAAAGCTCCTTGATAATACATATGCATAATACATACAATAACGTCTATCAATTCTGTTAAAAAATGTTAAATGTATATGAAATGTTGAATGTATATGAAATATGGCTGCTATGATCAATTCAAGCTTCTTAAAGATAATAATTACCTCAAAAGTTTCCCTGAATTTCCTTGTCTTAGTTTGTGTTTCAGGTTAAAGTACCTTTCATATACAATGTAACTAACACTGTGAGACTTACTCGCCCCAAAGTGCTCTCATGTCTTAGTAATCACGCAATAATGGTTTCGTACCAGAGCCGCCGCCGTATGGCGTTGAGGTAGTACACGTATTGTACGAAACCATTATTGCATGATAACTGCGACCAGCAGCGTGCAGCCCCATACGCATACTGAGTAGCTAACTGCGACCAGCAGCCCCATACGCATATCTAAATGGGGCTTCGCATTGTAGCACTCAGGATCATGACAGATTTAGTATCGCGAGTAAATATCAACTTAAAATCCAAAAAATTCTTTAATTTGAAGACTTACTAATTAAGTTGAAGTCTTGAAAACAGGCTTCGGGCAACGTTTGGTTCTGCCAATAGTCCCTTTTTGTTCGAATTGATGACTGAATGTCACTCGGTCGAGACTCGAGAGGACCTTGGGAGAGCTACACTGAATTGACGACCAGCGCATGCGCACACAAACATCTTATCCGTTCGTGGATTTGAAATTTGTTCGCATGTGATGTGTGCGTATGCGCTGGCCGTATAGTAGTAATCAGTGTATGTAGCTCTCCCAAGGTCCTCTCGACAGAGTCACATTCAGTCATCAATTCGAACAGAAAGGGACTATTGGCGGAACCAAACGTTGCCCGAAGCCTGTTTTCAAGACTTCAACTTAATTGGTAAGTCTTCAAATTGAAGAATTTTTTGGATTTTAAGTTGATATTTACCCGCGATACTAAATCTGTCATGATCCTGAATGCTACAATGCGAAGCCCCATTACGCTATGCGTATGGGGCTGCTGGTCGCAGTTAATTGCATGATTACTAAGAAATGAGAGCACTTTGGTGCGAGTAAGTCTCACAGTGTTAGTTATTTGAAAGGTACTTTAACCTGAAACACGGAAATTCAGGGAAACTTTTGAGGTACCAAAACTTTTTATTATCTTTAAAGGGTGGGTAACTGGGTGATTTTCAGACATTATAAATTTCAAGAATAAATTACTGATAAATAATCACTACCTCATCTAATGTGCAAAGTGTTACCGGGCCATTATCACTATGAAACCTCAGTGTCTTTGATGCCCCTTTAGTTTTGTTCAAAATGATTTTTGGTGGTAACAGTTTCGGAAAATGAAATTGCTGCAGAGAGGATCCCTATGTCCTTGAAAGGCGATTAATTGACATGGAGAGGCAATGAGTAGTATAATAGCACTTGCATTGTGTGTGTGTGTGTGTGTGTGTGTGTGTGTGTGTGTGTCTGTGTGTGATATCATAGCTCTTCTGCTATGTCAGGAAATGTTTCCATACACATGCCCTTTCAAATACATGCTGCCACACTCGCCTTTGTTCTTGTGTTCGCACAGGCGTGACGACCCTTTTGTTGAAAACGCAAGCAATTGCTTGTGCGGGACGCGCAAAAGGTATTAGCCTAAGCAAAATGTTATGCATATGGATTTAAGCAATTGCTTGAGCTAGACCTTTTGCTAGACGAGCTTGTGCTTTTGCTTGAAGCAATTGCTTACAAGCAATTGCTTGTTTTATGCATTCGGCCCAATGTCTCTTAATTTTGGTATGCTTCAGAAACGTAAGTATGATGTCCTTTAGAATGTGTTATCTATGTTTTATTACTCAGTGATATCATCATATACACATATCATAATTATAGCAACAATGCTTGGGCAACCTCAAAAACCTCAAAAAGTCATAATGACAGTACATCATATCTACAAAAGAAAACTATACGAATATACACTAACTTCAGTTATCGGGATCATTCAGTTCCTATTTTAGTAAAATAAAAAAAAAAACTCAAGGTAAATTGTATTGATGATTTTGTTGTTGTTGTTGTTGCAAAGCTCCATTTTTTAATGTTTCGCTTGTATAACGGTGAGTTGCGATTTTCGTTTTTTTTTTTCTTATAATTTCACTTTACACAAGAACACACACTCTTACCCTACAAAGACAATCTGACAAATTTTATTTACATTATCGTCAAACGGTGATGGCTCTGAAATCTATCCGACACAGTTGACCCGATATTTTAGACTTTCTCCCTTGTGAAATTCGAAATCTAATCAAAGTCCATGTATACTTTCTCAAGAATGCGAGAAAACCACGTGCATTACATATGACCAAACTATTCAATTCAGCTAATGCTTGCCATTTGAAAGAAATAGCCAAATTTGTAGAATGATAATGTTTCAGTTTTCTTCAAAACCAAAGAAGAAAGACAGTAGTTTTGTAGAAAGTAAAGTAGATATGAATGTGTGTACACGTAATGGTAGAGTAGTTAAACGTCCTTTATGATGTTATACGCCTTGTTTCGTAAACATGTTTATTTATATCTGTTATTTTAACAAGTACATGTACATTATCACTTATATTTTTGTATTCATATGTTGTTTGTTTGTTTGTTTGTTTTTATTTCTGCATTCAATCAGATACAATTTCAATACAAATTTCAAAAAGTACAAAGACAAAGAATAGCAAGTGCAGTGAAATAAATCGATAGCAGTACACAAATATATGAAGTGATTGCATTGAGCAATGTAGATACACAGAAACATAAAATAAAATATAAAGTATTTTTCAGTAAACAACAGCGATCATTGAATGCAGGAAACCACCATCGTAAGCGATTAAGCTTGAAATGGATGGAGGCCTCATTGTAAATATGTTTGTACTCTCATACCGCGAAAGAGTCAATGAAATCTTACAAATCTTACAAAATTTTGCTTTCTGGATATCTGTGATTTTATGATATCTTTCTAAGTGTTTTATAGGGTAAATGAAATTCCTCCATGGAAATATCGCCGCACAATTACGTAACCGACCATGAACTAGCGTTATCTATACCTGGATTTAGCAATGTTTTGTCATGCCCTGCTGATCAGTGATTTACTTTACGTAAACCCCAGTGAAGTCACACAGACCTCTCCTTTCCCTTTCTTTTTGTTTTAATCCAATCTCTTTGCACCTTATCAATCCCGTCTATTTGTTCTATAAAAATCATGTATAAGGGCTGTAAGCAAATCTAGCTATACGCTCTAATTAAGCAGCACCTTTCTGTATTATTCCATGTATCGCTGATATGTTTTGTTACACGTTGTAAAGTCAGTGGAGACAGAACTACTCTATAAACTATATAATATATATATATATATATATATATATATGTGAGGGTCACAGTAATATCAGCACTCACCCCCCCCCCTTTCCTGTGATGATTACACTCGCTCATTATATTATGTAGTATTTACATGTATGTTCATCTATTTGATTCTCTATCCACATATATATAGGTGTATGATATATCACAGTACTCTAGTTGTATAGTAGAGGTACATACACGGTGGTGTAAGGTCAGGAGGTAATTTACATAATCATGGGGAACACCCATCCCCCCCCCCCATAAGTGGAATATCCCTGTGAGGGGTAAAGCGTGTCCTGAAGTTATTCAGAAGGGGCACCTCCTTTGATCATTCTTGAGAAGGCGTCCAAGCAGGCAACGTCACTTTAATCAACCTGCTCCTGTGGCTGTAGCTATAGTCCAGTCCCTCATCCTTTGTACAAAGGTAAGAACATCTGTATGATGTGTCTTTACTATTTTATATTGATTAACATCATGATTTATGTGGTGTTCATTATATTACATATGATAATTTGAGAGTGTTTGGTTTTGCCAAATAATTAATGGATGAGGTTTCATTCACAAACGAGTGGTTAATGAGAATGGCATGTCAGTTGCCCATGAAGTGCATTAGCGACTAAGAATTTGTAGTTTTGTTTTATCCATGTTTTATATCTATGCTTTAGTTTTATCAATATGAAGTGATACTGGTAGGGAACATCACTTACAGCAAGTTTAATGAAGGAATGTAGATGTTTCTTATTTCATCTTTATTCTATTTGACTTTGAGAAGCGTGCTTGATGCAGAGGGTAGAGCATAGAATATAACACTGTGGTATATGGAGATAAAAGCTAAGCGTCCACACAGCCCGATGTACACTAAAGTTGATTTTGGTAGGCACGCTGGGGCATTAAAAACAAAGGGGAATGAACTTGGCCCCAGTGCAGGGGATGATACAATATGCTGGTAGGTGCCTGGGCTTACAAAAGGGTGACTGCCTATGCAGAGGATTAAAGCAGTGGCTACATTCAAAGGACTGTTCTTTTTATGTTTACTGCTCGGCAAACTTCCTCTCTCACTATTCTAAAGACTTGGGCTGATGTGTGCTACACTGTATGTACTGTGCACCCTTATTGATGAAGATGTAGACAAGCTGTTCTTTGTTTCTTTAATATGAGCACAGGAAGTAGCCACCTAGATTTAGTTCAGGCAGGAAAGCCTCTATATATACGCCCATTGACGCGTGTACAATATATGTTAAGTTGTTAGATGGTGAAAATAGAAATATATATCCCTTGTACATATGTATCTATCTCTTGTATATTATTATGTAAATTACTGTGCTTTCCTATAGCGAAGGCAACTGATCAGTCCTTTTGAGTATAGCTTTCAAACCTTTGTATGATGTTGTATTATTTTATCGGCTAATAAAGTTAGCACTGGTTTATTAGTGGATTGAACAATGCTTGGGTCGAATAATTTGCTTTGTTTATCATACACGCAAGCACATGTCATGTTCGACTTCATTTATAGATTCCCAACATAGGGAAAGATCTAAGAAGGTATATTCATTTGTATTGCCAATTTTAGAAGACACCAAGACTTCTGTCAAGTGGATGAACCCCAGCGCACTGCACATGCTGTAATGTCAGAGGTGAATAGTTTTTCCCAACATTGTGTATCATATGGTAATGAAATCAACAGGCGGAATATTACTATGACATGATATGTTTTGCATTTTTAGAGTTTACTTTTCAGATGACTTTCCCTTCTTGAATCAAATAATTTTGTTACTTTTGTTAATAGAAGATATGGAGTTTGCCTGTCATGGAAGTTTGACGATAGCGCATTAACGCTATTGAATTCGCGTGACATATTGTATTTGGTTACAGGCGACAATGATGATATCATACATTTAAAACTGTATGCTTTATACAAATGAATTGCTTATCAACAAAAGCTTAAACCATCCAAATATCAACAGTTTTAATTCAGGCAATATGTTCTGGTGTTCACATATTGAATGTAAATACATTTGCTAATCGCAATGATGTCACCGCATTTTGTAAATATGAGTGTGTAACGTAATAATATGATTGGTTCATCCCTTGTGTTATGTATAGCTTCTGTGGGAAAGGGACACGGACTTGCTGTATTCTGCGTCGGACAGTGTTGCGTTGTTAAAGTCGCCTTTTTGTAGTTGTTTTCAGCGTTGTTTGCGTTGATTTTAGTGTTGCGTTTGCGTTGTTTTGGGTTTATTTTGTTGCTTTAAGTTTGTTTACGTTGTCTTAAATTTGCTTTTAGTGTTGTTTCGTTATTAGTTGTTTTGAATTTGCTATAAGTTGCTCTTCGTTGTTTTAAACTTGTTTGTTTTGTGTTCAGTCTAATGTTACAATTTTGGAGTCGTTTGGACTTTGGTTTAGTTTGGAATACTGCAACAAAGTGAAGTAATAAAGACACCCTTTTTTTGTAACAAAAACAGAAAAGAATCATCTTTGAGCATTCCTTCTTTTCCCAGCCCTTATTAAATAGAACCAGGTGATTGATTTTGTCTAATTGAGTCCGAGTTATTGTAGGTCAACACTGACTGGACGTGTCCAGCCGGTCACATATATATATATATATATATATGTATATATATATATATATAGATATATATATATATATATATTTGAAGAGTTTGTTTGCAAAAACCGATAAGTCCATTTTTGAAGGTTTTGAAGTACGGTCTTTGTCATAAAGTACAAAATAGTACCTTTTAAATGATATATTGGTCACTACATATAAAGGTATATTTTTGAAGTTATGGTCAAAAGAAGGAAAAAAATTCGTATTATTCTCTTTATTTTTCTTGACCTTTAATCGCAAATATCTCCATTTGACAAATATGGACTTATCGGTTTTTGCAAACAAACTCTTCATTTGTACATACATACATCCATACATGTTTACATACATACTAAATTCCACCAAGCAGGTTAGTTTTGAAATCCGTCCGACCAGGAGCCTTTTGTTTGCCCGTATGTCTGCTTCAGAAACGGATTTCTATATCTAACATCATATCGCATCCTGATCGCTGATGAAGAATGCGATGACTAACCTATTTGGTATCCTGTTTCTAAAAAATGTACTCTCCTCGCCAGGATAAAGTATATTAGTCAATTAGTGCCAGTTTTGTGTGTGTGTGTTTTTTAATCACATATATACATACTACATTGTACCAATAATGTACCAACAATGTTTCAGTTTCAGTAAGCTTTATTTCTCTACTTGTACGTAACAGAAGATAAGTATGACAATATCGAACATATCATTCACAAGTCATGAAAATATAAACAAAATGTCGCATTACAAATATATAATCATGTGAAATTATACAGAGATATCATTTCAGATCTTTAAGTGTATAGGTGTAGGAGACCGTTATCAATAAGCAAAATGCTTGACTTGGACAATGGCCTCTGAACATAACATGCCTTATAACATTTTTTTTTTTCATTTAACTAACACATGTAGGCTACATGTGTTAACAAAATTATGTAGCCTACATGTACAATAGTCTGATATGACTGATCATTTTCCTGTTATGACGCATTTTAAGTATAATCATATTAATGTTAATTCATTCCATCGTCAGGAAAGGCGTAGAGTAACTCAAGAAAACTTGTTTTCTTTTTGTGCTTCTTTAGATAAGGCTAATTGGGAGTGTGTGTTTGATACAGATGACATTAATTTGTCTTTGAATATTTTTTTTTTGATGATTTGAATAATCATTTGGATATATGTATTCCCAAAAGAAAATACAAACGGGGGAATTATAAAACAACACCAAGGCTTCCCTGGATTACAAAGTCCATTTTGCGATCTATTAACAGAAAAAATAAATTGTTTTATTCATTTAAGATGAAAAGAACTGAGCAAGCACGTTTGAAATACACTTCATATAAAAATACCCTCACAAAAATATTACGTATAGAAAAGAAAAAATATTATCATAAGCAATTGCAGAGATATAGATATGACATAAAAAGTACGTGGAATGTGTTAAAACAAGCTATGAATACATCTACCGAAATCTCTGGTATATCAAAAATTCGATTTGATGACAAGATTATTGATAATTCTCAAGATATTGTAAATATTTTCAATAAATATTTTACAACTATTGGAGAAGATATTGCTCAAGAAATTCCCAATACTGATAAACATTTTACAGATTTTTTGAATCAGTATAATACACATTCTATATTTTTTACTCCTACCACTAGGTATGAGGTTATTGATATTGTTTCTGGTTTGAAAAATAAAAAAAGTGCAGGTTATGATGATATAAGCAATATGATCTTAAAAGGAGCAATATATTCTATTGTGGATCCTTTGGTGTATATTTTCAATTTGTCAATGTCAAACGGTCAGTTTCCGGAACAAATAAAAATAGCAAAAGTTATTCCTATATTCAAGAATGGTGACAACCTGAATATCAGTAATTATAGACTTATTTCTTTATTATCTTGTATATCAAAAATCTTAGAGAAAATTATATATAAAAGAACAATGAATTTTTTGAAGACGCATTGTGTTCTGACAAACTCCCAGTTTGGTTTTCGAGAAAAGCATAGCACCTCTCATCCATTTTTGAATTTTATTGATGAAGTAGCACATGCTTTAGATAATCACTCTCATTTGATCGGTATCTTCCTGGACTTCTCCAAGGCCTTCGACACTATTAATCATAATAATGCTTTATAAGTTGTCCCACTATGGTATACGTGGAAAGGCCTTGGAGTGGTTCAAGAGTTATCTAACTGATCGTAAACAATATGTTTCAATAAACAATTATAACTCTGATATGAGAGAATTAATGTGTGGCGTGCCACAAGGTAGTATATTGGGGCCGTTGATGTTTATTGTTTATATTAATGATTTATGTGCTTCCTCCCAAGTGTTATCATTCATACTTTTCGCCGATGACTCAAATGTGTTTTATTCACATGAAGATCCAAATATTCTTGTGCACACAGTAAATGCGGAGTTACAAAATTTACGAGATTGGATACGAGCTAATAAGCTGTCCCTGAATATCAATAAAACCAAGTATATTATTACGGAATGAGGGAAATTCGTGACACGGAATCATATCACCATCACACGAAAACTTAAAGTTATAACAACTTTATTCCTCCCTCTGAATTCCTCGGACGGCATGGTCCCAGCGTCACTCGAAAATGAGCCATCTTGACTTTTTTTACCATCTGCCAAAAAGGCCACACCTCCTTTGTATAAATGCATATTCATGACAATATGTTTTTTAGTAACACTGTAGATAATTTGAATATGGATATTTATTTTGATGATACTGTTTTAGAAAGTGTTTCATATACAAAATTTCTTGGAATCACAGTAGATAATAAACTTTCTTGGAAATTTCATATAGATTATGTTTGTAAAATTATTTCACGCAATATAGGCGTCATTAACAGGTTCAAATTGTTTCTTCCCCAACATTCATTATTCATACTGTATTCGTCTTTGATACTACCTTATTTAAATTACGGAATCTTGGGATGGGGAAACACGCATCAAACATTATTAGATAGGGTTTTATTGTTACAAAAGAAGGCACTTCGAATCATTTGTAATGCCGCTCCTTGCCCTCATACAGCTTCTTTGTTTTCTGAAAATAAGATTCTGAAAATTAAGGATTTGTTTTTATTTCATTTAGGACAATTTATGTATAGTTATAATAATAACTGTCTTCCGCTTATATTTGATTCTATGTTTCCTCGTAACCTGACATACCATAGTTACCCAACAAGACAGTTTAATGAATTTCATTTGCCCCTGCTTAGAACGGTTTTAGCTCAGCAGACATTTATATATACAGGCCTAAGATTCTGGAACTCCCTTAGTCCAGACATAAAAAATGCTTCTTCTTTGTTTTCATTAAAAAAAAAAGATTGAAATCATTCCTTCTTAAGTCTTATAATGTAACAGAAAGAAATTAATTTTGTTTGTTTATCTTTTTCAGTAAGTAGGTTTTGTAAGCACCAGGATGCTATTGATTTTTCATAGGCTTGTTAGGTCGCGTCTTTCGCGGAATTCCGCATCGCATCCCCTGTTTTTTTCCTATTGCAAACTTACGTGCCTTCACAGAACAGATAATGTGTTCTGCTATCAGCAATTCCATACAATTGTATATATCACTTTCTCGTCACTTTTAACACTCTACACTTCTAATATGGCTAATAATCTCTGTTGGTTTGATCTTGATGTACCGATTGATCTAGGCTTTTTGTTCTTAGTTGTCTCGTCTCTTTACTTGTATTTATGCTTCTTCCCTTTCCCCTTTTCCACTTCTTTTTTCATCCCGCACACTTGTAGTTAAGTTTTCACTTTTTTTTTCTTCCTGTGAGGTGCCCACGTTGTACAAGCAGAGTCTTTTGAGTGGGTATACCTCCACTTTTTTTGGCAGAATGTATAAATATGTCTGTATGAAAAAATGCATAAATTTGTAATGATTATTGACAAATGTTATCCTTTGCTATGTATGTATCATTCCTTCAAACGTATGTCGAATCTATATATTTTTTTTTTTACATTCTGTTGAAAGAAGTGAAAATAAAACCTTTGAATTGAATTGAATTGAATATGTGCGTGTACAGTGATATGCAGGAACCAACAAATCAAATCAAATCACACTGAAGTATTCCATCATTAAAAATGGCCCGTTTCCAATAATCAATGGGTACGGAAAAACAAGGCACAGTGGAATTCAAAGGAATAAAAAAAAAAAGAAGGCATGCACACGTATTAAGGTTTTCCTAAAAAAGTATCAATCACGATTGGAAGCCCACGAAAAATAGATGCAGGAGAAAAATAATATCGTTTGAATTGAGCTTTTCCAGTGCCGGGATTTTTTGTTCTCTCGGTGATGGCATTCGAGAACGAAAACGAGAACATATAGCTCAGTCTCGGGAGGATTGAATGCTTCTGTGGTGTCACAACTTGAAGTTTCTCTAAAGCTATGGGTTACTAGAAATGCTCTCGTACATCGGTGGATTGGCGTGAACGTCTACCATATCAGTGAAATGAATATTTCCCCGTCGAGAAATCTGATTTTCATGCAGAGATATTTGGGTGGAGGGCAAGCAATCTGTGGTAGCAAAATAATCTTTGATAATTTCACCAGCATTTGCTTCGAGCACAAGGTAACCATCTTTGTCCACCTCGGGCTGTTCTCCTGGTATGCTTGAGTACAAGGAACTAGAATATAACGGATCATGCGCACTCATTGCAAGGGAGTTGTGTTTTTCAGTCTCATTGATATTCATTGACTCATTGGCAAAAGGTTGTTCTTGGAAGGTCACAGATTGGTCGAAAGTATTGGGAATGTCTTCATAAATAATTGGTGACTGCAGGTTCGGAGATCCTGCCGAGTCATCTGCAGGTGTTGGGATCAAGTAGCCATCTTCATCGATATTCTTTCCGTCTCCCTCGATATCTGTAGACTGAGCAGATGTGACACCCTCTCCTTCTTCCTTCTCCACGGTACCTGAAATGTTCATGTATACCTCTTTCTTGGCATCGATAAGGTCTTGCCTGTTGATGTCATGGAGAGGCAGGGAGCTATTGTCAGTTATTATTGGAACATGTCGCATCCTTCTTACTTTTGTTCTACGTTCGTTCTTCGTTTGATCCTGCAGAGGTAAATAAAGGGGTTCAGAACACTAGGACACAATGTATTAGTTGGCAACACGGAGTTTCGAGGGGTCATCCCACAAGACCGACACCCACGAGTCACACAGCCCATGAGTTCGACACTAGGTAAATAAAGCCTATGGGACCGTAACTAGGTAAAACAGCCCACGAGTTCGACAGATACAACGGGGGGGGGGGGGGGGGGGTTAATGTCCCGTATGCCTTGCCTGCTTAGTGTCGAAACCATGGGCTCTATGATTCGTGGGTGGTATAACTCGTATGCTGTATGACTCTTGGGTGTCGGTCTCGTGACGTGCACCCAGATTTAACGGGCATGTTCGTTATTCCGGAGGCTCGTTACTCTGAACCACACACGTTTCATATACCTAATAGAGGCTGGTTAATCCGAAAATGAAAAGGGGTTCGGTAATTGAAACAACCGTGGCGTTATTTTGAAAGTTCATAATGTTCATCAAAAAAAAGAAAAAAAAAAGGACTACTACGTTTTTCCGAAGATGCGTTAATCCGAAAAGGGAATAAGGCTCCCTAGTTTCTTTAATTAGAAAATGACATGTGGGTCGTTAATGCGACTGTTTGTAAATTCGAAGATTCGTTAATCCGAAAACGAACTACGGTTTGATATTCCGAAAATGAAATAACATTCCTTACTCCGAAAATGAAACTTGACTTTTTGTGCCGTGGTGTAAACCAACTGTCTCCCACATTATTCTGAAACAGCAGCCTAGTCATGATTTGGGAAACATTCTTTCTTTTGAAATCTACGAGCTTTCAAAGATTGTTCTTACCCTCGACGTCATGTTATGTGCAAAGTTGCAGAGAAAATGCCAAGCTTTGCTTTGATGTAAATTCTATGACAAATCTATGATTACTTTTCTTTCAAATGGCCGGTAGCTACATTATGTAGAGTCATGACTAAACACACAAAACAGTGACAAAAACTTAGAATTAACGAGCAAATACCGTTCGAGAGTCAATCACCACATAAAATTCAAGCTACATGTGTCAGGATTTGAATCGCGAAAAACGCTTTCAAGGCACTGTGGCGATTTATCGATCGGTTTGGGCGGGTTTGTGCTTTTGAGCAGAATGGGCAAACTTGGCACGCCGTCGACTGAGTCGGGCGTGCGAACGTGGCACATAAAGAGTTAATGTGAAAATGAAATATGGTTCGTTATTCCGTAATCTGCATCAAAGGGGAACGGAAGAATCACTGTTTCTTTTTCCAAATGACTATGGGGCGGGAAGGGAATGATCTATCATGAGCATGAAGCATGCAGGATTCTTTATTAAGGGAACAATCAGTACAGGAATGGAATTTTCCGTCTTTTTTTTTTTCTCAGTTCCGCTTTAAAGCGGCCACGAATAAAAATTGCTTGTACATTATACATAACTCGTATCTTCATGATGATGTAGAAAGGAGGGGGGTGAGATACAGAGGAGAAAATGCTTCTGTTTTTATCAATGACACAAAATTACTATCGTTTTCAAGTTCGTCAATAATGGTAATGCATATTGTGTGTGTTTGTGTGTCTCATATTTACAATGTCTGTGCGCGTATCCTTGTGGTTGTGTGCGTGCGTGTTGTCATTGCGTAATATCCTACACTACTTTTCTTTTTAAATTAGTACACCGTCGTATTTTGTCACTGATTTAAACTCATTTTATAATGGAAATTACGAGCCTTATTTCATTTATGGATAAACGAACCTTCGCAATAACGAACATTATGTAAGAATGAAACCAACATGACTACAATTTTACAGCAACACCTTAACAAGGACCCTCCCTAGATTTTTCAATGTTTGTTGAAATGTTTGTTGCATGACATCGATGTTGTCTTTTTTTTTGTAAAAAGTTCTCCCTACTTTTTTTTTTGACGGCAGTCTTACATATCGTTGGCACTGTGCACTTCCAATAGCATGAGGTAATGATGACCGACAGTTCCATATTTATTCATTTTTTTTTTTTTTTTACATCCGAGATCACGACTGACGAGTGGGCATACATGCATTTTGAATGACATTTTTTTCGCCCAAGGATGAGGAGAGTGTGATTGAAAATAATCATTTTAGCCATTAAAAAAATCTCTCAGCTACAGTTTATAAAGAATTGACTTACCTTAGTACAAATGCAGCGTAAATTGGTGAACTTTCGGAAAATATAAATTCCCGCCATTGTAAGAAGGCACAATCCCACAATCGAACACGCAATAGCTGTTTTTAGAATGCGTCCGACCCCTTCTGCAACGTGATGATGATAGAATATTGTGAGTGTTCCATAAACCGTAATAAACACAAAAGCTTTACACATAAAAGTGCCTGCTTACTTATAAAGAACTGAATGGGATTCTGTTAGTCAGGCGGAACTCTGCTGGTACAAGAGGAAAATAAATTGTATGTGCTCAGTACATGACTTTCCGTTTGTGCCTGTTTTAAACTAACGGACACACAGTTTATTTACATCTATTTTGTGGTGTGTGAGTTTGTATCCACATGTGTGTGCATGTGTGTGTCTGGAGACATTCTGTGAAATGAGTTGTATTTTATCTCCAGCACGGCATTCGAAGTAAAACACACTTTCTTTATTGCCGAAGATATTACTTCAGCCAGAACAAAAAAAAAAAAGTCAATTAATGTTATTAACTAAACAAACCGCAACACCTATCACAGCACGAATTCATAGTAACGTTATATAATGAATGTTTATGAGTGCAATGGACAGAATATTTCATGAGGTAAAACATCAATGATCCATTCAAAGAGCCGCAGTCGAGTTCTATGGACCAAAATGTTCATCTTACACCGAATGAAATATTATGTCTATTGCACGAATGCAAAACATTCATTATTTGTTTTATATAACACCTAAAATAGATTCTTGTCATTTGATGTTTCAAGAATTTAGAAAGAAGAGAGAATGTGCGGGATATCGGGGAAAAACAGAGATGAAAGTGATTGAAATGAACACTTTTTCATTTACTCTTGACTGCTTGGCAAGATGGCGTTGATGCATTCCAGACTGGTGTGTTTGTCGATCTATCATCGTTTGATGACGTCATACAAAGCAACGTAGCACTACCATTGATGTGATAACCTTCATTACACTCCAAAGTTATCATGGATCCAACACGCATGGTGTCTGAATCCCAGTTTCCGTGCAATACTTTACCAGGGTGACCACATTCCAACACTTTACCTGGAATTGATAATTACAAACATTTTAAGATATGGGGACAAGAGGACAAACCCTTCTGGATGATATAAGTTTTCCCGAGCAATTGAATAATTTAGTCATACTAGTTCCTATTCCGACCTTTATATTTTATGCGTTCCCTCTCATAGTTTTTGTTCGTTTTGTTTGTTGATTTCTATCTGAGAAGATGGCTGGATAGCCAATATTCAGCTGTAGTAGCTTGTCTTCCATGGGGTCCAGTTGAATGTTACCCGGGACCACTCCACCGGGTTAAACACTTACTCTTTGCGATGAATAAATGAAACGGGATCTTTTACATGCATGAGTTGTGACTCTTTCACGCACGGGACCTTCATTTTATGTCCTATCCGTGGGACAGAGTATTTTGTCTCTTACTTAGAGGGGACGGTATGATAACACACAACATTACTCACTGGAACTTGGGAATCGAACCTGGGTCCTTTGGATCGTGAGGCAGACCTCACTACCAACTGAGCTAACTCACCAGCCACTGAGCTATAAACTCCTTGCAGCACTGAATCAGCAGTCAAACTCAAAGTCCGGCCATTCAAATTCACTCTATCGGAGCAATCAAATTTCATTTCAGTAATGAATATTCAAAGTCATTTCAAGCCGGTGACGGAAAATCTTCGTTCATTCAAATTCGTGTAGAGGCAACCATGTTTTTAAATAAAGGCATTTCAATTTGAAAGAAATCTTGCATTTAGTTAGTTTGGGTACGCGTACGTGTGCTTTTTTTTTTTAACACAAACATGCTCAAAAACGTTCGTAAGAGTGTCTCGAAAGATACGCGAATAGTTTGCGGTTATGTGAAGAAGAGAAAAAAAAGAATTTTGCAAAACATACGCGAGATATTTATTTTCGGGGTCTGTTTAGGATTTCACGAAAATATTGCGAACGTTGCGCACGTCTTGCGAAGATATTGCGCATGTGACGAGGCTTTAAAGACATTTTTGAGGACAAATCATGACCCAGTGTCCGAAAATGGTTCTCAGTAAATTTCTGTTGGTTTATTATCTTTTTAATTTCTCGCCGAAGTAAATCCGCGAGAAATTAACGACGCTTGCAGACTAAAATATGAACGCTGAAATTTGCCATTCCGTCCTTCGCAAATCGTTCGCCTGCTCTCTGAAATCAGCCCTGAAAGTGAAGCGTATAGTCTCTCAGAGCATTAAAACACATCATGAAATTGTAATGTGACACGTATAGATTTCCGGATAGAGAAAAGTGAAGTGGTCTTATCATTATTACATCTTGTCTTTCCGCTCATCACCAACATTGCCACTGATTGCATCACGCATCGGCATAAATATCCACATAACCTACTGTGTATGATACATGTTGCACTTGAAAAACTACAATACAATCATCTCCACGAAGAACATTTTACATTTAAATTGCTCTCTTTCTGGAAATTTTATCTTAATGGAGAAAAACAATACCAACAAAACACCAACATCTTGATATTCATTCACATTCTGAAACAGCTTCAGCCTAAACATCAAATCATGCATTGTTGCATGCATGCAAATCACAAGCATGTTTGTGCGATGCCTTTTCTTGAAATGGGCCGTAACGAGAAAAATAACCGGATCCCGACCTCCTATAGTTTTGTCGAATTGTGCGTGATTGTATGCAGATTAATTGCAATATACTTGACCGTACTAAAAACACATGGATGAGAAAACTTACTCTTGTGTGTTAAAGGAAATGGGCTTGGAGTCCTCGGAAATAGGTTATCTTCTTTCATTTTCCGCGTAATGAAAAGATGAGAAAAAATACATCATGTTATATTCTAATTTTCGTTTTGTATGTATCATCAGCTCTGTTTCGTTTTGGACTTGTTGATATTGTCAATGGCAGGACCATAAGAATTAACATTTCCCTTTGGATTGTACTAGTTAATCTTTTAGAATGAAGACATTTCAATTCATCAGTAATCTTGTTATGCTATCAAGAAAGCAGGTTTATGGTTAGTAAGCGAGAAAAGAACACAAAAGATCGTTAACCAATATTCTGTGAACATCTGTGGTATTTGCTGGCATCACGATGAACATTAGACGGAATGGTAGAGCTACGTTGTTTAGTTGTTAGTAGTTAGTGCATTGTATGGAGGTAAGGATACCCCCTCCCCCAACAAAAAACAAAACAAAACAAAACAAAACCACAGAACAAAACAAAAAACAAGAAAACATACACACACAGACAGAACAGATTACTTTATTTCCTACCCGTTGAAAATATGGATAGCCCTTTACTAGAGAAATGAACTATATGTCCTTGCGTTGGCTGTTACACAAAAAGTTCGAACAGTAGGGAGATTTACCATCCCACATCAGGGAGATTTAGCATTTTCAGACCTAAAATTCGATCTGGTATAGTTTTGTTAGAATATTCGGAAATGTGTAATAAAGCCATGTAAAAAAGTACAAATTCACGGCATTGTCATGCACCAACAGAACACCCGTCAGCACCGACATAATATCTGTCATACACCGACAAAACATTCTTGGATTAGCACCGAATGACTGCAACTGTTCACGCCATGTTTGCCAACTCCAACTCTCCTGTCCCGAATGGACACTTTTATTCCACCCCACCCTGGTTTCACCAAGGCACATCACGGTTCTCCGTCACACCTCCCCCCAACAAGAGGAAAGTTATGAATTTAACTTTTCGACTATAAACACACCTTCGTTGTACGACTTACTTCACTGTTTTTGCGTACTACAGTGTATTCATCTTACACGATTACAAACTCAAATAGTTTTGTGTTGTTTTCTTAAAACCTCACCTGGCACACTGCACGTATAATTACTGATTTTCAGTCTTATCAGAATCAGTTAACTCCGGCATCAATTGCCCACTTTTAGAACAATATATGAAAACTTGACAAGCCCCCATACAAAACATGTAAATACAATATCAATATGTTTACAGTAATACACATGTGAAACTGTTTTCAACGGGTGCACATACGAGTGCACATAATCCGGAAAGATTACACCAGATGTAATCAATCATTTCTCCAGTAGTATCAATATTTTGACTGAGACTGTGCTTTCTGGTAATCGCGATTGTAAATATATCCTCGCATACTTGACCAATAAACTTACATAACTTCAGACATAAATAGTATTTTGTTTTTGGTAACACATACACTTCATCTTTAAATGTGAAAACCAAAAATACACTTTCTTCACGAAATTGTGCTGACTGTTGCAAAGATACTGTATGTCTGTTTCTCCAACACAAACTTTCACTGGAGTTTCACTGAATGTGGTAACAGCACACATTTCTTGATTATACAGTTTTTAACAACATCGTATTTAAACACTATGACACACGTGTACATCTACTCAATGTACTTGCTCATAAGTTTTATACTTATGTCAACTCTGCGTCATACGTTAGCCAAAACAACAACAAAATTTTGAACATCGGACATTTCCCTTTGTCCCTTCACACATATGTACTGTCACGCGATAAGATGTTGTAATATATTATGTGCAAACTCTGGAAAATATCAAGATCATACTCGACACACAAATGTGACTCTGTCACTCTGTAACGAAATACATACACAGGTTATCAATTTTCACAAGTGACCTTATATCTTGGCTTCTTTATGCCTCACTGTCACTCAACACTTTTTCATTAATACAAAACAACACAAATTCTTTTGTTTGAACACAAATCGGTTGACATAATTATGATCAACAGTTTTCCTGTGACGGATCGATTGTGTTTTGCTATACTGTTTTTGCCTTTGCTAGCATCAACTCTGAAACGTATCGGTATACATAACACTATGAATCCTTTGACTCTTTGGGGTACATTAAATGACATCAAAATACATGTAGAAGTGTGCAACTGAAGCACAACTTTCACTGTAATCTTACACAACACAAATGTTGTATCCTGACGCTTCCTGTAATGTTGTGTTTTCAACATATCACACAATGCTTGGCGTGTAACTCATCATGAAATTTTCAAGTAACGTCTCCTTATAAAGACAGAATATTGTGTACTAGTACTTTCTCATACTTCCTAGCATCACTCACATATACTGCTTTCGCTTAAAACAAACATGATTAACATAAATACAATTTCTTCCTTCACAGATCCTTGGAAAAGGAAGAAAACTGAACGAAAATACATAAACACAGACATACTTTGTCATATACAAAAAAAAAAAATCAACATCAGTTCCTTGTCTGTTTTGAGTCCTGTTTGAAATGTTCAGCTTGATGTAGGTTTCACTGTAGATTTGATATAATTATCATTCGGCAACATTATCAGCGCGCGCACAGTTTCAAACTCGCGACAAAGCGTCTGCTAATTTTTTGTCCTTTCCTGCTATGTGCACAATTCTCAGTGGGTACGGCTGGAGAATCAAACTCCAACGGAAGAGACGCTGATTCTTGTGCTTGAAGCGTTCTAAGAATGTCAATGGGTTATGGTCAGTGTACACCACGATGTCTCTTCCACCGTCTAAATACGCTTCGAAATGTTGCACGGCTAGAACGACACTGAGGCATTCCTTCTCCACAGTTGAATACTTTTGCTGATGGCGATTCAGTTTTTTGGAGAAGAAACACACGGGTTTGCTGTGTCCGTTGTCGTCATCCTGAAGCAGCACGGCTCCTACTCCTCGGTCACTAGCATCTGTAGCTAGCTGGAAGCTCCTCTCGAAGTTTGGTGCGATGAGCACGGGATCGTTCATGAGGACGGCCTTCAGCTTCTGGAACGCATCCTGGCAGCTCGCCGACCACTGGAACGTTGTACCCTTTTTCAACAGGTCCGTCAAGGGCACCACCAGGTGACTGAAATTGGGGACGAATCTCCGGTAGAATCCGCACATTCCCAAAAAGCGCTGAAGCTCCCGTTTGGATGCCGGCACTGGGAATTCCACGATGGCTCGGACCTTGGCATCTCGTGGTGCGACGCTTCCTCGGCCTACCTTGTGACCTAGGTAGGTCACACAAGCTTTTCCAAACTCGCATTTGGCCAGATTCTTAGCAGGATGAATCCGATATGGATGCTGCTTTATGGGCGCATTTTCACCAACATCTACTGTATGAACAGTATCTTTCGCACAGCAAAATTTATCACTGCAAACCTCCGGAAACTCCTGGAAGATGTCGACAACATCTTGCCTCTCCGAATCAGACATATGACTGAGCAGTAACTCTGGATTTTCTAGTGCCTTTGAGTTCTCTACTCGCGGAATCATTCCCGACTTGAAGCTCACACTCTGAGAATCTGGAGCATCAGGTTCAAACTCGTCTGCACTTTTCTCAGCACTGGGTACGACACTCTCACTCACAACTGCACCTACATCTTCTACACGTTCATGGTATTTCTTCAACATATTCACGTGACAAACTCTCTTGGTTTTTCTACGATCAGGCATGCTCACCACATAAGTCTCCTTCCCAAGCTTCCTCTCTACTACATAGGGACCACTGAATTTAGCCTTCAATGCATCTCCTGGCAATGGAAGTAGAACCAAGACTTTGTCTCCAACCTCAAACACACGACTCTTTGCCTTTCGGTCAAAGATTTCCTTCATTGTCTGTTGCGAAGACTTCAAGTGTTCTCTCGCCACTTCATTCGCTCTCACAAGACGCTCTCTGAACATGGAGATGTAGTCTAAGGCATTGGAATCTTTCTCTTCCTCATCAGACAACAGCTGCTCCTTCACAACTTTCAGGGGCCCTCTTGGCTCATGCCCAAACACCAACTCAAAGGGGGAGAATCCAGTGGATTCATTAGGCACTTCACGAGCAGCGAAGAGAAGAAAAGGGATCCCTTTATCCCAGTCCCTGGGATTATCCTGACAGTAGACCTTCAGCATCGTTTTTAGCGTCTGATGGTACCTTTCTAAGGCCCCCTGTGATTGCGGGTGATATGCAGACGACTTGATCTGTTGAATACCAAGCTGGTACATCAACTCCTGAAAGACACGAGACATGAAATTGCTACCTTGATCCGACTGTATTTCTTTTGGTAGCCCATACCTAGTAAAGAAAGTCAACAAGGCATCCAGAACTGACTTAGCAGTTATGCTCCTCAACGGAAATGCTTCTGCGTATCTCGTGGAAACATCCATCACAGTCAATAAATACTGACATCCTGACTTGGACTTCGGCAATGGACCAACGCAATCTACCATCACACGGCTAAATGGCTCCTCAAAAGCCGGAATAGGAATCAAAGGCGCAGGTCTAATGGCATGTTGTGGTTTTCCTACCACTTGACATTCATGACACGTTCGACAAAATTCAGACACATCCTTTCTCATCTTGGGCCAGAAGAAATGAGTTCTGATTCTACACAAAGTCTTCTTGACACCCATGTGTCCGGCCATTGGAATTTCATGTGCAAGACGTAGAATTTCCTTTCGATACGGCGGAGGAACAACTATCTGGTCGACAATCGTCCAGTCCTCATCTGCGGGACGATCTGGAGGACGCCATTTCCTCATCAAAACACCAGACTTTACATAGAAACATTCTGGCACTCCCTTCGCCTCATCTACAGTCAACGCACCCTCTCTCAACTTCAACAATTCCTCATCTTCCATCTGTGCTTTGATTAAAGCCGGCTGACTGAACACACCTTCTTCCCAACTTTGTTCTCTTTCATCTTCACTAGTCACCCTTCCAAAGAATGTGTCATCAAGAGAAATTTCACTTTCAGACTCCTTTCTCTCACGCTCTGCTTCACTTGCTCGAAACCTCGTGATAGCACATGTCGGAAATACTTCTGGAAATTCATCGACAAGTTTTTCAGTTTCCTGCTCGTACACTGGGACTTCAGAAACAACCGGAAGGACACTCACTTGACCTCCTGCAAGGTCATTACCAAGCAAAAAGGAAACTCCATCCATAGGGAGAAATGGAACAATTCCCACAATCACTTCCCCTGAAATCAGTCCACTATCCAAATTCACTCGGAAAAGAGGGACCGCCTGAGTTCCTCCGTTGACATCATGTATCAGTACTTTCCTACCCGTGTTACAGTCTATGGGCATACTCTTCACATCTCCTACCATGAGGGACTGTGTAGCTCCAGTATCACGAAGGATGACAACCGATACTCTAAATTCAGCAATGGTAACTGTACCCTTGGAAATGAAGTCCTTGTATTTTTCATCCACACGACCACTTGAACATGTATCTGTCATTTTTGAGACACTGCTTTTCACATTTGGATGACGCTGTTCATCACTTTCACCTGACTTATCAAAACCATTGGTGGCTGTCTGGTTCGGTTTCTCGTTTGTTTCAGCATTTGAACTGCTCTGTGTACGTGTGTCTGCATGGACTAAACCATGTGTTGCTCTTTGCTTTTGTTTTTCTTTTGCTTCATTTTGTTCCAGCAACCGCCTACATTCAGACTTAATGTGACCCGTTTTCCCACAGAAAAAGCATCTCATTTCTTTGTATTGAGGCCGTGGCGATTTTGGTTGCTCTTTCTGTGATTCAGTCTTTACTTTATCCCTGCGTTCACTATGACTACTCTGCCACTTTTGAGTGTCAGGATTTCTCAACTGATCAAATTTCCTCTTTCCCTCAGGACTTTTTTGTTTTCACTTTGTGTCAACTCATACTGGTCAGCTGTGACTGCTGCACTCTTTACATCATGCACTCTTCGATCTTCCAAATATGTTCTCAAATCTGGAGGTGTCGATTTCTTGAACTCCTCCATCAACACTATCTCTCTCAAATTGTCATAAGTGAGATCTACTTTCATTGATCGAACCCATCGATCAAACATAATTTCTTTTTCTCTCTGAAACTCTACGTAGGTCTGTCCCGAACCTCTCCTGTATCCTCGAAACTTTTGCCTGTAGGCTTCTGGGACTAACTGATAGGCAAGAAGGACTGCTTCCTTAACTGTGTCATAGTTATTTGCCTCCTCATCCGAGAGAGCAGACACTACTGAATGTGCCTTGCCTGTGAGCTTTTGTTGTACTATCATAGACCAATATTTCTTCTCCCACTCCAAATTCCTAGCTATTCTCTCAAAGGAGAAAAAGAAAGAGTCTACATCCTCTTCATCAAAGCGGGGGACTGTGTTAGCCATTTTTGCAATGTCGGGCGTCTTTGTTCTCGACATAGTAACATTAGGCCTATCCCCTGGGACGCTACTGGCCTGGGCCTGGGTCAACTCAATTTGACGTTTCATTAACTCTTGTTCGAGTCTCAGATTTTCTGCCTTCATTTTTTTTTTCTAACTCCAATCTTGCCAGTTCTAGTTGTGTGGAATCTACCCTCATCTCACTAGGTCTAGTAGTAGTACTTTGAGCACTTTTTCTACCTGCGCTCTCAATCTCATCTGTACTCTCACTCTGGTCTGTGTGTTCATTTTCTACACCACCCAGTTCAAACTTCTTCACCAGAACTGCAAAGATTTCTTTCTTTCGACTACACTCTCTGATATCAGCATCAACATGAGTTGCAACCTCAATCAATTGGGCTTTCACTAACCCTCTCAATCTACCAAGAGTGACGTCTTTCACAAACTCTGCAGCATCGAACTTGGCTGCCATGATTATTCACCTCTAGCTTTCCGACTAGATTTCAAGACTACGTCGCTAACGCAACTTCCTACAGTACACTCCACTGCGTACCGAACTACGAGAATAGTCTAAGCAATTCAGACCGGACAAACACTCGTATATCTCGAGGCCAATTTCCTCGTAAAGCCACATCTAACGATGCTAATCCAAATAACCAGAAAGTGACACACTAATCTGATAAAATGACATAACGGAAATGGTAATACATACCTTTCCTTTCCAGCAATCAATGCTGCAACCCTGGTATTCAGCTAGCGAGAAGACCAGTACAAGTGCGCAGAACATATAATACTCATATCGCATCGCTTCGCGAATCGCACTTCCATTCACAACCACTGCTAACGCAGCCCCATTACACATACCGTGCAATGTCACGCAGTATACAATACCGCTACAAACAGTACAAACGACACTGTTACGTTCGCTACCCTGTGTACACATCTCACATGAGTGCGAACACTACACATACTGTACCTCCAACGGGCATCAATCATTACAACGATGTACAAAACACCGAAATACTACCGGTAGTACCCAAAAGACAGCTTGTTTGTATGTTCATTTCCCGGACATGTTCCCCACATGTCATGCACCAACAGAACACCCGTCAGCACCGACATAATATCTGTCATACACCGACAAAACATTCTTGGATTAGCACCGAATGACTGCAACTGTTCACGCCATGTTTGCCAACTCCAACTCTCCTGTCCCGAATGGACACTTTTATTCCACCCCACCCTGGTTTCACCAAGGCACATCACGGTTCTCCGTCACAGGCATATATAAAATAATGATCATAAACCATGGTATGAGCCGTCTTGTATTTATCATGTGCATAGATCCGATCTACCAGTGTATAGTACGTGTATGGATCTGTGTAGTGGCCACATTTAATTACTATCACAAAACATAATATGTATACGTAAGTAGAGTGTGAACTGCAATATGGCTGACAGTGCTCAACTATACTGTATAGGAGCTCATGTAGTTCAAAAATTATGCAGGGGTTCAACCCCCCGTTCAGCAGACATGTTAAAACAAACATCGGGAGGAAGTTCCTAGCCCTCGTCGAACATCACTTCCCTAACCGGCATCAGCTTCGCAAGATATGCAACAAGAACACTCTGAAAGTTAGCTACAGTTGCATGGACAATATGCATACCTTAACAAAGGCACACAACAACAAAATAACAACAGTCAAGAGCAAGCCAGGACTCCTGCAACTGCAGAAAGAAGGAGGACTGCCCGATCCTTGGGAAATGCACAGCCAGGAACATCATAATTATATGAAGCGAAGGTAGGAACTCCAGACGACGAGAAAGTATACATCGGCCTCACCTCAACCTCTTTCAAATCAAGATATGCTACACACAAGGCAAGCTTCACAATCAGGGAAAAACGAAACCAGACAGAACTGAGCAAATACATCTGGGGACTGAAGGATGATGGCACTCCCTACTCACTCACATGGAGGATCGTCAGGCACGCCCAACCGTACTCGCCCAAAACAAACCGGTGCAACCTGTGTCTATGCAGGGAGGTGTTCCTCTCACCTCCCTGGTCTATGGGAGAAATACCACATCATCACGGCCAAGAAACCAGCAATCCTGAACTCAAGAACAGAACTCATTTCAACATGTTAACAAAAGAAAAAGTTTTCTCTTGCAGAGCTTGGTTAAAACCCCTGCCCCCCCCCCCCCCCCGCGCCCACATGTAACAATTCAGTACCCCTGCCTTACGCTAAGCCCAGTACCAGTGTCAATATCAACTTTATTGTGTTGTTTAGTAGCCACGTGCATGTATCTTTTGTTTGCTTGCATGAGTGCACCACAGCCGTATGTCTTACACTGTACTTTAACAAGAAACTGTTTTAGTTGCTGACGAGGCTTCGGCCGAAACAGACTGTCCAGCTAATAAAGCAACGCCTTCCATCCTACTATATATTGTACTATATATATATATATATATATATATATATATATATATATATATATATTTATATGTTTTTCTTCCAAAATAGAAGAATTAAAGTATGTAGTCAAACAAAAAAAAAACATGCACAAAAACATATTTGTGTCATGCCTTCTCTTGAAAGGGGCTGTAACGAGAGAAATAAGCGGATCCCGACCCCCCGTTTTGTCGAATTGTACTCGTATGTGCGTAATAATACACTTAACCGTACTAAAAACACATGGATAAGAAAACATACCTTTGTCTGTTACCGGAAACAGGCTCGGAGTCATCGGAAGTGGGTTGTTTTCTTTCATTTTCCGCGTAATGGAAAGGTGAGAGAAAAAAATACATCATGTTATACTTTGATTTTCGTCGTGTATGTACTATTATCAGTTTTGTTCCGTTCTGGTCTTGTTGATTATTGTCACTGGCAGGGCCAAAATAATTAACATTTCCCTTCGGAATCTACTTTTTAATCTTTCAGAGTGAAAACATTTCTATTCAACAGTAATCCTGTTATATTATTAAGAAAGCAGGTTTATCGTAAGAAAGCGAGAAAAGAACACAGGAGATTGTTCACCAATATTCTGTGAACATCTGTGGTATCTGCTGGCATAACGATGAACATTAGATGGAATGGTAGAGCTACGTTGTAGTTGCTGTACGAGTGCATTGCATGGAGAGTATGAAGATAAAGGATACCCCCCAACACACACGCTTACACACACACACACACACACACACACACACACACACACACACAAAGATTCCTTTATGTTCCGTTGAAAATATGGAATGCCCTTTACTAGAGAAATGAACTAAATGTCCTTGCGTTTGCTGTTACACCAACACGTTCGTACAGGTAACCCCAAAATAATCAAATAATCTTCAAGATATGCCTTGGATCGCTTTGTTCAAAATCTCGATTAATGTGTATGCCCCACTTGAGTTAACATTTGATATTGTTGCCTCATAAGGTTAACCCTTCATGATTTATTTCAGGTTTTTCTTCTATTTCAGTATTAAGGGGGGGGGGGGAGGAACAAACGTGTACACATTCATTAACTCGACCAGGAACAGACTCCATTAGGTGCTATTTCGTTTCTCCTTTGGAGTGTCGTTTCTGGTGGATAACAAGGCTGACGGGGGGGGGGGGGGAATTGGAGTTGAAATGTATGTGCGAGGGAGTGGAGCGATCAAGCGGGGAAGGGTGTGGAAGGGGGGGGGGGTATCCCCCCTCCAACACAATGAAGATTTTAAGTATTCACCTTATATTCAGTGATCTCGTGTACACTTTTTGTGACATTTGGATTTTTGTTTTAGTATCAAGAAGTAAGAGAAATAAATATTCACAGATTACAGATAACTGAAGGACTAAAGCGCGGTATATTAATAGCTTTTATTCCGCGTGTGCGACTAAGACTGTGTAGGCTTAGAAGTACATGGAAGTTGACAAGGGGGAAGAGACAAGGAGAAAAGTGTGAGAGGGGGTATAGCCCCCTCTCACACGACGGAGCTTTTGCATTTCTAGAATTGAATAAGAGCGATCTGATGCACACTTGTGTATGATATTCGGAAAATTGTCAATCCCCAAAATGTGCCGAGTCTAAATCTCATGATGAAAAGGAACCAAGCTTAGGAAAGGTAGATTAAAAGTTATCAAGCTTGGGGAGGGGGGGGGGGGGGGGGGGTAGGTAAGGGTTTTTTTCCCTTCCACACAAGGGCCGGAGCTTTTGAAATGAATTGAGTTATAGTTATGCATATTTGCATCATTGTATCCGCAGAAATTTGATGGTAAGGTGTAGCGGAGTCAATCCGCTTTCGTGATGGGGGGGGGGGGGGGGGGGGAGGGCTAATCTTGCAGTCGGAATATTCTGAGTGAGAGAGCGCGGAGCCACCGACCCGGGGGGAGGGGAGAGTGTGGGAAGGGGATTTACCATCCCACATCAGAGAGATTTTGCATTTTCAGACCTAAAATTCGATCTGTTATAGTTTTGTTAGAATATTCGCAAATTTGTAATAAAGCCATATAAAAAAGTACAAGTTCACGGCATATATAAAATAATGATCATAAACCATGGTATGAGCCGTCTTGTATTTATCATGTGCATAGATCCGATCTACTAGTGTATAGTACGTGTATGGATCTGTTTAGTGGCCACATTTAATTACTAGCACAAAACAAAGGGAATGGATTGGAGACGAGACAGATTAATATATATATATTTTTTTTTCTCACAAAATAGAATAATAATTAAAGTATGTAATCAAACAAAAGAAACATGCACAGAAGCATATTTGTGCCATGCCTTTTCTTGAAAGGGGCTGTATCGAGAGAAATAAACTGATCCCGACCTCACCATTTTGTCGAATTGCGCGTGATTTATTCATGGTTTGATGAATATTTATGCGTAAACGCAGATATACACTTGACCGTACTAAAAACACAGGGATAAGAGAACTTACCCTTGTCTGTTACCGGAAATGGGCTTGAAGTCCTCGGAAGTAGGTTATCTTCTTTTCATATTCCGCGTATTGACAAGGTGAGAAAAAATACATCGTGTTATACTCAAGAAAGCAGATTTATTGATAAAAAGCGAGAAAAGAATACAGGAAATCGTGTATCGATATTTTATGTACATTTGAGGTATCTGCTGGCATCACGATGAACATTAGATGGAATGGAAGAGGTATGTTGTAGTTGCTTAAAAGAGTGCATTGTACCTAGATAAAGGTTATGCCCCCCCCCCCAAGAAAAGCACAGAAGATATTACTTTATTTTCTATTTCGTTGAAAATATGGATTGCCCTTTGATCGCTGACTACAGAGAAATGACTGAAATGTCCTTGCGTTGGCTGTTACACGAAAAAGTTGGTACAGATAAAAAAAAAATAAATAAACTTCATAATTTGCCTTGGATCGATTTGTTCAAAATCTCGATTAATGTGTATGCTCCACTTGAGTTATCATAGAATATCGTTGCCTCATAATGTTCCCCTTCATGATATGTTTCAGGTTTTTCTTCTATTTAAGTATTCAGGAGAAAATGAACATGCACAGATTCATTAAAACGACCAGGAACAGACTCCTTTAGGTACTATTTTGCTTTTCCTTCGGAGTGTTGTTGCATGGTGGATACAGATCTAGACTTTTGAGCACGAGTTCGAGTCCTGCCCGGTACTTACGTACTACAGGATGTCCATAAATAACTTACACGAACATGAATGAGTTGACTTGCAATGCTGAGGTAATAATAATGGTGTAGGAACTACAGTGTTGAGTGCAGTCATCTTTGGACCTGGGCATATTGGATCATCTTTATCATTTCTGTCTTTTTTTGTGTGTGTATTATGACTACTAAGTAAAGTGCAAACAGGACCATTGCCATTATTGCCATTACAAATTTGTACCATTACAAATTGGAATCGTCCCGTTCCAGTCGTACGACACCGGGTTGCCCGTACACTGCAGCACACTGTTGCCTTGCAGCGTAAACCCGTCTGCACATTCCACTGTGACGACATCACCAAATCGAAAGCCTCCCGACACTATACTAAGGTTTGGTGTTCCGCCAAACGGAGGACAGAAGCCATCAGTTACTATGGGTGCACAAACAACAACAGATTTGAACAATGACGCAGTCGCATAATTATAGAACCTTTACTCTTCGACAGAAGTGTAACACTGGAAAAAAAACCGAATACAATCAAGAAACAACTTCATTGGTGAGTGCAATTCAGCGTAAACTTTTCTTAAAGCATTTGCTTGAAGCCTACCCCCGAAATAGGAGATGAAAATCTTACGATAGCTATGATGATAAAAATTGCAAAAGTCTTGCAGGTGCTGTCTAAATAAACTACGGTTATTACTTGAATGCTTCTTGGAAACTATCATCAAAGGCAATAGACTCAAATTATGAGGAATAATGTTCCATTGTTGAATGAAACAATTTTGTATTGCCTGTCACCAATCGTCAAAATTGATTTTTGAATGGTCAACTATGGGGGGTCCAAAGGATGAACCCCATAACTGACGTTGTCGGATAGCATCAATAGAAGAACGAACATGTAAGTTACAACGTAGATAATGGGGTGACAGTCTTGGATTTCCTCCTCAATGGAAAAAGTCAATGCTGATAAAACAAATAATCCACCCATCAGCCTCAAAAAGGAATATCGGCGAAACGCTGGCATGACCTTTCGTTCCTACACTTATGAATAAACCTGTTGCCTGTGTCATCTCCTAGGGAGGAATGGGTTATGTTGCCCCCCCCCCCCCCCCACACACACACACACATATATATACACACTACTGTTGATTCAGTGAATGCGGAAATATTGGTAGAGCATCTCTAAAGTTTGGAGGAAATCTCCAATAATAGTTATGATTTTTTTTTTCAATTTTGCTAATAGATCTCTATATGTCGCAATTGCTGGATATAAGAAAGCTAAAACAACTTATGATGTCATCGTAACGAACAAATAAAAGAAAGTCTAAAGATAATTCTATGATATTGAATTAAAAAAAAAGTTCTTTCAATATTTTACTGTCATAATCATGTTGAAGATATACTATCGCCTCTGCATGTGAGGAAGGTATAAGCTGTAACTACTCTTTCATCATGCTAGAAAAATGAGAATTTTCCTGTATTATATTTCGTATATCATTTCACTCTTTGTAGTCTTTGACTACTGCGACACAGTCAACTATTTTAGCCTTCTTTTCTAGTGGTGGACTTAACCGAACTTTGGAAGTGCATACCTTTCAAAAGGCTCGTCTGACATTCCTCAAACTTCGGTGATGTATTCTACTAATTCATTGTTTATCCACTCTCCGATTTCTATTATATTTTGAGTAAATTCCCTTTCGATTTCAGCTAGTAAAATTAGGTAGGTTGCTGGTTGATGATCGCATCATAAAGACCTAGCTATGCCCATACGACTATCAGATACTGTGTAGTTTTTAATTCATAGATGTAGCAATGAGAATATTGTTTCATACTGTCAAATGCGGAATATCTGTCTCCAGAGCCCCCACAAATTTGATAGAGGTTGCCGCTGCACGACACACCGCAGTCTCTCTCCCGCCTGTTTTCGGGAAAGTCCCAGTTGTCTCCGGCACATTGGCACTGGTCACCCTGCTGAATCGCGTAGCGGGTGTCAGGCATGTCAGGGAGTAGACCTCGGCAGAAATTAATGCAGGCGTCATTTGTTTGCAAATTGCTGTTGAATTCTAGGACTTCGGCGCGGCTTGGAAGTTCCCAGGGCCCAAGTCGCGCGCAGCCTAAATAGCCGGGCTCTGTAGAAAACAATAATTGATTCAGCTTTTTTCGTTTTTCCTTTTCAATACCCAATTAGATTGCGTTGCATTGCTAGAATTAGCCTCGTCTGTGTATCATGTACTCTTTAAACTTTCAGTCAATACTCCACACATAGGCTTAAAATATCAATTTTACAAAAGACCACAACATAAATACGCGACTGCCGAAGGAATTGAAAACAAACAAATGAAAGTTTAAAACGACATATAAGTGACTTTTTTCTTCCCAATTTTGGGTAATCTAATCTGCTGTTTGCATAGTAATTCAAACTCGAACACTTGTCACAAATGTATACACTAGTAGTTATGTACATGTATAATGAACTGCATGCATGGTTGTTTCAATGTGTATGTACACAGGGTGACCAGATTAATGGAGAACATTCTATATGATATAGATATAGTACATACAGGCTGACCAGATCAGTGGAGAATTTTCTACGTGGTATACAATGTAGCTACAGTAATGTATGCATGTGACAGGAAATACATTATAGCTCACTCAATCTAGAATGATTTCACCCATTCCAGAAAAGTCTAGGAAGTGCTGGCTGAGTGAGGCACTGCCCTTGTAGCCCAATGTGATTGGTAGTTAATTTTGGCAATGATGTTATGCACATATTAGGCAGTGAGTCATCCAGGATTCCTGGAATTTGGACTTGCTAGTATGTTCAGGTATGTAGCCCCAGGTTGGAGAAAATTAGAGAATGTACTAGAAAGGGGTGAATAGATAGTATATAAGCCGGAGAAATTCTGCAGTAGGTAGAGTACCCAACACCTCTGCTCTGAGAGTTACGTCACTTCTGGCTCTGAAGCGACTTGTTATAGTCAGTCCTGTGTTACCTGCTGACCTGCTATACAAACTGTGTTTGTGGAGATAAGGCCTGGGAGACATTTTGCCTGCAGAGAATTAATTTGCCTACATTGGAGATAGACTCCGCATTTTAGTGTCAACGGACATTGTTACGGCAAAGCTGTGACGGGCTGGATTCCTCGCTGGACATTATAAAGTGAATCATCATTCAACGCATCAACTGGACGTGGTCGTCATAACGTCTGGATTTTACACGTTTCGCTGTGAACATTATACCGTGGACATCTATCGTGGATTTTACCCCGGATTTATACTGTGGATTAATGCAACCTGTGCCTTTGGAGTTACATCGGAGGAATCATTCATCGGTGCGTCAAGGATCATTCATCGGTGCATCGAACATCGTATCTGAACATTTTCAAAGGACTACTTGATAACATAATATGTAAGTGATTCTATTACCGATTTGTAATTGTTTCTATTGATCATTATTGTACTGATGTGAAAACCGATTACGAGTCTGTACCCACAATATCGCTGTTAATAAACCGCCTGAACATTAGTTGATTGTTTCTTTTGTGCGATCATTCTCAGAGTGATTTTGGTCGTAACACACTGAGCAAAGTTTTCATGCATATTTCATTTCCTAATTTGCTTCTCTCGAGTTAATTAATCGCCTATACAAATAAATCCAATTCATCTTGTCTTACTTTGACATATGACTGTACTTGCGCCAACTTCGCAGACTGCCAAATCGCAGTAAAGCAAGCCGTCATCTAAAAGCGGGTAAGAACAAGACATAGACTAAAAATATGAATGTAAAAACGGAGAGAGGGAGAGAGAGAGAGAGAGAGAGAGAGAGATGTTTCTGTGTGAATCCTCACAGTTTATTCTCTTATTCTCCTACCAAAATCAAGTCAGAATCAACAGTAAGATCCAAAGAAAATAAAACAAGTTGCAATGCATCTGGTTCAACAAAAACATTCGATCAAAGACTCAAGCAATACTTTTTTATGAAGATTGGTTTGGAAAAGGTATTATTTTTATTAGCGATCTTCTTAATCCACCCCATCCTGATTGTAACTTATTTGAGGAGTTAGTTCTTGACGTGTGCACGTCACGAGACGGACACCGTTACAGCCTACTGTCATACAGCTCACAAGTCATACAGCCTACGAGTCATACAACTCACAAGTCATACAGCTCACTAGTTATACAGCCCACGAGTTCGACACTGAGTAAATAAAGCCTACGAGTTCGACATACAGCCCATGAGTTCGATACTACACACAAAAGGCTCATGAGACCGACACTATGCAAACAAAGCCCAAGAGACCGACACTAGGCAAACAATGCTCACGAGACCGACACTGGGCAAAAGAGGCTCACGAGACCCACAGGATGAACAGAGCCTCCTATAGACCAATTGGTTGTATAGGGTGTCCAGATAATGGTATAAGGAAGATATGAGAGATGGAAAAGAAGAGTTGCTTGGGGATAACCCCGTCAGTTGCCCTCCCTCGCCTCCTGAACTGTTCAAGATTTTTAATTGTGTTTGCGTGTTTAAGTATTTGTGAAAAAAATAAACAAAATTCAGTAAATGTGCATGAGATGTTTCAACATTAATTTCGAAGATGCCAAAACACCCTCGTTTCCCTTTCCGCAAACGATATACCGGTATACACATGCTTTTAAAAAAAAAAAAATTAAATGATGTGGACATTCAGATCAACAAACTAGAATAGTACCCAGGTGTGAAATGAAGTTTACAAGAAAATGTTTCACAAAATGGTCAATGTTGCAGTGCACAATTGCTTTACATGATATGGAGGGGTAGTAGTCATCTGCAAAGGTGCTGATTTAGTTCAAATTCACAGAAAATGAGAATAATTTTACAAATACAAGCCACAAATCGAGGTGAGTCGCTGCGATATAAAACGTTTTCATCCTTTGAAATGTCATACATTATAGTTACAGAAAAAAAAAAACCCAAATTGAACTATAAGCAAGCGGGTATGAGCAGGAGGATAGGATATCTAATAAGGAATACTTAACGGGTGACTTGAGAAAGAAAAGGGCAAAAAAAAAAATTACATCCTGTCCACAGTCTGTCTAGAAATTGTGAAAGCCTATTAAAAATAGCACGATGGCATATACAATCAAATCATACATTGTCTTGTCCTCTATTATTCTTTAATACTTTTTTTTGGGTGGGGTGTCTCCATGAAGAGGACAATTTTATCTATAAAAAAAAGAGATAAATTGGTAACAATGTCGCTCCCCGTAGCGTGACAGAACTGCCCTCTAAAAGCCACACGTGTAGAAATACATAGTTACTTAATGTCGTTGATATGTAGATTGTGCTGTTCAATTGGTTACAATCTCTCGCTCGATAGCGTGATAAAATTGCACCCGCCAGTATGTAATTTTCCCCTTCATGGAACACCCTATACAGGTAATTCACATGTGGATGGCGCTACTCATCCTGTCGGTCTCGTGAGCCTTCTTTGTCTAGTGTCGGTCTCGTGAGCTTTCTTTGCCTAGTGTCGGTCTCGTGAGCCTTCTTTGCCTAGTGTCGGTCTCGTGAGCCTTCTTTGCCTAGTGTCGGTCTCGTGAGCCTCTTTTGCGTACTGTCGGTCTCGTGAGCCCTTATTGTGTAGTGTCGGTTCTTTGCTTAGCGTCGGTTTCTTGAGCCATTTGTGCGTAGTGTCGAACTCATGGGCTGTATGACTCGTGAGCCGTATATTGTCATGGGCTGTATGACTCATGGACCTATTTTTGATGTCGGTCTCGTGGACCGTATGACTCGTGGGTGTCGGTCTCGTGGGATGCCCCGTTTTTGACTATGATATTTCACCTTTAGGAAGAAGGAAGTATACATTTTTTGTTACAGAATATTCCTGCCCCATGGCTGGATGGGTACGGTGGATTTAAACATTCATGCTGAGATAATCAAGAAATTATTAGAGTGTAAGAAAGTTACCAGATATGGTTTATTATTCTAAACCTTTTGAAGAATGTAATCCCGACTAAAGTATTTCGTTTTAGAATGATTCTTGTCCACCTCCTGACAATATGGATATAGACGGGAAGAAAATACACATTTCGAATTTTAAATGTACTGTAGATAGTTGACGTAGATCATTTTATTCTAAAATCTTTTGTAAATCCATTGCATTTAATGATTTCCTTTTCAAAATAAAAAGGAAAGATCCCCCTAGCTGCTTATTTTATGAGAAAGAACCTGAAACTATAGTTCATGTGTTTTGTGAATGCTCAGTGGTTAAAATTTTATGGAATGAGCTTCTGTTATCAATTAATCAGAAACAGCCGCTAAATATAACCATCTGTCCTTTTGAGAAGATGTTTAGGATCCAAGGTGACAAATTTTTGACCTTTATATTTTTGGCTTTGAAATAATATATTCACTGCTGCAAAGGACACAGCATTTTATACATCAAATAAAAATGGTAAATTGCCTCTGCATTTAAAAAAATGGAAGTTTGAAATAAAGCTTCACCTTTGTGTTTTATTTAGCAACTGCTGTGATATCATCTTGAACTCATTTTTTGTGACTTGCTATGTATATATATATATATTTTTTTTTTTCCTGCTCTGAATAATCATGTGAATAATTACTCTGATTTGTTCGATTTGTTTCTTGATCTGTTCAATAAAAACTTGAAGAAAAAATAAAACAAGTCAAAAGTACTCTTGCTTTTTTGTTTGTTTTCGTTAAAAGAAATATTACTACATATTTCTTACCTAGAGGTCTAGACCGCATAAGTTTCACTTTGTCTCAATTTGACTCTTTTGTTACACACAAGATTTCACTTGACAGTGCTTTGTTTTACCCATCTCTTTACTTGATAAGCTCTGTTTTGTATTAAAATCATTTTCGCTGCTGCCCAAAGAGCAAAATTGAAATATGCTAGTTATGAAATATTTTGACGAAAATTATACGTATAGAAAAGAAAAATATATTATAGGCTACTAATCAGTTACAGGCATGATACGCAAAATACATGGAAAGTTTTAAAGCAAGCAATGAATGTAGCAAATGTCAAATCAAATATTACTAGAATTACATTTTATGATTAAATCTGTGAAGATTCTCATCAAAATTGTAATATCTTGAATAATCATTTCTCCTCAATTGTAGACAATCTGGCAAGTAACATTCCTCCCTCAACATTTGTCGGTCCACCAATTCTAGTTCAATGTTACTTAGTCCAACATACAATCAGGAGATGATTAATATTGTTTCTGATTTTAGTTTAAAAATGTGCTGGACACGATGACATCCGTAATTTTCTTTTAAAGGGGGTAGTATCATCAATTGTGCTGATCCTTTAGCTCACATATTAGTCTATCCTTTTTAACGGCATCGTCCCCGAAAGTATGAAAACAGCAAAAGTCACCCCTTTGTTTAAAAAAGGTGTCAAATCAGATGTAAATAATTACCGACGAATTTCTTTATTATGTACATTGTCCAATATTCTTGAAAAAAAAATATATAAAAGAACTATCAATTTCTTTAAATCCAATAATATATTTTTGTTTGGATTTAGGGAAAAGCATAGCACTACATAATTATGCATTATTGAGTTTTATATAAGAAGTGGCACATGCTATCGACATATCTTTTCGTCTGATAGGTCTGTTCCTTGACTTTTCCAAGGCTTTCGACAATTTTGATCATGATATTTTACTTACTAAATTACATCATAACGGAGTGCGTGGGAAGACCTTGGAGTGGTTCAGGAGCTACCTCATGAACGGGAAGCAATATGTCTCTCTAAATGGTTGTAATTCAAAGATTTTAAACATGAAATGTGAGATTACACAGGGAAGTTTCTTAGGTCCACTCTTGTTTATTGTTAACATGAAATTAAATTATTTTTTTAGATCATCAGATATTCTTTCTTTTATTTTTATATGACTCATTTTTTCGCACAATAATCCTCTTACTTTTGTAAATACAATAAACTCAGAATTAGAATATGTCGCCCAATTGATCAAATCAAATAAGTTATCTCATAATCTTCAAAAAACAAAATATATGCTTTTTAGCAAGTCTACTCAGGCACTACCTGTTGACATTGTTTTTGATGGTACTCCGCTGGAAAATGTTTCCCATGTTACATTTCTTGGAATAACAGTCGATAATTAGCTTTCACGGAAATTTCATATTGATTATGTAAAACTATTTCACGAATTATACATTGGTATAAAGGTCCTGCATAGCTTTGGGAGCAGTGATTTAAATAAATGTTCAAGATATCACATTCGATGCATATGTGTAGGTCTGTTGTATCACAAAACATCCTACATATAAATTTGTTTCTGAAAAATAAATAAACCATAACTGTGGATAGTTTAGTCTGGAAACATTTTTCATTATAACTATTGTACACATTTTGTGTCTTTCAAAATACTTTACATCGATTTTACGGATTCGAATTTTTAGAGTGGTTCCTTCTTTCCCTGACTCACGTTTTAAAACTATTTTAAAACACTAATGCTTGGTTTTTGTTTCATCTGCAAATGGTAACTTTACGCCTTTAATAAGCTTAAATTTTGTTTTCCTTCATCGTCCCTGCGTACATTATATTCATCCCTAATATTGTCATAAATCATGGTATTCTCACGTGGGGAAATACACATCAAACACTCTTAGATAGATTACTTGTATTACAAAAGAAATCCCTCCGCATCATATGTCATATTGTATGTTTGTCTAATACTGCTCCGTTATTTCTTGAACATAAAATATTGAAAACTAAAGATTTGTATTAAATCCAGGACAATTTATGTATAATTACAATAAAAACAAGCTTCCTAATATATTTGACACAATGTTTCCAAGAAATCAATCCATTCACAATTATCCAACAAGGCGATCGAATGATTTCCATTTTCCATTTTTGAGAACTTTGCTGGCTTAGAACACATTCATCTGCAATGGGCCAAAGTATTGGAACTCACTTCATAACAATATAACAACAGCTCAAACTTTGAACTCTTTCAAGAACAAATTAAAATTGTTGCCATTGAAATCTTTTAACATACAACCGAATTAGGTTCGTTTTATCATCTCTGTCGAATCATCATTTCTTTAATCATCAAACAATAGGCCTAATGTATTAGTTAATTTTATTAGAGAAAAATAATCTGTTAAAAACAAGTCCTCCTCAGATGTTCCTGTTATTGTACCGATACCATTGTGTCTATTCTCTCCTTCTTTTATGTCTGCTCTTCTGCATTCTTCCCGATAAAATTACCTACATTTTCTTTTCTACAATATATTATTCAATCCAGGTTGTATTTTTACTCTTAAATCGTGGAATCCAGTTTGCTTGCGTCCACGATGGTACGTGCTGTAGTTTCTTTTTTTTTTTTCCTTCCCAATTTGATTTTATGTCAGTTGACATTTTGTTTTATATCGGTTTGTAATCTAATTCATTATTCACTATCTTAATAATTTTCTGAGGGTCCCATATCTACAATCTTTGCTTTTTAGTGGGACCCTCCATTTCCATTCCCATTCCCATCCTTTAACTTGTACTATATGCATATGTATATATACAAAAATACAATTGTGTTTTTCTTGGTTTGTTATTCATTTTCACATGCAGTTTGTTCATTCACTTTTTTTTATTATTACAAATATGTCCTGCTTTAATACTCATTGTATATTATTTCTCTGTTTATTTGAAGGAAATAAAAATAAATTTGAATTTTGAATCTTTGAATCTTGAAAAGAAGAGAGAAAAGCAAGAGCAAAAAAAAAAAAAAAAGGATAAACAGACAAACCAAATGGCCAACCAATCTCCTTTCTTTTCTCAAAACCGAAATTACTCCTTCATGAAGAGAGTGCACTTCATGAAGAGAGTGCACTAAGATTTTTTCGTGTACTGGTGACGTTTTCAACTGCTCCGTTTGGTTTATGTTACTACATGTCGATCAAACTCATCTTCAATGTGGAGTGATGTTTCACTTGAATATCGCTGTACTGCAACCTACCTACATATAATAGCTCGCAGGAAAAGACAGTGGAGAGGTCCCCTTCGACAAACGGGCTGATGAAGACGGCTGCCTCTCTGTATCCCAAGCGGTCACACACCCAATTGGCGATGTCTCTATCCCAGTTCTCCGCACACACTACGCCCCGCACCAAACCATCTTCACTGCTTTTTACCATGACCTCGACGCGACCTTCATTAGGCGAGCGACCGTCGACAAGGCGAACTATTTAGAAACAACAAATACAGCACATGACAACTGATTGTTCACTCTTCCCTCATTTTATTCGTGTTTCGATTAGGTTTTTCTTCTTTTTTTTTACCACTTTATCCCAATCGACAAAAATGTAGGCCTAGGCCTACTTCTGCTCACGGTCCCATGGACTCCAGAATTCAGCCTTCAATTGCCTCTTTAATTGAAAAACGGTAATTTCTATAGATTTAGGTATTGTCATGATTGAAATGAAATATGTGACATGTGGGCAATGGAAAATATCAAATTTTAGTATTCACCTGTAGAGCGCAGCTTTGGCCAAATTGAACTTTGTAAGAAAGTACGCTGTACTGATCATTGATGTTAGAGCATTTCGTGTTATCATGCAATTGTGGAAAAGTGTAAGCTTTGAAGAAATTAGGCACAACCATTGATCGTTGAACCACCGTGACATTTTGCAGAGTTGTGGTACTGTAAGATCTCTAATGCAATTATTGACATACTGCTTCATAATTCTGCATAGTTCATAACGAATTAATTTCGTTGTCAAAAGTTTGTAAAGAAGAAAAAAATCTTCACAAAGGCGAGTAATATGAATCAAAGACTCAAAGGGTAAAAATAGAAAGGGAGGAGAAATAAATTGCAAAAGCTGTGAGGCTGTCAGTGTTTGTATCGTTTATTGACTATTGTCAGGTCAGGCCAACTTATAATCTAAATGAGTAGATATTGAAAAGGTGTGCACCATCCCCCCCCCCCCATGTGTCAAGTAGGATTATGAGTTTTTTTTCCTAAATTTTGAATCTCCTTTGAACGGCAAACAGAACTTTAATTATTTACTAGTGTAAATGTTTTGCACTTGTTTCCCTAATCATGCATAATCAAAACATGGTAGGGCTATAACGCACAGCACTCGTTTTGTGAGTGTGGATATTGCCAAATTACACTTTTGAAAAAAAAAAAGTTGAACATGTTGAAATATATGATTATTTTACTAGATGAAAGGGCAATCTTGAGATCAAAATGCACATGGAATGAGAAAGGAGAAAAAAAAAGTACAAAATATTTCTTGTCACTAGAGAAAGGTCAAACAGAAAATTCTAACAGTATTGGGTACAGGAAGAGTAACCATTGAGAGGCCTGTATAAATACGAACCTACATGAAAGAATCATCCCAGCAGTTGTTTTAGAATAAAGATCTAGTGACGGATACATTTTGTAATGAATCTATTGAGCAAAGTAAGATGGAACAACTTTCAGAACATGAAAGAGACTCCTGTGAAGGAAAAATAACATGTATGGAAGGAAAAGAAGAACTGTTAAATATGGCAAAGAACAAAACACCACGAAATGATGGATGATCTGTTGAATTCTATAAGAAATTCTGGCCTTTGCTTTCAAAACATTTGGTAGACTCTTTTAATTTTGCGTACTGGTGTCACAGTGTGTTACACATGAACTAGCTTATTGGTCTAGATGAGGCAGTTTGATCACCCGAAATGAAATATAAGAAGAGATAAAGTACCGTTGAAATTATGTGTGCATTTATTAAAGTGTAATCAAGTCTTCAAATCATACATCCGGTCGTACAATATAATAGTCTTCTGAGCTCAGAGCTTAAACATATCTCGCAGATTAAATGACTATTATCCCATATATCAAATACTAACAACCTTCTAACTCCAAAACTAATAACTCTCAATGTTAATCTTCAGACTTACAAACTGAGTAACCAAGTACTACAACACTTCTCACAATATTGACTTATGAGACGGCGTGGGCATGTGGCTTGCCACAACAAATCATATCCCTGACCATAATGTCGGTCAGCGTTTAGTCCAGATACTGGACGATTTTTATAATCCGCAGTCCCCACACACTCGGCACCCACCCAATGCGCCCAACCGCTGATTGCGACACTCCACCAATTGGTACTCCCGAAATTCAGGAGGGGTGAATTGTGTAATACAGTGTACATATACAGACACCATCAACGTACGTCCGTACACACGCGGGCACACTACGAATACAGTCCAGGAAGTGGACTAGTCAGCGTTCAGAGTTCAGTTCAAACTTGTCGTGCTTGTGGTTCCGGTTTATCAGTTAATGGGGAATGTTATTATACTGACTTTGCTTCGCGAATCGGCGTTCTCCATATATATGACGACATCTGTGTGTCCTTGGAGACGGCGAACGCGGAGCGTAGGCGAGTATGTCGGGGCGACAACGACGTCCTTCGACCGGCCGACCGCGGTTCAGCGAAGGCGACGGATCCAGCCCCGTGTAACCGGCGTTACTGTGGAGGGGGTGCGTCTCGAACTCGGCGAGGGAAATCTGGGCAACGGGCCAGGCAGCGGCTGAACAGGAGGCACCTCTGGAGTCTCGACCCGGTGATTGTGTGAGCTTATCTGGACGAAGCTCCACTATACCCTTAACAGCCGTCTGGAAAATTATTACAAACAACATCTTACGAGACAACTGTCTTACAATAATTATTCACTTCTATAATACCTTTACCTTGTTGCCGTCTTCGACTCGCAAACATAATGAGGGCATTATATATACATTCAAACAGCCTATTTTAGCCCTTTATATAAGGAATACAGAAATATCACAAGGGCCTCTCAAATGTACCCTAATCTCAAGATATACAACAGACAATCTAAATCTACAGCATCATCATCATTACAATTCACTACGCGGGGACATAATTCCACGTATTACACTGTACTTCAAACTTCAGTTATCAAAATTACTCCTTTTCCTTACAATTATCTTCAGTCCTCCTATCATACTCGAATACAAACAAAAACCCTATATCAGCTTTCTTGAATTAACTTAAACTGTATTCATATCACAACTTCAGACAATAAGGAGGGGCTTCTAAACTGTCCGGGTATCAATAATTATAGAATACGGCTTACCGCCAGAAATATAACTATACAGGAACAATTACTATCTGAGCAAACTCAAACCATTATCCATAGTACAGAATTATAAATAAGACAAACTGAAACTTACAGTTGGGCCTTGGACACCCCAGTTGTGGCATCACTGCTAGACAAGGCTCTGCAGCGTCTGGTCTGTCTGGTGGCAAGACAGGGTGTGGCAGCTTCACTTCTTGTGAGCCTGCCTATACTACGCTGGCTGCTGCAACTTAACTATGCCGGGAAACAATAGCTGTCAAACACCTGCATGTGGGATGCCTCCAACCCGACTAAATTCACATGCAAATTTTTTTATTTATTTTTATTTATTTATTTCAACATATTTTGACAGGATAACAAGATCAGCAAGTGAATGCTGTTTTACATCAAGGTCCTGTACAATCTAACTATATAAAAATAAAAATCATGTTACATAAATATAAGCATAAAAACCACTACGAACAAGCAATCAGAGCTGAAAGGAGCAATACGTCCAATTGAAATCAGTAGTAACCAGATCTATGTATGATATAACGAAACAATATGATAAAAAAGGATATATTAAAACAGTGAATAAAACGATGCAAGATTATATACACAATCAGACCATTTGGTGTACAAAAGGAATGTAAAAACTCTGCCAGTAAGGACTTGAATCAACAAGCCCACGATCATAAAAAGCAGATAGAAATTCTATATAAAAATCTACACTAATAAATAGATTACATACAATCTGGCAGTCATGCCGAATGCATGTTTACCCATAACATACACTTTGTACATTCAAGGATTCACGCATCCATAATTTGCACCAGGCAAGTTTGGGTAACACAGTGTGACAAAAAATAATATGGTACATATTATGTAAAAACAGGCCGTTTGATAAAATCAGTGAAAATACATTTTCTTATATAACAATTTAAAAGTTGATAATGACTTTGAATTCTTTAAAACATTTGGTAGTGAGTTCCATACCTTTCCTCCTGCATATCTAAAGCAGCTTTTAAAACACTCTACATTCGGTTTAGGTGGTACTACATTCAAAGAATCAGCTGCTCTTGTATTAAACCCATGCCTGTCAAAAATCATCTCAATATTATTGCACATTCGGGTGGGGGCAAGTCCATGGATGCATTTATACATGAGCGTTGACAAAAAATAATTCCTTCTATTTTCAAATGCTTGTAAATTCAAAACCTTGATAATGTCATTCCCATTTGCAGTTTCGTAATCAAAATTTGATGTGATAATTCGTGCTGCCCTCTTTTGTAATCGATAAAGAATATTTCTATTTTTAACAGAGCAATTTCCCCAAACGGAGCATGAATAATCAATACACGGTTGAATAACGGCAGTATACAAAAGTTTAAGTGAATCTTTATCCAAAAATTGGTTCATTTTGCGTAACATAAATAATTTCTTAGATATAGATTTGGCTAAATTTTGTACGTGTGCATCCCACTGAAGATGGTCGTCTATCATAACACCCAAATACCTAAAATCGTGAACCTGTTCAATCCTTTTTCCATCAAGAAAAATGTTCAAACTTTTGGAGCACCGTGGACTTAATAACATTACCTTAGTCTTATCTAAGTTAATACTTAATCTGTTTCTCTTGTACCATCTATATATTGAGTTCAGATCATTCTGCAACATTGATGTAACTCTATCAGTATCTTTATGCGAACAATAAATTACTACATCATCTGCGAATACATTACAGGAACATGAATATACAGATTCTGAAATATCATTAATAAATATAAGGAAAAGTATAGGTCCAAGTACACTCCCTTGTGGTACCCCTGTCGTGATACTTTTGGATGTTGAGAGATGGCCATGGCAAAAAACATTTTGACTCCTACCAGTTAAATAATCAGAAAACCATTTCAATTGTTTGCCCTTGATGCCATAACATTCCAGCTTATGCAATAATAACGTATGATCAATTGAATCAAAACACTTAGAAATATCAAGAAAACATGCAGCAACTACTTCACGATCGTTAAAAGACTCCAACCAATCATCAACAGCTCGATGGAGACAAGTGTTAGTTGAGTGATGGGGCAAGAATGCGGCTTGATCTATGTTAATCAAATCATTTTGCTGAAAATATGCCAATAACTGATCTTTAATCTGCTTTTCAAAAATTTTTGATACATGACAAGCGACAGAAATTGGTCTATAATTTGAAGGGTCATTTTTACTTCCTTTGCCCTTGTATATAGGCGTCGTTTTAGCCCTTTTCCAATCAGTGGGAACAATTCCATCAGTCAAACTCTTATTATATAAAGTGTTTCAGAAATGACAGGAGCAGCTATACATAACAACTTAGAATCAAAATTCAGAATGTCAAGGTTGCTATCTTTACCAAGATTTATGAGAGAATTTCCTCCCAGACTGGAGGGTATTTAAATTAGGTTTAAATCAACTCCTTACAACTGGAATAATCTTATGTCCGTCTTTCAAAGACAGGGGGTGATTAAATCAATCCAAAAACCTAATAAGGACAGGTTATAATTGAGTACTTGGCATCCAATTACGCTTTTGAATGTACATGTTAAGATTATTGCAAAGTGTTTGGCCAAAAGAATACAACGTGTTATAGGAAAATTAGTTGACAATCGGAGGAAGATACATAGGGGAAGGTAGGTTAATAACATATATTATGGAATAATGCTGAAGAGGAAGAAGTACATGGACTCATTGCAGCATTAGATTTGACAAAAGCATTTGATTCTATTAGTCATGTGTTTATGTTTAAATGTTTAGAATCATATAATTTTGGGTCATCTATAATACAGTTAGTAAAAACACTACACACTGAAATAAGTAGTTGTGTAATGATAAATGGTTATACCACAAGGTATTTCAACATTTCAAGAGGAGTTCGACAATGTGACCCCCTGGCTATTATAAACTGTTCATGAGTTATCATTAAAAAATCCAAAAATTCTTATCATTCATACATCATCATAATTATTTCAATGACAGATATTTTTTCATAAGTGCTTGAATATATATAATGGGTGGTTTCCTTTATTTGCTGAGGGAGATTATTCTAAACATCTGGTCCATGGTGTCTAATTGACTTGTGAGCTATCAATAGCTTGGGATTGTGGAGGTGATAGTCTTTGGAATGTCGAGTTGGAAAGCGTGGACGCTTGAGTTCACATTGAACAGGTCGTGGAACGAGGATGGGAGGGTGTTGGATGTGTTTTTGTACTTGAATATTGCACATTGTAATATATGAATATTGTTTATTTTCGTTTATTTTCAATTAGAGAATAATGGTTCAGAGTTTTGTCCATGAATATTGCACATTGTAATATATGAATATTGTTTATTTTCGTTTATTTTCAATTAGAGAATAATGGTTCAGAGTTTGCAAGACAATGTGAGTTGATACGGAGTGCTGTTTATTGGAGAAGGTGAGTTTAATTAAATTTTTGTCATGATAGAATATGACCATAACATATCGCATGGTTTGCATGGTTTTTTATTTGCATTGTTTTTTGGCCTGAAAACAAAAACAATTCATTAACTAGACACTCTAAGGATTGCAAAAAAAGTAAGTTTTAAAAAGAAAATGTGTTCAGAGGGTGCATGGGACCCCCCCCCCCCCCAAATCCTACAAGATTATCATCTTACATCCTCTCTCCACCGTTCAAAAGGACTGACAATAATTTCTAAAGGGCTTTTTACACTTGTAAATTTTTGCTTAGCCCCGGACCAACGGTGGGGCTAAGGGGGGGGGGGGGGCCTTAGCCCCACCGTTGGTACGGGACTATCCTTAGCCCACTTTCTGTTTACACTCGTTTTTGCCAAAGTGGGCTAGCCCCACCGATAGTACGGTACTATCTGGCCCTGCAAAATAGCAGGGGTTAGCACCGCAATTGCGGTGCCAAGCAAGTGAGTGTAAACAGAACGAAAAAATAATCCTGGGCTAAGCGACGGAGACGAAGTCCGACCCTCACTGACCAATCAGAAACGAGGTAATCAAGTGCTGCCGGTGCGTGCGTGTACGTGTACAGTACACAGCGTAATTATGAATATTCATGTGGTTTGGAAAGTCCGGGGCTAAGAACTACGAGTGTAAAAAGGTCGGTTTTCTCCTTAGCCCCGGACAAGAGATAGTACGGGACTAATTGGCGAGTGTAAAAGCTGAAAAAATTGGTACGGGACTAACGATAGTCCTGGGTCAGAGAAAGTCCGGGGTTAAGAAACACAAGTGTAAAAAGCCCTTAATTTAACCATCGAATATAAAGAAAAAGTTCCAGAGAATTCCTTGAGGTTCTTCTTTTAGGCCAGCCTAGCTGGTAATTTGGGGTATTTTAGGGCTTACGGCGGCTGCGCCCCGCCACTAAAAACGTCTGGCAAAGTTGAGTTACTCACTTAACGTTGACTTAAAGAGTCAGTTACCATGACCTTCAGTATGTTACTATTTCAGCTACGCCCCTGGAGCTAAGCTACAGTGTAGCCTATAGCTGGAATGTATGATTGGGCGTCGCTATCGGCTACACGCCACCACAGAGGTCTGGCAGCCGCCGTCCTTTGCCTTTAGAATGTAAGGAAAAAGTTCCAGTGTATGTTACTTTTTCAACTACATCATAGAGCTTAGATGGAATATTAGCGTCTGACGGCTCGGCCTCACCACTCAAAAAACTTTGGGAACGGTCATCATTTTGCCCACAGAATATAACGGACGAGTGCCAGCGGATTTCACAAACGACGTTTTTTTTTGTTTGTTTGTTTGTTTTTTTTTGTTTTGTTTTTTAGCTAGGCTACTCTATTCTTGACTAGCCTTTTGACGAGACCTCGTAGCCGAGGCTTTGAAAAAAAAAAAAAAAGACTATCAGAGAGCACAAGAACCCTAGTCTTGTTTTCCAGACCTTCACTATAATGATCAGTTTCTCGTGTATGACAATGTAGTCTCATTCTTCATTCACGAGACCTTGTTAAAAGACCTTTACCCCTTTTTATTGCGCCTGGCAGCTAGCTTCCCCTGAAAATATCCCGTAGGCGCTGTTCTTACGATTTTTTTTTTTTTTTTTTTAAAGGCTAGCCTAATCTTACGAGACCCATTTCATGGTCTTACAGGCTACATCCACCACCATCAACCCGCCTGACTTTCATTTCAGTACCAAGGGGAATAAAACATAGATATAAACATGTGTCCCATAGACTGACAACCTAGCCTCCCTCCCCTCTCCCTATATCTCCTGGACTACATTTAAAAGCCTGCGTTCAGTTACACAGCTGTTTTAGGCACTGCATTACATAATTAAAGTACTTAGTAACAGAAACTTTATATAGCAGATTTGAGAACATAATAACAATTATGCACAATAAACAGGATCCAGAAGACAAGTTACAGCAATTAAGAACAAAACAAGCAACAGAAAAGTTTTGCAAAGTATACAAATGCACTTACAAAGATTAACAAACGTTATTACGAGTTATAAAAACAACGAGTTGGTATACTTGTTATACAGTCCGGCCTCTCGTATCCGGCATCCCTTTATCCGGATCTCTGTTATCCGGACAAGATCTCGCCGTAGTTTATCCCGCCCAATTTCAACAGATTTGCATTTGAAATAATGAAAAGGCGTTCAAATTCAAGCGATTTTTGGTCACTGCTCTATACTCTCACGGTTCATTTTGATTCTTTGAGCATTCAATTTCGTTTCATGTCATTCTTTTCAGATTTTATTTCATTCGATTTAGAGAAAAAAAAAACTCAATTTAACGATTCAAAGTTGGCATTCGATTTCGCACCACCTGGGTAGACATTTAGATTTGTGCCAAATACCAGTTTCAATAATTTCATTTATAGGAACACAACTTCGCACTTCGGACGTTCAGATGCAATCAACACACAACTTCTTCGGGCCTTTTTTTCACTGCCATAGGATTCGATGATACAATTTCATGTTCATTTCGAATGAATATGTTAATTGTATTGATTTTTTTTTTCCTGTCAACCCTTCTGTCACTTCAATTTCATCCCTAACAATATGGATGCAACATTTAGGAAATAGCCTTACCCAAGAATATCTTTGGGGTCTTATACGCCCAAATCCATATTGATCCATTTTGATTCCATTCCTTATAGTTCCCCGAGTCCATATCATAAGTTGCCGCAATCAGATCACCTGTGTGATAGAACTATTTCACCAAAGGGTTAAATATCGCCAGTTTTGCTGTTTGTCAAGGTCATGCTTCATCCACTAACTCTGTCCGTACTCGAGATGTTCAGGCATACTAGCTCTGTAATGTAGCAGCGGCTAAAATCGTGAATGAATCATGTTTGAAAGTGGGGTTATACGAGTTATTAGCTAGTATGAGTCCAAAAAGTTTGCATATTCAAACAGTTGAGTAACTATAATGAATAAAAACAACAACGAAAAAGACTGCCCATACTTCGTAATATTGTTTGCTTATTGTGAATTTGAATTCCTTAACGCTCTCCTCGGCGGTGCTGATGCGAATTTGAATGCGTTGCACTTGTATTTTTAATTTGAATGCCCTTTTACACCCTTGTGTGAGAAACTCGTAAAATCGCATGCTGATGAAATCAAATTGAATGAACTAATTACCTTTTTGAACGTCGATCTCTGTGATCATTAAAATTCACTTGACCACTTCGTTAAATCAAATACAAATCTGATGAAATTGGGCGGGACAACCTATTTTATATTTCTGTATAATCCTGTCTTCAACCTTCAAATTACACCTAACCACTTACGGTTACAATGTAACAGTAAGGGAATGGCTTTATCTCAAAATTTTGTCTACATTCTGAATTTACATTTTGATTTCATTCCTACCTTCTCCGTGTCCCATATCATAAGTTACCACAATCGACTCAGCTATAGAATTGTTACACCCAAGCGTTTCGCCATTAATATTGTCAAAAGCTTCGCCAAGAAATTTTGTCCGTATTCGAGATATTCATGCACACAACTCTTCTCTAGTATCGTTAAAGTCGTGTATGAATGTAATGTACATGTATGTGTTTCAAAGAGAAGTATTTCGAACTTTCCCTATTGTAGTTATTATGAGGCAAATGTCCTGTTTCAAGATACATCAAGTTTGCGTATTCAAATAGATGAGTAACTACAAAGAATAATAACGCCAAATACTGCCCATATGCTGTATAGGTTTGCCTTATCGTGAATTTGAATTCCTTAATCTTCTTCACGACGATGCTGATGGGAATTTGAATGCGTTGCACGTGCATTTTTAGAAACTCATGAAATCGCATGCTGATGAAATTAAATTGAATGAACTCGGTGGTCATCATATTTTATTCAATCGAACTTGAATGATCGCATCGTTAAATCGTATGAAAATCTGATGAAATTGGGCGGGGAAAAACTATGATTACTGATAAAAGAGGGATTTCAAACTTAAACAAAAATTCCTGCACAAACTCACATGAATCACATATTGTTCCCAACATGTAACTGACGTAAATTCACGTCAAATTTTCATTCAAACAATATCCATTCAGACATTCACTACTCCCAAATCACAGCAAGAACATTGACAGAAAATTTTGCGGTAAATCAAAGCACGATACAGGCGATAGTTCATTGAGCAAATTATCGGAAAAATCTCAAAGCAGATCAGCTGACGAGGACGTGACATGTTCACGCCAAACTAATGCATGTAGCTACCATTGGGTAGGCAGCTGCCACCTATTATCCTGCCAAATCCTTTATCTGGACGAGCGCCGGTTCCGACATGTCCGGATAGGAATGGAGAGGTAGGAGTGTACATCATTATAATTATCACCATTGTGATTAATTTCTTTTTAATAAATATTATTACAATTGCTACGACCTTTGTCATTATCATTATCAAACTCATCACCACTTCCACAACCACCATCATCATCGGCAATACTTGGCGTGGTATCTTTTGGTAGGCTATATAGAAGTAATGCTTACCACTTACCTTCTCTCACTATGCCCCCTACTACGCTGTCTGACACGAAGAGACTTGAGCACGAGATGACGAACACGATTTGGCTTACTTTGGTCGTCATGACTTTTAATGAAAACTACGTACTTGCTGTTGAAAAAAGTTGCATTAGATATCGTCTGCCATCTGTCACGTCTTTTACACTGCTGATTATCCTTCCGTCACTGCAATACATTTAGTAGACAAGTTGAGATTTTCCACCAAGGCCAAAGTATTTGAAAACATACCATCTCCCCTCTCGTTTTCTTGGTTATTCAAGTCGTTTCAAGGTTGACAGAGAATCTCGTCTAGCCTTCACATCGATGAAAAAGAGGTTTCCTCCATACTCAAGAGGGAACTGCTCTTCTCCTGTAGTCTTACTATTCAAGTGAACTCCTTTGGCAAGGCAACATGTGTAATAAAGCTTCTTCCGGTTTATCGAATTGAAAGTGCTATGGCAAATACATGCAGCGACACTGCACTGCACTTGCGTACTCGGGCACTAAACCGGGCGTTTCCGAAGTTCCTTGGTAAAAAGGAAATGTTGCGGTTTCTGCAGTGAGCAATTACACATGAAACTTTGCCACACACTTAACACAGTTTGTTTGGTTTTTCATTTTTACCTCCACCGCTAGTTAACGTGAAACCTGCTGCTATTTCACACATTTCTTAGGCATACGTGTACATTTTAGGGCGAAATTTGACAATTTTGGAGGCGTACTAGAACTACGATTTGCCTTTAATCTGATAATCCATTCATTGTTGTTTCTCCGGTGTTTTACATCCTGTGTTTTGTCCTTTTTATGGCAAAGCTGGCACGGCTTGAAAAGATTAAAGCGCTTGAATAGACCGTGTAGTACGTGTACTTCAGAGCCTCTTTTCTCAGTTCACACTTTTCAGAGTGTGTGCTTTCTTTCCAGTTTAGAGGAGTCCATTTGAATTGAGTTATACATCATTCTAAAGCTAAGAGTCTGCTCTTTCATAATCTGCCCTTAACTAAAAATCCATGTCTGACGACTTTTTGTTGGTTTTGTGGCGCAGGGTCACATACTGTATAGATTATGTTTTCGGTTTCATAATCTACACGTTTGTCTGTCTGATTGAGTATACTATATAACTCGAAAGAGAATGAACAAACTGGAACCAAACTTGTAGGGTTTTTTTATGATGAGGTAAAGAAGAAACGATTAAATTTGGGGGTCATGGGGGTCGTAGGTCATAGGGAACAGAGGGCATGAAACAAACTTAATATCCTGAAAACTTAAGAACGGATGATCGGATTTATCCCAAACTAGAAGGATGTATTTACATATATTGAAGTAAAAAAAAAAATCAATTAATTTGGGAGTTATGACTTCAAAGGCCAATTCCAGGGTCATAGAGGTCAGGTCATAAAATAATACAAAATTACAAAGTGTATAGATCCTGAAGAAGGGCATTTCGCCCGAAAGCTTGAATAAAGGGGTGTAACCTAACATCAGTAACGTCTATGTGCATGTTTTGCTGCCGATTATACGTATATCTATATCAATATCTATCTATATATATATGAAGAGTTTATTCGTAAAAACCGATAAGTCCATTTTTGAAGATTTTGAAGTACGGTTTCTGTCATAAAGTTCAAAATAATACCTTTTAAATGACATATTGGTCACTACATAAAAAGGTACATTTTTGAAGTTATGGTCAAAAGAAGCAAAAATTTTCTTATTATTTTCTTTATTTTTCTTGACCTTTAATCGGAAATATCTCCATTTGGCAAGTATGGACTTATCGGTTTTTGCGAACAAACGCTTCATATATATATATATATATATATATATATATATATATAACGATGTAGCGGTATGTAACGGTACGTTCATTGTTTGATATAAAGGTAGGTACCAAGTGCAGATATGTATAAGTAGACGCAAGAGAAACATAGGCTCCGGAGACTGGATTTGTCTTTCAGAGTAGATTTATTTCCTAAGTTTTTAACTCAAGACTTCAAGAGTTTGCAAGTGCAAGTCACCTTCACAATGACATTATAGAGCAATCCGAAAGGTGGCATGCTCCCATGGTGGTTGCTTAATCAGAAGTTCTTGTTTTCTCCAAAAGTGCACCCAAACTCTGGAAGAACCTTCCAGTAAAGCACATGGAGAATAAAGCTCATGATTGGCTAAAACTACCTGTCAATTACAGTTGTTATGACTACAAGAGGAGGGGCGATCGGACCGGTCTTACTGTACAGGGTTTCTTGGAAATAGATGAGGGAGGTTGTGGCTTTCATCTTCTCAGTAATTGTTTGGATTTGGTGAGCGAATTTGGAGAGTAGCGATGACCACATTATTACCAAGCTAAAAGGGAAAGACCAATGATTGAGTTACTGATAAATAGAATATGAAGAACAGAGAGAATGAAAGTCTCTTTGTTCTGTCAAAGCAAACATTTAAGATTTATTGGAGGGTGACTTGTTGTGAAATGAAGAGGGCATTCAACTCTCTTCTTGAAACAAAGTTAAATTAGATAAGATGACTCTGTCTCTATATTAACATCCCCTTTCTATGGAAAATTACACTCCTCTCATATTCTTTCTTTTTTTTGAGGGGGTAGGGGTTTACACACAATAATTCAGTGTATACTGGATGACAAAGTTAAAGGCGATTGACCAAGTACAAAAGCACAAAAGCACAGCATAGTACAAAAGCACAGCACAGCACAGCACAGTATTATGGTAAAAATGCCTATTGATAACAAATAAACGAAAACTATTTTGAATTCCCCCTTTACTTTTGATTTCATTAATTATTACAATATTTTGGATTTGACTATTGATTCTATTTTTGTAGACACGTCCGTTATAAAGATATGTAAATCGATTTTAAGAGTCGAATTTTACCCCGAGGCCTCGATCCATGTCAAGCTGCTGCTTATGATCGCGGTCTCCTGCTTTTCTGTTATTATAACAACAACAAAAAATATTGAATTTAAAAAATCAATTTATTCAAATTCCCTCTGTTTTATTCTTTTTTTTTCTAAAATTTGTTTAATGAAACGACGTGATATACTCCGAATGAATAATCAATTATTATTTACATACTCTACAATTTAGTGTTGATTTAACGATTCGCCTCCGAACTTTTGTTTTTGTTTTCTGTGAATGATATGCTACACGTCTTATACATCGAATACTGTCATGTTCATAGTGTGTGTATATATGTACCTTGCATTAATTTGCAAGACAGTATATACTTGCTTAAATCTCGTGTAACGTTAATTTCTAAATATGTGTATTTTTTTGTTATGTGTGATTTGGAAAAAGGCAGAAATAAAATCAATCAATCAATCAATCAAAACATGCTTGTGAAATCATTCATCATTGTTCGTGCTAATGCTGTCTTCTCTCTACCGTAGTAATTAACAAATAAACACAAGTTAAAGTGATATTAGTTTACCTAATAGTCTTTATCTTCTGCTTGATAATATCTTCTTATTTTCAAATACTATGATATGAGTTGATTTCACCTTTCAGGTAAATTGCTTTAAGTGATTTTTTTTTTTCAGCTCAAGCTTTAATCAATGGCACATAATAACTGATCTAAAAGGAATATTCTTCCCTTTTTGGCAGATCATGCTGAAAAAACGTCATGAAATTCATTCCGATAGAATTTGACATAAATAGGTAAATTTTGTGTCTATGAAGGCTTTCATCATTTACATTGATAGCATGCTTATGCTGTGCTTGTGGATTCATACTTTACACTGATACTTTTTTCTCTTTTTTTTTTAGACGCAAACTTGATATGCGTGTTCCACCAATAGTTTAACATCAAAAAGCATTTAAATGATGGTATTCAGCAACATAGCATATTAATAACATCTGTGCAGGCTTTTGCACCGTGGAATAAGGAAAGTCGTCACTTAAAACTTTATGTACACGAAACATCATAATGTAAAGTTCCCAAACGCAACTTAACTAAAATCAACTGATAATACTAATCAGTCATTAAGATTCCTTCATCTGCGTTTGTACGATAAATCATTCACACACACACACAAAAAAAAAAAAAATAAGGGTAGTTCTATGAATAATATTTGTGGATGAACGAATTGTAAAATCCTTTTCAACAAGAACTTATATGAGAAAGTAAAAATGTGGGCTCTAGAAATTGACGGTTAAACTGTGTTTAATTGGCCAGAGTACTTCAAATTGAAGCGTCAACATAGAATTTTAGTACCATCATCCTCTTGTTAAAATGTTCTTCCCTTAATCTTGTTTAGATCAACAAACTTTATCAGACAAATATGTGTTTGCAATAGGCTTAAATTGAAATGAAAACGAGGATATTTCGATTTCTGCTTGATAATCTCATAATCTTACTAAAAAGTTGTTACGTTTCGATTATGTACTAAAATAATCCAAACTTATTTCATACAATACTGCGTAACTGCAACATTATTATGTAATGTTTTGCTATTCATACCGAAAATCATGGCTTCATTCTTTTATGTCATCCATCCATCCCGAACTATTTGATCAAATCTTTCACACAATAACAGTATGCTGAACTTCAAATTTAATGAAGCATGCATGCTACTGAACTGCAATATCTCATCGATATGGCGGAAGATCTACAGGGTGCTAAGGTATTAAATAAGGGGCCCATGTACTCCGTATTAAAGTATCAACATAGAATAAATTCACTCTCAATCCTATCCTGTTAGTGTTAAGGTTTTCTTCCATACTCTTCCATATAGGACCTACTCATGTCGAATTGACGAACGATTGAACAAGTACTTTAAAACTTGTTGATATCATAAACGAGTGCACATTCAAGCTCGCTACGCATCAAAGTGATGTCATGTGATTAAAATATTGCTCAGAACTGAGCAGAATTAGTTTTGCAAAAGACAATCATAGTCAACATTAAATGGATAGGATGACTATACACCTGTAATATAGCCTTTGTTTCACACTAGACATGCTAAAATGAAGTTTCGATACATAGCATGGGCACAAAATACCAAATGATTTTTTTTTTTATTACAGTTTGCCTGGAACTCTACGCTACTTGAAGATAAAAGAGATACATAAGACTATTTACATGTTATACAATCATCATGAGAATCGGTCTGTCTTCTATTGTTTTCTCTAATTAGGTCTATAGAGATGTACTATCCTATGTCCAACCTCTAGGTTAAGTCATATTAAATTTGCCAGAGGAGGCTGTCGTGAACTGGTCAATTTGTCGTTTGCCATGAAACATGGTAAAATAAATGTTGGGGCTGGGTGCAGCTTTACATGTTTGTTTGGTTTTTCTTTTTGTTAGTGCGAGATCTTGTCGAGTTTATTATTGTTTTGAGCTGTCCAGCTACAATATCATGTACCAAATTTTTAGCAAGGAGTATTAGGGGTGAACAGTTCAAGTGGTACTTCTCGGTAATGGTCCTTGGGGGCACATTGCATTTCATTATGTCTGCTATCAAGTCTGGGTTCATCGAAAGCGTATTTGGGTCTGAATTATTATGGTAAAACGCGATTACGTCATCGTTATTGAAGCATGCTGGTTGTGATTCATATAGTAATGGAACGAAAAATTCTTGATTGATGAAAAGAAAGTAAGATTGTAATACGATTGAGTCTAACCTACTGGGTGCAGCATTCGATGGTACGGTTTATCTTAACGCAGACTGCCAATAAATAGCCAAATTCTTAGGAGCTCCATACTCCACTCTCATGCTAGCTCTCATTCAAATTGGAACAATGGAAGTGCGTTTCTCACCAGGTATAATGAAGGGCTACAACTATTCGTAATTTGATTTGTAAAGTTCCTAAAGATCCAATATTTGTTTCGGGAACATGCATGTATAACCATTTCCATTCGCCTCGCGCTTTGCTCTTGGTTTGATCGAGTAGAACGATTTAGATATAGAACGGATCATGCGCATTTATCATGTTTATCGCAAGGGAGTTGCGTGTTTCTTGTTTTTACTGTTACCGATTTTCATTGACTCATTGACATAATGCGGTTCTTGAAAGGTCGCACATTGGTAGGAGGTTTTTGGAATGTTTTCGTACATTGAGGCCTGAACGTTTCTAGACTCAGTACAGTGGTCTGTTTCTTTGGGAATGTGCTGCGGTTCTTGGATGGTTGCGGATTTGCTGGAAGTTTTAGGAGTATTTTCGTAAATTGGTGACGGGATTAAATTCCTACATCCAGCATTTGCTTCGGGCATATAACAACCACTTGCATTCACCTTGCGCTTTTCGGTTGGTTTGCTTGAGTAGAATATGGAACAAAACGGATCATGCCAACTCATCGCTAGGGGCTGGTGTTTTTCAGTCTTAACAATATTCATAAACTCATTGACATAATGCGGTTCTTGGACGGTCGCGGATTGGTCAGAAGTTGTGGAAATGTCTTCGTAAATTGATGACAGAAAGTTTGTAGTTCCGGCACAGTCGTCTGCACTTCTGGAAAGCGTGTAACCATCTTCATAGGTATCCCCTTCGTCTCCCACAATATGTGTGGACTGAGGGAATGTCACGTCCTCCCGTTTTTCCTTTTTCATGGCGCCCGACATATCAATGTATACCTCTTTGTTGGCATCGATAACGTCTCTGCTTTTTTGCCAGCTGGTGTAACGGGCAGTAAGCGAGATATTGTCTGCTGAACTTGAAATATTTTGCATCCTCATCAACTCCCTTTCAGGAGTGTGATCCTGCAAAGATGAATAAAAAGTTTTAGAACACTTGGAAACGTTGTATACTCGCCTACGTCTGCATAAACAAAGACTATCCATAGGCTTTACCTGTTTGTTAACAACGCCATTATTATGCCCTCGTTTAAAGACAATTATTTTAATTCTCCCAAAATGTGATAGCAATTGCAAAACTTGTACTCATGCAATTACTTTAAAAGGTGAATAGTTAACTGGAGGTCCCTAAGCAGAATTCTTCATGTGACATCTTTAACAACGTGGAAACATCCTTTTTGAAAACATATTTTCCGCTGTTGAGGATAAGGACTGTATAAAGATTACAGTGATTAAAGATACCAATTTTAGTGCATTAAAATATATCTCAGCTAGAACTAATGAAGGACATTCTTACCCTAGAACAAGCACAACCTTTGTTAGTACACTTTCGAAGAATGCAAGTTCCCACTATCACGAGGAGAAATCCCACAATCACCGAACACATAATGGCTGTTATTCGCACGGATATGGTCCATTCTGTAACATGATGACAACATATTGGATATTGTAAGTGAGAGTTATGGTAGATCCCCGGTGACGTTTCGGTTGAGTTCCATTCTCCGTTAGACACGTTACCAGGATGCTTGCAAACATTCGAGAGGCCACAGCAGTGTAGTTCGTATAACAGCGACGTGATTACGCGGCAACTGATGACAATAATTATATAGTTCTAATTACTAAGATATGACGAATTGTAAAGACTCTCAAGATTTCCCCCTTTTTTTTTTTGGTCATTTTCATATATTTCTACAACATCCTGTCTGTGTGTGTGTGTGTGTGTGTGTCTTTCTTTCTCTCTCTCTCTTTCTCTTATGAAAATTACTTCTCAAGTGACAGAAGGGAAGCAGCCAGTAAAAGTGGTCTTGTGGACTTCGAACCTAATTGAAAATGAAATTAAAAGTTTTTTTTTTTTTTTTTTTGATGGGCGTATAGAGCTTCAATAGGTTTTTTCAAATTAAAAATTTCTGTGAAATCGTACTTCATGTTTTAACAATCCAAAACCCCTGGTGCTGTGACTTTTCTGTACATTTTTTTTTTCTGTTACGTCGTTTTAAATGTTGTGCTATTTCGCACCCATTGTTAATAACGAGACAGCAAAAAGTTTTGAGAAAGGAGGCAGGCTAACATGATGATTTTGATTGGCGACATTACCTTAAACGTTTCACAGGTGGCCTGATGATACCAACAAACTTATGCCTAAAGACTAACAGACTGGATTCTGCCCTAACTGCACCATCGCCTTTTATCTGTGCTCCGTGCAAGATATTTTTTTTTTATTATTATTCATCCAAACATATTACATGAACAATATCGGTAAATGTAGTCAATGAGACTTACTTGTAATTTGGAGTAGCCACGTTTCGCGTCCGCTCCGGGACGCTTCATCAGGCCGACTGATCTTTGGCGGCAATGGGTTGCTTACCCGTAACAGGAATTTCGGAAAGCGCCGAGGAATCTTCCGAACCGCCGGGTTGTAGGCTCCGGCTAGGTTGTGTCGCAGGCCCCCTCCTCGGCTTAGGGATGGCTCCTCCCGTTTAACGTAGATAGACTCTTTGACTCCCCTCTCGAACCATCGTGCCTCGCGATCTAAGACACAACCTGACACTGCCTGAGACACAACCTAGCCGGAGCCTACAACCCGGCGGTTCGGTTCCTCGGCACTTTCCGAAATTCCCCGACTCTGTTACGGGTCAACAACCAATTGCCGTCAAAGATCAGTCGGCCTGATGAAGCGTCCCGGAGCGGACGCGAAACGTCGCTACTCCAAATTACAAGTAAGTCCAGTTGACTAGATTTACCGATATTGTTCATGTGACACTTTACCTGGATGACTGAGAACATTCACAGACATATCCAAACACAACAAATACAAAATCGCTTTTCTTCATTAACAACAATGGATAAGACTTTTTTTCGACAGGACACGGAGAATGGCAAATTTCCTATAAAAAAAAAAATGCTGAAAAAGTGACACTAACTCTTGACCCCTTCGCAAGATGGGATGGACGAATTCCAAGTCGGGAAGTAAGTCGACCGTCCAGGTAGTCCCACACACTGCAGTGTCGCGTTGCCATTGAGGATGAATCCTTTGTCACAGGTGAGGGTTACTATGGAACCAAACCACGTGCTGTTGGAATCCCATGTGCCGTTTTGGATCACATCAAGTTGGTCACAAAATCCATAGAAAACTAATAAAGAACAGAGCAGACAACCATAATTTGGGCCACATGATACCAGCTTTAGATACACAGCCTCACAACACACTTGGTATGACAAAGATTAGTGAATGAATTTATATCATCAAAGGAAAATCAGCACGTAAAGACACAACAATGACGTCAAGCCATGCAAATCACAAGCAAGAGACAGAAGTTACGACAAACATATTCCATGCAAGTCGTCAATTTATTTTGAAAAAGACTTCAAGAACTAAATGCATAATACAATTCGAGTGTTTATGACCCGACGTACCACAAATTGTCAAAGGTATAGTTCCTTTTCCCTACCGCAAAATTGTGATATTGCTAAACAAACTTTAAAGCACTGTTTATTTCATCAGGGTATGTTGTAGCATTTGAAACCTGTAAAAGAAATTTCTTTGCATTTGTTCATATAGTCCCGATGAGATGATATTTCCAAGTTTACATGTTTTCCTGTACTGCTGTATTTGCAAGAAAGAAACTAAGTAACCTTGTGGGAATCTGTTAACCTGCTCCGTACGGGAACCTGGTGACGTGCATATTAAGTCTATGGTCATTTCAGAATTCAGTATGGAAGGGGTTGAATCCACCCACAGAGGGAGACAGACGGTCTTACAGAATGATAACATTTTTTTTTTTAATTCATCCAAGCATATTATACCAAACCACTTTCCTTCGTTTACCACAATAGAAAAGATTTTCTCTCTTTTTTTAACAGGACATGGAGGATGAAAAATTTCCTTTAAAAAAATACATAAAATAACATTTACTCTTGACCGCTTCGCAAGATGGGATGGACGAATTCCACACCGGAAAGTAAGTGGACCGTCCCGGTAGTCCCACACACTGCAGTGTCGCGTTGCCATTGAGGATGAATCCTTGGTCACAGGTGAGGGTTACTATGGAACCAAACCAGGTGCTGTTGGACTCCCATGTGCCGTTTTGGACAACATCAAGGTGGTCACAAAATCCATAGGAAGCTAATAAAGAACAGAACAGACAACCATAATTGTGCCAACACATCAGCTTAGCTACACAAGCTCACAAGACCTTCAATATCACAAAGATTTGTGTATGGATTTTGTATAATCAAGGGAATATCAGCATACAAAGACAAAACTCTGACGCCAAGCCATGCAAAACAAAAGCAAGAAACAGAAGAAGGCATGGCGAATGACGTACAGTATTTCATGCAAGTCGTCATTTCATTTTGAAATAAAGACATGAAAGAAAGCTCCAATAATTAAATACATAATACAACTGGAGTGTTTATGATCTGACGAGTACCACAAACTATGAAATAACTTTGACAAAGAACTTAGGCCTTCTGCAAAGGGGGGGGGGGGGGACACTTACCCTCCAAACACGTTTTCCGTCTTCACAGCTGCAAATGGATATTGAACACGCGGTTGAGAACAATATCTAACTCATTGCAACTGATTGACAAATTGCCTTACATCGACGTAAATAATCAGTTGTCAATCAGTTGCAATGAAAACATCTCGACGGAAGAATTTCATGAATTTGAATATCTAACTTGTATGCTTATACATAGGCCTACGAAAGAAAACATTGCTCAGCACTCACCATCAAATGTATGATATACAGCAGGCTTGAAATTCTGTTCCGCCCTGCTTGGGCATAACCACTCAAGAGGATATGTTGCAGAAGGGAAAAAGAACTGATATGCCTGTGATGGGACACACGTGCAGGCGGTTTCGTATGTGATATCTACCATTTCTTTGCCAGGTCCCTGTCTCTGTTCTCGACACATGGTGGCGCACTCTATGTCGGTTTTGGCTGCTTGCGAGGGAAAAGTTTGAAGTATACGAGCATTGACCTGCGTGCTGTTGTAGCATCCGAGAAACCCAGGTACTGAGGGGAGAAATAGAAACCCACCAAGTGAAACCTCCCAAGAAAAGGAAGGACGCCTCTTCCCTATGCAAACTACGTGACGTGCGTCTTTGGTAATCAATTCGTTTGAATATATATACTGGCAGTGATGGAGTCTTCAACTAGTTGCATTATGATATCATTGAATTGCTTAAACATTCATTCGATAGATAACTTAGACCGATAAATCTGCCTCTTGTTGACTGTACGGTCGGTAATATGGACAGCCCCTCAAAACAGGCATTTTTACTAGTATATCTTTTATTCTCTCTGCTGTGCGGACTTACTAGCTTACCATGATGGTGGCAATGGTGGGTAGAATTTCCCCTTTTCCGTTGATATAAGCGACCACCAAAAAAGGAAAAAAAAAAAGGCATACACTGCTTGTGCACTCAAAGAACGAGTCAAACTTATCAATATGATTTATTAATCTTAGAAGAAGATGAAGAAGAAGAAGAAGAAGAAGAAGAAGAAGAAGAAGAAGAAGAATCAGCAGATATCTGCCCTCTTGTGGGGGGGGGGGGGGGGGGGGCAACCGTATTACCGACCTTATACAACTAACAAAAGGCCACCGAACAAGAGGCAGATTTATCGGTCTAATATCTAAGTACTGTACTTCTTAGTACCAGAGGGAGTTTTCGCAAGCACGACGCGGCCGGGATTTTAGCGTGTCGTGTGTAAAATTTGCTTCTGCGCATGATCAAACCCGAGAAACGTCCCGTCCGCGTGTTTTTTTTTTTTAGACGGCACAGATTGGGGAAACTAAAAATCTATCGGGGACCCTATCACTAAACCTAACCCTAATCCTAATCCTAACCCTAACCATCAAACCCTAACCCTAACCCTAACCCTAACCCCTATCCTAACCCTAACCATAACCATAACCATAACCAAAAACCCTAACCCAACGTTTTTCCCATAGGTTTAACACGCGCCATGCCCCAATCTGTGCCGTCTTAAAAAAAAAAAAAAAACCCGCGTCCCGTCCTGGGGAAATCGAGTACGGTATTCAGCCAAAATAGCGTTCGGTCCCGATGCTGGGCAGCGAGTGAGCCAGCCAGCCAGCCAGCCAATCAGCGATCTTGTCCCCACGCCTCCGTCCTGTACAGGAAAGCGAAACTGCTCAGATATAGGGACGGGAGTCTGAGTACGGGGACTGTCACAGCTGATTGCTTCCGCGTATTCTCGGTCTTCCCGTCGTGTAGCGAAAACTCCCTATTATCAACAACGAAAGGAATTTATTATGTCATCAATGGTACATGTATAATTCTTACAAAATGTTGGAAGTAAGATGTTATTTTCAAAAGTGACAGAAAGGATACATTATTATTATTATTATTATTATTATTATTATTATTATTATTATTATTATTATTATCATTCATTCGGCAATTCAACATACATGTACAATACAATACATAAAAGTGTCCATTCCGTTTCCCAACCTCGACACTTTAACTTCACTGCTCTTTCGGAGGGGCATTCTGTACGTGTCCACGAATAGCTGTTCCCCATACTTCGAGAATCTATTGTAATATGAGATAGAATAAAAAGAAAGGACAAAAAAAAAAACCCATAAAGAACAAAACCTTTTCTTCATCTAGAGATGCGATATCTACACTGCACTTTCTGGGTAAAGGTTTATATTCGGAGAACAATTAAAATGAATATGATTTTTTTTTAATTCATTGATCTTATTGAAAATTTGATTTGCATGATTCTGAATTACCAGTTCTGATGAAATAAGGGATAGTTCAAAATCACTTGGCAAAATGTACGATAATTATAAGGCATGTTTGTCACATTTTGTCTAATACGCTATTTTAAAGGTCAAGTCCACCTTCATAAACGTGTGGATTAACAGAATGCAGCAATATTCATAGAACACATATGCAAAATCAGAGAATCCGTTCAAAAGTTATTCATTTTTTAAGTTTCAGTTCGGCGATCGCTGGATGTGAAGACTACTACATCTTGTGATGTTATATGTGTACAACGATATAAAAAATAATCTAACGAAAATCTAACATATATTATTGTTACTTTTTCTCGTATAGTAAAAGAGCACATAACTTGCCTGTTTCAGAAGACAGGGGGAGTAATATTACCCTTAACATATGTCAGTCACAAGTTGATGGAATGTGTACTTTTTTTCCAAATAAATGAAATTTTGTGGAATTCTCTTTTCATTATTTCCTTCAAATATCGTTCTACGTATATGACATCACCAACTGCAGTAATCTTCTTATCCAGCAGTGACTGCAGAGAAACTTCAGAAATTCTCTGAACGGGTTGTCCAATTTTCCTCAAACTTCCATTCATGTGTTCCACTTATATTGCCGCGTTAGCTCAATCCACATATATATCAAGATGGACTTGCCCTTTAAAAGCTATGTTTTCCTTGAGTGATTATAATGGAAGCATTGTAATTGTGTGGTACAGTATGTAGTAGTCAACATAAAACAAGAAATAGCAAAGTTTTTATTAAAAGTTTTTTGCCTCGAGAATGCCGATTAAAAAAAAAGATCGCTTTCAGCTTATCATAGCTATTTGAGCTATTACTTGTTTTGCGTTTTATGTTAATTGGCATATTCTTTATTCATTTATCAATTCATGCATTACCTATTTATGTTTGCAATGTTTCTCTCGCGGCCGACATTGCATGTATGGACACTAGGTTTCAAGGGAAAAAATAACATGATTGCTTGAATGTTACATTCCCTAAAAACTAAAGAAAATCAGAAAGACAAAGAAAGAAATAGAATTATTCAAGAAACGAAGAAAAGCAGCATAAACAGTCGAAAACCTAGAATCGATGACCCAATTTCATCAGTTCTGTTTTTTTTTTTTTTTTTTTTTGGATTGGTAATGATCTTTTCTTGAAATTATATTTTGAGTTAGAACGTGTCAACTAAATGTATATGAGATCATAGAAATCTGGCATAGTTTCGAATGCAATTTCATATAGTTAAGTTAAAATTAAGTACGCCTATTTTCCCAGTGTTTCTTGAATTTACATAAGTAGGCCAGATGGTGAGAGAAAAGTTCAAATATTTCAGTGCATAAATTTCTAGTCTGCATAGTGTATGGCCACTGGACAGAGATTTTATATCTCCCACCTTAAAGGCATAATTTACCATTTTGCAGATTGCAACAAAAACCCAGCATTAGTGCTTTCAAATAGTTCTAAAATGTGAGTTAGGGATAGAAAGAACAAATGTAAAAATTTGAATTGGTAAAAATCAATGTTAAATATTATCAAATATACAAAATGTGAACAATAGCTACAATTTATAATAATGCTTCCAGATTAAACTTTCTACAGTTACGGTTTATCTAGAAAAATGCAGATATCTTCTTATATCTTAGGCTTTAAATATCGCGTGATATATGCTGTTTTGTGGTACAAGAGACTTACACAATATGCATTTAATGTCATAAATCACTGTTCCCAAAGGTAAACAGGACCTTTGAGAACCTATAATACAAGATGAGCTAACCCAATACTGAGGCCAAGATCTTCACTTACATTGTTGACAATCCGTGGCCTTGATCCAGGCAGCTGTCTTGGAATAAGGCGGCACCCTGTCGCTAGAATTTTCTTCGAACGTCGGGAAACCAAGTTCTACACAGATTGCATGAGCAACTTGTTCAGTAAATCCTTCCTCGCAAACAAAGCTGTTGGTAGCTGATCGCAACACAAAACCTTCCAGAGGAGAACGTTCCCCGATGAGTTCCAGAGAAGGCATATCTGTGTACCAGAGTGTGGAGAAATGATTCGAATGAACAAGCAAAACAATTGTTAGTGTCCAATATAATTATAGGCTGTCCCTGCCAACTTCGCAAAGTTTCACTAATTTCCATACCACCCCAGAGATAAAACGGTGTTGAGAATGCCTGTGTATGAATTTACACTAACTAAACAAGTGCCTGCGATATTATTAGTGTGAAAATTTTCTGGACTTATCAAACCAAAGGATCGTCAATACTGAAATACTTTGATATAATTGAATATAATAATTTATTTGATGTACAGTGATACTACTGGGTGTTTTTTTACCCTTTTTTATTTATTTTTTCTATCATGACAAATGGTATGATCTCTTTTTGTTTGTCTGTTAGTTTGTTTTCATTTCACATCTGACAAGATAGCTGGATAGGCCATATACAGTTGCATTAGCTGACCTTCCATGGGCTCCTGTTGTCCACAGGGTTTTGCGCACCCTATTCCCTCACACACGGGACCTCAATCCGATCAGAGGGACAAAGTGTTTTGCCTCTTTATTATTGTTGAAAGTTTTGTACAATAGACTGAAGATAGAGACCTCAGACCAAAAATGTTTTGATGAACGAAATACCGAAATATATGTAATATGGAAATCATAATATACGCTAAATATTCTAACAGAATAAGAACAGTCATTCTTCTTTCTCTAAATGAAATAGGATTTTTTTTATAACTTCTTATGAATGTTTTGCACTAATAACATGATTAAGGATTACATATATTGAAAATAAAGCATGTACATTTCTGTCAGTATACCTTCCAAAATAACAATTTGAAATCATAATCAAACAAATGTCAAAGAGTCAATGAAAATTGTTCCGTCACTAAACAATATCAAGTCAAAATGATATTGATAAAATCACTGTCCACTTTCTACAGCAAATTATTCATGACGTATCAGCTTCCCTCAGATCGCATCTTTTAATTCACGGAATTATGAAATTGCATAATTATGTTCGTAAGAAGGACAAGGACCTGAGTGTGTCTATAGTGCACATAATTAATGAGAACAGTTACCTTGTACACATGACGCGGTGACGTTGACTCTTACAGGGTATACATATTCCCGGACTGATAGTTTGAGTCTCAACTTGTGGCCGAGTGAGAGGATGGGCTGAGATTTGGTGTAATTCAAAAGTACGACATCGCTTATTGTGGTTGATATCTCATCGTTTGCGATTGCCGCCACGTATTGATTGAATGCAGACTGTAGCCACAGGACAATCCTCTCGCCATCAGGTACTTGAATTTCCCACCTTGCAGATTTTAAACGAGACTCGGAATCTGCCTTGATCTCCATGGTGACGTCATTCTTTGAACAGCCGAAACGGTGATCTGAAATCAGTGGTGAAAGCCTTCAAGTTTTCCAGTCCATTTTCACACTTAGTGCATGCCAGAGAATATGTATAGGTCATTCACTGTTGATTTCGACTAAAAGTGCAAAATAGTCCTTCAAAAGCGGTAGCCAAAAGTGCATAGTAGACAATTAAATTCAGCATAGAGCAACCAACAATATTAAAATATCATAGCCATCATGCCTTCAAGTTAGCGCTGTATCTAGCACGTATTAGGTAGTACACATTATAATGATATAATAATGATAATAATAATAATAATAATAATAATAATACTAATACTAATACTAATACTAATACTAATACTACTACTACTAATAATAATAATGAGGTTAGGTGCGAAATGACACTTGAAACTATTATTATGTTTGTTCATTAGGACAGGAAATTTACCGGGAAATTTACAAAGGTGATTAATAGATAAGGCATATTAATTCAACACAAAGTCATTTCTTTTACCGAGTAGCGAAAAAAAAAAAATATAGAAATAAACAAAAAAATACAAAACAGCAACAAAAAATCACTGATTGACAAATTGCCCTACATCGACGTAAGCACTCAATTGATCAGTGTTTTAGTAGTAGCCGCAGTAGTAGCAGTAGTAGTGGGGGGGGGGGGGCATTTCATGAAGCATTTTGTCCGACAAAGTTGTCCGACAAATTTGCTCTTCATTAAGATGCAAAGATTTCAGTAGCTTGTAACAGCTTGTCAGACAAATTTCTGACCAAAACGCTTCATGAAATGCCCCCCTGATCTCCGGAGAGGCATCATCTCCACTTTTTTTTTTTTTTTTTTTTTTTTTTTTTTTTGTCGGGCGGAAGCTCGGTGGTCTAGTAGAGATGACGCCTGTCCGGAGATCAGGAGGTCGGAGGTTCGAATTCTGCTCGATTATCACATGTATAATTATTCACTACCTCCCCTCCCCTTTATTTGGCTACGTAATAATTGCAATCAATCTTTCCTTCTGGTCTATTAGATTCAAGTGCTTTTTATATTGTGAAGCTTTGTAAATTTTTCCTTCATGAAATGTATTTTCCTAAGGACTTTTACAAGTCTTTCAAGTATATGCATGCACAAGCGACAGAAATCAAAGTATGTATAGAATTTAGTTTGTTTGTTTGTTTGTTTGTTTGTTTGTTTGTTTGTTTGTTTTTATCAATTTGAGATTTACGAACCCCTTTTCATTTTTGGACTAAGAAGCCTTCAAAATAACGACCCTTACTTCCATTTCGGACTAACTAAACTTTGGAATATCTTTTATAACCCCAGGAATAAAGCCGTAAGTCACATCCCATAAAGTTTGTTAGGCGTTTTATAGTTTCATGGGTTTGATAGCCAGGTATAAACCTATGTTGGCAGCTTGCTAAATAATTGAGATTATGTATCAAATCGTTTACAACCATTGTATGACAACATCTTAACACCGGGCATTATGCTCTCCTCCAGCTTCTGGTTTTCCACAACCCAATCCTCCCGAAAAATAACAAGCAATATTGGTTCATCAGAGAAACATGACAATAAAAAAAAAACATGTTCTCCTATCTTAGTTACACCGATGGGTTCAAGGGTTGCAGAGTTGATGCAAACAGACTTTATACTGTGCTCGGAAACTCATACTTGTAAACTTGTCATCGCCTTCCGGTGTAAAATTGTCAAAAAAGTGTAAGAAAAGCAGAGATACTTACGAAATGTGACCGCTGAACCTTGCCACAGTATAGAGGATATGACAATCACTCGGATCCATGCAGTCAAACGGAAAGTTTCAACTTCGCTCGTCATATTATTGTTAGGAGCATTAAGTGAGGAGGAATGAGTAGCATTTCGTCTGCTTCACGTTAACAGCCCACAAGACTAAAACGTCCAACATGAATTCAAGTTGATCATGTCAAGCCTGCTCGTCTTCTATAGACCAATCATGCCAATGGCATTGTCACATGATCTTGACCCCACCCTGTTGTGCGCTAAGTTGGTGCGCGAGATCATCCGATCTTCTGTCGTGCGTTTCATGATTGCGATGCAACGGTCAATCTTCCACGCACTACATTGACTTCAAGCCAGTTCAATTCCACTATATTTATTTCCATCAATCAAACTAAAAGTATGACATAATACATTGGGCTACATTTACGGATTCAAGTTAAATTAATATTTAAAAAAAAAAAGTATATGGTACTAAGCAGGGCTCCACACCAACTTTTATTTTTGGTGGCCCAAAGGCAAACATCCGACGTTTTTTGGTGGCGCGATCAGGCCACCAAATTCTTCATTTCTGAAATTTTGGTGGCCCGACGTGCGTTTTTGGTGGCCCCGGGCCACCGGGCCACCGTTATAGTGTCGAGCCCTGGCATAAGTGTTATTCAGAATTTATGTACGGATAATCTCATATAACGGGAAAACTACGCACACTGTGTTATGGTAATAAAGGATAGATAAAGAGATGGAAAAGAGTGATCTACTGCTAGGTCACTACAAAAAGCAAGCAAACGGACAAAGTGACAATACAGAACAACGAAGAGCGAAGAAAAAGGAAAATGAGCAGAGAAGAAAGGAACAGATTTTGCCAGGACAGGTGAAAGTAAAGAGGTTATTACATAAGCTATTTGATTATCTCATTATTAATGTAGAAGATATTTTTGTTCTCAGTTTTTATTTGAATGTAATAAACTTAGAGAATTCTTTTGGGCTGTTACATCTAAGCTCTATTCCAAAATCTGGGTCCAATAAACAAGTGTGTTTTCGGTATGTGCAGCTGTCAATTTAAGGGGAGACAGAATCATTGCATCGTCTTGGTCGGATGGCTGTGTACGTGACTATTTCGATTCAAAATATTATGAAATAGTCATGGACACAGCTATCCCACAAGACGATCCAGCAAATTCCATCAGCATTCATGGCATGGAGAAATAAAACCGAAACTCCACTTCACGTTCGAGTTCAATGGCATACATTGAGTGGGCAGAACAATAGAAGTTTTGACGAAGTCTACAGAAAGAGAGTCATAATATAGAACAAGATATGTGATCACTTTTCTTTTCATTTTCTCTTTTCATTCAAACGAATTGATGAGGAAGAAATATTACCATTCAGGAGTTTCCTGTATTCATGATACATGTCTTCACCTCTTTGTTGCTTCATATCTGTTACCTCTCTCTCTCTCATACATTTGGTCGTACGGCTACTGATGGTAAGTAATTGACCCAAAGGAAATTTTCTAATTATGTCAAGTACAAATATGTGGGACTTTACCAGGAGCTATATGTTATCACCACATAGCAGCATCTATGTCGTGCGCTCGTGATTGCGAACGTCATCACTACTGTGATATATAGTATATACAAGATATTATGATGTTCTTCAATTGTGTTTGACAATTTGGTCTCAACTTCTGGGAACAAGATTTCAGTGAAACAGGGAGATTAGTAAATGATTACATAGCGTGTAAGGACATGATTATATGGGTTACAGCTCGTTATTCCGAAGGTTCGTTATTCCGAAGGCTCTTCAGTCCGAAGATTCGTTATTCCGAAGGTTCGTTTTTCCGAATGTCATTTTCGGATGAACAAATCTTCGGAATAACGAACCTTCGGAATAACGCCAGAAATGTTCGGATTAACGAACCCTTTTTCATTTTCGGATTAACGAACCTCTAGGTATAGGAAATTTGTGTGTTTCGGATTAACGAACCTTCGGAGTAACGAACCTTCGGAATATCGAACCTTCGGAATAACGAACAGCACCCGATTATATGGTAGGCCTCTTTGGCGTGAACATAGCGGGATATAGACAGTCATCAAGGTTCCACTTATCCAAAATAAACTCAAACTACATACAACGTTCAGACGACAAGCCTTAACCTCGAGGTTAAGCTTGTAGCGACCGTGTAGACGCACTTGCTGTTAGCAGTGGCGTATTTAGGGGGGGGGGGGGGGCAAGGGGGGCACGTGCCCCGGGCGCCACTCCTTGGGGGTGCAAAAAAAAAAGAAAAAAAAGAAGAAGAAAAAGAAAAAAACGAAGAAGCCGAAGAAAAAAGAAAAGAAGAAGAAGAGAAAGAAACAACTCGCCCGGAAGGGGGGGGGGGGGGGGGGGGCAGAAAACCAAATCAAACATGAGAAAAACAAAATATGATGATGACGCGGACAAAATGATAATGTTTATTGTGTTCACACAAGAATTCCATGTTCTTTCAGCTGCAGCTGAAATACAAAAAATTTCGGCTCGCTCGCTGCGTTCGCTTGCCAAAATTTATATGAATAAAGAAGGTAATAACAAAACCTGATGATGACGCGGACAAAATGACAATGTCTATTGTGTTCACACATGTCATTTTATATTTAGCAGGCAAAAGGTTTCACGGAGCAGCGGCTGCAATTTCCTTCGTTCTGAAGCGATCGCTAATTGGATCAAAAGAATGCGCCAACGGTTTCGAATATACGGGGTGGGGGGGGGCGCAAAAAAAATCAAGCAAGATAAGAACAGAACGTAATGATGACGAGGAAATATGCACATTTCGGCTCACTCGCTCGTACAATTTAGAGTATTTTTTTCAAGTCCAGAGTTTGTTGGTATAAATCGTTATCTATAAGGCTGATTAGGATTGTAAGATTATAAGCAAAAAATGACAAGAATTCAATGTTTTGTAAGCTGAAATACAAAAATTTTCGGCTCGCTCGCTGCGCTCGCTCGCCACAATTTATCAACAACAACAAAAAAAAAAAAGATAAGAAGAAGATAAGAACAAAACGTGACGATGACCCGCACAAAATGTCAATGTTTATTGTGTTCACACATGTCATTTTATATTAAGCAGGAAAAATGTTACACGGAGCAGCGGCTGCAATTTCATTCGTTCTGAAGCTATCGCCGATTGGATCAAGAGAGGACGCCAACGGTTTCGAACATAAGGGGGGCGCAAAAAAAAAAAAAAAAAAAGATAAGAACAAAACGTAATGATGACGCGGAAATATACAAATTTCGGCTCACTTGGTCGTACTAATTCAGAGTACGAGTATTATAAGTCCTCAGTTTGTTGGTATAAATCGTTATCTATAAGGTTGTCACTATATTAGAATTGTAAGATTTAATAAGCAAAAAATGACAAGAATGCATGTTTTGTAAGCTGAAATACAAACATTTCCGGCTCGCTGGCTGCGCTTGCTCGCCAAAATTTATCAAAAAAAAAAAGAAAAGAAAAAAGAGATAAGAACAAAACGTGATAATGACGTGGAAATATGCAAATTTCGGCTAACTCGCGCGTACTAATTTAGAGTACTTTTTAAATTTCTCATGCAGTTTGTTGGTATAAATCGTTATCTATAAGGCCGTCATCACTATATCTTGATTGGAATTGTAAGATTTGATTAGCAAAAAATGACAAGAATTCCATGTTTTGTAAGCTGAAATACCAAAATTTTCGGCTCGCTCGCTGCGCTCGCTCGCCAAAATTTATCAAAATCCATTACATTTAAATCACCCTCAAAAGACCCCTTTCAAGTGCTTGAAAAAGCAAATCATGTGGACTTTGTTTAAAGTCCCTACCGGGATGGGGTTGGGGTTGAACACTTTTTCAGAAATTAGGGGCGCAATTTTCGCGCTTGCCCCGGGCGCCGTTTTCCCTAGATACGCCACTGGCTGTTAGCTAACCTCGAGGTTAGCTCGATGTTAAGAGCCACGAGATACAGTTGTATCTCAGCGCTCTAACCACGAGATGCGGGGAGTCCCGTGGACACAAAAATCAACGAACTCAAAGGGGCAGGAGTTTAACCTCGAGGTTAAGCTTCGTTGTGTGGACGCACTTCGAAGTTAGGGGGCAAGAGCTTAACCTCGAGGTTTCCTAACCTCGAGGTTAGGGCTTGCCGTCTGTATTGTTCAAATGGGAAGAACCAAAGGATATGCGAAATCGACATCATTATTGGTAGTGTGAAAGGGCGCCACCCCGTCACTATGTATTAGGCAACATAACATCAGAGCGGAAAGAATAAACCTAAGTACAAGCTTGAATGCAAAAAAAAAAAAATAAATAGATAAAATACGTGCAATGTCTTCGTTACAGAATGACCTGGCTTGTCTTTTTTAATGTCTCCCATGGCAGGTATTGTTGCCTGGTGTTTTGATGTTTGCTGTCATGTCCCAGTGCATTTAAAGCGTTGATATTATAAAATCGAGCTTGCCACAGAAATACGACTGTTTCTATGGTAGCATAGCGATATGAACGTATCGTCTTATAATACATATTTTAAAAAAAGAAATGTGTCGACTTTCTAAATCGACACCCGGAAAACTTTCAGTTCTGTAAATAACCATATGTGTCCTTTTTAAAGGTCGAGTTTGCCTTTGGGAGCAGTGATTTATAAAAATTTTCAAGACATTACATTTGATGCATATGTGTAGGTCTGTTGTATCATAAAACATCCTACCATATAAAATTTTTGCAATAAAGCCTAAAATATAAGGAGATATGAGTATTTTTCTTAATAAACCATAACTGTAGACGGTTTAGTCAGGAAACATTTTTATTGTTCACACCTTTGTATTTAACAATACTTAACATCAATTATATGGATTCCAATTTTTTACAGTGGTTGTTTCTTTCCCTATAACTCACATTTTAGAACTATTTTAAAGAGCTTATGCTGGGTTTTTGTTTCATCTGCAAATGGTAAATTATGCCTTTAAATAGGGTGATGAAAATGTGAAGTTGTATCGATCGTATGACAACAGCTGCGTCAATGATTGTGAGAAAGCCCTCCTTGAAAGCCTCAACCTCGCGGGTAGAAGGGGGGAGGGGGAGAGGGCGGCAAAACAAAACAAATGGGAAGTCTTACTCAAGTTACGTTCAGACGAAAAGCCTTAACCTCGAGGTTAGGAAACCTCGAGGTTAAGCTTGTAGTTAGCGACCGTGTAGACGCACTTGTACTTAGCTAACCTCGAGGTTAGCTCGATGTTAAGAGCCACGAGATATCTCAGGGTTAGAGCTCTAACCACGAGCCGCGGGGGGGGGGGGGTCCCCACTCGTAGTTAATCGCCGTGTGGACACAAAAATCAACGAAATCAAAGGGGCAGGAGTTTAACCTCGAGGTTTCTTAACCTCGAGGTTAAGCTTCGTCGTGTGGACGCAAGTCGAAGTTAGGTGGCAAGAGCTTAACCTCAAGGTTTCCTAACCTCGAGGTTAGGGCTTGTCGTCTGAACGTAACTTCAGATTTAGTGATGTTGTTGTTGTCTTTTGGGGGCGGGAATCATTTTCATTCGAAAGTACGATTCTCCAGATCAAATAAGATCTGTGTTGGCATATTTCGTTTGAGATAAGTATACAACTACACTTCACAATAGACTAACTTTTACTATCAATCGTATAATGTTTCAGGCACAAGCCTCGACCGTTACTATGGTTTCGCAGATAGAATAGAGACTTGGGACTTGCTCAGGTAACACTATGTGACCAAAGTGACTGACAGGGCTGCAAATAATTTTGCTGGCAAAACTATAAACAGTTTTGATATTGGAGAATGTTGAGTAACATGACAACTGTGCTCTCTTTTGTTTGACACAAATAACGCACTGCTTTTCAGAATGGTGGCTAGGAATAAATCAAACTTATCTAAGAATAAGTAACAACTATTTTTATTGAAATTTTGTAATATACAACCGAATTAGGTTCGCTTCACCATCTCAACCAAGTCACCATTCCTTTGAACATTAAACAATTATATACCAATAATTTCTTTTGAGAAAAATAATCTGTCAAACACAAGTCCTCCTCAGAGTTCCTGTTCCTGTTATTGTACCATAATAAAAAATTATGTACCATTGTCTATTCTCTCCTTCTTTCATGTCCGCTCTTCTGCAGTCTTACAGGTAAACGTAGACAATTCTTTCAAATATATCAATCCAGACTTTATTATCATTACTCGTACATCATGGAATCCAGTTTGCTTGTATTCACGATGGCACGTGTTGTAGTTTCATTTTTTTCTTTTTTCTTTTTTTTTCTTCTTCCTAATTTGAATTCATGTCAGCTGAAATTCGTTCCTTTGATTTTGGTTTATATCGGTTTGTAATTTCGTTAATTCATCATGCATTTTCTTATGTATTTTCTGAGGGTCCCATATTGTACAAGCTTTGCTTCTTAATGGGACCTTGCATTTTTATCCCCATCCTTATCTAACTTGTAGGGGGGGGGGGGGGCTACTATGCATATGTATGTATATATATATATATATATATATATATATATATATATATATATATATATCCGTTTGGTATATATCCGTCGGGAATATGTAGTTTGTTGAGGATTGAAAAGTGCTCAATGCTGTAAAGCAGAGCATATTAGGCGTACCTGTGTTTTGGTGCCTTGTCTGCTACCGGCGGTTTCACGCTGTCGCGATCCTCATATATCTCAAGGCTCCACACTAACTTTTATTTTTGATGGCCGGGAAGTAAAATCTGGTGGCCCGAAAAAAAAAAATCAAGAAAAACATAAGAAAAACTAATTCGGTCCTACTAAAAATAAAACAATATTAAGTACTACTGAAGTGATCCAGGTACCCATGTCTAAAATCAGTGAAAAGAAATTCAATCTTATGCTGAGTTCTAAGATTTATCAAATAGGCTTATAGATTTCATATTATAAAAGTTGATGCCTATTTAGGTGGTCAAAACTTACGTTTGAAATGAGAAAGTGGGAGCATCTGCAGACATTTGTAGACATCCGACATTTGTTTTAGCATTGTGAAGAGCCGAAAGTTACCATTATTCATTTCTGATTGTAAAAGCAATCATCCAACATTCACTAGTATTTTAGCACCCTTTCGGGGCCGAATGTTACCGTTAATTATTTTCAAATGTAAAAGAAAAATAACCGACATTCATTTTAGCATCTTCTGGAGTTGAATGTTATTGCTATTTACTTTCGGACGTAAAAGCAAACATCCAGCATTTATTTTATCATCGTGCGGAGTTGAATATTATTGTTATTCATTTCCGAACGTCAAAGCAAACATCAAACATTAATTTTACCATCGAACGCAGCTGGATATTACTGTTATTCATTTCGAAATTTAAAAGCAAACATCCGACAGTTATTTTAGCATCGTATGGAGCAGAATATTACTGCTATTCACTTCCGAACGTAAAAGCAGTCATCTGACATTTATTGTAGCATCTTCCGGAGCTGAATGTTATTGCTATTTACTTTCGAAAGTAAAAGCAAACATTCGACATTTATTCAATCATCTTAAGGAGCTGAATATTATTTATATTCATTTCCGAACGTCGAAGGGACCGTTCGACATTTATTTTAACATCTTTCGGAGCCGAATGTTATTGCTACTTACTTCCGAACGTAAAAGCAAACATCCGGCATTTATTCAATCATCGTAAGGAGTTGAATATTATTATCACTCATTTCCGAACGTCAAAGCAAATATTCGACATTTATTTCAGCATCTTCCGGAGCCGAATGTTATCCTTCTTCATTTCCGAACGCAAAATCAAATATCCGACATTAATTTTAGCACCGTACGGAGCTGAATCTTATCTTATTCATTTCCAAAAGTATAAGCAAACATCCAACATTTATTGTAGTCTCATACGGAGTCGAATATTACCGTTATTCATTTCCAAAATTAAAAGCAAACATCTGACATTTATTTTAGCATCTAACGGAGCCGATTGTTACCGCTGTTCATTTCCAAAAGTAAAGGCAAACACCCGACTTTTTTTGGTGGCCCGATCGGGCCACCAAAAACTTCATTTCTGAAATTTTGGTGGCCCTACGTGCGTTTTTGGTGGCCTCGGGCCACCGGGCCACTGTTTGTGTCGAGCCCCCTATATATACATACAGTACAATTATGGTTTCTTAATTTTGTTATTCATTTTCACAGGTATTTTGTTAGTTTACGTTAGTGAAATTATTGCAAATGTGTTCTGCTTATACATTGTACATGATTTTCTGTTTATTTGATGGAAGTGAAAGTATATTTGAATTTTGAACTATTAAATGCTGAATCGATTTTGCGTATTTTCATAGTTTTGTTTTAATGATGGCAGGGAGATCGTTGCCTTTTGTTTTAGATAGCTGTATTAAATTTCCTTTTTCCTCTCTTGTACAAATTATCTTAATATATATATATATATATATATATACACATACATATATATATATATATGTGTATATAATATATAATATATAATATAATATATATACCTGGACGTAATTTGCAATTTGTTAGAGAAAATAATTATTGATAATTATCAATAATTATCTGGACAACATAAGATTTTTTTTTTTTACTTTTCATGATCGGATGCTTTTAAGGAGTTTAAAAACTTTTTTTTTTTCAAGTTAAAGTACTTCAAGAAAGTAGGGCCTTGAGGATCCTTGAGGATTCTGAGATTTTCAAGATGGCCGCCTCAGCTGAAATTCCCATATATTTCCATATAAATTGTAAAAAAAAAAAAGAGAGAAAAAGACCTGATGGTTTCATTCTCCTTTTAGGATGCGTAATCCGTGATGCAACTCTTTCACCCCATGCAGATGGATCCACAGTCCCCAAATCCGAAATACTAATTTAAGTGTTTCTTTTTACACGGTGAAAAAAAAAAGAAAATAAATTAATGGTTTTACCCTCGAGGGTGCTGAATTAGAATCTGGTTGAAGCAGCTCTTCCCTTTCTTAGATATCAAAAATGGCGGTCAAAACTAACATTTCAATATGAGTATTTTCTTTATAGATGGTGAATAAAATCTGAAAAGAAATTGATGGTTTTGGACTATTTCGAGGGTGCTGAATCCGAATCTGGATGTGATACAACACTTGTATCCTTGAAAGCAAGATTTGTGGTGCCTAAATTGGCTACGATTTTGAATATCTCAAAAGCTTCAATGATGCAACTGTTGCAAGGGATTTTCAAACAAACAAAACTGAAAATACTACTTCTCAATGATTACTAGTTACCTGACTAGAATGCATTAACCTGGTATCCATTCATATCGTCCTGTTTAAATGCGTGGCAGATTTACGTCGTAGTCTCAGCGTTTTGCTTCCATTTTGTCTCTTTACACCCAATCTCATACTTCAGTATAAACTTGAATTCGATACTAACTTGGCAGTAGATGCTCGAATACCTGTACAAGTTCTTCTTCTTTCCCTAAATAGTTCTAATTCTCTTTCATGTACTATTTTGACCTTTGTGCATTCACCCTTTAGCTGCTAGACATGTCTTATTTATCTATTTTGTATCCCATCTCCCCTTGGAAATATTATTATTCACATTGTTTCCCGGAATCCACCGTTACGAGCTTCTGCGCTTCTGTCACATTTCTCACCTATTATTGCTGAAATAAGTATTTTATGTACGTAGGTCTCATACTCTCTCTCTCTCTCTCTCTCTCTCTAAATATATATATATATATATATATATATGAAGAGTTTGTTTGCAAAAACCGATAAGTCCATTTTTGAAGATTTTGAAGTACGGTATCTGTCATAAAGTACAAAATAATACCTTCTAAATGATAATTGGTCACTACATATAAAGGTACATTTTTGAAGTTATGGTCAAAAGAAGCAAATCATATCTTATTATTTTCTTTATTTTTCTTGACCTTTAATCGCAAATATCTCCATTTGGCAAATATGGACTTATCGGTTTTTGCGAACAAACTCTTCATATACTGTATATATAATTATTATATTATGTTTGTTATTTGTCGTCTCGAGCTTTGGTATGTTTGATATAAACGTGGTCTTGAACATGTTGAACACAAAGCGTCGATCATTTTTATTTCAACTTTTGATTTCTGCAAGGAAAGTCTACAAACAATCACTTAAATGGGAAATGGGGTCATCAGTAATGTTGCCATAGAAACTTGAAGAACATTATCCGGCGGAAACGCTTTCAATCTCAATTGCCTTCGGATCCGGTGCTTACTCGTGCGAGACGCTGGAACCACACGGAGTTACGCACACAGGGGCATTGTTAATTAGTGGAGATTTCATCCCTACTTAAATGCATGAAGCGTCGTTCATTCACTTGTTGGTTTCTGCGGTGAAAGATCACCAATATAAAAAAAAAAAATAAAAAGATCAATCACTGATGGAAACACCGTCATCCTTAAAGGACAAGTTCACCTTCATTAAAATAGGGATTGAGAGAATGCAGCAATATTAGTAGAACACATCAGTGAAAGTTTGAGGAAAATTGGACAATCGATGCAAAAGTTTTTTTTTAACTTTTGTTTTGGAACCGCTGGATGAGAAGACTACTACTAAGGCTCGTGATGTAATATGAGTACAACAGTTTAAAGAAAATGTAAAGAAAATTCAACATATTTTCACTTTTCTCGCATAATAAAAGAGCACTTGACTTGCCTCTTTCTAAAGGCAATGGGAATAATATTACCCATAACATAATGTCAGTAACGAGTCAAGAGAATGTGTACTTTTTTCAAAAGATGAAATTTTGTGAAATTCTCTTTATATTTTCCTTATATTGTTGTACGCATGTGACATCATACACTGCAGTAGTCTTCTCATCCAGCGGTGACTGCACAAAAACTTCAAAAATTCATAACTTTTGAACGGATTGTCCGATTTTCCTCAAACTTTCAATGATGTGTTCTACTAATATTGCTACTTTCTTTCAATCCTTATGTTAATGAAGGTGAACTTGTCCTTTAAAGTCTCCACACAAACGTGGTGGACAACGTGCCATCTCGCCCAGACGGTCTTCCTTTCCAGCTCTATATTCGGCAGATCTGCGGATCCGTATGGCTATCTGGCTATGGCTCGTTTCTACGGATCACAAGCTCACTCTATTCACGGGTTCTGAAAGTCGTCTTGCGATTGTTCTCACCAGAAATAATCAGTCAACTGCCTGCACTGGCCTAGGTTAACAAAAAATGGACACAATTTTGAAGGTGAGTTTAAACCGAAACTGTTAGAGAAAGAAATTGCAAAGACAAATTGACTACGATCCGAATTAATGCTGCAGTATTTTTAAATCATTCTCCCTGTCCCACCCTTTCTCTTATGACAATCATTATGGATTTCCGCTCCTACATACTCGTATCTATACTGTTTGTGTATTTCATTGGCTGTTTTATGAAAGATTTTTTTTTGTTTTGTTTTGATGCAGACGTGTGTATCCCCCATTAATGTATGGATACTACATTTGCATTCATCTCGTTGTATCACTTTAGGTGGCGCTAAAAAGTACACATCAGGGATGTAGTTGGTTTGGTATTTTTTGACGTGGCAATTTATAATATTCTCTCTCTCCCTGTCTCTCTGTATATATATATATATATATATATATATATATATGTTTGTTTCGTTACCGCATTAAAAACATTGTTGTTGATAATATTTTGAAAGTGTATTGAGGGACCATAGAGAGCAGATCGCCATCGCCAATGCAGTGTCGGAAGGCATTATTTGTTGAACTACCTCAGCAGACTTTGCAATAAGACTGGAAAAATTGAAACAAAACAAAACTATGTTTGGGTAAATACAATGTAAATGTAAATACAGAATTGATGAATAGGTCAAAATCTACTTTGGAGTGAACACAGCATGTGTAATAGATAAGTTTGAATTTCCAGTTTGGTTAACTTTAAAATAGTTATTGCTTATATTTACGACTACAGTTCGTTATTTTGTCGTTGAGTGAGCCACGTATGACAAGCAGTTTAATGAACCACTCTTTTCCATACTTATTTTTTGTCAACCTTAAAAGCATTAAAAAGTGTTCCTAGATGTAAATAATATGACATCTAACTGTACATACTCTGCGATTTAGATTTTTCACGTTCTTTTTCCGAATTGATCAAACAGTGTGATTGTTTGATGCAGGCATATTGATTCACTCTTTGTTGGATGGAAAAAAAATATATAACTGGAGTCGAGGAAAATGAAACGATGAATTATAGATATTTTATTCAAAACTTCTTTGTGTGTTTGTGTGTTTGTGCTTGTTTGTGTGTAAGCAACCTTCATCTAGGTGTTATTTATGTACGATGCAAAGAAAATAGAAGGAAGCCAACACGAATTGATTTTTTTTTTCAATAAAAAGTACATCTTCCCCTTCTCGGGTCATTTTTTTTTCAGATATAATGTTAAGGGCAATAATAATTTCCAATTTGTTCTGAAAGATGAAAGTAGATTGTTGCGTCGCTATGCTACAATTATGAAAATATACTGAATTCTCTGTACAATTACATTCAGATACTAGTACAACTAGTATTTGAGCATCAACTGTCCATGCGTATTCTTATCTAGCAATGGCTTTAAGATCTTTAAGATCTTTTTCGAACGGGATGTCAGTTTTTCCTAAATAATAGCAGTGATAGTAGGAATAGTAATAGTATGATAATAATAATAATACTAATACTACTACTAATAATAAAAATAATAATAATGATAATTGATGTATTTTACCAATAACAGTTCTGCATTCACTCAATCCACGTGTAAATAACAGTGTATAATGTATATTTAGGTTCCATTTTCCTTTAAGATTAATTAAAGATATAGTTCGTATTTATGAATTAGTATTTTTCCAATAAACCGTTGGGAATGGTGGTTTTTGAGAGAAGAAATGGTTTTAATGGTTAACCATAATTTGGTATATATAGATGACAACATTTTCGATTCATTGTGTTAGAGTTCCTTTTGCTAGACGCATTAACACTTTTTTTTTTTTTAAATCATACTTCTTTGATCATGATCGCTCACATATAGAACTGTCCGCAAGCCAGTCTGTTTTCAGGGGCGTTCTTTCATAATTATCCTTCACTTAACGATATCTATCATCAGTAAACTAATTACTCAAGTTGTCATGACAGCGCCTCCGTCACGTGTTGTGTCCATCACAGTGTCTCTCACTGCCATCCGCCTTCTCCTGTAATAAATGAATGATAGATAAATGACACACGTTTAATCAAGTTGGTTGTGCACTCCTTTGCGCAGTCCTTCATGACTGTATGGTATGGTTGAACCATACATTTATAAATGAATATATGATGCACATTTTATGTTGTATTTTTCTTTTTTTTTTCCAGGTTTTCAAATTCGTTGTAATGGGTGTATTGAGCCTCAAAGGTGAGATCCGCAACTTGATGCTGTTAATATTGTTTCATAATGCAATTCGTGTAGATCTGTGTGATGGGATATGTCTCTTGTCTATTTTGAGGTTTGTTCTTGCGATTTCGTTTTCGTTCTGGCGATTTGTTGCTTTAATTTTTAACACCAACATAAGAATCAAGCAGAACAGTGCCATTTGTGTCTAAAGGAACGGATATTCTTTTTTTTGGTCTGTTTTTAAAGGGGGTGTTTTCATTTTAGATTCTCATTTAATTCAGTGATATGTCATTTTGTCAGTTTTGGATACGTCTATATCAGAAATGAAAATGTGGAATCCCCTTCTTTGCACACTCAGTTACACTGTTATTCAGCACACAATTTGCACCGTCTAACATTCAACGCTCCTTGGTATTTCAGTATCGTGTTATACAGCCAAAAAATAAAAAATGAAAATGAAAAGAACATCATTCTGCACGTACTGCAAATGTATTATTATGCACTATTGTTATGTTAGCAATAAGTACAATGTGCTCAATCTAATCTCTCACTACCAGGCGTGAAAGCGGACATTGTTCCTACTTTATTTATAATAAACGAAGGTCAGAGCAGGATGGAAAGAGTTGTACTTTATTATCAGATTTTAGAGTGGTATATCCTTCATTGGTCAGTCGTGCGTGCATATTGCTACCGCGATGGCATTATTGAAGGGCGTTCTCTTGTGTATTGTTTGGAATGTATGGCTGAAGGTTGCCAAAGTGATTTTCCTTCTAATGATTACAAACAACTATTTTCTTTCTGTTCTCTCTCTTGAAATAATTATGATATAGTTAACCCAATTTATTTTTAAATTAGTAATTTTGTATCTGACACAATCATTAACATCGGACCATCCACGCTCATTGGCTGCGGAGCTTCACTGCTATAAATGTTTATGGTAATGATGTTTATTTTCACGCGTACAATCGGGTACTTCCCTGAGCTTTTCCGAGGCCCTTTTCGAGCACATGTCGAGGAATTCGACATCATTAATTAGGGTAAAAATGTTTGATTGTAAGCTAATTCATTGTGACACCCGAGTGTAGACTACACGAGTGGTTCAGAAACTATTATAGAATGGGTAGCGAGAATCCTGCGATCTGATTGGTCGAGAGCTATGTGTTCATTTTTACTGGCCGCACCGCTGAGTCACAGTGGTAAACATGTTATCGTGCACTTAGCAAGAGTACGCGTACTTGTAACAAAGGTTCGCGCACTAAAGCAAGCGTTCGCGCACTCAGCTTGGCCATGCATCCAGTAAAAACTGATGCATGGCTGGCCATGCATCCAGTAAAAACGGTAAGTACGGGTATGCATGCCCCTTACGGCAAGCCAAAAGGAAATGCAACCAGTAATTTTGTCATCGGGTAACACGATAGAAAACTGGGTTTTTGACAAGAAAATTACCCATTCTATAAATCAAATGACGCACATGTCTTTTCGTGCGTCAGTCGGAATATAGTGTGCATGCGGTAACTATGGAATTTAGCCTAAACCCACTCGGCTTCGCCTCGTGGGTTAAGCATTCCATAGTTACCTTATGCACACAATTCCGACTGACGCACTCAGACCTGTGCATCATTTGTATACTAATGGAATAGAGATAGCCTTCCGGAATTCAAATGTAATGCTCCACAATGTATTCCGTTTTTTTACACGTTCTGGCCATTTTAAACCATAAACGGCCTTTCCAGATCATCAGCTGTCCTGTCGTTCATACTCTCTGCTGGTGATCCAACCCTACTGGAAAGAACACATTGTCCCACACTGTGTACACATTGTGTCATGTTGTGTTCACAAAATCGAATGTGAAAATGATCGAATTTAATAGGGTAGAATATGGTCTCACACGGTGATGTGGTTTCATACTGTAGATTGATGAATCACAATGACCAAATTCATGAAATTCTTCCGTCGAGATGTGTTATTTTCATAGCAACTGATAGACAAACTGCCTTACATCGACGTAAATAAGCACTGAACTGATCAGTGTTTTTAGTTGTAGCCATGATAAAAGAAATCATGGGCGTATTGCCTGCATGCTCATGCATAGGATTCGAACCTACGACCTCCATATCTTTTTACAGGCGTCATCTCCACTAGACCACCGAGCTTCCGCCCGACAGCAAGTGTTAGTTCTAATCCTCATAGCATGCAATGGGTACTGCGTAATTATTTAGATTCATGAAATTCTTCCGTCGACAAGTGGTCGAGAGGTTTTCATGGATTCTCATGAATTTGAATGATTAAACTTAACTTTATTTATGACACCAATGTTATATATTATGACAGATATTATCAAAATGTGTTTTCCACCAAAGTTTATTATAAATAATTTGTCAATCCTAAGAACTTCGTTTATGAAATTACATCTATAACAGTAACATCATGGTATATTATTAGGAAGGCTATTCAAAGAATTACTAACTTAATAAAAACGTTGGTTTTGAAAAGGTCCAAAGACAATTTCTGTGATCTTATCCAATGAAGCAACTTTTCAAGTTCTGAATTCAAGTTTTCTTTTAAAGTGTGGCGATCTGAATATAAAAAACAAATAAACAACAACTTTAGAAACATTCATGTCATTTATATGCGTTATAGAGAAAAGATTTCCCAGAAGACTGGCTTGACTAACACCACATTTGATTGTTTTGCTTTTTTTTTGTCTTTGTTTATGGAACCTGGTCCAGATAAAGAAACAAATTGTTTGCGATGAGTAAGGTAGCTCCTCAACCAGTCCAAGGATTTCCCACGGATGGCATAGTGACACAATTTATAAAGTAGTATTTGAAGTGTATGGTTGCAAAATGAGCTAAGCGCCATTTTCATGAATGTTAATGTAAAGCCATCATCAGTTGGCTTGACTTTTCAGATTGTGATTCAGATTTTTCAGATTGAGCAAAATAAAACCTTTAAGTGATGACTCACTTGTAACGTAACAGGGAATATCCTTGAGGTTACTATCAGAAATATCGAATATTTTCTTATAATTTCCTTGTTTTTAGGAACTTTAATCGCAAATATTTCAACTTGGCAAGAATGGAGTTATAGCTCGTTTTGCGATCAAACTCTTCATTTTCATGATCGATCGATGGTATCGATAGATCGAAGTCATTTGAAAAGTCCAGCGCAACTTCAACTGCATGTTGACATCGGTCTACGACTTTAGCAACTTTTCCAACAAAGCAGACAATATTGTTTGAGATGTGTTGTGCCCTTTACCTTGTTTACGAAATCCGAAATGATAATCAGAAATAATGTTATGCAAGTCAAGTTAAAAAAAAGGAGTCTAGAATATACAATTTTTTTCTGACAACTTATAGAAATCGGAAACAGCAAGAGGCATCGGAAGTCTGGGACTTGTTTTTTTTTTTTTTTCAATAATCAGACTGTCTGACTTTAACAACAGGAACATGTTTATCTAAACAAGACTTCAAAATTTTCGCAAATACATCAAACGATTAATCAGCATCTTGAGAGTCATATACTTCAGTCCAAATGAAGATAATAATAATGTAGAAATATAGAGAGAAAATGTAAAAGATAGACAAGACAACACATTATTTAGAACAGAGATTATTTGAAACACACACACACACACACACACACACACATACATAATACAACGATAGACGGAAAGAGACAGAAAGAGAGAGAGAGAGGGGGGGGGGGCTCTTATAAACACAAATCACGATGTGTTAGACAGGTATCATTGGCCTTCGCTGCTCTTTTCATTCCCGCCCTCTGTAGTTGCAACACCAACAGTGACATCACCCTTCTTCGACTGTTTGCCTCATCAACTATGTCGGCCACAGACGTATGACATCATGACTACAGACAGAGAATTGGTATCTTACCAGTTAATCACAAAACAAATTCCTGAACAAACTTCAATTGCCCTTATAAAAGCCCACGACGCTTTTAAAACAACCGCGCTTCCGCAACTTGTGTGTCAAATCCCAGGTGAGAACATCGTGATTCCTCACGTATTTAAAGGGATGATAAAGTTTTGGTTGAGGGAGGGGATCAGATTTACATTTTTCGAGATAATAATATTAGAAATCACTTATGAAATGTTAAAGAATATAACATTCGAAGAGAAATTCAAAGTTTATCAATACTGATGAAAATGGGTCATGAAATGACTGAGATATCCAGAGACATAGCAAGGAATGTGGTCGTAATGAAAGTTGGGTCTTATCTTTTGTTATGACATCTTTGTTTTGGGGTGCAGTCTTGGGCATTTCAAAAAACTATTTTCATCAAATTAACTCTGAATTCCTCCGAGAATTGAATGTTCTTAAATAAATCACAAGAGGTTTCTCATTATCTAACAAAGAAAGATGGAAAATCGAAGACCTATCTCAACCAAAAATCGTATAATTTTGGTTGAGACCTAACCTTTATCAGGTTTTCGACATTTTTTGGTGAGAAAATGAGAAACCTCTTCTGAATATGGAAGAACTTGTAAATCCAAGAGGAATTCAATGTTTATTTGATAAAAATTGGTTTTGAAATGGCTGAAATAACCAAAACTAAGCGGTCCTAATAAAAGTTTTTTGTTTTGTTTTGTTTTGCTTTTTTTAATTATCAGGATCGCTTTGTTTTACCTTGTTTTCGGATATCTCAGCCATTCCAAAACATCATCAGAATATCATTTTCTACCTCCATGTTTGGAGATTATCTTACGTTTTTTTTCCCCCAATTACAGCTTTACAGGTTCCAATCCATAGATTTAGACCTCAATTGTTGTCATGCTTTTGCTCTGTTACACTAATGTTTGGTATGGTTATAATATTGAAAGAATAGTTGTTACCAGTATAATGATTTCATTCTTATGAAAAAAGAGAGGAAATAATGCACCGTTGTTGTATGTTTATGGCATTGTTACAAACATTTTTTTTTTTCGGAGGGGGGGACTTGCAAAATAATAACTGAAAAGATCAACAGGCCTAAATGTCTCTAGCATCGCAAAGAAAAACAATAAAACGATTCATTGACCTAGATAAAATTGTAGTCATCCAACGAGCCCGACACCCACGAGAGTCATTATGGCCCAGGTCCCATGAGCTCGACTTTGAAAAAAAAAAAAAAAGGTCCATGAGTTATTTACAGCCCACGAGTCAGTATACAGCCCATGAGTTCAACTATATACGCAAAAGATGCCCATGAATCTTTATATTATATTATATATATGTATATACATAATTTCATATATGACCCTGCATCACAAAACCAACAAATAGTCGACAGACATGGATTTTTAGTTAAGGGCAGATTCTGAAAAAGCAGACTCAAGAAGTAGCTTTAAAATGATGCATAATTCAATTCAAATGGACTCTCCTAACCTATCTAAATATTGGAAAGAATGCATACGCTCTGGAAAACTGTGAACTGAAAACTTAGAGGCTCTGAAGTACAGGGTCTGTTCACGCGCTTAATCTTTACGCACCAAACTGCGCAGAACAGGATGTAAAACATTGGAGCAAAAACAATAAAGGGGTTAGAATTAAATATGCTCTATCAGCATAAATTACTGATCATGATTCCTGCCAAGTTTCAAAGCAGTAGCATTATTTTCTGTCAAAAGTTATTAGAGCTGAAAGTGAAGAGTTTGCAAAGGATTTTCAAGAAGTGAAAAAGGGCCCTCCAAGACATACCTTATCTCACTATTTTACAACACTTTCCCATTCAATTTAAGATCCCAAACTCAAGAATAATGTAGAAGAAGAATAGCTCTTTCAGAAAATATGGAAAACTCAAAATTGACTTTTTTGACCCGTGCACCCTTCTTGAGTACTCAAGTAAAATGAAGGGGTGCGAATTTTTGTTTGTTTTGTGATGGGCGCGGTCACATAGGCTGAATTATATATTATATAATATATATACAAAATGCGTTCGTAATATGTGTGTGATGCATGTGTGGTGCTACGACCCATTTCATTTTGTATGAGTCAAAGTCTTTTCACGCGAACATTTTACTTTGAAACAGATTGTATCTCGGCACCCTGTCGGAACAATGGAACATGTAAAGAACTCCCATCAGGCTTTGCGTGTATCTGCAACGCTACGTTCACCGGCAGGCTGTGTGAAACCGAGGTACTGAGCGACTTTCGTGATGACATCTCCTCTACACAAGCGCCGAACGGTAAATGCTTTCATTAAACAGTTTGACAAAAGATCATGTCCGACAATGCCTAGCATATTGTAGTGTATTTTCACATCATTGAGGTTGGCTTTTAGTTACAGAGAGAAAAATCAGGCGAAGAGAAAAGTGGTTTCATCAAAATAAGCACTGCAATGTCCACCATGTTTTCGTCGCAAAGTGCTATTAGCATTTTTAGTCAAAACCACGTAATACCAATCAACTGCCGGGGTAACATTACAACTCATTGATCTGTGTAATTACAATATTAATCTTCACTCATCTTTATCATTCGTGTAAATATTAACTATCTGAGGGTTTGAATATGTCTGCACATATATAGTATTTGTGATGTTATACGCAATTCATATATATGTATATTATATATATATATATAATATTCATATTTATAAGAATTATATATGAAGAGTTTGTTTGCAAAAACCGATAAGTCCATTTTTGAAGATTTTGAAGTACGGTCTCTGTCATAAAGTACAAAATAATACCTTTCAAATGATATATTGGTCACTACATATAAAGGTATATTTTTGAAGTTATGGTCAAAAGAAGCAAAAGAAAATTCTTATTATTCTCCTTATTTTTCTTGACCTTTAATCGCAAATATCTCCATTTGACAAATATGGACTTATCGGTTTTTGCAAACAAACTCTTCATATATAATTTTTATATTATATATTATTTATTTCTTTAAAAAACCTTACGAATCTATTAAACAATGTGTCTATTCGTTCATTTAAGCATTCATTCACTCTTGTTATGCATTCATTCTTTCACACAAAGTTGACATGGAATGTTTCACCGACCCGAGAGCGATAGACTACAGGGGTGCTGTTAACGAGACTGTAAACGGAAGGACTTGCCAAAGATGGACTGCACAGGCACCATTTGAACACTCAAGGACGGCAGAAAATTACCCCGAAAAGGGACTGGGCGATCACAACTTTTGCCGAAATCCCGACGACCACAGTTGGGTGTGGTGTTATACCACTGACCCGTCTGTGCGTTTTGAGATATGCGACATTGGCAAAGCCCAGGCTACTTGCGACTGATGAATAAGTTCTTACATGCCCTTTATTTAAATCGATTTGATTAGATTTATTGGTTCCTGTTTTATCATTGTACATGCACATACATAATTATACTTGTGTATATACATTGTTGGTGCCATACATACACATAATTATTATCATATGCTGTTGAAGTATTTTTTCTTCATGCCTTTACAATGGTTGTACAGTATATATTTTGAATTCTTACTCGTTGTATTACTGTCGATCTTTTTGAAATTTCATCGAGAAAGTGGAAATATGAAATAAATTGGAACTGACCTGAACTGAGCAATGTACAGCAAAACGCATCAGCAATGCAATAAATAATACTTAAGGGCTACGGCTTAAAGGTCCTGTTTACCTTTGGGAGCAGTGATTTAAACATTTTTCAGGGTATCACTTTTGATGCATAATGTTTAAGTCAGTTGTATCACAAAACATCCTACCATATTATTTTTTTTTTTGCAATAAAGTCTATATAAGGATATATCACTATTTTTCTCATTAAACTATAACTGTAGACATATTAATCTGATTTTTTTTTAATTATAACTATTGTTCACATTTTGTTTATTTATCAATACTTAACATCGACTATACTGGTTCAAAATTTTACATTGGTTTTTTCTATCCGTAACTCACATTTCAGAACTATTTTGAAGCACTAATGCAGGGTTTTTGTTTCATCTGCAAATGGTAAATTATGCCTTTAAAGGTCCTGTTTGCCTTTGGGAGCAGTGATTTTTTTTTTTTTTTTAAAGCACAAGATATCACATTTGATGGATATGTGTACATGGTGTAGGCCTGTTCTATCATAAACATCCTACCATAATTATACAATTTTTGCAATGAAGCATAACTGTAGATGGTTTAGTCTGGAAACATTTTTATTATAACTGTTGTTCGCATTACGCTGTATTTAACAATACTTGATATCATCAATTATACGAATTAATTTTTTTTTTTTTTTTTTTACAGTGGTTGTTTCTCTAATTCACATTTTAGAACTATTTTAAAGCACTAATACTGGGTTTGTGTTTCATCTGCAAATGGTAAATTATGTTAATCATCGAAAACAATATGTTGCATTTAAATCCAGTCATTCGTTCCATTTGAACGTGTCATGTGGTGTCCCTCAGGGATCTATCCTCGGGCCCCTACTTTTTTTGATTTATATTAATGATATCATTAATTCCTCTCCTTGTTTAAACTTCATTTTATTTGCAGACGACACCAATGTTTTTTATTCCCACAAGGATATTGTAACATTGGTTGATACATTTAACATGGAATTAAGTAATATTTCGAAATGGTTTAGAAGTAATAAGCTTTCATTGAATATTGATAAAACATGTTTTATACATTTTCATACGCTTCAATCCCAACCCACCCTTCCTCAAAGTATTTCTATTGATGATATAAACATTGCTGAGAAACATTCAACCAAGTTCCTAGGAGTGACCCTAGATAACAATCTAACTTGGAGTACTCATGTCCAGAATATTATAACAGCAATATCTAAAGCAACTGGTGTTTTAAGGAGAATAAAATACTTAATTAATGATCAAACTTTAATGATGTTATATAACGCCTTATTTCTACCATATGTAATGTACTGTAATATTGTATGGGGCAACTGTAGCAAAACCAAATTGAACACAATTTTTCTTCTTCAGAAAAAGGCTCTTCGTATATGCACACATTCAAATTTTTTGGCTCACACTGATCCCATATTTTATCGCCTAAAAACTCTAAAGGCCCATGATATACATTCATACTTAACTGCTATATTTATGTATAAACACATCCGAAATTTATTACCATTTTTCCATAATGCCCTAGTAACTAATGATCATATTCACTCATACCCTACCCGTCGTTCCCATGATTTTCATTTAAGTAATCCAAAGCTTTTACTTGCTCAAAAGTCGATTAGACATCACGGTCCGGATACATGGAACACTCTTCCTGAGGAGTTGAAACAGTGTGCCTCCTTGTTTTCATTCAAAGCAAACTTAAAGAAGCATATTTTATCACAGTATACTTCAAATACGAATTAAGCACGAATAATTTATATGACTCATGTTGGTCTCCCGATAGTAGCAACATCGTAAGTCATTCCCTCTTCCAGCAAACCAATTTTATCATTCCAAATCCCAGCCTATCTGCCCCTGTGCACTCTCAAGCACTCGCACGCACATTCACCACCATCACACATCAGAGTTTATTTTCCCCTGCTATCTTCGCAGCAGAATTTGTATTGTTTACCAATTTACCTACCTACCTTTTCCTCGGGCCGGCCATCTTTTCAAGCAATGCTTACAATGGCGGCCCTCTGCATTATCATTTCTTAAATATGATATTGTTATTGTAATCCCAGCTGCATAGACATGCATACTGTAATATCATTAATTTCCTTTTATATCGTTGTTTATGCAAGTCAAACGACTCTGTTTCAAATATACTTTGTATGTTTCCCATGTTCACAATTATTCAATTTATGTATATATTGATTTGCAGAAATTAAAGTATCTATCAAACAAACTATCAAACAATTAGCATGATGCAGCCCTCGTACATAATACACATCGGAAAACAGGAGGGAGGTAGGGATGACTTGCGTAGAGATAGGATAGAAGGAAAAAAAAAAGGAAAGGAGAGGTCTGTTTCATTGAAGGGTTACACAAAGTTACATCACCTGGATCACCGCTCACCAAGGGTGGGATATCTTCTCAACGAGGTACAGGTGAACAGTTACAGGTCATCTTCGCATACATGATTACGCAGTAGACTAAATGCTGTAATTTTTTTCCAAGAAAGGAATTTCATATCTAGTGCACTTACAGTGTAATACATTATGATAATGAAATCACTGATATTTGAAATGTTGGCACCTTATTTTGCTTAACAATGATCTCATTAATTACTTTCCAAGTGGTTGACATATTTCCAGTAGCATTTTCAAAGGTTTCCGTACAGTACATTCTGCTGCAAATCCTTATAATCTGTGTCAGTTTATTTCTAAGTAATGTCGATTAACATTATTATTACCATGATACCGTAAGCTATTATATATAACACATTTCTTTTTCTTAATTGAACGAAAAAATTCTCTTGTTTTCCACAGATTTTTTATTTTCCCGTTATTTTTCTTTTCAATTGTTGTTATATATTTGTTAAAATAAGAAAGAAATATATTTCAGAACGTATCATTAAGCAAAGTTGGGGTCTGTGGAGAGTAATACATCATCTATCTCATGTTTTCTAGATTATTATTATTATTATTATTATTATTATTAGTAGTAGTAGTAGTAGTAGGCCTAATAAATAGTAGGCCTAATACATTTTCTTATGTATATTTGCGCTTCTTCTTACGTTTATTTTTCTTATCATGGGAAAACTGTGTATCTTCACAGATGAAAAATATGAGGTAAATGACCAGAAATATCACTATACATGCATGACCATGCAGATTTCGAATAATCTGTATCAATATAAGTAAAAATATTTTCAGTCAACGTTGATGACTTGGTACTTGTCAATTGTATTATTACAAAAATTTGCTTGCAAAACATTGCAAAGTTTAAACTTAATAATATTATTTTATTTGAAAAAATCAATATCAAAATCGCCTATCAATTATTCATCTTTGTTTTTTAATTGATCAACTCTAATAAAACAACAAAAATACCCAAAATATATTACTATCTGTATGAGGTGGCCTGTATCTTTGTACACAAAATATTTTTTTTTTTTTATTGTACATAATATTTCACCACATGTGCAATTCATTTCAACTGTATGTTATATCAAATAAGGCCTTAATTTTAAGAAAAAATTCACCCACAAATAAATACACTTCTAAAGAAAGAGAGAAATATTTCCTACACAACGATACAGAAATGACAAAATCGGAAAAGAAATAGGGAAGATATGACAGGGTGCTAACCCAATGAAGTGGTCCCTTTACCCACCCACACATTTGCGAACGATGCCGACACCTTGTTTTTTTTTTTTTTTTTTCTCTCTCTCCCCAGGTGACTAGCAATAGTCAGCAAAGCGGTATCAACCAGTCACATTGTGACATTCGCTTGAATGAATGAACCTAAATTTTATTTCGTCCCCCCGAATTGTGTCATAATAGAATATATCAATCTTGACTATTCAATGTCATTGTTCAAGTTGTTTTGGTTACTTTGAAAAAAAAATCTCTACTTTGTCTCTAAAACGGCATTATTTGTATATCATTATCAGTTGTGTTACAAACTTCAGTGTGTTCATTTCGTGTTGTAATTATGTTCATGAATGAAAGTGTAAATAAATGTGACTTCAATTTACCTGTGATAAATGTACACATCTGTAAATGTAGAGATATGTTGTTGTTTTACTTCTCTCCTTTGTTCAGGGGAATTTGAAAATATCAACATGTCAATATTCGTCGTCGTCCATAATGTGTGAAAATAATCATTCGTGTTGACAATACACACACACACACACACACACACACACATATATATATATATATATATATATATATATATATATAATATATATATATATATATATATATATATATAATTCTATACACACACATACATTACATACAGTCAAAACTGTCATAGCGACCACCTGTCTACAACTGTCACTTTTTCGTCCCCCTTATTAAGGGTAGCCGCTATATAGGTATATATATATATATATATATATATATATGTATAAGTAACAAAACTGGAGCAGAGTTCATGCTGTATCACCAACGGTTTATTTCTGCACACAAATTTTCGAGCGTCTCGCCGCCCTTTCTCAAGTGTTGATACTTATCTTAAGTTTTATTACTTATCTTTTTATCTTGCCAACACGTGGATTACCTAATCAACATGGATATTCTACATGCGAAATGCCTCCACGCTCGAAGGAAAACCGAGAGAACTATGACAAAACTAGCCCAGACACATTCGGTTATATTTTTCCTGTCAACAACGAAGAAACTTGGCCTGATACCGAAAGGATTTCGTCTGAAGAACCCAATGGAGTATCAACACTTGAGAAAGGGCGGCGAGACGCTCGAAAATTTGTGTGCAGAAATAAACCGTTGGTGATACAGCATGAACTTTGTTCCAGTTTTGTTACTATCTTTTTATCTTGCCAACACGTGGATTACCTAATCAACATATATATACATTGTATATATATATTTATATATATATATATATATATATATATATATATACATGTTATAATATGCTAGTTCTTACACCAATGCACAGAAAAACTCAGTTGCAGTTACATCTAACAGAGACTGAAATGGAAGTGGAATTGCAGGAGAGGCCAAATAACGATTGGTCAGAATAATGATAACCCAGTATGTGCATGATGCCAGTTAAAAAAAAAATGCTACTATTGTTCAACCAATAACATGGCATTATACATGCTTTGAATATTTAATATTACGTCATAGGCCTGCATGAATACATACATACAGTGTACATACATACATACATACATACCTGTATTTCATTTCATTTCATTCCATTTATTTTGATTTTAATTTTCATAGCATTTCCAAAGCATAGCATGAAGAAAGAAAAAAATAATATACATGTTTACACACATCGAAATACGATATAAACCGAATGAAGTGCAGAGAAAATGGATACATGCTTTTAACTGTATGATGTTGAAAATTTTGAAAATGAAGGGGAAGGTAAAAAGCATCCCCTCAAAACCAATATGAATAACGTACGAAAAAGGGAAACATGTATGGGCAGCGGAACATACATACGTGCGTAATATATGGGTACTTAACCTATATCTCTAGTTGGATATGTAACACACACACACACCCACACACACCCACACACCCACACACACACACACAGATATATATATATATATATATATATATATATATATATATGTATATATATATATATCTATAATAGTAAAAGGCGAAGTTGTTGTTGTTGTCGGGGCCTTATGTATTTCCTGTTTTATTCCGGCGTTGCTGGTTTGTCTATCTCCTCCCGAGCCGTCGGCTCCGGGCCCCCGAGACCGTTGCCGTCGGCAGCGGGAGGGTCTCCTACGTGCCTTGGACCGGGTTTCGTCCGCGCTCCGCCTCCGTGTCGACGTCGAGGACGACAAAGAGAAATTAATTAGATAGATGCATAATGCATTTTTGTGCGTGACGTCAGAGCCGAGCGTTTTAATATTCACCGATCCTGCGCTGGACTCCTGCCTTTCTCAATCGTCCATCTTTTAGCTTGCAGAGACAGTGGGGATACTAAAGTCAAAAAGATGATGGCGTGCAGCGAAATCTCTGTCATATTCGGCGGACACGCACGCACGCACGCACACAATGTACTCTCGAGTACGGTATGCCAGTGTGTGGCCTGCGCCTGTGTATGTATTGACGATGGTTACACGAAACACTATCTGCGTGCGCGTGATATTGACACTCATTATGGTACAATACACGGCGCGGTCATAAGACAAGTACAAGGGCATTTACGTACAGCGACGTTCGCCATTGGCGTGCCCAAATGAAAACAACGAATGGCGTTATTTTATTGTATTTTGCACAACTGCAGGATACTATGCAGCTCAGGTACGTCGTTTGGTTTACTCTCAAGTCGTGTATCATTCTACTCAGACTGTTCAGGACGGCTAAATATCTACTTAAATTTTGTCCTTGCCGATCGTACCCTTCCATAATATCAGAGTACACGCGCCGCTGTTCATTCGTTTACTGCATGGCTGCTGTAAACATGAATATTCATGAGACGAGCGGACGCGGGGGAAACCCTCGCTTTGCTGACCGCCAATTTTTGAAGTTACATTTAAGTCAAATGTGCGGTTCTATGGTGCATCAAACCAAGTTTTGGTGATAAAAATAAAAAAAGAGGGAGCAAATGACGACAAAAATATTCTTTTTTCTCCCATAACGTGGGAAAAGAAATATTAAAGAAAAAATACGAGGCCCTGAGACCCATGCATGGATTCCCACGGGTGCCTACTTATTAAACCTAATGACTATTATCTCCCCCTCCCCAAATAATTATGACAATGATGATTATAATGATAATATAATAATAATAATGATAATGACAATAATAATAGTGATAGTTAAAATACTAATAATAACAATAATGATGATAATGTACAGCCTGACGCAGAAGAAGAAGGACATTAATGATTATGATAATAATGATAATAAAAATGTACAGTCTGGAGCAGATAAACGGGTGGTTCTATGATCCATCAAACCAAGGTTTGTCGATAAAAACAAAAAGAAGAGAGCAAACGAAGACGAAAATAGTTTATTTCTCTCAGCACAATAGTAACAAAAACACTAGGGGTCTATATATGAAGTAGTCCTACTGAGCACAAGATTACGTATGTTAGTGCAGGGAAGCAGTTTTGGACAGTTTGCGCAGGACTGTCTTCAGAAATGCTTTTTATCAAGAGCAGAAAAATGGGGGAAACATATTTTTACAATTCTTAACAAATTAACATTTTCGTCTCCCTTGGTTGATCATCCCTATATTATGACTCTACTCTCTCCTCTCCCCTAAATAATGATAATAATGTTAGTAATAATAGTAATGATAATAACAATAACAATAATACACTGAAATAATGATAATAATACAATAAGCCAATGCAATAATGAATGGGGAGGGGGTGCTATGATCCATAACTTAAGAGTGGGCGGAAGAGACACAAACAGGTACTGGATTGTTTTGATGTTTAAAATGAAACAGCAATGACAATGAAGCTATTTGAAACGTCTATCAGTCGTAGAGAAATCCTGACATGACGGGAAAAAAGATATTCACTATATCCCTGACCGATAAACTTTTTATCCTTAATTCCCTTGATTCATCCCCATGTCAATGAATAATATAAAATGATAATAAAACCGAATGACTATGATCTCCCCTCCCACAAAATAACAATAACAATAACAATAATAATATTGATAATGTTATTTATTATGATAATAAAAACAATGAACAGTATCAATGAGATAAACGGGTGGTTCTAGATCCATCAAACCAAGTTTTGATTATGAAAACAGAAATGAGGGAGCAAATGAAGACGAAAATATTCTTTGTGTATTTCTTCTCTCATAACGTGGTTGAAGAAATATTAAAGGAAAAATAAGAAGCCCTGAGACCCGTGGATTCCCACGGGTGCCTAATACTTATAAAACCTAATGACTATGATCCCCCTCCCCAAATAAGAATAATAATTATAATAGCAATATAACAATAGGGGCCTAATGAGAATAATGATATGACAATAATAATGATGATGTATAGTCTGAAGCAGATAAACGGATGGTTCTATGATCTATCAAACCAAGGTTTGGTGATTAAAACAATGAGGAGGGAGCAATTGAAGACGATCAAAAATATTATATTTTTCTCTCATAACGTGGGAAAAGAAATAGGAATGAAAAAAAAAAAATGCTTGGCCTTGAGACCAGCCGTGGATTCCCTCGGGTGCCTGCATGGATGCAAGAGCAGGGGGTATAATTAATATCAAAGTCATAGTGTCAATAGTACGTATCTCCCCATTCCGACGGGAAGAATTTGTGGGCAGAACTTCCGGAGAATCTCATAAGCGTTTTTTTTTTTCCGTGAATGTATGTTTTGGGGTTTTGTTTTGTTTTTTGTTTGTTTTGTTTTGTTTTGTTTTTTGTTCTGCGGGGGTGGAAATGTGTGTGTGTGTGTGTGTGTGGTGGAGGGGTGGTGGTCATGGGTAGAGGAGATCGAGCACAAGGAACGAAAGAATGAGAAAAATTTTCTTTTTATTTCATCAATAAAAATGTGCAAAATCGTATCTATGAGAAAAAAATAAAACCCCTCAGACCCGTGGATTTCCACGGGTGCTGCTAGTATATATATATATACACACACACACGTACACACACACAAATAGCCAATCCATAAAGTCAGCAAACTTGATAATCAAGTTTTGGTTCCAGTATCATTCGGATTCTCAGCTCCCTAATTTTTCCAGGGATGAATGCAACATTCCTTATACATACAATAAAATTTCGAGAACATTGCTTTTACATCTTATAAATCTATGCATTCGCACCTTAGGTCCATCTAAACATCATGGTGGGTGTAAAAGTAATACAATTAGCACATGACTTGTTTTGCTTGCTCTCGTCGGCGCTTTAAGATGAAAAGCTCTTTTTTTTAGCGCTTGTTCATGAGCTGAATCAGTTCCACACAAACAGACAGAAAGACAGACACATGCTACACAAACACATACATGCACTCAGAAAAGAAGAGTTATTCTGCTTAGAATCTATAGAAATTGAAAATTTCTTATAAGAAATCTAAAATTTCTTATAAGAAATCTTTCGTGTAGTAAATATCTGCAAATTTCTCACAAATCTGAAATTTGCATTGGGGGAAATATTTAGTACATGTACAATGAAGTAACCAATATCATAGCACACACTATTTTTGCGAGTCATTGTACGTGCCAAATTTTACCAAAAGAACGATACCGAGTGATATCGCAACTACAGAAGTTACTCCTGCAATCTTATTGGCCCATAGTTGCTATCCTTGACCGCCCCCAAAGTACTTCCGTGTTTTCGGAATGAATGAACGTACCTTGCTGCCCTCTTTCTGAAGGTTCACATTTTCGGGAATTTTTGTCCCTTTAGAAGCAGGAAATGAAACGGAAGTTGTGATTGGCTTACGGCGTTGCGGACAAAACGGACGTCTTCATCGAGCCGAGTTGGCAACAAAATATCATCGGAAAGAAGTTTCTTTTTCAATCCTAATTTTTGAATTCAGATATATCATCATTATCTTCTATCAGTAGCGTAGCAATCAAGGACTTCTTTATGCCGGAATGCTCACCCTCTCTTTTAGGACGACAGTGGTCTCAATTTGCTTAGTAACTATTATTTGTGGGGGTGAGGTGTTGTAAAATGGATAGCTAGATGGCTTCTCTCCCTTAGCCAATTATGAAATGGCTTACAACGGTTTCCTATTCAAAGGTTCGCGAGCTCTCCCAGTCTTCCCATAATGCTGTGTTTCTACTGGCGCCCCATGTGTACTATCGCCAAAGGTGGATCATTCTAGGGAGAATCTTCTTTCGAGATCAAATTGAGCTGTTCACGTTTTCCTTTCTCAGCTTCAGTTGATTATTTAGGTATATCCTCCTTTAGTGGAATCATTGGAGGAATATCAAGATGGATCTTGTGGCGTATTTAGAGAAAACTGTTTCTCCCGGTGAGTATGCGAGGCGGATCGCACGGATCGGCAGCGGCACTGTGCGCCAGTGCTATGTGTATGTCACCCATGTCATTCATCTAATGTCAGTGTATTTCTACCCGTGCCGTGAGTGAGTGAGTCTGTAGACGCCTCATAGCCAATATGCAATATAATAGGCCTCAAATGCTGCATGGCTGCACTGCACTGGTTGGTGGCGAACTGAACTTGTAATTGCATGCCATGACTTGGCAAATAGAATGTTAATGTCACTAAATCCACTAATATCTGACATTAGAATTTTATGCCTATTTTCTCTTTGCTTCATTGGTTTCCCACAACAATGGGGCTCTGTATAATTTTCAGTTTTAGGCCTAGGGCCTAATCGTCATCGACAGCAGGAACCTCCCTCTCTGTGTGTGAGAAGTGCTGGTGCCTTTTAATGACAATGACATTGGCAATGCCATGTTTTCCCCCTACACCCAACACGGCAGGGGTGTAATGTTAGAATTTTAAGCTTATGTGCTTTCGTAAACATTCAAGGTTACATATCTCTTTTTCAGTGCAAGTTTGAATTGCACCAAAATCACGCAGGAAATGCTGTTATGTTGTTAGGGTCTAACAATGTTAGAGTTTCTACTCTATAAAGATCTAGATCTAACGTTAGATGATATCTTATTCTTATTTCTACCTTCAACCAACATCAATCATATATGAAACCAAACTGGTTTCATATCAGGAAGCGTCTGTAAAATTTTATGTATCGATATTGACATGCCATCGCTATTCAACTTCACTCGTCACCATTTTCACCAGCGATTTTCAACATCATACGCTGCCTGCATGTGACATGAACAATGATAAAACTGAAGACTAAAGTTAGCTGTCTAGCAGATTCTAGGTAAAATGTGATGTAGGTAGAGTTCTATATGTTATCATGACCATCGGTTGAAATCAATGTACCAAGGTACGCCAACGCTAGATACAAATGTATCTAGTCCTCTCTCGCTCTAGCCAATTATTAAAATTGGCAGTGTAACGTTAGAGCTCTCTATGTACAACCACACGTGCGTCTTGCCCGTCCACTCACATGCATGTGGTTGTAGCCACAGCCCGTTTAAAAAAAAAAAGAAATAGCCCATTTTTCCTTTAACAGCTATTTTCTAAAAATGGTTTCCAATTCATTCACACCATCTTTGCTCCTTTTCTTTTTTGTCACAAACATTAATTTGTTTTACAATGCAATTACAAATTTTCTCGAAGAAGATCGCATCCCGTTGAGGACAAGTCATGAGAATACTCGGGCATGTGTCTATGGCTGGGAAATGTGTGTTGTTGGAATTAGTCTGTCCCACGTCCTCAACAGGTTAATTTCTAACCTGGAGCCTCCGGTTTGGTGCGATCAACGGCGACTTGGCCATGCCAGCATGCAGCCAGCCAGCCATACAGCCAGCTGCGCTGGTGCAGCAGTCAGCGGCGACTTGGTGATAGTGCTATATAATGCAGTGCATACCCTGTACACCATTGATGTATACCATGCTGTACAATTGTACATACTAATGTACACATCAAGTAAGCTGCACTGTTCATGCTCTTCAATACGTATGCACATTATGTTTGTGTAAATACACATGATCACGACGTGTGCAGGCCAGGGCGGTCGGTGTTACAACGTAGCTAGCAGCCGAAGTCCTGATCACTACTATAGACTCCATTATAGTGTTGCGATTGATCCAAATCAATCTGTGCCAAGTCTTCCAATCGATGGTAGTTTTAAATACATTATATAAAAAGAAAATAAAGACCATGAGAATGTACACTGTAGTGGGAAAAGGCTAAAAATATATTGCAAGTAAATGAAGCTGTTTAACAGGTTTGATTAATGGGGTTATTATCATCGCTTTGCGAGGTGATGGTGCAGGATGGTCCATGAGAGGTTTCAGCATGTCACTGCAACATTTTCAAGTTCTTGTGCACATCCTCAACTCTTCTCCAACATCCTCAATTTAAGCCAGCAACATGGTTTATGCAACATCCTCAAGAATTTTCAACAAGTTCAAAATAAAGTGTACATTATAACATGTGAAAAACATGTGCAATACATTAAAAACATCATACTACATATTGTACTTCCTAGTTACATTGTAGTACTGTACAGATATTTGTGTGCAACATATGAGAGAAACATTGAATGTAAGCAGCAAAAAGGGCTAGATAAGCTGCGGAATATTGCATACTGCATTCTCGGGATGTGCGCTCCATGCACATACATTGTATACTATTTTTGCAATTTAGATTCTGAGCTTGCAACATGCTCAATAATTTCAAGTTGTGGACCACCCTGGTGGTTGTCCCATGTCATGCGATGTGTGGCTGGCTACACACAGTGGTTTTTGTACACAATGCATGCGTTGATATCCAGCTTCTTCTTAATTTCATACTGTGCACATTGGAGCAGTGTGGTCCGATATACAAATGAAGCACAGGTCTGAGTGCGTCAGTCGGAATTGTGAAAATTTGAAGCAGTAAAATCGATGTCAAGTATTGTTAAATATACAAAATGTGAACAATGGTTATAATAAAAATGTTTCCAGACTAAACCGTCTACAGTTACGGTTTATTGAGAAAAACACTGACATCTCCTCATATTTTAGGCTTTATTGCAAAAATTTTAGAAGGGAGGGTGTTTTGTGATACAACAAACCTACACATATGCATGAAAGGTGATATCTTGAACATTTTTCAAATCACTGCTCCCAAAGGTAAACTGGACCTTTAACCCACGAGGCAAAGCCGAGTGGGTTTAGGCTAAATTCCATAGTTACCGCATGCACACTACAATTGTATATTCCGACTGACGCACGAAAAGACATGTGCGTCATCTGATTTATAGAATGGGTAATTTTCTTGCCAAAAACCCATTTTTCTATCGTGTAACCCGATGACAAAATTACTGGATGCATTTCCTTTTGGCTTGGCATACACAAACCATGCATCAGTTTTTACTGGACGCACGGCCAGCCATGCATCATACATGGATGCATATTACTGAAGGCAACCCAGGGTCTGCACACAATTTAAATTTTGACCTCAAAGTGACTCTGGTTGATATTTTGTAGGTTACAGATTTATATTCTCATTCTCACATGTTTCAGCTTCTCTACAAGATCATTATGATGTGTAGTGTACATGTAAATTTGGCCATAAATAATGAAATTATTGCAATAAACATTAATTGACAAGTGCGTGCAGAATTAACAATTCGATGCTACTTCCAGATTGACTTGCTGCTCCTTGTATGCACACATATATGCACCTGATGGAGGAGGCACATGCTGTGCTGAAGTTTAACTAGCAAATGTGATGAATTGTCAGGGTATGATGGCTTTTGAAATGCTTCTGAACTGGGACAGATTGAGAACTTTTCCTTTGGTGGTTGAACTTTTTCTTTAGGTTTTCTTTTTTGTTGTTCTAGCTCCCTTTTGTTGCTCTGACTGAAAGAGTGAAGGAGAGAAGAAAGAATACGTACATCCTATCAAGGGCAGCTACCGCATTCATCTCACAATTCAGGAGCGTCATACATACGATTCCAATTTTGACGATACATCAGAGTGGCTGGCTAATTTCAGTAGTAATGCATGTAGACTAGGCGTACACATACTAATAGTGATCAGGAAGTAGTGAGAGGGTAGCAAGTGCAGGCCTGATAGAATAATTCCTTAGTTAATATGGCTCTATGAATACACTTGATGTGCATTGAGGCTTGTTGTACACTTTCAATATCAGTAAGGTGCTTCTGCTGTGTTTATACTTTAGAGATCAGTGTGATATATGTAGTCTATGTAGTTCTTTTGTAGGGATTCTTGGATCTCGGAGTGCGGTCAGCCTTCTCACTACACGGTATCTTTGCACTGCCGAGTTCTTTCGCAGAACGTCTCCCAAATAGCTATAGTAGTTGTTTTGAACCTCTCTGGTTTATGATGCCTGCATGTTGGTGGCTGTGTATGATGACGTGACAAAGTACTCTGTAGACAAACTCTAACAGAACATGCATTAGAAGCAAAGTAGATGGTGCTGTCTTGATACAGATCATAGAACAGTCTGCAGTTTTTTATTTTTCAGTGGAATTTGAGATTACAGTGCGCTTCCATTATGACAAACACGGTTATAGTCTAATACTGAAATGCTCGGTACAACAAAGTAAAAATTTAGGTCAAAAGTTTATCATGTAAATACATTTTACATGGCTATAATGAAATTACGATATCATACGACCTGTAACCAAAGAAAACCGCTGGACTCAAGGATTTCATTATAACAGGAGTGCACTGTGCGTTATGTGAATTGCTACTGCATTTTATAGAGACGATTGTGAATTTAAATGCAACAATGACAATTACCAGGAATTTAGCTCAGTTTCAGTCAGGGGGTTGGGGGTGAGGGGTGGGGAAGAGGGCGGAGAACGGACTTTTGGATTAAAAGAGTTGTACATGTACACACTGTAGCTACTGGCAGTAATCTATAGTTCGCTCTACGATGTACACTGACGTGCTACAATGTACAAATTATATCTATCAGGTCATGATGTCACCCAACGTGGTACAGCAATTTGTTGAATTCTAAATTGAAATGTTCAAATTGACTCACAGCTTTGATTTACTGCTGGGCTGTGAGATGTGTTTGCTGTGGTTTTGTCACCAAGCATGGATTATGAAATTGAGCTCATCAATCTTGGGTTTTTTTTTTTCCCTTTAATCCATATACAGTATGAAATCTGCAATGCTAAAATTGTAAGTTGTGGACCAGCCTGCATACCATAAGCAAATACTACAGCAGGGCAGTGTGCAAGAGTATGATAGTTGAGTGCTGCCTTGGGAATTTGTGATGTGCACTGTTATGATATAGTGAAGAAACTACTACAGTGCATGCGTAACATGCAACCTGCATTAAATGCATACGGGCAGTTTATTGTAGAGTGCTCTGATTTTAAATAGTGCAAGCACATTCTACTGCTGCTACTGAAGTGGACGAGCTCAGGTCTACGTATTAAGGTGTGAAACTTGCCTTTGCTTGCATGCGTGCCTTTACTGTAATACATGATTTATTTATTTTGCACACAGACACATCCAAATTTTCCATTTGATGAAATTTGAAAAACTGTATTTAGGTGTTTTCATACAGATAGACACAGGTGTATGGATATCAATTATATTTCAAGCCCCTATTCCACTAACCATTGAAGGCATGAAGGCATACTCTGTTCTATAAACCCGTTGAAGACGAGTCCCGAGTAGACATGTGTCTATGGGAAATGCGTGTTGTAGCAAAATCAGCCAGTCCTCAACGGGTTAAATTAGATAAGCATCACTTTTTACACTGCTTACCATGCTATATGATCGGTGTAATCTCAAAACATTCCTTTCTAATGCCTATCGTAAACAGGTTATCATTACACTTGGTTCACAACCTTTTTTGTCATTATCAGGACCGAGATGAATCCTTTTATAACAGAAGTACAAAGCAGTTCATGATTTGTTTATGCAAATAGGAATGATTCTCCCTATTGCAGAAGAATCCCATTTATCAAATGTAAAGATACAGCTTAGAAAATAACTCTATTTGATACGATCTATGAATACTAGCTAGTACATTGTACTTCGGTGTTCAGTGTGCCTAAAGGCGTACATATCACGCGTTTATAACTGGAAGTTTATATCCCAAGAATTAACCATTTTTAACATTAAAAAAAAAAAATTAGAGCGCCACACATGTTCAGATTAGGAGAGCTATTTGCAGTAGGGAGAATTGAGGGATGATCAAAGTTCTTTGACCTCTTTAGTCATGGAAGAGTGATTACATTTCCATGCCCTTGCCCCACAAGGCCATATCTTTTATCATACTCGTCATGTACAACGTACTAGGCCCTGTATTTCTAGATCTTATGCACTTGAACTTCTATGCTGAACACACTCATGGTGAAACCCAACAAGAGAAAATTTGTGTTTTGGTTGCTTGTAGTTCTTCATCTACTCTTCTCTGGCGATGCGCCAGAATTTGATTAAGAGTATTTTGCAAGACCAAAACATCTGTTGCTGTTAACAGTGTATCAGCTCATGTGTTTATCTTGCAGTTTTAAAGGTTTTTCCAGGGGAAAGTACATTTTGTACACTGTACATTGCACAATGGACTGTTCTCCATGAACATTAAATATGACTCTGCTCTGGGGGACATTGGAGACCACAGACAGTGACAGACTCATGTTTGTTTGCTTGATGATATGCTTCTCCATGTACATTGTACAGCATGTAGGACATGATTTATGTGTAATCTTGTATTTTATTCACGTTTCAGTGAACTTTGAACTTTTACCTACTCTTTCAATAATTACACATGACTTCAGGAGCTTTGAGAACAAAGCAAATCTTACCTTTTAATAATAATATGTGATGTTAAACTTGAGCTTTGTTTCAAACGTCTGTGTGCATACATTATACATGTAGTCATGCATCTGATAAAGAATTGATTTTAATGTGTAGCTTCAGTTCTGAAGTATGATTGTATTGAATACATCTTTGTACATTGATAACCATACTACATTTAGACTTGTACATCGGTATAATGTAAACAAGACTCTGGTTTCAGATTTAATCAGTGTTCCATGTTTATTGAAGGATGTGTATAATTTCACTTTCATTAGATGCCCCTTTTCACTATACAAGTGGGATTTTACGTGCTAATTGGTAAAGGCCAATCCTTTCATATATTCTTATATGACCTGATATAAATTTACATTGGTAAAAAAGTGGAATAAACCAGTGCAATGCATGTAGGGTCCAGTGTACTAAGGACCCACTTGCCTTATGCCACTAGAACTACCTTTTTTGGGGGAAGAAAATGAATGGGTACATGCATGTTAAGCCATCAAGTTTTGGGGAAGTTTTACTAAAGAAATGATCCCCTTGTCCTTTTGAAAGTTGGAAATTCTGAATTTAACCGCATACATACATTGTAAGAAGAGAAGTATTAAAATGGAAGCAGTGGATATTTTTGTTTTATCTGCACAAATCAGATGGCAAAGAAAAAAGAAAACACACACACACTCACACACACAAATTTCCCAATTACTAGTACTATAATAATTACACGGTCCTGTGCTTGATTGCTATTAAATGGCAGTAGGACGGCAGGGGGGGGGGGGGGGTGGGGGGATCTGTTGTACTACCTAGCATGGTTTCTTTGTTGTTGTTGTAGTTGTTGTTGGGATGGAGTTTGTGCACTCGGTTTCTGAGCGATAACTGATCAGGTATTGATTACAAATTTACATTGTTGATCATGTGTAACATAGTGCAAAGAAGGGGGCATCATACAGCCAGAGTGCATTCATTGATTTGTGCTGCCGATTAAAGTTTCATTCTTCTTCTTTCATGTTTGCAGATACCGCGGAGTTGGAACGTGCACAGAAATTCTTGGAGCAAGCAGCCAGCCGGGACCTGGTAAGGAAACAGCCCTGCCGAGCCCAACCCGGGGCGCGGAAAGGGGGCCACGTTATATATTTAGGGATGTTGGCATTTTCACTGCATGGTGAGCCACAAGTAGAAGCTTGTATACCTGTGGTTGATTCCAGACGTTTTCAGAGGGACCTCAAACTGCAGATAGGGTGTAGTGCCAGCAATTGCGAGGAAAGTGAGCTGAGCATGTCAATGAGTGGGCCTCTTGAGACCATCAAATGTGATTAATTATTCATAATCCAGGAGAACGTTTACCTACAGCTGCGACTACTCCCAGTGAATACAATGTAATTCAGCACTGAAAGAATTCCCAAAATTCTCAAAAAGGCTGTTAACGATTGCCCTGACACTGTACAGGCATGCTAACTTGGAAACATTAAAGTGCACATTACTTGAATATGAGACCATTCTGAAGCAAATTATTTTAATACAACAATAGGTGCTGTACTCTTAAATGAATCCCACAAGGATTGGGACAGTCATCCCTCTGCATTCCCTCTGATTCCCACTGATCAGTTACTAACCATCCCCTTTAATACAATGTATGAGTGAAATACATATGTACAACGGATGTGTTGAGATGGATTCAGTATGTATGCCCTGCACAGATTCAAAAGTGAAACATTTTGAAGAGAATATGTATGTATGTAGAGTAAAGGTTTTGATAGAACTGAAGAGGCAAGTACAGTACATATGATACAAAATGTGTGCTAAAAGTCAGCTTCTCACATGCCTTGAGGAAAGAAACTGTGTAGAGTGTGTCAATACGCCTGATTATAAATAAATTCTGTAAAAGGGAAACACTAGGGTTGGAATACTACATTTCAAACTTCCACACAAACTCTCAAGCGAGGCAGCAATTTCAAGGATGTGACGGTAAAAATTTTTTGAATAGTTGCTTATCTTTGTGTGGTGGCGACAAGGTATGACCCACCTTTTTATTAGGACCACTTTGTTTTACTCTGTTTTTGGATATCTCGGCCATTTCAAAACTGATCTTCATCAAACAAAACATTTAAATCCTCTCAGATTGTATGCTCTTTAGTATTTCATATATAAGTAGTTTCTAATTATCTCCCCCCTCCCCCCCCCCAAAAAAAGAGAAAAAAATGAAACCTGAATCCCAATCTCACCCATAACTACACAACTAACAACTAAGGTCGTATACTTACTATCCCTTTAAATGAGAGAAAGAGAGAGAGAGAGAGAGAGAAGGAGGAACTGAGTATTGTACATGTATGCATGCCTTAGGTTACGATGTATGCTAGCATAGCATTCTCAGACCTGATCGAGTAAAGTGATAGTGCTTGTGCGGTCTGGTTCTGTTCTGTTGATGATGAACTTGCCAGCACACAGTCATGAACTTTATGAGGGCATATTAATGGTGTATTTCTTTTTTTTTTCTTTTGTGCTGTGCAACTTCCTGAAAAATGGAAAACCTCATTGACCACATTCCATTGGACCCAGTAAAAATGCTAAACGCACACACCATAGCCATAACGTGAATACATCTCTGTATCATCGCAGAGTTTGTGGCCGTGGGCGGAGAAACAGTCTACATGTACAGTCACCGTCTGCTCAGTGCTTTGCAACACACATATTGTGTCATACATTGTAAAGTGTTCATACACATCTCAATGTGTCTTTGACATGTACATGTATACATGTTGTATACCGTACATGTATGTCCCCCAAAAAAATTACAACGGGACCCTCCGCAATGATATCTTTACTAAATAGTGAATCAATCTAAATACAAATTCAGGGTATGAAACTATAACTCATTGCCCACATCTTACAGAAATCCCCATTCGATTTGCTTCAGTGGTCAAAGAGAAATGAGGAATTTTGTAGAGGATCTCGGGGAATCTCTTCCCTCCAAGTTCTGTCCATTGTATTCACACACAAGAGCACCGAAGTGCTAAAATTGGAAGAATCAGACTCATGACATGCTTTATACAACAATCTACATTTCTCTGTGACCGCTTAACCAAATTGAATGGGGTTTTCTGCAAAATAGAGCTACACCATCTGTAAGATGTTATATTTTAAGACCCTGAAGTAGCATTACAGGTCAGTCATACTTTTGTATTGGTGTTATCAATTTGAAAATCTGATTGTAATTTTTTTGGGGACATACTGTATTGTGTACAATGCACAGACTATATATGAGGGCTCTACAAGCTGAGCTGTCAGAAGTGTTTGAAATTTCCTTTGGCCTTGAAAAAACCCATTGCCGATTTGTGTTTGTCCGTGAGAAGTTTAATGTGTGCCTGAAATTTTGAAGTGAAACTCTGACATTTCATTTCAATTTCACAGATCATGTAATCCTGTGATTTTATGATATAAATCCAGTCATTGGGGTTGTAGAGTGAAGGGATTTTTTTCAATGTTATTTCATTGTTGAATACTCGCAAGGTAAAAAACAAAAATCACAACATTTTTTAACGATGCTCACATTTAGGGGTCTTTGGCAAAAATGGGACATATTAAGATTTACAGTACCACAGCTTTGGATTAGTTATTACAATGCCTGTGACATACATGTACATTTTGTATCCCTAATGATATTCGTCCATCATGTGCCAACTGGGTGGGAGTCATTAATGTTCAGATTGATGTATTGGCTCACATGATACCCTCTTCCTGTGGTTCATCCTATGTTTATACAGCCCGGGTTCCTCAATCAACTGGCAGTGATCCTCGCAGATGCCAACAACGGCCAGGTAGCGCGGATCGCTGCTGGCCTGCAGCTGAAGAACGCCCTCACATCCAAAGACCCGACGGTGAAACTGGCCTACCAGCAGAGATGGCTCTCACTTTCCATGGACGTCAGAAACAATGTCAAACACCAGGTCAGTGACCTGTACCATCAGCTTAACCCTATTCTAACTGGGCTATTTGAGACCAAGTTTTTACTGGGGGGGTCAATTTGACCCCCCCTTCAGATCTCAGCCGCTGATCGTGCGATCGCCGCAAAATTTTGCCTGAACATAGAGCCGGATGTCAACTACAAGATTACATGGTCATACAATAGAAAAATGTTGATTTCATATTTTTTAATAAATTAATTATGCAAATTAACACATGAAATCATATTTTCACCTATAACTCCATCAAAAAGACTGAAGGATTATTAAATTTTTGTGTCAGAGTTCCTCAAGACACATCAGACAACTTTCTTGTAAAAAAATAGCCCAATCAAAATCATTTTCTTTTGTCTTTTATTGTTTTGTTAATTTCTTATGTATTTTATTGTTTTTTCGATCTTTTGTTTTCTATTGTTTTTTTGCCAAAATTTGTTGGAGGCACTTTTTCAAGCTTATTGTCCCCGCCGAACGAGTTCGAGCAGGGGACTAGGTGGCACTAGGTGAGGGCTTCAAAACTTCTACATAGAATTTTGACCTTTGACCTTCATCTTTTTACCTATATTGTACATTTTGCTACTAAATGCTACTTCCGGCGGGGACATATATTACGCACCGCGTAATTCTACTTTTCCTTGTCTACATTAGAATTGATTTATTTCAATGGTTAAAAGTTTAAATAATCTAATTTATATCAATTAAACAAAAAAACACAGTTTGCATTGGATTTGCACACGAAATCATGAATTCGAGTGGTTTTCGGGTTGACATGCATATGCAAAACATTGCATAACTTCAGAACGGTGTACCCGGACGTCGCAAATTTGGTCTCAAAGTATGCGGGAGACTTCAATGAAAAAAGTCATGAAACGACGCGGCAAAATCTTTGCGCGTTGCGGAATCGTGGCGCGAAACGTCGAGGGGGGTCAATTTGACCCCCCCCCCAGTTAGAATAGGGTTAATACACATTATATAACGTGTAACTCTTCACTCCTCTTAAAATGCAGTAGCAGTGGCCCACACTATGTCTTTCGCCTTGAATTAAATGTGCATAATGTATCTAGAGCTCTCTCTCTCTCTCAGACACACATACACTGACTGTAAAAGGGGATTGTATGAAACCTTGCCATGAAAGCTCGGACTGTGTCATGTTTTGTGTTGCAGTGGAAGACCCAGCACAGTGTACAGTCTTTCTGTGGTAAAAGTTATGGAAACACGTGACATTGTTCAGAATTGTGTGTGTTTTTTTTTTGTATGTTTTGTTTTTCCTATATTTTATATTTAGATGAAAGTCTACGGGTCACTGGCTCCAATGGCATCCTTAGCTAGACCAGAGCTCATGGTTAATCACTATATTTACTGCATACCATAATTTTTAAGGAAATTTAAGTATTTAGTTGCAATTTAGCCAGAATATGTTTCTGGCTGGCTTTTGGACATGAGAGCTCTGAAGACTTTGTTCCAAACTAAGGAATTCATAAATGATTGTAGACAGTCCTCTTTCTAATCTTTGATGGTCTATATAAAAGAAACCAAGCATTCAACAACAAAGAACAAAAGAAGAAAAAAAGAAGTAGATGACTATATATTGTTCTTTTCTCTTTTTTTGGATAAAAAGTGTCTAAATTTCATGCAGATTTTGTTAGCCTGTGTATCACAACACGAGTCATTTATTCGTTCACAATTTTTGAGTGACCAGCACACTAATGTTTCAACCTTGTGCAACAATGACTGAACTTGGAGAAAACGAAGACAAATTTATGCACTGTTGATGAGAGCATCAAACATCAGTCCCACTCATTCTAATTTCTGTAGGTACTGTTAACACTCGGCACGGAGGAACACAGACCCAGCTCTGCGGCCCAGTGCATAGCTGGGATCGCCTGCGCAGAACTTCCCTCAGAGCTCTGGCCCGAACTAATACCACAGCTGGTCAACAACGTCCTCAACCCGGCCCAGGGCACCGAGCTTCTCAAGGAGAGCTCACTGGAAGGCATAGGCTACATCTGTCAGGATATAGTAAGTATTATACAAACACATGTATGGAATCTTGCCATCTGATTGGATAAATGCTGGTCACATGACATTCAGAGGAATCGGCTATCCAACGCTCACACTCAATGGCAGTGCAATGGTAGACTATTGAACGGTACAAGCGAGCCGGCAGTGCAATAGACCCTAGGACACACTGAACTTGTGTATCGTTATACAGCTAGCTGGCATTGATGCATACGCGCACCAGTAGGGTTTGCGCTGCGCCAGCACACAACAACCGGTTCAACCCCAGTCCACCATGACAATACGTGTACCATACCACCACTGGTCACCTACGCACGTCGCACGGCCATGCCACTACGTTATCATGGCTACGTAGACCTACCTCTTTTTTTCACCCAAGCCTTATTGTTCTCGTCTCTGATGAGGATCTCAGCGCATTGCTAATCATGAGTGAAATGCACAGCAAATACTAAGAAAGTGATCAAATACAGTATGCTTTAAATAGAGGTAAGCAAACTCTCTAGACCTAGCTATATAGGGTTTAGTTAGACCTTTTTCAAGACCTAGGGGGCCTACCAGAGATCGAGCCAGTGGCAGTACAATTGTATGTTACGTAGTTAGTTGGCCTATTAACGTTAGGCATAGGCTTTCGCATAGTTCTCGATCTACCTATTTAGGGTTAAAACATATCTATTTTTGGTCCAAACTGTAGACCATGCCTAAATATTTCGATATCATGTGTTGTATAAAACAAATATTCAATGTTTTTCATTCGTGCGACAATACCGAACATTACATTCGGTACAAGTTTAACCGTTCTATTCAACTCCGCTTCGCGTCGTTGAATAGAACGGTTAAACTTGCACGCTCATGTAATATTCGGAACCGTCGCACTCGTAAACATTGAATATTTGTATACTATTGCCTGGGGCATAGCACGCTACAAAGGGCATACGTACGTAGTACAGGGTAACACTTTGGATGTACGGTATAGAAAGCGTTAGCTTCCTGCGCTTGTCATAGTGCATTGCAAGAGGCATGTTTACATCTGTCAAGATGTCATAATTATAAGAGCCAGGGTTTTTGCTTGTGAAAAGGGGTATAAGAGGGTTTCAGATACATTTGCTGGCATACAAGAATAGCAAGTACTACTGTAAAATTTGTAATATTTTCATAAGGGTTAAATTTTTGTCCCCGCCGAACGAGTTCGAGCAGGGGACTATGAAACGGGCTCCGTACGTGTGTGTGTCTGTGTGTCCGTGTGTCCGTGTGTCCATGTGTCCGTGTGTCCATCCGTGCGTCCGTGTGTGATCAAAATGTTCAAAATGCTACTCCTTCGCCATTTCTAACCCGATTTTGATTCTGTTTGCTTTATATGATAGCACTACATGGGAGCTTTGAAACTTCTATACAGAATTTCAGTTGTGACCTTTGACCTTGACCTTTGACCTATATTGTACATTTTGCTTCAAAATGCTACTCCTTCGCCATTTTTAACCCGATTTTGATTCCGTTTGCTTTATATGATGGCACTAGGTGAGGGCTTCAAAACTTGTACACAGAATTTTGACCTTTGACTTCTTTGACCTTTGACCTTGATTTTTGACCTATATTGTACATTGCCTACAAAATGCTACTCCTTCGCCATTTGTAACCCGATTTCGATTCCGTTTGCTTTATGTGATGGCACTAGGTGAGGGCTTCAAAACTTGTACACAGAATTTTGACCTTTGACTTCTTTGACCTTTGACCTTGATTTTTGACCTGTATTGTACATTTTGCTACCAAATGTTAGTACTCCTTCGCCATTTCTAACCCGATTTCGATTCCGTTTGCTTTATGTGATGGCACTAGGTGAGGGCTTCAAAACTTCTACACAGAATTTTGACCTTTGACTTCTTTGACCTTTGACCTTGATTTTTTTACCTATATTGTACATTGGCTACAAAATGCTACTCCTTCGTCATTTCTAACCCGATTTCGATTCCGTTTGCTTTATGTGATGGCACTAGGTGAGGGCTTCAAAACTTCTACACAGAATTTTGACCTTTGACTTCTTTGACCTTTGACCTTGATTTTTGACCTGTATTGTACATTTTGCTACCAAATGTTAGTACTCCTTTGCCATTTCTAACCCGATTTCGATTCCGTTTGCTTTATGTGATGGCACTAGGTGAGGGCTTCAAAACTTCTACACAGAATTTTGACCTTTGACTTCTTTGACCTTTGACCTTGATTTTTTTACCTATATTGTACATTGGCTACAAAATGCTACTCCTTCGTCATTTCTAACCCGATTTCGATTCCGTTTGCTTTATGTGATGGCACTAGGTGAGGGCTTCAAAACTTCTACATAGAATTTTGACCCTTGACTTCTTTCACCTTTGACCTTGATCTTTTTACCTATATTGTACATTTTGCTACTAAATGCTACTTCCGGCGGGGACATATTTTACGCACCGCGTAATTTCTACTTTTCCTTGTTGTGAATTTCAAAAATCACTGTTGGGCTGCATATTTAATGACACAAAAATATCATGAACAGACTGGCTTTTGTGCACCTATGATAAGCCTCATGTCAAATTGTGAAAACATCTTATGAAAATATCTGTGACTTCCTTATTTGCTGAAATATCTGTACAGCTTCAATAGTGGTGCCCAGAATCTTCTTTGATTTGTGGGACAAATGGCTGTAGGGTACATCCCCCATGGCATCGGATAAGACATGTGGTTCACCTCTCATAATACGTATGCTCATGAGATGGGTGTTAGAGTGTGGCACTCTGGGTTTTTGAGGGAAATCAGAAAAATCTGGTCAAAAGTTATGAACTTTTGAAGGCTGCTGCATCAGAAGACTACTACAGATCATGGCATCATAAATTGGAAATGATATAAAGAAACTTATGAAAATTCAGCATATTTTCACTTTTCTAGCATAATGAAAAAGACCTACGTGTACCTCTGGGGTAGTAATAGAGCCCTTGACAAACATTAAACAAGTCAAGTGGTTGTGTACTTTTCATATAAAAAAATATTTTGTGGAATTTTCTTCATATTTTCTTTTTATCATTTTCCAATAACGATGTCATGATTAGCTGTCATCTTCTGATCCAGCGGTCTCATCACCAAAACTTTAAAAATTCATGACTTTTGATGGGACTGTCTATTTCCTCAAATTTTCCCTGATGTATTCTACTATAAATATTGCTGCATTTACTCAATCCGATTGCATGTTTGGGTTTCACTTCTCTTTAAGACTCATTGCCTCCTGTAGTTTTAGACATAATCAACTTTTAACGTTGTCTGCCAGTGAAATTTTAATCCCTGTTGGTAGTATTGCACCTTGTAAAAGTGACTACCTCAGATATATCAAGTTCTGATGATTGACTGTTTCCATCCAAACAGGAACTGAAATACGTCGCAGCCCATTCGAATGAAATCCTCACAGCCATTGTCCAGGGAATGCGAAAAGAAGAAGCAAAGTAAGCCTGATTGTACTTTTAGTACTTGGGGGATCTATATATTTACATTAAAGTTGGTTAATAACATCTGTAAAGAAGTGCATGCTGAATCTGTAATTTTGAGTTTACACAGTCTGTGCATATTCTGGATTTTGATATTTCAAATTGCTACCCATTCTTTATCTTATCATGGTTGCAGGGCCTCCAAATCTCCCCAATTTTTTTAGGAGGCTCCAAGAAATCTTATCTCTTTAGGCTTCACACGAGAATCCTTCCTGATCTGGATATTGCCTCCCAAGTTATCATGCCTGTAGCACACAAATACGTATACCGTACATCCCCCCCAAAAAATTACGTGACCCTCCGCAATGATGACTTCAAAAATACACTTGCTTTGTAGTGAATCAATCCAAATATAATTTCAGGGTATAAAACTACAACTTTATTACCCACATCATACAGAAAACCACATCGGATTTGCTTCGGTGGTCAAAGAGAACTGAGGAGTTTTGTAGAGCATATCGGGAATCCCTTCCCTCCAAGTTCTGTCCACTGTGTTCACACATTAATATGTAGTTCCAAGAGCATTCAAGTGTTGAACTTAGAAGAATCAGACCCATGACATGATTTACACAGATCCACAGCTCTCTGTGACTACTTTAATAACCAAATTGAATAGGGTTTTCTGCAAAATGTAGCAAAGATATTATATTTTAAGACCCTGAAGTAGCATTTGGACAGTTTAACCATATTGGAAATTATAGAAGCAAAAGTCATATTGTAATTTTTTTTTTTGGACATACTGTATATCTCCCTGATTTGTTCTTTTGAATGTCCCGAATTTTTGATGTCTGAATGCTGGTAGCCCTGGGAAAACTCACACTTTTCTGTCTTGCGTCTTCCAGACTTCACTCTCTATTCAAATATAGGCAGTTTAGCGTCTTGGTTAAATAGAAAAATGTCAGTTGATGAGAAAACAAACGTATTGCAAATGCTCTATCAGTTCTTGAATTTGTAAATACAGCATAGGTTATAAAAGTCATTGTATTGGATGATATTATGTGAGAGTGTCAAGATGTGTGTTGGTTAGAGCAAGGTATATTTTATTCATTGTTATTATTTTCTTTGTATGTGTAATCTGTTTTGAATGTAGTGTTCCTTGACAAGGGAAAGAAAAAGAAAAGTGCAAGATTTAAAGATAATAAAAAATTTTGGTACCTCAAAAGTTTCCCTGAATTTCCGTGTTTCAGGTTAAAGTACCTTTCAAATAACTAACACTGTGAGACTTACTCGCCCCAAAGTGCTCTCATGTCTTAGTAATCATGTAATTAACTGCGACCTTGGGAGAGCTACATACACTGATTACTACGGCCAGCGCATACGCACACATCACATGCGAACAAATTTCAAATCCACGAACTGATAAGATGTTTGTGTGCGCATGCGCTGGCCGTCACTTCAGTGTAGCTCTCCCAAGGTCCTCTCGACCGAGTCACATTCAGTCATCAATTCGAACTGAAAGGGACTATTGGCAGAACCAAACGTTGTTCGAAGCCTGTTTTCAAGACTTCAACTTAATTGGTAAGTCTTCAAATTGAAGAATTTTTTGGATTTTAAGTTGATATTTACCCACGATACTAAATCTGCCATGATCCTGTAAGCTACAATGCGAAGCCCCATTTAGCTATGCGTATGGGGCTGCTGGTCGCAGTTAGCTACTCAGTATGCGTATGGGGCTGCACGCTGCTGGTCGCAGTTACCATGTTTCGGCGGCGGCTCTGGTACGAAACCGTTATTGCATGATTACTAAGACATGAGAGCACTTTGGGGCGAGTAAGTCTCACAGTGTTAGTTATATGAAAGGTACTATAACCTGAAACACAAACTAAGACAAGGAAATTCAGGGAAACTTATGAGGTAATACCAAAACTTTATATTATCTTTAAGTAAAAGTTACAATGTATTGACCGTAACTTATATTTTAGTTGAAGTCGGAGAAGACCAGAAAAGAAATGTCGTCTTAGCAGTGAGATATGTTTTACTGACTGAATACTTCTATATCTTTTCCAGCATGCACATCAAACTTGCTGCCACCACAGCCCTTCTGAACTCGCTAGAAATCACCAAAGCAAACTTTGAAAAAGCGGTAAGAATCGGCCAAAGAATGGGCCAAACTTTTGTGGACAGAAGTGTAACGGAAACAATGTACCATTGCTGTCTTCATTGTCAGCCCCATGCTTTTGAGGGGATAGCTGCTAACAACAACAATAACAACAACACAACGACGACAACAACAACAACAACAACAACAACAACAACATAACACAACAGCAAAACAAAAACAAAACCACAACAATACAACAACAACAACAACAACAAGATGTAAAGAACAACAGGAAAGACAAATGAAAGTTGGGAGTGACAGGAAAGGGAAAATTGAAACTTGGCAGGTTTGAGATTTGTGCCAGTCCATAGAAAGACACTTTCAGGTTGACACACTCTGAACCACCTGAGCTCATGGCATATTTTGTTGTCGTTGTTAATTTTTTGTAGATCTCTGAAGATGCTGTCCTTGCATCTTTTGTGTTTATGTTTAAAATCATGCATTAATTTGTTGTAGACTTGTGTATTTTCACTTGTTGCATTTGGTAAATGCGAGCTAATGCATATTGCATATTCTTTGGACATAGCGACTGCAGCATCAAACTAATTTGATACTAGGTAAACAAGTGCTATTTAAGATAATTGCATGAACTACTCTGATTTTTTTTCTTAACCCGTGCGCACTGAACAATTACAAGCTTGCTTACAAGCACATACTTTTATCACTCATTTTTGTAAAGAACTTCGTTTTGCGTACGTACATACACAGTGACTGCAACTGTGCGGCTATTCATTCGTCTTTCGTGGAAAATGGTTGCCATATCTGTGCTAATTTTAAGAATCTGTGTGGACCATATCTGCTGACGTTCGAGGTGTTGTATAAAATAAATAGTGTATGGTCTTTACTCCTGCAATGGAACAAGATTTCACACTCAGTGAAAGATGAGGTGCACTATTCAACTCGGCTTCGCCTCGTTGAATAGAGCGCCTCTATCTTTCACCTCGTGCGAAATCTTGCACCATCGCACTCGTGACCATTCACTATTTGTATATTATTCTCCATCCCCTTCCCCCCTTTTGCAGGGAGAGAGACACATAATCATGCAGGTGGTCTGTGAAGCCACGCAGGTGAAGGACACACAAGTCAAGGTGGCCGCCCTACAGTGCCTAGTCAAGATCATGTCTCTCTACTACGCACACATGGAACAGTACATGGGCCATGCCCTATTCGCTGTAAGCAGACCTCGGTTTACATAACTTTCACTTTTACTTGACATATTGATAACAGTGACGATATCTGTAGTAGTGATAGTAATGGTTACAGAAGTAATGATTGTGGTATTGATGACAGTGAATAACAGTAAACAAACAAAAAAAATATTAGTCTTGGTAGTTGTACATTGTACTAGGAGAAGTAGTAGGAGTTGTAGTAGTAATAGCAGTAGTAGTAGTAGTAATAGCAGTAGTAGTAGTAGTAGTAGTAGTAGTAGCAGCAGCCCCAGCAGCAGCGGTAGAAGAAGTAGTAGTAAAAGTGGTATGTAGTACAGTGTATATCATACCATTCCAGTGAAATAGTTGTGGTTTTTAAACTGATTGACAAATTACGTATTATTTGGCCAATGGTATTTCCAAGAATCCAGAATCCAAAAATTTGAATAGTTATAGTTGTAATAGTAAAACCTATTTAATTAAAAGAGCGGTGAGTTGACTCAGCCGGTAGCGTGTGTGCCTTCGACCCAAGCGACCTGGGTTTGATACCCAAGTCTGGATTGAGCAATGTTGTGTGTAATCATACTGTCTCCTCTAGCAAGAGGCAAAATGCTCTGTCCCTCGAATAGGACATAAAATTGAGGTCCTGTGTGTGAGAGTCACAACTCATGCACATATAAGATACCACTTCATTCATTCATTGATTGCAAAGAGCAGTGTTTAACCCTATTCTAACTGGGCTGTTTGAGACCAAGTTTTTACTGAGGGGGGGTCAATTTGACCCCCCCCCCCCTTCAGATCTCGGCCGCCGATCGTGCGATCGCCGTGAAATTTTGCCTGAAGATAGAGCTGGATGTCAACTACAAGATAACATGGTCATACAATAGAAAAATATTGCCTTTCTATTTTCAATGAATCAATTACTGTAAAAGTGGAAATTTTCGCGGTGTTGAAATTTTCGCGCATTTCGCGCAACCAGAAACTAGCGCGAAAATAAAAACACGCGAATATTTTTGCTTGCCATACGTTCCTGTGCGTGATGTCTTGATTCCGCGGAATTAAAAACACACGAAACTCTTCTGACCCGGCCAAGCGCGAAAAATTAGTCGCGCGAAAATATCCACTTTTACAGTATGCGCATGTATGCAGTATGTGCATGAAATCATATTTTCACCTATAACTCCATTAGAAAGACTGGAGGATTGCTATATTTTTGTGTCAGAATTCCTCAAGACACATCAAACAATTTTCTTGTAAAAAATTAGCACAATCGAAATCAATTTCTTTTGTTTTTTATTGTTTTGTTGATTTCTTATGTATTTTATTGTTTTTCCGACCTTTTGTTTTCTATTGTTTTTTTGCCAAAATTTGTTGCAGGCACTTTTTCAGGCTTATCTACACTAGAATTTATTAATTACAATGATTTAAAGTTGAAATAATATCAATTTATATCAATTTAATCAGAAAACACAATTTGCATTGGATTTGCACACGATATCGTGAATTTGAGCTGTTTTTTGGTTGACATGCATATGCAAAACATTACGTAACTTCAAAACGGTGTACCCGGACGTCGCAAATTTGGTCTCAAAATATGCGGGAGACTTCAATGAAAAAAGTCGTGAAACGACGTGGCAAAGTCTTTGTGCGTTGCGAAATCGTGGCGCAAAACGTCGAGGGGGGGGTCAATTTGACCCCCCCCCCCCCCCCCAGTTAGAATAGAGTTAATCCGGTGAAGTGGTCCCGCCTCACATCCAACTGGACCCCATGGAAGACCAGCTTACTGTACAAGTGTGGCTGAATATGTGCTAGCCAGCCATCTTCTTGGATGGAAAATTAACAAAACAAAAAGGTAGTAGTAGTTGTAGCTATCTTAAGTCATCTCAGTATTGCTAGTTGTCAATTAATCATGGTTTCTTTTTCTGGTTACTGTAGATCACAATAGATGCAATGAAGAGTGATATCGATGAAGTTCGGCTGCAGGGAATCGAGTTCTGGTCAAATGTCTGTGACGAAGAAATGGATCTAGCAATTGAAGCATCAGAGGTGAGATAGCCCTAGAGCGTCTCCTTGTTTCATTTTCTGTTTGTTTATATTTCTCTCACTCCCGCTCTATCTCTGCATCGATATGTTCCTTTATCTCTCTGTATCTCCATTTCTTTATTTATCTCCATGTCTACTATTTCTATATATTTCTCTCCCTTCCTGTCTCTCTGCATCGATATATTCCTCTATCTCTCTGTATCTCCTTCTCTTTATTTATCTTCATGTCTATCTCACTATGACATTATTTCTCTATTTCTATATATTTCTCTTTCCCTCTCTATCTCTGCATCGATATATTCCTCTATCTCTCTGTATCTCCTTCTCTTTATTTATCTTCATGTCTATCTCACTATGACATTATTTCTCTATTTCTATATATTTCTATTTCCCTCTCTATCTCTGCATCGATATATTCCTCTATCTCTCTGTATCTCCTTCTCTTTATTTATCTTCATGTATATCTCACTATGACATTATTTCTCTATTTCTATATATTTCTATTTCCCTCTCTATCTCTGCATCGATATATTCCTCTATCTCTCTGTATCTCCTTCTCTTTATTTATCTTCATGTATATCTCACTATGACATTATTTCTCTATTTCTATATATTTCTATTTCCCTCTCTATCTCTGCATCGATATATTCCTCTATCTCTCTGTATCTCCTTCTCTTTATTTATCTTCATGTCTATCTCACTATGACATTATTTCTCTATTTCTATATATTTCTATTTCCCTCTCTATCTCTGCATCGATATATTCCTCTATCTCTCTGTATCTCCTTCTCTTTATTTATCTTCATGTCTATCTCACTATGACATTATTTCTCTATTTCTATATATTTCTCTTTCCCTCTCTATCTCTGCATCGATATATTCCTCTATCTCTCTGTATCTCCTTCTCTTTATTTATCTTCATGTATATCTCACTATGACATTATTTCTCTATTTCTATATATTTCTATTTCCCTCTCTATCTCTGCATCGATATATTCCTCTATCTCTCTGTATCTCCTTCTCTTTATTTATCTTCATGTCTATCTCACTATGACATTATTTCTCTATTTCTATATATTTCTCTTTCCCTCTCTATCTCTGCATCGATATATTCCTCTATCTCTCTGTATCTCCTTCTCTTTATTTATCTTCATGTCTATCTCACTATGACATTATTTCTCTATTTCTATATATTTCTCTCTCCCTCTCTGTCCCTGCATCGATATATTCTTCTATCAGTCTATATCTCCATTTCTTCAAATATCTTCATGTCCAACTCACTATGGCATTATTTCTCTATTTCTATATAATATTTCTCTGTCCCTCTCTATCTCTGTATTGATATATTCCTCTATCCCTTTGTATCTCCATCTCTTTTACATTGATGGTGTTGTTTTGGTTGAAATGGGGAAATCAGATTTAACTCCTTGCAAGATAATAAGAAAACCATCTACATGTAGGAAATATTAAAGAGCGTACAATTCTGAGAGGAATTTAAAGTTTATTTGATGAAAATTTGTTTTGAAATGGCTGAAATAAAAAAAAAAAATAAAAGGAAATCAACTGTAATCCTAGTAAAAGGAAGGTTCCATCTTTTATTAGGACTTCATGCTTTTGCATAGCAGATTATTAGCTTTTGCTGTCAAGGGCAGAAATATTTTTCAAGAAAGATGGTACAGCACGCCTGTATTAAATACACGCGATATCATGTAAAACTTTTTCCCCATCCCTCATGACTTGAACTCATGTCTGATATTCAAGGATGAGGTAGGTGAAGTATGTTTGGCAATCTTGTTACAACCCTTCTCCCCTTGCTGTGATCTGACCTTCAGGCAGAAGAGATGGGGAGACCGCCGGAAAACACGAGTAGATTTTATGCCAAGGGGGCGCTGGAGTACCTGGTGCAGATTCTTGTAATGACCTTGACATCGCAGGTAAGTTCACTTCACTGGTGTGCTGACATTTCATACGTGTACACACACACACACACATATACACCAACGCTGCACACTGGCACTGGTCCGACGTTCCTTGACCATTAAAAATGGCTGTCGGACCAGTAACTTTTTCAAAAAAAAAAAAAAAAAGGAAAAATTTTGTACCTGCTGGGCCGACAAATAGGTGGGACCAGTAAAAAAATGGGTTAGTGTGTAGACCTGCTTACACATATACATTGTACAGACTTACAGACACGCATACATCATTAATCAGACTTGTCATTATTGTAGTCTTTCTCATTCTTCCTAGTAGTCCCTGTAAATCCTTGTCACATTCAGTCTTTGATGAAACACTGAATATAGTTGATAGTGAACTTCAGTTTCTGTGAGAAATTTTCACTTGTTTACTTTATCATCAGAAAGATATTGATTCTGTCTTACCTACTACTAATATGCCTTTAGGCTTTCCTTCCTTAAAGATCAGTTACATACGTACCTTGTGCATTATTTTATTCCCAGAACATTTTTGTCATGATGTGATATAGAGCTCCCAAATCATCCTAATTCCTTAGGACGCTGTGTGGATATCTCTATGTATTCTGACAAGAGCATCTTTACTCTTAAAAGTGTCCCCCATTTGAGGATTTTGTATGGCTTTACCTAAGGGTGTAAGGCAGAATACCTCACTGATACTGTTAAAGTAGAAATTTTTGCAGAGTGGAGATTTTCACGCATTTAGCATACCCAGAAATCAGCGCGAAAATAAAAATGTGAATGTTTTTGCACGTCATATGTTCCACTAATACATGTCTTGATTCCATGAAATTAAAACACGAAATTCATCTCACCTCGGGAGGCAGAGCGCGAAAAATTACTTGTGCGAATATAACCACTTTTACAGTAGCTCTGTGGATGCTCTCCGAGTTTGATGTGTGAGTCTTGGCAACCCCATTGTTATGTCACAATAAATGTCGTGCAACCCTCATTGATATATTCTCTTAATGTATCTACTCCGCCCCCCCCCCCTGTTCCCCCATTACAGCAAGACGAAAATGACGATGAGGACGAGTGGAATCCGTGCAAAGCTGCCGGCGTTTGCCTCATGCTTCTCGCCAACTGCTGCGAGAACGACATCGTCTCCCATGCCGTCCCCTTCATCACGCAGCATATCAGGTCGGAGAACTGGCAGTACAGGGATGCGGCAGTGATGGCTTTCGGTGAGTACCGTTGCCGGTCCGTACCGTTAAAAATACAGTAAGGTTCGGGTGCAGTTCATTCATTGCCGTGTAATCGGCGAGAGAGAGGTGAAATTGCGTAATTCATGTTTCACAGACCTGTCATCGCGCTGTTCCCAAAAACAGTAGATTCAGAAGGAGAACGGCTATATTTGGACTTAGCAAAAATGAGTGAAAGTGTTTAAAGCTGTAATAGTTCTTTAGATATTTTTGTTCTTTTTTTTGTGGTCAGACAAGAGATGGGGAGGAACTTGCATAGAAATGTGCTCCATTTCACCTGGAATAAATATTACAGTAACATCAAAACATTTTATATTTTGTCTCAGATTTAAAACAGAATGCAGTGTTGTATACCTGACGCTATTGTAATGTCACGTAGCAGTTACAAAAGATGAAAAAGAATTTGAGTAAAATTTGTTTAATCATTGTCAAGCTATATAAGAGCAGTGCAGAGAGCAATGACAAAAATGGTGTGCTTGTGCCAGTTATACCTCACAAGGGTAAACAAATTGTTTATAGTTTATTTTCGCATTTCTTATTGAAAAATTATGTTGGAATAGTAAACATTTTGAGTGATGATCATCAGTTTTCTCTTCTTTTTTTTGTGGATATGCTGAAAAGCACATTAAAGTTAGGGAATCCCATTTGCATGCCTTAAATGAAGAGTTGTATAAATACAGTGGTATGTTGAAGAGAGTATCATTTTAGAAACTCCCATAAAGTATTGAAAGTGGAAGGTAACATTCAGCACATTTTTATTGACCGTTAGATTTTGAATTGAATTTTTTTCGGGGCTCACCGTAAATTCCAGTATATTACTAGGCTACCTTTGCACACCCATGCACTGCATGTTTGTCCATCATGTATACTTTGTGAAGAAAGTTCATCAAAACTTACAAACATTTCTATATACATTCTTGCCACACACTCTATATGTTATCACATCAGCTCTTATACTTTTAGATTTGTGTTTATAGATAAAAAAATACAGAAGACTGCAACAAAAAGGCTTAAGTGTGGCTGACAAACAGAACTACTGAGTAGTTGAGTTTTGTGCATTATTCAAATTGTAGATAACTGTTGACTTCCAAATTTCTCAGCAGTGCCCTAAACAAGTCCCCTCAGGTTCATATTTAATGTTTTGCTGCATTTTGGGAGGTCTGTAAAATGTATCCCCTACCTTTAATCTTGCCCGTCACTGTTTCAGAGCTATTATTTTAAAGGCTATTTTTATTTTATTTTATTTTATTTTGTCATTATTATTAAGTAGTCTAAGCTAAAAACCAATCAGCAAGAAGTTTTCAAGCCCCTGGATTTCTTCATCCCCATCTCCAGGTTCCATCTTGGAGGGCCCAGACGAGACCCTCCTCAACCCACTGGTTGTGGAGGCCTTCCCCATCCTCATCGACCTGCTGCGCGACACCTGCGTCGTCGTGCGGGACACGGTCGCCTGGACGCTCGGCCGCATCTGCGAGCTCCTGCCGCAGGCCGTGCTGGGCCAGCCGTACTTTGACAATCTCCTCATCGCGCTCATGGACGGACTGGCGGAGGAACCGCGGGTGGCAGCCAATGTTTGCTGGGTAAGGAATATCCACTCCACCCACCCACAAGGCACTACATTTGGAGCTGCCATCGCTGCTGGGAATATGGTGTAAACGTAGCATTAGTCCCGACTCATGAACGTAAAAGAACCCAGTAATTCAATCAAAGCAAAGTGTAGGGTGCTAGCCCGCTGGAGTGGTCCACCTACCTACCCACCCACACAAGAAAAACAAGCGAATTATAGTGACCCCTCCTGGCTCGCCCAAGATGACTAGTAATAGTCAGTAAATGCTATCGACCAAACACAAGCAGTGTAAACAAGAAAAAGGAGAATTTAGGGGCAGGGTGTGGACCTTGAATGTAGTAACTCTGTGAGAACACATTTGTCTCAAAGGCAGTGTACCCACTGCCTCAAGTTAGAGTTTGCCAACATAGACTGAAAACTGACATTGACGTGACTTGCCGTTTTATCATCGTATTGACCTTTGACTCTTTAAGTTGTTGCACTTTTCCATAAGATTAACACCTAAAACATCCAGATTCTTGAATTTGGGTTGAATGCCTTGTGTGTGTGTCTGGCACTCTGCTGTGATTCAAATTAACTAAACAGGTAGCGAAACAGAATGAAACAAATAGAGGAAAACGTCATACGATTTTCATTGAAACTGAAAGGGGCGCGCAGAGAGCTGTTTTGACATTTGTTTGTTTGTTTGTTTGTTTTCGCCGTGTAGGCATTTTCCAGTCTGGCAGAGAACGCATACGAGTCGGCAGCAACAGATAACGACAAAGAGCCTGATACTTATCCTTTGTCCAGCGCTTTCAACCTCATTGTCCAGAAACTCCTGCACACCACAGACAGGTGAGTACGGACTTCCTATATAACTGTTAAAAGCGAAAATTTTTGCAGAAGTACCTTTTCGTGCTTGGCAGGGAAATGGTGTTTTTGTATGTCCTTATTTGCGTGGAATCAAAATAAAGTAGTGTTAATGCACAAGAAATGTTACATCTTTATATTCTTGCGCTAGTTTGTCGGTGCCGAAATGTGTGAAAATTTCCTCACTGCAACAGTTTGTACGTCACGGTCACTCGTCATTGGTCACTGCACTCATCCCTGTTGAAAAACAAACAAAGAAAACACATCTCTGGTCATTCCTTACGCTAGTAATGTCCAGTGATAGCGTAATTTTGCTGGAAGATGGAATACTCCGAACAATATAAGGAAATACATTGTATGCAACTTAAAGACGAAGGTGTTGGAAGAAGTGCAGGTGTGTTTTAAAGAACTGAAGGTTATTGCCATTCCGTCTCTTTCTGCTGCAGGCCGGATGCCCACCAGGCCAACTTGCGCAGTGCTGCGTACGAGGCACTAATGGAGATGGTGAAGAACTCGGCCACCGACTGCTACAACCACGTCAAGGAAACCACGTCCATCATCCTGCAGAGGATACAGCTCATCTTACAGATGGAGGTAAATGAACTTTGAACTCTAATTTCTTCATTTCTGACTATCCGTTTCAGAGTATGAGAAATGCATAGGAAAACATGATGTTCGGGAAAATATAACAGTAGAGAACGAGCAGTGTATTAAACCCCTCTCTAACTCTCCAGGCCTCACCCAGTTGGAGTCTCCCTTCTCTGTTATCATTGGCTGTATTAGTTCTTAACCCTTCTCAGGCCTTCATCCGCTTTCCCTCACCTGACCCCTCTCCCTCCTTGTCCCCCCCCCCTCCTCTCTCTCTTGCCCACTTCTTCTCCTCCTCCTCCTCCCCCTCTATCCATTCTAACCTCTCTAGCCCTCATTAGTAGTAGTAATAGCTCTCATACCCACCCACCCCACTTGAACAGAGAGTCGGATTTCTCTGAAAGTTTAGGGAGCTTGCGATAGAGAGTTGCTCATTCCACACACAATTGTCCATCTCTGAATTATATTTTAATTGTTTTCCGGGCTTCATTTTAAATATGATTATCTTCGATCAGCTCCCTCATTCCAAGCATAGTCATTCTCTTTTGAATCATATTTTGTTTTTGTTTTTTTCAGGCATTGTTATTTGAGTTGTAATTATTTTTTATCAGCTCGCTCATTCTGAGTGTAATGTTTTTTTTCTCTGAAACATGTTTTTGTTGTTTTTTAGGCATCTTCATTTGATTGTCTTCGATCTCCTTGCTCATTCCAAGCATAGTTGTTCTTCTCTGATTCAAAGTCACATTGTTGTTGTTGTTTTTTTAAGCTTCTTTGTTTGAGTTGTAATTATCTTTGATCAGCTCTCATGTGTATTCATTTTCTGCTCCCCAGTCACATGTACAGACAGCATCAGACAGAACCCAGTACAACGACCTGCAGAGCCTGCTCTGTGCTACGTTACAGGTGAGCTCTTTGCATGTTTGTATTCATTTAGAATGTTTCTCATTTGGTGTGACTTCCTAATTGTTGGTAGGAGGCGTGGCTTGAGTATCGTGGAGTATCAAGATACAGCCATATCCATTTCATTGCAGAGGCAATGCGGTCACTCTTGTGTCTTTGTTTAGACTTTTTATGAATAAAGTTATGTCACAGGTGTGCACTTAAGTTTTGGACCAACTTGGTAATGATGATTTTGCCAACATGGGTTATATATTGGGAAATCCAGTTATGATGAGGTTGGTGGGACCACTGAATTATGTCGTTATAATCACTGCTGGTGAATCCCGTTGAACGAAGTCCTTTGGCCCGGCAGTTTTCTTTCATTCAATCAAAATTTTGTCATAGCTGTAGATATAAAAGATGTACAAAATAACTATCTGGGGACCTAAAGTTTTACTTTGTTGTAGCAAAATTTTTATGTCATACTGTAACATGTTCTTTTTGTTGGGAGTGCACTGTAAATGTACCTTGTAAAATGTTTCAAAGAAGAGAATAGCTAATACAGTGAAGTAAAATCTGGACCCCAAAATTTACCTCTACAATAGTGGTGCCTCATAAGCGAGCTCTTAATTTAGGGTTTTGCTGTATTTGACTGCACTCTTGATACAAAATTTTGATCATCAAAATCATTGACACATATCATGAAGTATGATACCCGGCTTTTGACATAGCTAAAGCTCAGCATGCTAAAAGTGTTACAAGAGTACTTTCCAAATCTTGTTCAATTTGGTCTTAGCTGCAAGTTGTAAAATATAGATAGCATATAGCAATCCTGAGTATCCATACAAATGTAGCACCAAATTTTTGTTATTTTCCCTAAGAGATTAATTGAATCCTGTGAAACATTACTGGTGCTGTAGAAGTGTTCCGAAGTGGAATGGGATTAGTGGTGTTGTTGGCTGGTCTGTTGATGCAGCTGCCTGATCCCTCCCTCCCTTTTTTTTCCCGCAGAGTGTTCTAAGGAAAATGAAGCGTGAGGATGCGGTACGGATTTCAGACGATGTCATGAACGCTCTCCTGCGGATGTTTGACAACACGAGCGGAAAGTCGGGAGGTGTACAAGAGGACGCCCTCCTTGCCGTAGGAACACTCGTGGAAGGTGAGCGCTGCCCTCGTAGTGGAGACCATGATGCCATGGGTCATCCATGTTGACCTTGTCATCCCCTCTTACTGTCTTTTTAATGCCTCGGATAAAATTTCACTATTTCCCCTAAATCTTTGCAATGCTTGCATATATTTTCATGAAACTTAGTACATACATTCATGTTACGAGATAAAGATTCTCATTGGAAAGTTTCGAGACATTTTTTTTTCCTGGCTTCTTCTTTGTATGATCGTGGAGACGGAGAAACGGTCTTGAAGTGAAAGAAACAAAGCGAATGTGAAAGTGAAAAAGACATTATAAAGATAGTGAAATTGAGCAGCAATTTTCTGAATGTACGTGAAATACATAATTGTACAGGACATGCCGATGACAAACACCAGATGAGATTTACTGAGTAGTCTTCATGTTTGTTGTACATTTGTTGTTAATTCCTCATTCATCATTAAAATCTTTTGTGGTGTAATGTTTAAGCATATCGCTCTCCTAATCAAATGTTGAATTGCCACCCCCTCTACCCAAATCCCTATGTTGCCAGTTCTGGGTATGGACTTCATGCAGTACATGGAACACTTCACGCCGTACCTGTACCTTGGCCTGAAGAACTACCAGGAGTACCAGGTCTGCCTCGCGGCCGTCGGGCTCGTTGGTGACATCTGCCGCGGCCTCAACAAGGAGGTCCTTCCATACTGCCCTCAAATCATGACCCTCCTCATAGAAAACATCCAGGTAACGGTCTTCCCTAACTTTCTCCTGATCATGACCCTCTTTGTAGAAGTCATTCATTCATTCACTCATGCAATGTATTCTCTATTACATCCCCTGATACTTTTGGTATTGTCCCTCAATCTTGTGAAATAGAAATTAAAGTAAATTGTATGCTCCAATCATTATGATCCCTGATAATTCTTTAAGAGCAGATGGTAGCTTTGATTCATAAAGCAATTTTTGCAAGTGAGACTGGCCTCTTATAGTATCATTAGATAAATGAATCAGCCTATGCATTGTGTGTGCTTTCCAAACTGTTCCAACTGCATTTTTGCCGATTTGCTATTAAATTGATCAGTGCTAGTTTGATGTTACCCTCTTCTTTAGACCTCAGTATGTTCCTCATTGAAGACATTGCCTTTTACAGTGTATCGCTCAGAAGCATACATTGTGAGCAGGCTTTCGAACCCAATTGTGTGTGATAAGGAGGCCTTCATTTTCCACTGGGACTTCGCACTTGGATGATGTGATGACATGTACCTTGACTTTTGACTCGCCAGACCTTCCAAACATTTTTATAACCTCAGTTTTAAATTGTATTTCAAAAGAAATCTCCATTTTCAAGCCCCAGGCTTTCACAGGTTTTCCTCCTCTAACTCACAGGTCTCTCTAAAAAAATTCAAATGTGATTTTATGAAATATATAAATTGACCTGAACTGAATTGAATTAAATTAAATCTTCCAGAATGAAAACGTGCACAGAACAGTCAAGCCCCAGATCCTGTCCGTGTTCGGCGACATTGCCCTCGCCATCGGCCCGGAGTTCCAACACTATCTCAACGTCGTCCTCGTCACGCTGCAGCACGCCTCTATGGCAGAGATTGAAAAGGTGAGGATCTGAATAGACACAAGTGCCTTATTATTGTTTGTAGGGGGGTGCCTCCGGCCAGTAAGAGCTGAAGAAGTCTGCTACTGATTCTTCAAGACATACTAATACTTTTTCACAGCTGCTTGTGAACTTTGAAAATACTTGAATATCAAATTACGTTGTAGTCTGGTAAGCGTGACTGATTCTTGCCCAATATTCCACCACTGGTGCCACCACTGGTGGATAAGTCTCTCTTTGGAATACAAGAGAACTGCGGAGGATGCGTTAGCATGTGCCTGATTCTGCTGTAGGACCTCTTGCTACTTGCATTGAATGACGTTGCCTTGATAGTTCCACCAAAGCAGAAGTACAAATTTGTACCGAGAGTGGGCACCCTTGAAACCAGAATTATTTGATTCTGTATTATTGCATTATGGATATTGGTAAGAAATGCCAGTAACACTCACAAGCTCATTGTACTTTATTCCTTCAAATCCCCCCCCCCCCCCCAAAAAAAAAAAAAAAAAAAAAAAAAATTAAAGAAGAAAAAATCAAGCCCAAGATGTTTGTTCAAAATTGATTATGGATTAATCGAATTGACCCCATGCAATCGTCTGTGGTCACATTTCAGACGGATTTCGACATGATTGACTACCTGAACGAGCTGCGAGAAGGGTGTCTTGAGGCGTACACTGGCATCGTCCAGGGACTCAAAGGCGACGACAAAATTGTCTCCAGCAGTAAGTGAAGTGTAGGGGAATGTCCTCATATTGAGGAGCTGAAATCCATCCACAATCAATTTTTGTCAGGTTTTGTTATATCTGGGTCCCGTTTAATAAAACTTGTTATCAGTAACAACTGCCACATTTCTATGACAAACTTTGCTCTCAGCCAATCAGATGCAAGGATTTCACTAACTTGTAACAGCTGTTGTAACTTATTATTTATAACAAGTTTTATGAAATGTGGCCCTGATCTTGTTGTTTTAACAAGGTTCACTGTACCAGCATACTCTTGATCTTCATTGTTCACAGTAGGTACATACTTGATTATACACCCCTCCTATTTTCTGGAAATATTAATTTTGTCTGGGGTTTCGTTGATTACTCGATTCTGAAAAACTATACGGGGCTTTAACAAGTGTGGAAAGATTCTCTGAGATATTCTAGTTTTCCACATCTTGATTACAAAGGTGTATTTTTTGGGACAGGCTGAAAAAAAACCCAAAAAAGAAATATCAAAAGCAACAAAAAAAATTGCTGAAGGCTTCCCTGACATAGCAGTAGTAACAGTGGTATTATGTAGTAAGAACAGATGCATTGCCTACTGTAGCATGTTACAGGTCATGAGTGTACAATATCCTCTCAAATTGAATATTGTGAATATATATATTATTTTGCAGATGAGACTGAACTTGCGCTATGTAATGCTATCTGTTTGTCTCCCTCTGTAGATGAAGTCAAACTAGTGTTTCCTCAGGTATCGCACATGGTCAGCTTCATTGAGCGGCTAGCAGCAGATGAGGACCACACGGACAGCAATGTGGCCGCCTGCGCTGGACTAATAGGGTGAGTCTGCATTAGCCTATTGGAAATAAATACATTGGCCTATGCATTTTGTTCACTATATGACCCGCTACAACAAAGGGATCCAAACGTTGAGGGAGGTCGATTTTCTGAAAATGACATTACCTTATTCCCTTACTCTTCCGTTTTCATTTCATATGTAACACGACTCATTAAAGTATTGGGTTGTGGAGATATTGATGATTTTTATGAGACCTCGTTGAGTGGTCTAGGAAATCAGCGTTTGGAGAAAACCGCCTTTAAAGTTTTCTTTCTGACGCAATCATGATCAAGGGGAGGTAAGACAGTTTTATACCTCCTGACAATAGAAGTCCACTCATAGCAACCGCTGCCATGTTCATTCAAGCTTAGCCCCAGTGGTCTACGCATGACCAATCAGTAACCAGGATGACACACACTGATCAACAAGATCACTCCTTTCTAGGGGCGGAGACTATCTGCAGCACTAAATCCAAATATTTAGACACATTTCTCTCCTGCTGAAAGTCGGAAAATCATGGCCAAGAGAAATAATTGCCTTTCCGTTGATCATTTAGCTTTGAAATTTCGGCAGATGATAGACGAAACATTAGACTACAACATTATGCCAACAACGGGAATTAGGCGGTTTTGCCCGATTTTGGTGATCTGACTTCAGGCTCGATTTTCTAGGCTCGGCCCTCGGCGACTTTCAGATCCTTTTGTTGCGGCAGGTCACATAATTATACTCTGGTATCAAATGGTAAAAAGTGAGCGGACAACAATATGTGTACTTAATGCGCCGCTAAAACCTCCTACAGTGTTTTGTAGATGATAATTTCGTATTTTGGTTTGAACTGTAAATATTGTTTGCTTTGTTGGCGTGGGTGACATCCAAACTAACATTTATATCATTTTGTCTCTCTCGTTTCCACCCCCACCCATCAGTGACCTATGCACAGCCTTCGGCATCGAAATGCTGCCCTTCCTCGAACGCCAAACAGTGGCTGATCTGCTGACGGAGGGTCGGAGGTCAAAGGTCATGAAGACAAAGACGCTGGCCACCTGGGCCACTAAGGAGATCAAGAAGTTGAAAACTGGGGACAAAAGTCAATGAGAACAATAGGTAAAAAGGATAGCTACAACATTTTTTATATTTTATATTAATTAGTATGCATGAAATCATAAATTTTGCTCTTATTCACAAAATAAAGCTATTGGCATCCTAGTTTTAGATGACGTTATTCCTTGTAGCATTCCTAACAATGTACTTTAAAAAAAATTTGGTATCAGAGTTCATTTCTTATGCATTCCATTGTTTTTGAATTTTTATGTATTTCCTTGTTTTTCAACCTTCTGTTTTTTTCTTTTTTTCACAAAATTTATTGCAAAACCTATTTTAAGCATAATCATGCAAAATTTAATTGATTTCAGCCATTGAAAGTGAAAATAATCATCCTTTTGAATAAGGGAAGAAAACTCTATTTGCATTAACTTTGTACACAAAATCACATTTTTGAGCCATTTTCGGTCTGACAAGCATGTAAGAAATGTCGTGCAGCGTCGTAACGGTATCTCCAATTTTCGCGAAAATGGTGTCATAAGATGTGCGAGACTTGAAAGTAAAAAGTCAGCAAACGGCCCAATAAAAAAAATTTGAGCAGCAGAATGGTCGCAGAAAATGTAGAGGGGGGCTTGATTTAACCCCACCCCCCCCCCCCCCCCCAACGTAATAGGGTAGATGCGAAACTTTTTTACAAGAAGATCATGAGAGTCCATCATGCCATTTTCAAATTTTGCGTTTTGTTTTATGTACAACGTAGAGGACAGATGATGTAAAGTTGAGATTTTGTTTGCTTTCATCGGCAGCTTGCCTGGTAAGAATCTGTAACCATGACAACGCCACCACGCACTTCATCGGATGACAGAACCAGATCACCCACCTCCAACCAACTTGCTTTGGGATGTCAACTTCAGCATCAGAACACTTGACCACAGAAATTTGTGTAACATTGAGACTGGTTAAAACAAGCGAACAAAACAGAAGAAACAAAATGATGCCACTTGACAATAATCCATACTTTTGACCTTGACCCATGGGAGGCTCCCGCTTTCTTCTGGAGGGGGTGCGAGATCCCATTGACACCACCCAAGCGGTAGGGTAGGGGTGTACCTGTGAGTAGCGAGTGTGAGTTTTCTTTCGAGTTTCAAGTTTCTGAGAGAATGTCTGGGGATGTGACGAGATGAGAAATTATTCGGTGAGCGAGTGAGTGCTGCGTGCGTGACATGCGAGTCTTTCAGAGACCGGGTACAAAGAAACAAAAACAAAAAAAACTTTTAAAAAAATTGCGAGAGACTGGGCGAGAGTGCGTGAGATGCCCGGTAGTGATGATGTCCTGTTTGATTGATGGCGAAATTAAATTTACTTGAGCAGAAACGAAAAATGTCAAGAAAAATCAATCAAGAAAATGCAGAGAAAAGGAAAAAAAAAAACTTCAGAGGAGAACCAAAATACACAAAATTTTCATTGGAACACCAGTACTGTACTTTTGCAGGGTGATTTCTCAGGAGCTGGCAGTGAGCTCACGGAGACTGAGGCGAAGGGGTCATCTGCTCAGAAGACTCTGCGGTCTCCTCTCCGGTTTGCAAAAACGTAGCGTCAGTTTATTTCTTTCTCACCTTTTCTCCAGATCTCGCGTCAGGGAGGGATTTATGGAGGTATTTAAGGCCTTGAGCAGAATTATCAAAACTCTTTGGAGAGCTGCAGAAGAAAAGAGTAGAATTTAAAAAAAAAAAAAAAAAGCAAAACATATTTTATTCACTTTCCATGCCTTCCATAAGACTACCATTTTACATATTTCTTTTTTTTTGTATCGGAAAAAAATGTAGTCAATATCCTGTTTGTGTCTGTTATTTTTGTACATTTAAATGCAATAGCCTGATTTGATCATTTGCCAAGAAAAAAATTCAATGAGTGTAGTTGCTTGTAAAGCTGTCTTATTCAAAAGGGAAGAAAAAACTTTTTTCATTGATTTTGCAAAGTTTACTTTTTAAAAGTAACGATGGAAATGCATTTTTGCTGATGTCATTGCCCAGTTGTGTCCTTGGGCGCGAGGCAAAGTGCGATATTGATGTGTGTGTACTGTCAGTATATTTAAGAATTTTCTGTGCATCTCTAATGTCGGACATATTTGGGAGATGGGAAAATTAGGGGTGAGACATATTTGTTGTCACTTTAATAGCAGAGGAGCAATGTGTAAATGTTCAAATGAGACCACAGTGGTGAGAAAAACCCCAACAAAAATTACACTTCATAATTCCTGCCTAGGATTTTGTGCAGGATGAATGAATGCCCGCAGACCTGCTGCGATTGGACAAAAGCAAAAGAGAGAGAGAAAAAAAAGAGATTTTGTTGGTAAGTGGTGTGCTCATGGGAGTCACACTTCCATTTCCAACTGGGTAGACTTTTCTTCCCATTACGCTGTGCCCTGGTGAGTTGCCTCAGATTGTGTGGGACCATTGCCAGTTGTTTCGGCTCTCTCTTCAGTGGTAGAGAAAGTCACTCGTCCTGCTCCATTGACCCTCTCTCTCTGCTACCAGTCTGGGCCTGCTGGGGGGTCAAAGGTCATTTGAAGAAGTTCCCTTTGTCATTCGATGACGTTTCTGGTCCCTCTTTGCTGCGCTCTCCAGCCTTGATGGGGTCTATACACATAGATCACCGGCAGCCATTAATTGTAAGGAAAGCGTTCACAGTGTTCTCTGCCTCTGCCATGACAGGGGTGTGCGAGGTTTAAGTCTTCAGAAATTGAAATATTGATACCTCTTATTTTCTTTTCCTTCGTGTTCTTGCTGTTTTGAATGACTTTGAGGTTTAAAAGAACACTCATAAAATGAGGAGATAATGTGCAACGGAAACGTTTGTCAGTGTTTTTGTGAGTTTGTGATTCCGATGTGTGTCTGACACCAGTTATGTGTGGAATAAAAAATTGGTTCAAGATGGTGAAAATCTTACTACTCGCTGTACACTGCATATTGATCAGAGATCCTCGAACATTTTGCCCAATTTGTATATTTGCCGTTGATTGCCGACATTCTTGTGTCCTGTGAATCTCCAGACTTCCCACAGTGCATCCACAGTGCAGCTACACTGTAGCTCTCGGAGCCTTTCTCATCTGGCATTGTGATGATGGAATGAATACCATAGCTGTCGCCATGATAAAGTGATGTTGGGGGAATCAAACCGAATTGATGTCTCCGAAAGGGGAGGACTGACTTTGATGAATGAATGAGTACAGAAAGTGCAGCAAATCCTCAATTTGTCATCAAGAACAGCCACCACTCTACTAAACAACAAAACAAAAACAAAAACCAATACCAAAAACAAAACAAAACAAAATTTAACGTAACAAAACCCCAAATTGGCTAAACAACAATGACAGCAAACTGATGGTATTTGAATGTAGAAATATTGAGTTGTGTGTGTTTGGACATAAATGATTTGACAAAGAGAGTACAAGTGAGATGTAGTGATGTGAGATAGAGGAAGAAAAAGATAGACAAGAAGAGAGAGAGGAAGAGAGAGAGAGGGAGTGAGATAGGGAGATAGAATCAATGTGTGTGATATTGAGCATTTTGAGCTCGGTTCTGCTTTCCTTATTTGTATATGAGTATGGAAGTGATGCTCAAAGGGTGTTCTTGTAAACCATACCAATGAGAGAGAGAGAAAGAGAGAGAGAGAGAGAGAGAGAGAGTAGGGTGAGAGGATGTCAAAAGATTGAAAGTAATCGGAGAGGGAGAGAAGAAGAAGAGAGAAGAATATATGATGAGTGAATACATATATCTTCCTGATTCATGCGATATCGTTCATTTGAACGATCATTGTGGCACTACGTAGCTACCCCTATGTCTGTTTTATTTAATTTATTCATTGTAATTACATTTTTTTTTTCCCTGATCGGGTTTTGGGGAAAATAGCCTGCTGCTTCTACTCGACTGAGAAAAAGAGATACTGACATTTGATCCATGGTCATCATGCAGTTCCCCCTCTTACAAGTGTATGTGCGGAAACTGCGCCCTTTTAACGTCAAGAGGTACGAAGGAGTTGCACCGAATTATGCAGATGGGGTTATCGTAGATTAGTGGGTTTTTGCACTTTGGACCCGCATTTCATGATGGGTCAAAGTCATTTGCACAATGATGTGGATTCCAATATTTCCTACAGTTGTTGAGGCCTTTAAGAATGAATAGGTGCCTTGGTTTGATTTTTTTTAAATGTCTTTTTTGTTTTTTCAGTGTGCTAATGATGATGTGTAATAGATAAAACTTGAGAAGAGATATTAAAATCAATGGAATCTGACCTAAACGCAAATGCTACTAACCATTAGCTCCCAAGACAGGATTATTTCATATAGACATAATGCATTGTGCACCTATATTCTGTGTGGAGTGGTTTAGATCATCAAAATATCGCTCCAGTAGCCCATTTACCTACACCCCCCCCCCCCCCCCCCCCCATCCCAAGAGTTTGGATACAACTTTAAGGTGCATGTATGTGTGCCCTGCATTGTTCTACGGTTCATTCACAACCAAGTCCCTGTTCTTGTGTATTTTTTTTGTTCATTGTCATCTGAAGAGCTTGTGTACATTATACCAGCCCTCTGGCCTCTGGCATAAGGTATTATGAACCTTAAATTTGGCACACAGCAAGCATTATGTTTTTGATTTCCATTATTATCGAGTGTAACCCTTTCTTGTGAAGATGAGATGAAATAGGTATGGTACTCCTTTGTACCTCTTGACTTTAACCAGTAGTTTGGTCCTTTTTTTTTATTTTTTCTTTCCAAATGTCTGTAAATGAGCAGGGATGTTATTCATGTGTAAATGGTACGTACTTCATTTGACCTGGTTACTTTTTCTCTTTTCTCACTGTATATGCTTTTTATTCTGTGCTGAAGGTTGAGAATCGTATAAAACATTGCAGCTTGCTGTGTATTCGTGCAAGTGGAATGCAATGTTGTTCAGCGGTTGGGTGTCTAAACACACATTTTAGCCAGGACTAACTCCACAATCACGTTTTGCCTTCCCCAACTTGGAGTCGTAAAGCCATGTTCCATTTTACCTGGCTTTTCTTTTTTTTCTTCAGTTGTATGAAGTTTATTCCACTTTCTCGTCGTAAATGTTCACTGTAATTTATTCCATTGCTACATTCACGGTGACAGCACATATATTCATACCTTTCTTCACAATTTTTTTTTCCATGTTTTCAGAAGTCTTGCATTAGCAGTCATTAGGTTATAAGGCTACTCTTAAAGTATGGACAGAAATTCTGTTTTGATGTTGAAAGTAGGTACAATATATTTCATCTTGTAACTGCAGCATGTTGTCATGGAAACAAAAACAATAAACTTGTGGTAGTGATGCAAGTTGTTTGCTGAAGACGTAAAACTCCTACCGCTGATAGTAAAAACGACTGGGCCATTACGGTTTGTCTCATCAGCACTTTATATGAGAATGTACTAATGGATACATTCTGCTATGTTTTGAAAACTTTGTCTTATTTATTTCATTGTTCGGAGAGTAAACTTGAAAAGTGTTTTTTGTATTAAAAAAAAAATGGTTATTGCTCCCCTGGGCATTACAGCTGGATTGTAAACTGATGAGACTGAACAGAGAAAAAAAAAAGTGAAGCAAAAATAGAAAAGTCTGATCTATGCAAAGAGTAATTCCAACCAAAATTTTTGGGGCAAAAATTCAAAAGTACTATTTCGTGTTATAAGATGTGTTACAGTTATGTTATGTCTGCTGTTCAGACAAATAAAAAAAAAAAGAAGAAAATATTCATAGCTAAACGCTACAAAATGGTCCAGTCCTTTTTTGTAGAAAATTAAGTTTGTCAGGAGGAGTGAGTGAGAAAAAAGATCATGTTTTGTTTGTGTATTTAATTTTTCTATGATATGAAGTTATTATTATTGCATCTCCAGACTCGAGTGTTGCAGGTGAGATTCATATCAGTAAATGTACAAAAAGAGATATTTCTTTCTTTGCAAATTTCCACACTAACCTGTGAGAATAGCGATCATAGGATAATGTTGAAATGGATCACTAACTAGTTTGTATTTCTTGTCGGCGTCAAATTGTGATTGATGCGACATTGCAACCGGACAAAAATTCAGGCGAATGCTATTTGATTTGTTTTTTTTTTTCTTCTTCTTTTTTTTTATTTTGTTAGGTTTTATGTTTTGTTGCTTCTTGAAAGCTAAAAATAGAAATGTTCCGATGAGATCTCAAAGACATGCACCGAAAGTCTATATGTAAAGAAATATTGGAGAAAAAAAAAAATGCAATGCTGCCTGTACTCTAAACAGAAGTAGAGGCTTTGTAGTGAACACATTCATGACCATCTTCTTGTGTTGGAAGACGTAACAGGAAGTGTTAATGTGTACATGTGCTGGTTATTGTTTTCCTTGAATCCGACAGTAATTGTTTGACTGGATTAACTGTTACATGAAGACGTGTCTTTGTCTAGATAGAGTTTGGACTTGTCGCAATTAAAAAAAAAAAAGAAGAAAACTGGTAAGAATATCATCCAAGCTTTCCTATTTTTGCTCCAAAACAAAAAGACAAAGGACTTCCCGTAGAACTAGCAAATGCAGCATTCATTCTTCATACTGGTATGTCATATCATATGTGTGGAGAAACTGGGTTTTGAAATGTGAAACCTGGGAAGTGGTTCTTGAAGAGTACTTACATTAAGCTTTGTGTGGGAGAATACTCATAAAAATGTTCAATATTAAACGAAAAACAAAACAGAGAAAAAAAAGGGAAGGAGAAAATCCTTGAAATTATTGATGAATGAAGTAATGAGATAAATCTCAAAAACATTCTGAGCTGGCATTGCACATTGTTGAGATTGTCGCCGAAGATTTTCGGAGATAAGATATGCCAATAAATTGAAACAACATTCTAAAACAGCCTGTGTATTTCTCTTGTTTGCACACTTGACGGTGTGCTGAGTCGATGGTCGTGGTGTGCTAAGTTTGCATATTTTGCTCACATGCACAAAACCGAACGGTAAATCACTTTAAAGGGGATGGCTAGTAACTGATCAGTGGGAATCAGTGGGAATGCTGGGGGATGATTGTTCCAATTCTTGTGGGATTCATTTAAGGGTACATTATATATCTATTGTTGTGTGAAAATGATTTACTTTAGAACTGTCTCATATTCAAGTAATGTGCAGTTTAATGCCCCGTCACTGTACAGGCATGCTAACCTGGGCCCTGTTTCATAAAGCTGTTCGTAAAGTTACGAACGACTTACAAGCAACTGGTTATCAGTTGTTCTTTTGCTGAATTATGGAAATTCTGTTAAGTGTAGCACATCAGAACTGATCACCAGTCGCTCGTAAGTTGTTCGTAACTTTACGAACAGCTTTATGAAACACCCCCCTGGAAACATTAAACTGCACATTACTTGAATATGAGACCATTCTGAAGCAAATAATTTTCACACAACAATAGATATATAATGTACTCTTAAATGAATCCCACAAGGATTGGAACAATCATCCCCCAGCATTCCCACTGATTCCCACTGATCGGTTACTAGCCATCCCCTTTAATGCCACTGTACAATGAAAGCCTCACTTGTGATACTTCTCTTCCTCTCGCATGTACATGTAGCTTGTATTGTGTGGTGATTGAATGCCGAGTGGTGTTGCCTGTTGGGTTTTCATGTAAATTCTATGTTTCTCCTGTTCATGTGCAAAAGTCACAATGATATAGCTACTGGTCATTTAAAAGAAAAATAATCATACATTTTCATTAAACTTACATTATTGCAAAGCTGAGGATTTTCTATACAATTTTGCTCGCAAACTATTCATTAAAAAAAAAAAAGTATGTGTATTAAAAAAAAAAAAAAATGTTTTCCAAAGCATGCCCGCATTGCAGTCTGAGAATAATGTGCCACACTGGGCATTTATACTGTGGCTCATAGACAAGTTAATCAGTGAAGAGCAATCTTGCACCACATTTTTGTACAATGTGCATTGACTTCACAAGAGCAAAAGGACAGGCAAACAGACTTGTAGAAGTTTCAGTGTTGGAACAACAGACTTCTCATTAAGCGATGGCAGCATCGAAACTTGAAAAATTCATAACTTTCCTCTCTTGTTCTACTAATATTGCCACATTCACTCAATCCACATGTTTGTTTGTTTGTTTGTTTGTTGTTGTTGCTTTTTTTTTTACAACCTTGTACAAACATACTAAAATACACATGTTCCAAGGGTGATTTTGTCTGTAATTTTTCTTTCTTTCAAAGATTTTTTTATCTTTTTTGCATACTATAGTCATTTGATCAGACACACACACAATATCACTATTTCAGTCTTCATTTTGGGACACAATTTACTGGGGATGTTCATTGAATTGATGTGTGAACAGTCACATAGCTAATCTCCTATGCAAGACTTCACAAAATTTCCTGCTTAGCAGTCCATACAGTGAGTCCTCATTGCATTTATAGACAGATACAATGTACCATTTACAATGTGAAGTGGTCCAAATGCAAAATGTATTATTTTCAACATTGTTGAATGAACCATTTCAGATCATATAGTATTTAAGGCATTCTTTTTGAAACAGACTGGCTACATGTTATTCATCAAAGTTTTAATGGGTCCTTGATAATTATGGGTTGGCAAAATTGATACTGGCTCTCAAGACATGTTGAATATCATGCTAGTAGGTCAAAAGTATCGGGAGGAATGCGCAAGGTGAGATACATGTACAGACTAAAAATACATGTGCAAATTGAATATTGAACCTTGATGGGGGAACTTCGGAAATGTTGATTGACAAAATTCAGTTCTCTGTGCAATGTTTTCAACTTAGACCACCCTTTCACACTTTCATATGTTTGATTATGGCATCTTTCAAATCAATGAAAGGGTGCCTTGCGATGCATTTTCTTCAGATCGTGATTTTCTGTAATTTCGCTTGGACTTAAAGTCTGAGACGGTGCATTATTGAGAAGTGACTTGAGAATAGAAACCAGAACGCTCTTTCTGAATTTCAACCCTGGCATGAATTTGATCTATATTTTCAGAAGTACAGTAAGATGTTACACCATGGTGTACGCTATACTTGTGCAGCTCCATGGTTACGGTGTACAGTGCACTCCCGTTATAACGAACCTGGTTAAAACAAAATTCCGGTTACAACAAAGTAAAAATTCTGGCCGCAACATTATCTACTCTATGTATTTCTATTGCTTATTTGTTCGAAATTTTGATATAACAAAAGAAAACTGCCGGTCCCGAGGACTTTGTTATAACGGGAGTTTAACAGCAGGAAGAACAGTGCAGCTTTCTAATATTTTGAGCACTGCCCTCTGTTGATGAAGTGTTGACACAACCTATGAAGGGATACTATTCTTGTTTGTTTTTGTGCTCGGTTCTGTGTGTGTGTGTGTGTGTGTGTGTGTGTGTGTGTGTGTGTGTGCGTGTGTGTGTGTGTGTGTGTGTGTGTGTGGTGTGTTCTCATGAATGGTTGCAATTGGGGATATTGTAATCTTTCATTCCTGGCAACTGATGAGGATACATTTCGCACTCGTATCTAAAACTGATGAAAAAACAAACAAACAAACAATCACCCTCCTAAGGACCTCTGGATACCTTGGGGTATGTAATACACCCGCCTGTCTTGCATATTTAGGATCTGCATGAAGGCGAATAATACTTCACACTTTTCAAATGGGGAAATTCACATTTTTTTTTTTTACTGGTATCATCGACTGTTGTGTCGATATTCCTCATGAAACATAATTTTTATAAACATAAACTGAATTTAAATATTATTTTTGATGGTTTTCAACTTCAGTTTAATAGTCAATTTTGCAGAAAAGAAAAGAAAAATGTTTTAAATGTCCCCAGTTGAAGTTATGTTTTGAGTGTGTGTGTGTGTTTTCCCATTGAATACCACTTCAGAGGATGCTGTGGTAATTTACTGTATACGACATATATTTAGCAAGTCTAAATTTTTGCGAATCGGGACTTCCCGACGATTTCACGAGTGGTTAAATTCACGATCGTTGGAGTAGGGCCTACTGAACGGAGAAATGTATACGTGTATGTCACATTCATATCAAGATCAGAGTCAAATTTTTCGCGTGTCTTTAATTTTGCGAATAGCACCTGACCCGCGAAATTTGCAAAAATAAAAACCTCGCGAAATATTCCGCGTATACAGTATCATGTGAGACGTACAGAACAAACTCAGAGATAGTGGAAACACGGAACACCTGGTATTCTCATCTTTATTCATTTATTCACTTTTTTTTGTGTGTGTCTGTGTCTCATGTATTGCATATACATTTTACCGTTGAGTTCTGATTCATTGATTTGTTGATCATAATATGTCTATTAAAAGTAGTCAAGCTATTAACAGTTGTCCAATAGTGAAAGCAATTATTCTCATAAGAGATAACATCACAGGCAGAGTAGCCATTTTACAGACATTAATGGGACACAAACAGTTGTGACAAATTTGGTACACTGCCTGAGTAACATTTGTTCTGACTTTCAAGTGACAAATTGATTTAATAAACAGGATAAAACTGAAACAACAACAAAAATAATCAACTTACAACAAAGCACCAGTTTCAGAAAAAAGGAGAATCGTTATATATAATTATATATCATTATAAATATACATCGTATGTATTCTGTTTTCGGTTGAGCTGGCAAATTTGCTGTTTTGTCACGGTGCACAGTCAAGCAATATACTGTATTTATATTGAGTTTGTGCACCACACAACTACATATGCACTCAGAGCACATTATCAAATCATGGGCAATATTCTTTCAACAAGGATACGTGTTGAAGTGAAATAAACCTGTCCTTGGGCTAGTCATGCATTTGCCGTGCACATAATTTCATTTCTGATCATGATACACAGTTTGCATCGTACCAGCATAGTGAAAGATCATCTTGGTCTTGTTCTGAAATAATTCTATTTCTTTGTTGTTGCTTTGTAGTAGATCACAATTTTCATTTCTGAATTGCTGTTTTTTGTGTTTTTTTGGTAATCATAGTTACAGCACAACAAACTAGTAAAAGACAGCTTAAATACTACAAAGATAATAATGTCCTGGTCGGTATATTTCCAGAGCTTAAAATTATACATCTTTTCTCTTTCTCAGTCTGGCACAAGTATGGATAAGATGCTACAAACCTAAACTAACAATAAAAGTACTAAGTACAACACAAAACTTTTGTAAATCATTTTTAAGTTATCCAGGCCACGTTGATCAGAGTTATTTTCAACTTTACATACAGACTATAACAGGACTATAGAAACATATTCATAAATAATATATCAACACAAAACATCATATGCATATACAGCATCAATAGTGAGTTGTAGGGTACATATTCATTCTTAAGGTTATTAAAATGAAACTTTATCTATCTATGGCATCTGGCAAGTGAAAATAATGGTAACAAAAATGGTAGGAGCTGTGGACTTGGTAGAATACGACAGTCTGCCACTTCATTCTTGATTTAGAATAGTATTTTCCCGTTCACGTGTGAACAAGTGAGGGATACATGCATGACATTTTATAATTAACTACAATGGAATATTATCATAATAACAAGGCCAAATATAGCAAGATTCCTGGTATAACAGGGTAAGTTTGCAGATCTCATTCTTTTTATAATCTCTTGAGTTTTTATCCTGATATGACAAAGTTTCCTGAAGCAAATTTCAATGGTCCCAAGCAGCTCGTTATGAAATTATAAGGTATCTTGTTACATCCTGGATAAAAACAAAAGAATCCAAACAGAATAGGACCTGCTGAGTTGCCTTTTTAACATAAGGTATCTCACCAGATCAGACCGTTTTATAACAAGGTTCCACTGCACCAGGAAAACAGAACAAAATCAATGTGCTTAAAATCAGTTAAAAATAATAATAATAATGATAATAATAACAATAATTATTATTATTATTATTATTATTATTATTATTATTATTATTATTATTATTATTATTATTATTATTATTATTATTATTATCATTATTATTATTATTATCATTATTATTATTATTAGTAGTAGTAGTATTAGTATTAGTATTATTAACACCATCATTATTATCATCATTTGATTTGTTTACACAACAGATGCAGAGCTTCATTTTTTCATCCCCATCTACAAGCAGGCAGACTGTCGTTTTCTAAACCGTCAACAAAACTAGTTCTCTTTTTCTCTCTCTCTTTCTCTTTCTCTCTCTCTTGCTCCCCCCCCCCCCCCCCCCCCCTTTACACATAGGAGTTGAAAGTGAGTCAAATACAATACATATACAAACATTATATCACACTGTACATAAATTTCACATGTGGTTCTACATAATATACCACGGTACATGATGCAGTACTCCGGCAAGTCTAGGGTCCACGATTCTATACTAATACCACTTCTGAAAGATCAAAGTACATTCTAGGGCTTCAGAATTGTACCATCAATTGTACACACTTTCCTTATGATAAATATAATTACAATATCCTTTAATATTGGATTATAAAATATGGTAGAGTTCACATGCTCCATTGATATGTTTGATTTCGACCAGAGGATTACCATTGGTTGTATTTTCAACTATTAAATCCTCTGTGGTCTAGTCTACCAGACCTCTTATGTGATTTTTCTTCTGCAGCATTTCCTGTTAGCATGAGCAGGTGTTGAGTGTTGTATTCTGCCTGCATACACGTGAGGATATTTCAAGAGTGCAATACAAGTATGAGGAAGAGATGTTTCGAGTAAAAAGAAAATAGAATTCAAACGTAAAGCTCGAAACAAAAAAGAAATGCATACCTGCATACAAGACTAGTAAGAAAACAATCATGTTTTGAATAACATCAAAGTGAAATGAGAAACAAGAGAATAGAGACTTCCGAGATACTACATGAGCTTTCATGTAAGTGTGCATGATGCACACAATATTTACATGTATATTGTACACTTTAGCACCAGATTTTTTCAATAAACTCCATTTGTTCAGAATCTGATTTGAGAGTGCAAAATGTCATAGGTGAGCTCTATGCATTTACAAATTGTAGTTTCATCACACAGATCGTATATATATGTAAAATGTATTAGTCCATGGTTAGGGTAAAAATATTTTTTCTAAATGTCCTCCATCAAATTGAGAAAAAAAAAATCGGTAATACCTCATCAAAACAGATATAAAATATAATAAGAATTGGTAAAAAAAAGTCTGTCAAAGTATAGAAAGCAAGTTATGGTGATCTTTTTACAACATAAGATTACAAAAAGAGTTCTACTGTTGGGGACTGTCAAACATGAATCAAGTAGGTCACTTTTTGAAAAGATAATGTTACATTTTCACATATCGTACAATGGCAAAAAAAGTGAAAAGATTAAGACATAAGGAGAAAGCTTTAATAGCAAACAAATGGTAAAACAGTTCCTTTTTTGTTGAGTTGTGCGCTATTAACCTACAGGTTGTACATATAAATTAAACAATATTAAACAAATTGATTGAAACAGCTAAATGACCCTCAGCATAGCCACAAATCTGTACAAAAATACCCCTTTTTATCTTCCTTGATAAATACATTTTACATTGTTATTATGATTTGCCTGTCAGATTTCTGTACAAAAAAGAAAGAAAGAAAGAACATCCCCCTAAAAAAAACAACAACCCAAAAGCAAAACAAAGCCGATGCAAGCACGTAGAAACTTGTAAAGGAAAGACAAAGTATTTGGTTGGCATAATGTGTTATTCACTCGATTCCTACCCTATGAGGTAAGTACAAATCACTTTCTCCTATTTACACATCAGATGTCTGACATCAGACATATTTCTACCACATTATAGAAAAAAAAAGGCAAAATAACTGTGTAATCATACACAAGCACCATGTTTTTGTATAAGGCAAAAATTGGAAGACAAATATACAGTGTATGTCACTGCTCATGTGAAGCATTTCCACATATTTGGTCTGACCAACCAGACATTAATGACTTTCTTTTCATGGGTAGCAAACTATTATGACAGGAGAAGTACCTCCATGTTTAAAATCCTACAGTCTAATCTGTTAGACTGATAATTTTCTCCAAAAGAAAAACTCCAAAATACTGCAGCATTGTAGAGTGTTAAAATATGTCAGCATTTGCCCGTGTAACGTCATCTCACCTGACCTCATGCTGAGTTAAAATCACCGCCTCCTGAAAGCATCTCAAATTGTTTCTCAGACGACAGTTTCCATGATATTGCTCAAATTGGACATTTCATAAAATGGCAGCAGCAATTCGACACACCTAAAAATCACAGAATATCGCTGCAACGTAATAAAGAAACCAAAGCTTGAATGATAATCAATGTCATGCCTAGGAGATACATTGTACTGTAAAAACCTTTTCCCTCTCTGCTCTATCATTGCAAACTCATCAAGCATCGACATTGTTCTGTGATGAACGTGCATTTCAGAGTAATAGAAAGCTTGCATTTTCCTATACTCATCCATACCGCGATCACTGAAGGAAATCAAAGAAGTTTTGAAGCCACAAAATATTCATGACATTCTGATTAACCTGCAACACTCAAATTTATTTGAGTTTCAATGAAATGTTACCTTGAGGTCTTAACCCATTGAAGATAAGCTGATTGTGGTATAATATGCATTTCCCATAGACACCTGCTTGAAAATATTAAGGACTAGTCTTCAACTGGTTAATAGCTAGTCAGTTCTATCAAAGTAGATTTCAATACTGGAATCAAAATTGCATGCATTCATTGTTGCTATAGCAGGCAGGCCTTGGGAAAACTATCTGGTTGATGGTACAAACACTGCAATTGGTTATGCATCAACTCTACATGTGCTAGTGATCTGGTCTATTGACGAGATATAGAAAAAGAGTCTGCAGAGAATTCAGTGAATGTACCCATGGAACACGAGTGCCATTTCCAAACAAACATTAGACAGTAACATGTTGTACATACACTTGTATATTGTCAATTTCATGGAGAGAGTAGGAATAATTCAAGAGAATGCTGGGAGTTTAGAATCTTTAATCTCCATCTCCCAATGAGGGCATCAAAACCAAAACATGACTTTTTTATTCCATTCACCAGTGTTTTTTTTTTTCTTTTGACAAACTGATGCCTTTTTGACACATTTACCTTTATACCTGTCATCACACAATACTGTATTTGTTCCTCCTCTTAGATTCTTCCTGAAAATAAATAAAACTGTACACTTTTGATACTCGGAAGAATTAACGTTTACACCACTCCAGCCTCTCCCTCTCTAGGCCCACAGAACACAAATGGTAGTGTCTGATGTATTACACAAAACTCAGATGAAAGGAGGTCTTTTGGGGGGCGAAATGTTACGTCCTCCACTGATATCCATACTGCAATGTAGGGAATATAGAAACTAACATATACTAACAGAATTTCAGTCATATGTTTAAGTGAAACACAGGACTAAAAGTGTGTGGAATTGCAATGCAAATGCTACGAAAAATAGCCAAGGATTGCATCATTAAGTTGTGGATGTCATTTGATCTTTGTCCAGAAATCATCTCTTTTTTTTTCTGGTCAGCCAAATGTTGAGACAATGCACAAGTCAGCAATACGTAGACCAAAAACCAAATTCATTATAACACTTGCTGACAGAGTAATTGACAGATTAAAAACAATTAAAGATGCTATTCCTACATATAGAACCTACTACTTCCTTGCTGTTACTTGTGCGGCCTGTACACATAGTAAGGCAAAGGCATTGTTGCACGAAAAGTGGTCCTGCCCGAGAAGTTTGTGAGAAAGCAGCGAACTCGCTTGACCTCTGGCTAACTGGTTTGGCGCCCTCCACGCCTCGCAGAGACTGTTCATCATGCGATTTCCATTGGGGTATGAACCGTGCCAGATATACTTCTTGGGCCTACGGGGAAGAGAAGATGTGAAATGGTGAAAAGAAATTTTCATATGAATTGAATAAACCTTTCATGAATTTTGTGAGAAGCCAAGATTTGCGAAAAAATGAACAATGAAAATTTTTGGGGCACAAGTTTTTCTTCTTCAATTTGTCTCCCGCTTTCATGAAAGTTTTTGTTTACACAATGCATCGAATGCCGGTACAATGCGGTACGCCATCATGGTTGCCAATTTGTGAATGCTTCTGGTTTTGCAGTAGCCCACTTACAGTGCAGTACAGAGCAGAGTACACTGCAGTACATATACATGAACCATACGACTTGTACATCGACATACACTGTAAAGCAAGATTTTTTTTTTTGTGGCATGAAATTTTTGCAAATTGGCGGACATGATCTTTTTCACGGCATGAAATCTTCGCTGATTGTCACTGGCATTCAATGCACGTATAGTGCTGAAGAACTTGAATTTGAATTATGTGAATCTTGGCTGTCGCTAAATTTCTTGTGAAATTAAAATGTACGAGAACCTTTCTGGTTTTACTGGGGACAACGCAGAATGGGTTTCAGTCTTCATTTATTGTGAAACCTACCATGGTTGCCAACATTCAAACCACCAAATTCAGGGAAATCATATGAAGAGCAGTGGGTGAGAATATTTGTGTGTTGCAATGCACCTAAATCAGAAAAAAAAAATTGGCATCACTAAAATTTCCACTTTTAAACTTTTTATTTTAGTGGAAAATTGAGCAAAGAAAATGGGATTCCGTTAGGATATGAACCTGAGACCTCCAGATTGCTAGCCTGGTGCTCCACCGACTGACCTATAGACAGGCCTATAGTTCAGCTAGTGTTCATCCCAGAAACTATTTATTCTCAATGCTCGAATGGTCAGAAGCTATAGCAAAGTGTTTGTGTATGACACACACACACACACTTGAACCTGTCATAAACCCGAAGGATAATTCAACTGGGGTATAAGTGTGAGAGATCACCGAAGAAATGCAGCTTTTTGAGTATGTAACAAACGCAAACAGAAAAAATGACCAGAAATGAATATTGTTTAATTAGTGGAAAATTGAGCAAAGAAATGGGATTCCATCACATACTCAAAAAGTTTTTATTTTCTCTTATTCTTTCCATTACAATGTACACTTACCATAAATCGTCTGCCATGATGTTCCTCCCATTGAAAGAGTAGATGGGCTTTGAGCTATCGAAGGGTGCCTCGTTTGCTTCTTCAAATATTTTGTGCCAGGATTCAAATAGAATCTCATTCTGTCAAGTCAAGACAATAAGAAAATAGAGCACTTACATATTACTCTAAATACACATACATACACAAAGTTTGACTGCAAAACATATGAAGCAGAATCCACCAACATTATTCAGTAATTCCATCATCAGATGGAACCCAATAAAACAAGGACTATTCTTGAAGTTATAATCAGAACTATCCCACATTTACTTATCATTTTCTGTGTTTTTCTAGCAGTTTTAATTGCAAATATCTCAAATTGACAAGAATGGAGTTAATTCATTTTGCAATTGAAATCTTCATACATGATACAGGGCTCGACACTAACTTTTTCTCTAGTGGCCTGTTTTGGGCCACTAAAATCTTCAAATCTGAAAATTTGGTGGCCTGAAATAAAAGGAAACATAATGAGCCATTTCAAATTTCCAGTGCCCAAATGGGCCATCAAAAGATAGCTGTTTAGGAAATTTGGTGGCCCCCAAAATCGAATCATCTGTTTCTTGTGTCATTATCAATTTTTCCTGCAAGTTTCATTCAAATCCATTCACAACTTTTTGAGTTTGGATTATTATGCAAACACACAATCCAACGCTGATGATCACAATAACCTCCTCCTCCTTCTTTGGTGGAGGTATTAACAGATTATCAACCAAGAACCCTACTGTCCACAAGAATCTGAATAGCCTTTGTACAGGATACACTGCTTTTCTGCTGCAGCGTTAGGTGATGGGTCAATGAAATCCAGTCTAGAGCGTTTTTCTACGAAGTACTGTACCTTGCTGTTGGCGATGGGCAATCCACGATCCTCTCGTCTTACGACCGTCTTGATATCCTGGACGCTGGAGGAGAGGAAGGCCCGGTACGTCCCCGGCAGGCCCGCCGCCTTGGCCTGTTGCCAGCACTTTAAATCGGCCCCACTGATGCCCCCAAGGTAGCCCTCTACCGGATCGTTGAGGGCGTACAGGTACAGCTTGAAAAGTTTGAAAATGGTGGAGGACAAATAATAAAGGACATAACTTCCTAGTTTGAAGAGTTCACATGAAAATACACATCCTACAGTAAGGTCCTAGAAGTCACTGCTGTACCAAAACCATGACTCCTTATGAAAATTCTGTTTTAATCATTGCATTTTGCAACACAACTTGACTTTCAATCAATAATAACTTCAAACTCAAGACTTGTGTTTCGGTGTAATGTTCAATCTTGGTCAAACTGCTCATGTAAACCACTGCTAGTTTGCAGGCACAAACCCTTGTTGGTTGCTAAGGAGTCTGTGTCAGAGCATCTCTTTCACATTCCCTCTGAATTGAAAGGACACTACTTGAGTTACAATGAGCTCTTTGTGCAGGTCTATCAGAAAAAGAAGATGCCAACCAGCAGCACAATTAACAAACAAGGTACCAAGGTAAACAATGAGTTTCTATAGCTTCCATTACATTTTAGGAGTCAAAGTAGCCACATAGGCCCACTCATCTCGCTTTTACTGTATGACTAACCATTGGTTGGTCACTGACTGGTATTTCTGGACCGGGATAGGGGGCCTCGTCTGTGACAGGTACGACCGGACTGACCACCTGAGGAGGCTCAGTTGCCTCTGGCCTGGGGGGAGCAAGCTGTGGAGTCGAAAATTGACCAATCAGAGGAAGCAACCATCATTAGAAGATTCCAAGGTAGAAAGGAGTAACATATACGCATAAAATTGGGGAAAAAATGAGATGTGATTATGTAAATTGTATAATGTATGGTGTAGGGGGTGGTGAACATGGAGCATTTCAAATTTCAGTGTTACACAGTTGACTGTTTTATGGAATTACTGGTGCAAAAAAGACACAAGTGGCATGAAATCAAATGCCAACATCTGCTGCATTTCCCCCTCTTTTTTCCCCCTTACATATTTGTATATTGATATCATTTATGCAGGCATGGAAGTAAAGATTCAGCCAATGAGATTCCAGCATATGAAATATCTTAACCAATGGCATTTGCCATGAAGTTTCATTCTGCACAAAAATCAAATCATTTTTTAGAATTTCAAGGTATCCACTCTTACAGCTCATTGGCTTCAGGAATGTGGTTGGTCTGGTGCACAGTGTATGAAGACTTTATTTTGTTTTGTTTGTTTGTTCATTTTATTCTTTTTTTTTTGGGGGGGGGAGGATTTGACATAATATTTCCCCAGACTTTGAAACCATAACTGTTCAATGGGAGAAATAAAAATGAATATAATATTTTTTTTTTATAACATTAATATCTCTACAAATCAGAATTGTCTATGAGAGAGTCAATACAGAGAACATATCCTGCACAAATCATTTAAAACTTGTCTGGTATGATGTCCCATAAATAAAATACCAGTAAAAAAAGAGTAACATTTTATTAAAGCCACATGAACACTCATAACACTATCTTGTTCTCCACAATGTACATGTATTTTGGCCATTGTTTTATAGAAATAACAACAAAACTTCACATTCCTAGTGCATGAACAACCAAGTTCCTGTAGACAATGGGCATATTAAGACTTTGCACCAGAAAAATGCCCATCAATAGTTGCAGCAACAAGTTTCAGCATAAATGGCTCCATAACATGATTGGCTTGATACAGGGAGGTCAATTTGGTGCATTGGGAATTGTAAAAATGATTAGTCATCTATATTCCACCAATGAAAATTTGTTGGTCGGAAATGATTAGTCAATAGTGTAATAAATACTGAGAGAAAAAAAAAATTAAAGAAGAAAAGAAGAGAGAGATGCTCAGCAATTGCCGTAACTCTAAAGGAATGATGTTGCCAGATCATATGTTCAGATGTTTCATTCAGATGGTGTTATAAATAACCAACCAATCAAAAAGAGAAGAAAACTGAAAAAGCAGACAGACTAAATAAACAAATCTGTGACTACAACGTTAAAGATGCAATACATCAAGAACAAAAATCTGATGTCCAGCAAAAGTGAGGGAAAAGATAAATGAAATAATTAACAAATCTTCGGCAGACAAACTAAATGAAATAAATCTGCGACTATAATGTTAAAGATGCAAAGATGTCATACTTCATGGATGAAAAACTCATGTCCAGTAAAAGTGGGGAAAAAGATGAATGAAATAACAAACAAAACTTCATGTGACAAGTTATGAAATAGATATGGATTACAAAATGATGATTTACAGTAGATATTGTGATGTTTAAAAATGAATGGGAAAGATAATGAATGGGAAATACTATGGTCTTTGATCTTTAAAAAAAAAAACAATAAGTACCTAAATAATGAAGATCATGATGCGTAACTACAGTGTATGAACAGGGGCGGATCCAGGGAGGACCGCAACCAGCGCACGCCCCCCCTTTATTTTTTGTTGAAACAAAAGAAATAAAAAGAAAAAAATGGGGGGAGGGGTGCCTGCGCCCCCCTTTAATTCTGTAAACACGCCCCCTCTTTACGGAATTCCTGGATCCGCCCCTGATGAATCATCACAAGAAATTTGTTTTCACCAAGTACTGTAGATACGACATGCTGTTTGATGGGAATGGGCATGCTTTCTCCACAGCACCATTCAATGAATTAAAGTTGTGCTTATGGTCTATGCATTCAATCAACCATACAATCAAGTCATAACCACTAGACATTCTAGAACACTACAGAAGCTGCATAACACTAGAGAGATTGATGATAACTACATTAATAAATACCTCTAAAGTCAGTATCTACCCCTACTATAAATCCGACTATGACAATGACTATCATGGCACTACTACATTCCTGAGAGCCCATCAGAGGTTGCTATAGTATATTATGGATTTGGAAGACCTAGTCGGTTGGTGATACGGCGGCTCTTTTATGTGAAAGACCCATAGAATTCTTATAAAAATATAAAATTTCAAGATGGCATATAGTAGAGCAGATAAGCCGAAGAATTGTGCAAAATTTGACTAAAGCATGAAACTTTCACCATTGTTAGTACATGCTATAAGATTAATTTTAAGATCGGGAGGTAAGTCTGAATTGACCTCTGATGACCTCTAGAGGTCAATGACCTCAAAATCTAAGAAAATTGATATTTTGCGTCATTGGTTAATGATAAACACAGTAATGATGTACTAAAACTTAATATTTGTCACAGTGAAATTGTCTTTATGTTCCACAGAGCCCTGACAGGTTTCTACCTTTGACCTCTGATGACCTCCAGAGGTCAATGACCTCAAAATGTCAGAAAATTGATATTTTGCATCATTGGTTAATGATAAAACACAGTAATACACGTAATGTACTAAAACTTAATTTTTGTCACTGTGAAATTGTCTTTATATTCCACAGAGCCATGACAGGTTTCTATCTTTGACCTCTGATGACCTTCGGAGGTCAATGACCTCAAAATGTCAGAAAATTGATATTTAATGCGTCACTCATAACTGAAACACGATAATTATGTACTAAAAACTAATTTTTGTAAGAGGAATTGCCTCAATGTTCCACTGAGCCTTTCGAGTCAGATTTCTACCTTTGACCTCTGATGACCTCAGATGACCTATGATGAGGCCAATGACCTCAAAATGTCAGAACATTGATATTTGGTGCAATTGGTTGATGACAAAAATGATTTAGATGTTATATTCATTTGTATTACAATTGAATTGTTTTCCTATTCCACAGAGCAAGAGAAATTACTCACGTATCTCTACCTTTGACCTCTGAGGAAGGTGACAGGTCAATGACCTCAAAATATCAGAATATTGATATTCTATGTATAGTCAATGGTCAACTTTGTAATACCCGATGTACAATCATTTATGCTATAATAGAAGAATCTTGTCATTCCATGGAACATTGGTCATTAGCCTGTGCATTATATCCAACTTTGACCTCTCAGGACAATGAGAGGTCACTGAGGTCACATGTGTATATAGGCTTACCTGTATTGATGTTTGGCTTCATTGGTGTAATCGTAAATGCTTAATCATGTACAAATCACGCATTGATGTTTTGATCAAAGTATTTATGCATATTCCACAGAGCATTGGTTTATAGTAACAGGTCTCTGAAATGTGAGAGGTCAATTACTTCAGAAATAAAGCTTAAAAACATAATTTACCATTTGCAGATGAAAGCATTAGTGCTTTAAAATAGTTCTAAAATGTGAGTTAGGGATAGAAACAACCACTGTCAAAATTTGAATCCGTATAATCGATGTTAAGTGTTGTTAAATACACGAAATGTGAACGATAGTTATAATAAAAATGTTTCCAGACTAAACCGTATACAGTTACGGTTTATTGAGAAAAACCCTGATATTTCCTTATATTTTAGGTTTTATTGCAAATATTTCATATGGTAGGATGTTTTATGATACAACAGACCTACACATATGCATCAAATGTGATATCTTGGAACATTTTTGAAATCACTACTCCCAAAGGTAAACTGGACCTTTAAGTTTCTTGAGTGATGGCAGTGACCTCAAATACAACTGTTATGTTTGGGTTAGTTATGTAGACTAGCAAATATGGCCATTATCTCGACACTCGAGGAAAACAAGGCCCTCGAGACTGATATACAGAATGTTTAATCTATTCAGTGTAAGTCTCATAGATCTTTTCCCCCATTTGTCGGACTCATTATGGGACTGGTTTGCCTAAGTGTCAAGCTCATGGGCAATATTTGCATAGTTTCCAGCTGGTGGGCCTGTATTGGCCAGTGTAAAGCTGGTGGGTTGTTACAGTATGACTGCGATGAATGACTCATGGTCCTTGAGTATACAGTCCACAGCTGCGACATCATGGACCATCTTGAAAACGTCGACATACTGTGAGGCCCAACATGCATTCCACATGAAGCAATCCTGTGTATTGCAACTAGCTATTGCCATCCGAGACCTACCCAGGGAATAGATAAGCATTCATGGCAAACCATGGAGAAAGCGGATTGTGCAAAATATTTTGGAGTTCCAATAGGAGGCTCAGCTGGAATCAAATCGCCACAGCAGCTTAAAAAGGTTATACTTCAACCAAAGACTCTCTCAAGACGAAGATACGAGTATCATAAAGTTCAGGTGTTTTGCTACTCCATGCCGCTCAGGACTGTCCTGGAATATGCATGCATCATCTGGGATCCATTCACCCAGGTGAAACATCATGAAGTTTGGAATGATCCAGAGAAGATATGCACACTTTAGCTGCAATGACCATCATATGCAAAACAAGCAGTGTTACAGCCACACTTGAAAAACAAAACAAAGCAAAACAAAACAAAACTACAATGGCAATCCCTGTAAGAAAGTACAGCTCAGGCAAATTCAGCGATGATGTTCTGCATCAAGAACCCCACAATATCCACTCCGCAGGAAGTTGTGGCTTTATTGCTGCATTCTTCAAAAAGGGCAAATGACCAAAAATGTCAGGCATCATTTGCAAGAACACAAAGTAGGCCTACTCCCAAAAAAGGTGGCGGCTACTCTCGGCCACTGTCTCTTGTATCTCTTTGAAACACTTCAGGAGAGAGATACTCAATATTCAGCTCTGTTATTAAAGATACATATGTCTCTCTTTTTGTTTTTGCATTTGTTTGTTGTTTTTTGCTTCATATAGCTCTTTGGATACCTTCTTTAACCAATTAAGAAAAGGCTCCATGGCAGAATATTACAAGATTACACAGTACATGTATAATGAAGAAGAAGAAGAAGAAGAAGAAGAAGAAGAAGGAGAATAGGAAACGAGATCTGCTGTCAATGATGCAGAGCCAATACCAATCAGTTCCATGGCAGATCTTAGTCATTGATGATGCCAAACTATTCTGATACTTTGAGGTCATTGACCTCTCGAGATCATCAGAGGTCAAAGGCAGAAACTCGTCTGTGTGCCTTGGAATATGAAGACGATGTCATTGTACACAGATATGCTTGTTTTGTACATCCTTACCATGTTTGACCTTTCACCAATGATGTCATACTTCAATATTCTGATATTCTGAGGTCATTGACCTCTCAAGGATCATCAGAGGTCAAAGGTAGAAACCTGTCTGCTCTTTAGAATATGAAGACAATTTCATTGTAAGGCAGATATGCTTGTTTTGTATATCTTAACAATGGTTACCATTAACCAATGACATCACAGATCAATATAATATTTTGAGGTCATTGACCTCCAAAGGTCATCAGAGGTCAAAGGTTAAAACCTGTCAATGCTCTGTGGAATCAGAAAATGGTTTCCCTGAAGTATAGATGCATGTTTAGTGAATCATAACCACATATATCAGTATATCATTCACAAATGTCTAAAAACATCGATATTTTGATATTTAAAGTTCATTGACCTCTGGAGGTCATCAGAGGTCAAAGGTAAAAACCTGTCAGTGCTCTGTTGAATTTGGAAATGATTTCTCTGTGGTATAAATGCATGTTTAGTGCAACATAACCACATACCATTTGCAAATGTCTAAAAACATCGATTTTCTGATATCTAAAGTACATTGACCTCTGGAGGTCATCAGAGGTCAAATCAGACTTACCTCCCGATCTTAAAATAAATCTTATGGTATGTACTAACACTGGTGAAAGTTTCATGCTTTAGTCAAATTTTGCACAATTCACGTGATTTTGAGGGCTTATCTGCTCTACTAATAGGGACTAGACAGTAATGTTTTATATTCAGGGAAAATGACAACTCTTGTTTTGATGTTTGGCAGGCTTTCATGCTTTCACACCATAAACACCACACAAACATTACAGGGAGAGTACAAATTTTAAACATTCAAAATTGAGAAAGTGGCCACTATGATCCGATTAGCTTTCAATACTTCATGAAATATATCCTATCGTAACAGGAGAATATATTTGAAGAATAAGCAAAGAGATTCCTCTACATCTGAATTTGTATTCATCTGTTTTTCATATTGTTAATAGGCTCATTTGGATCAAGATGAAAGTGATATATAGTTAGGAATCAAAAAGGGTTTATATTATTTGCCCTTACTCCCCAAAACCATGTTTCCCACGTAAGGTTAGTACAAAAATGAATCCAGAGTCCACTTCTGGCTGAAAACAGGGAAGGCAGTGGTTCAATTTGTGTAATTATGAGATTGTTCTGGTGAGTGCAGATCGAGTGACCCTAAAGGTCACCTCGACAGCCAATGTTCATCATTTCAACAGAGCTGTATCTGGAACATTTTCTTTTTTTCTCTCTCTCTCAAGGAAAATCTGTTGCACTAATGCCATGGACACAGAGTCACAGACAGCATCACCAAGAAATGTGGTGACTTTGTTACCATTTGTTTGTCTGCTTGTTTGGTTTTTGAGCTGCAGCATTACTCTAGAGTGAGGTTTACAGTCAGGCATCACTTCAAGGTTTAAACCATTTCCATTGGGGTCTTGTGCAAAGTTGAAGGAAATTCCTGAACCTTGCAAAGGGAATTTGGGTTAAAGAAATGACCCCGCACTTGCCACCTCCCCCCCCCCCCCCCCAATAAAAAAGTTGGAACGGATGATGTGTTGAGATTGTCCAATCCCCACCCAGAAGTGGACTCTATGGTGTTAATCAAGAAAGGACGGAAAGAAGGAAAGAAACAAAAAATATGGCGGCTCTTACAGTGGTTGAGGGAATGAAAGAAGAGGTAGTAGTTCTCGATGAAATGGGAGGCTGGGGTCGAGTTTCGGTGATGGGTGGTGGGAGGGAAAAGGTTGCTCCAAGCTGCAGAGAGGGGGGCAAGAATGTCATTTTTACAGTGAGGATATAAAGATGAGAATAGATAAAATCGAAACATCTGAGTGAAGAGGAGTTCTGGCTGATACTTCAATGCTCAGATTACCGTATGTTACCTGGAATTTATAATTTTGTTTCATTTTCACAAACACACAAAAAAAACTTACACTTCCACATATCTTTTGTGATTCACTTTTACACTGCGCTGTATAAAATCTGTTAGTACCCACATTTGATCCTGCATAGATTTATATCTCAAGATTCTTTGCTTTGTACACGACAGCACAATCAGTTGGAAAACTACAAAGCCCAAAAATTCTACAGAGCTTTAATTCAAGATAACACATTGCTTGATGTTGCAACTTTGAAATAGTTGTATAAACATCATTTTCTCAAAATAGAAAATTCATGTCTAAACCCAAATCTCCTCTTCTCCTCAGAGCAATTTATATGCTTCATAACAGAAGCCAGATACAGGGATAAAAACAAAATTGCACAGAGTATACTTGGAAAAGCAAGCTGCAAAATCAATTTGTATTAATACATGAAAATATTGCAGACTTTATTTACCCGAAAGAAAAACAATACCCAAGCAGGGGTTTGAAAAGAAATTTATTTCACCAATGGTGCAAGGGATATGGCAGTTATAAGGGGAGTAACAAGATTGAAACAAATCTGCCACAAATAATCTTTGTAATAACCTATAACTAAACATCCGGGAAAAAATATCTTTGCAACATACATTGTAGTGCCTAACTTTTTGGAGCTGTGAATTCATCAGGGTTTCAAGAATTCTTCAAGAGTTAGTGTGCAGTGTGATACAGATCTATCTCTCATAGACATGACAGATGATATCTACAATAAGTTTATCAGACAGTTTTCAATTCATTTAATCAGTTGACACAAATGACAAAAAATGCGAACTAATGTGACAAATCCAATAAATAGGGAACAAGAGATCTATACAATTGTAAATCATGCATGGATAGAAATTGTTGACATTGTTGGAGTCAGTTTCAAGCTACTCATAGATCTCAAATGAACAATTAACGATCCTACAATACTGAACAATCTAAGATGTCACAATGATTGATGAGGGCATTCAAACTTGCATGCCACTCATTGAAATAATCTACAATAGAACTAAATATTCATCAAATACACACACAAACATTTTGAGAGTACATTGTAGGTGAACACAAAATATGGGAAATTGCAAAACATGGACAGTTGTACACTGGTGTGTTGGGCAAAAATATGAAAATAAGTTAACTTGAATAAATTATGCAATGTACTGTTGCCATGAAAACATTGAACATGAAGGAACAATTGACTTTGTTGAATAAGGTACTCATGATCTTCTATCATGAAATGCATATAAACATACATGATATCTATGAAAATGTTATTGCAGATATTTAATAGATACATGTACATATCATAATGCCTCGGAAACCAATTTTTTTTATTCAATTATTTTTTTTTTACTTCTTCAATGTTTTTGAAAAAAAAATGTAAGAAATAGAAGATCACTGAAAAGGTTTTGAGTCTGGAAAATGTTCTTACATCAAAATTAGGTAACTAAAGCTCAATGGCTCAATAATGTTGAGGTGTCACATAATGAGCAAAACATAACAATGCTGGCTAACTCAGGATGTTTAAAAATTGTATAAAACATCATTCCCTCAATTGAAGGAGTTCTTTTTTCATTTTTCTTTCGTTTCTTTTTTTTTTTTCTTTTAAAGCCAAGACTTGCTCACTAGACCTGGTCCTACTCTGGTCTTACCAGAACTTGCTGCATGCCTCCTTCCATCCTGATGTAGAGTTCCTGGACCCGCTCCACAAAGGCGAAGGTCCCCTCGACTAACTCCCTGCTACCCTGGAGCATGTCATCCAAGGAATAGAATTTGACCATCTGAAGGACAAGAAGACAGAATCAATGGGACAAAAATTCACATACAAATCAAATTAATGTAAAAAAGCAATGAGGCAAAAATTATCAGAGTTGAAAGTGAAGAGTGTGTAAAAGGTTTTTAAGAAATGAAAAAGGGGCCTCTAAGACTTATCTAATCATACTACTTCTGGAAAATAAAACAACTGCTAAAAACAACATTTCCCATTCATTTTTTGATCCCAACTTTTGAAATAATGTAGAAGAAGAATTGCTCTTTCAAAAAATATGAAAAACTCAAGATTGCCTATGGTGACTGGTATCCGTCCTGTATTGAGTCCTCCCATTAAATCCGTCTCCTCTTTTTATTATCTACAAGTGAACTTTCATATTTCCTATAACTCCCATGAAAAGGCCATAACTCTAATGCATTTGTCACATAGGCCTACTTTTTTGTGTGATTCCCATAGATATAATAATATTTGAAATTAATGCAAGCAATATACACAGAATTATGAATGGCTGATATATTCAGCAGACATACTGTATCAATTCTCTGTTGTTTGAACCTATTTGCTTTAGTACATCATTCTCTCTTTTTGTTTTGTTTTTGTGTCTTTTTTTCAGTTTATTTCAGCTAATCTAGTCTTGACTCAGTCTTTGTTTGTTTCTTTAATTCTGCACATCACATTGTCTTCATCTTCATCTTCATTTCCTCTCTCTTCTCTCTTCATCCATGTGTTCATGTCACTTCAGTTACTTCATGTATGCACATCTTTGGATAGATTATCACTGTCTTTAGCTTGCTTAACTCTTTATGTGCCACGTTCGCACGTCTGACTCAGTCGACGGCGTGCCAACTTCGCATATTCTGCTCAAACGCACTAATCCGCCTAATCCGATCGATAAATCGCCAAATGCCGCGGTACAATGAAAGCGTTTCTCACGCTTCCGCTCCTCTGACATATAGCTGGCATTTCATGTAGTGATTGACTACCAACAGGTGTTCTCTACTGGATTTGAGAGTAATTTCTAAGTTTCTGTCATTGTTTTGTGTGCAAAAGTCATGCCTTTGCAGTAATGTAACTACTGGTCGTGTGAAAGAAAAACAATCATAGATTTCCCGTACAATGATACATCAGTGCAAAGCTTGGCATTTTCTCTACAACTTTACTCACTATTTGCCCCAGCTCAACAGAAATCTAAAGAAGTTACATATAGACTTGAAAAACAGAATGTTTTCTCAAAGCATGAAACCGTTAGTGTCTCAGAATAATGTGGAACAAAGGGGGTTTCCACCATGGCACATTAAGAGTGAAGATTGTCTTGGACTGTGTGTGATACACAGGGATGCACTCAGACTCACCCCCGGTCCAGGTGCACTGCCTCCACCACCAACACCCACATCAACACCCTCATCAACAAGGCCAGAGCCTGGCATTCCGGGGGGACCTGGGGGTCCAGGTGGTCCCGGTGGGCCAACCTCTCCCTGTCCCGGTTCCCCGGGCCGTCCCGGTATCCCAATTGGTCCATCAAACCCAGGGGAGCCCGGTGGTCCTCGTTCGCCCCGCTCACCCTTCTGACCCTGGAGGTAAGATCAACAATGACCGATAGAAATGACCATTCATCAAGTACAGACCATACTTAGATGGAAAGTATTATAATGAAATTCAAGTGTCTTTCCAATCTAGTAACTGGTACATAATTGTCTTTAATTAAATTCAATCAAAATACAAATCAAATATATGCGTATACAAAACTTAACAACAACAGACAAACAACAGTCATTACAAAACAGTGGGAATGAATTAGTTTAAGACATACTGACTTCTTAATGCATTGTATAGGCGATGTCTAATGTGTTTACATTTTATATCAAATTCATTGTTATTCTTATCATTTCTATCAATCAATTATGTTGTTTTATTTGTTTGTTTGTTTGTTTTGTGCATGACAGCTAGACAGGCATTGCACGCTTTATCCATTGAAGATGGGCTGATTTTGCTACAACACGCATTTCCCATAAACACCTGCCCGAGAATGCTCAGCAGTGTAGTCTGCAACAGGTTAATCAACGCAAACAAATAACTACAAGACTGAGTACCTCATTTTGCACAGCTGAATCTTGGCTAAATAGTCTACTACCAGTCACAACAGCCATTCACCTTGCCACAAACCATTTTTTTTTTTTTTTTTTTTTGGGGGGGGGGGGGGTGTTTCAAATCATGCTAGATTTTACACACATTTACTCTGCCCCTAGCTAACATTATGAAGACAGCCAAAGCATTTCACTCCCTTCATCAATCATACCCACTGACCATGGAAACCATTTCTTACCGGCGGCCCAGGTTGGTAAGAGGATTCCCCGGGCTCACCCCTGGGGCCTGGGTCACCCCTTGGACCGGGCTGTCCATTCCTTCCGTCCCTGCCCGGTCGGCCTTCCGCACCGTAGCCTGGTTCACCTGGGTCGCCCTTGATGCTTTCCCCTGGAGGACCCTGGAAATTTTGGGGGGAGAAACCGGATAAAATAATCAATTCTACGTATTACATATATGGTGGCAGCGCTAATTGATTTCAGTAACAATATGTTGACAATGCTATGCGGGTGCACAGCGTGAGTTCTATTTGATTGTTTGTGAAAACATGCAGCACTATATCTGTCTGCAAAGTACCACAGTTTGGTCAATTTTCTCAGAAATCATTGCATGTTGGTAAAAGAAATATCAAGTCCTGAGCTCTCAAACTGCATTTCTACAGTGAAGTAAGAAACTTTCATATTAAGACATGAATAAAAAGGGAAAAAATCAAATACAATTACAGCAAATTATATATGCTCTACCCATGCCTGATGCACGTAACTCCACATTACCAGAAGTGCACTAGTGAAGACCTGAAGTGTGACCCATTGGACTTCCGTGTATTGCACGTGGGGTGCGTAAGATCACTTCATTTATTTGCACGAAGCTTACAGCCAGCGCATGGGCTTGACCTTTAGTGACTGAATGTTTACATTTATATGTGATGATGAGAATTAGAGAACAATGCATTGATGTCATAGCTACCAACCAAGATATCAGTGACAATAATCAGAAAAGTGATCAGAGATTCTCTAATGTCACCATATCTGGGGGCCAAATTTGGTCACATCTGACTTTGGTTTTCTCTCAGATTTTTTGCATAACCACACACGGTTGGTATACTTATCATCATCACAGCCAAAAGACCCTATGGTATCTACATTCGCCTTCACATGGAAATGTGTCTTTCAGCAGAATTATCACCAAAAAAAAGAGAAAAAAAAGAAATGAGGCTAATATTTCTGTGAAATATCATGACAAAATATAATATGACACTCTCAAAAACCATGGATGGGCATGTTAAAGTAAACAAAACAGGTTTTCTGCCACTCTGATTACTTCAGCCCAGGAAACACTTGGCCATGCTTACCTGAGGGCCAGGTGGGCCGGGTGGGCCAACGAAGACCTCATCATTGATGTAGAAATCTCCTGGCTCTCCCTGATGTGAGAGAAAGTGATCAACATTAATTATCATCAGCAGTATTTGGATTATTATTTTTATCTTTTGCATTATGACTATTTGTGACCCGCTACAACAAAATGATCCTAAAGTCGGGCGAGGTCGATTATTCAAAAATTGCATGATATAATCCCCTAATCTTTCTGCTTTAAATTGATATATAACACATTTTATAAAAATAATCGGCTGCGGAGATATCGACGTTTAAAAGAGAGCATGTCGAGACGTCTGGAAAATCACTGTTTCGAGAAAAGCGCCCTAAAAGTCTTCCTTTCGACGCAATCGCGATCAAGGGACACGCAAGTCAGTTTTCACCTCTGGACAATAGAAGGTAAGCCCTAGCAACCCCCGAAGAGTTCATACAAGCACATCAGCGTAGGCGGTCTCCTCACCAACCAATCAGTGACCAGGATGTGAGAAGTGGCTGATCATAGCGCACCCCGCCCGCACGCACCAGTCGACTGGGCAGTGTGCGAGCTTCACGCTTCGGTTAGCAGCAAGCAGCAAACTGACCAATGAGATCACTCTGGTCGTTGTTAGGGGCGGAACCTATCTGTGGCGCTCAATCCAAATTTTCGAACCAGTTTCTGCTTCGTTGAAACGCCAAAAAACATGGCTCAGAAAAACGCTATTTTTTTATCGTTCCTTTGATCATTTTGCTTCAAAATTTCGACAGATGATAGAAGACATGTTAGACTACAATAATATATCAAAATCAGAAAATCGTAAGTTTTGACCAATTTTAATGCTCTGACTTCAAACTCGATTTTCACGGCTTCGACAATGCGCGACTTTAGGACCTTTTTGTTGTAGCGGGTCACATTTTATCCATTATTATAATCATTATTGTTAATATATTGATGATGGTGGCAATCTTGACTAGTTTGAATGTTCTATCACTGTTATCATTACTATTATTATTCTCATCAATTACTATAATCATAAGAAGATTACATGATACATTCTAAAAAATGATAAACTACTCTCTAATTGCATTTCTGTCTATTCTCAGTGCAAGCATTCTGTCATTATTCCATCAAGACTTGTCTCCCTCCAACCTTGTACCATCTACCCTCTCAACGTGTCAGAATGGTTACAAATTTCAGATAGACCAGAGCAACTGTAGCAGGAGCAAATGGTGTCACAGAAAGAAGAGACACACAGAAAGATATTACACTCATTATGGGCACAAAAGCACAAATGCATGAAAATTTCATCATTTTACACTTTCACATACTGTGCTATAGGCCAAGAGAAGAAAACATACCAAGGGTTCAGGTCATACATGTAGTATCTACATAAAACAGAAGCAGATCCAAAGGGGGACGCACCAGGCATGCGCCCCCTCTTTATTTTTTGGTAAAACAAAAGAAATGAAAGGAAAAAATGGGGGAATATGTGCCCCCCTTTTAATTTTGTAAAGGTGCCTCCTCTTTACGAAATTCCTAGGTCCACCGCTGTAAAACATACTTTGTAGTGTGCAAAGAGAGCAATCACGGATTAATACATTCACATCTTCATTAGATGGACAAAATTTAATATATCCACTCATCGGTGCTATATACTTTCGTTTGCTGTCATATACAGTGCAAAATCATGTACCACAATGCTAACTTTTTTACATCAAATTTAGTAGATTAGCATTTGACAGGAACAGAAGGAAGAACTATTTTTTATTGATTTCATGTTCTGTTTTCAAATCTAAGACAAGACATATCATCAAGCACTTATACAATGTATTTGAAGTTTTTATTAAAAGAGGAGCATATTTCTTTGTTTCTGTTTTTGCTTTCTTGTGTGAGCTTAGAAGAAAGTGCAAGTATTAAGGCACAAGATAGAAATAATCAAAGTATATTTTTAGAAGTAGAAGAAGAAGAGAGTTAGCAATTTGCAGAGAAAAGGAACGGTTCTGATTTGTCCTTTGCTTTTTTGAGTATTTTTTTTTTCACAGATGCTGCCTGTTATGGAAAGAGTGATGAAGATATAATTAACAAATAAGATATCGGCGTTATGATTAACAAGAGACTGTTCAACTGAGAAAGTGAAACAACAAGATGCCGATTGACAGGAAGGGCAGGTTACGTTACCTTTGGTCCTTGGGGTCCCTGTAAGCCGGGCACACCGGGAACACCTGGGGCACCCTATACCAAGACAAAGGGGGAGGGGGTCAGGTTAGTTACCCCTCGGGAAACCCTTTGGGCAGGGGACGCAAGGTGAACATGTAGCACCTAATGGTTCTGGAGCCCTAATTCGTAAAAACACCTTACAATAAATGCAACTATTAACGTAAAACATATTGTAGTTTTCTGGTGGGAGCAGCTGGATATCAGCCGTTCCACTTGTCAGCAATTCAATTGTTGCAGTAGCAACTGGATGAATTGTGCATTCCTATTGCTTTACATGTTTTCATGACGCAGGACCTTGCTGATGATATGTAGAAAATAGAAAGATGCCCCTTTCAGTAAATGAACACATTTGAACCATATTTTTTGTTTTGTTTTGTTTTGTATTCTAATGACAGATAACATTTCAGCACACTTAACCCATTGAGGATGAGTCCGGAGTATACTCGGGCAGTTGTCTATGGGAAATGTGTGTTGTAGCAAAATCAGCCTGTCCTCAATGGGTTTAGTAAAAGATGTCTTGTTTTTATTGTGGCTATTGCGCAAAACAAGCAAATGTCAATGAAAACATAACCTCCTTCCTTGGCAGAGGTAATGAAGGGACAAATTATACAGAAATTCATGGTTACATCGTAAGTCTTGAGTCTGAAGAATAAGAAATCATCCAAATCAAATACTGCTGATTAGCAACTTTACTAAGCTCTAACAGTGACATGTCATATATACCTCCCCCCCCCAAAAAAAAAAAATAAAATAAAATAAAGTGCACACAGATAGAAGAAGCAATGGTATTATAGGGAAATGTTGATGGGATACATGGATGATACGTAGAATAATGCTTGCCACCTTTATTTCATCTTTTTACCTGTGAAAAAAAAAACCCACACACACACACACAAACATATTCACATACTGCTGTGTGTGGCACAGTTTGCGTGCACACACACACACACACAAATGATTACTCACTTGTACACACAAAGCATAATACTGCATATAATTTATGCATATTTCTTTGTTTTATACATCAAGCACAGAATGCAGAAACAAACAAACAAAAAACAAACTATCTTGCTTTTTTATGTAAGGACACAAGGTAAACTTGAACTAAGATGATCATGACTTTAAAAGTTATAATTGTATATATGTACAAGATGCTTATGTAATGCTCTCCAATGTTTAAGAATCAAATGTAAATCAACATAAGAAGGAGCATGTTCAACTTCCGGCCTCACTAATGCCTGGAAACTGCACCAAGTGGTGTACTCTTTCTCCACTTAGGTGAACACAAACACCTCTACAATGTAACAGAGAAGGCTAATAATAATACGTCAGTACTCCGGATTAGCATCATTGTGCCTGTTAACTTTTTTAAAAAGTGTGTGAAAACCTTACTCTAGGCAGATCTTTTACTGAGTAATTATTCTTGAGAGGTGCAAAAAAAAAATGCTCAGGCAAAATATTGCAAACCTGATTTGGTATTAGAATGCAATTCGAAGAAGCAAAAGATAAATTCGTTCAGCAGCTCCATCATGATAAGCACACGTTTCAAGGGTGCATTTTCTTTTTTTTTTTTTGGGGGGGGGAATTAAGAAGGGTTTGGGTGGAGACTTGTGGAAGATGGGAGGGTAGTGGGTCTGGGGATGGGTCTAATTGCCACCACAATCAAGAAAATAAAAAGAAACGCAGATCAAGGATGGTTGAAAGTGAAAGTGAAGAGTCAAAAAGGTGTAATGTAGAGTTTGGACTACAAGGTCTAGGGTCCCGTTTCATAAAACTTGTTATTAGTGACAACTGCCACATGTCTGTGACAAATTTGCTCTTAGCCAATCAGATGCAAGGATTTCAGTAGCTTATAACAGCTACATGTATGACAACTAGTCACTGATAACAAGATTCATGAAACGGGGTCCTGGACCTGACAGGGATTATGCAGTGTATCAATAGGACTCTTACCGGTCTGCCTTCCAGTCCATCTGAGCCTGGCTCACCCTTGAAGCCCTGCTCTCCTCTAAGTCCCTGGACTCCTGGCACACCTGTTGGTGAATAAAAAGCAAACAAAAACCCACAAACAATAAACAAAAAGGAGACAGAAAATGTACAAAAACATTTTCACTAACTTTGTTTCTGCCAGGCAGGAGCACATGGACTGGTTGAATGCAAAAAAATTTTTTAAAAAAGACCCCCTAAAAAAACCCCAACAATAATAATAATAACAACAACAACAACAACAACAACAACAACAACAACAACAACAACAACAACAACAACAACAACAACAACAACAACAACACCAACAACAACAACAACAACAACAACAACAACAACAACAACAACAACAACACCAACACCACAACACCAACACCACAACGCATCTCATTTTAAACCTACTGACACTGTCTACTGCCTTGAAAACATACCTGAGGTACATTACCATAAGCCACAATTGCAAACAAAGAAGAAATTCACAACAGCTGGTGTTACTTGAATATTCCATGACAGGAGGGCATGCAAATTTACCAGAGTGAATACATGGTTAGCTATGTTGGTAACAAATAAGGCCCCCCAAAAAGTTGAAGATAAAAGAAGATGAAAAGAATGAAAGAAAATGGGATAAAAAAAAGGACACAATGAAGAAATCTTTGTGATAAAGATAAAAAGAAAAGAGGAGGAGAAGGAGGAAGAAGAGGAGAAGGAGGAGGAGGAGGAGGAGGAAGAGGAGGAGCAGGAGCAGGAGGAGCAGGAGGAAGAGGAGAAGGAAGAGCAAGAGGAGGAGGTGGAGGAGGAGGGGAAGGATGAGGGTTAAGAAAGCACTGGCGTAGCCAGGGGGGGGCGATGGGGGCGGTCGCCCCCCCTAAGATTTGGACCGAGGATTTGGGAGGCGGAAAAAAAAATGCGTGTATACTGTATGCATGCACATGAAGCGGGTCTCCTTTGCAACCTTTCATCAAATAAGATATTTTTTTTTTGAATATTTCACTCAAAGTGTGCACCAGATCGTTGAATTTCAATTCAAAATATGCAAAATCTCTCGTGCTTGGGAGGGGGTATCCCCCTCCCAAACCCTCCCCCTCTAACGTCATGCCTCTTTCCCTATAGCTAAGTACACTTTTTAGATTTACAAAAAAATCTGAATAATTCTGAGTGCACAAGACTTTTCACTAATATTCCGAAAACTGAAGGTTCCCTCATGTATAAGGGGATTTTCCCCTTTTAATCGACCCTTTCCTCCCTCAGCCCCCCCCCCCCATCAGTTTGTTTTTTTTTTGATTACCCAAATGTTGATTCCATCAAATATGCGTATTATGCGTATACGAGATATCTCAATTTCAACCTTAAAAAGATAGAAGCTCCATCGGAAGGGAAGAGTGGAGATAACACTCGCCAACGCCTTCTCCCTGCTCGCCCCCCCCCCCCCCCCCCCCCGTCATGCAAAGAAATAGACTGTGGCTAGACATACCAAGATCGCTTTATTTCAATTCTAAAAACGCAAAAGCTCCGCGAGAGGGAGGGGGAATCCCCCTTCCCCTAAGTTCTACCTCACTAGACTTAATACATACGCACAGATGGAGCACATTCGGAATAAGAGCTAAATTCCGTGATTTTAACACTTCGATGAAAAAGTGTTGCACCAAAAATTTGCACCAGATCGCTGAATTTCAGGTCTGAAAACGCAAAATCACCTTCGTGTGGGAGGGGATATGCCCCTATCTACACCCTCGTGTGCATGCTTTTTCTGTTTGATTGCTGAACAGACAGCGTTCATGATATTCAATGTAAGAATTAATACAAGAAGACTAGTGTGTTTGAATTATACTGTTTTATAGGCAAATTGTTCAATAATAATCTACACTAAAATATGCTGCAACCTTAAACAAGTGGGACTGTTTCAACTCGTTAAAACACGCAAAAACATGCATCAAATTGCACCATTTGCAACATCAAAATGCAAAAAGTTCTCACCGTAGGAGGGGGGACACCCCCCTCCCACACCCTCCCCTACCCCCTCGCACGCTCCGCTCGCTCGAGTTCAGTCGAGTTCGTGACATACAGTAAAAAGAATTAATACAAGAAGTGTATCTAAATTATATCATTTTATAGGCAAATTGTTCAATAATAATCTACACTAAAATATACTGCTACCTTAAACAAGTGGGACTGTTTCACGTCGATAAAACGCGCAAAAACATGCATCAAACTGCACCATTTGCAAAATCAAAATGCAAAAAGTTCTTACCGTGGGAGGGGGGACAACCCCCTCCCACACCCTCCCCTCCCCCCTCGCTCGCTCCGCTCGCTCGGGTTCAGTCGCGTTCATGATATTCAGTGAAAAGAATTAATACAAGAAGTGTATTGGAATTATACCATTTTAAAGGCAAATTGTTCAATAATAATCTACACTAAAATATACTGCAATCTTAAACAAGTGGGACTGTTTCACGTCGTTATAACAAGCAAAAACATGCATCAAATTGCACCATTTGCAAAATCAAAATGCAAAAAGTTCTCACCGTGGGAGGGGGGAAACCCCCCTCCCACACCCTCCCCTACCCCCTCGCTCGCTCCGCTCGCTCGGGTTCAGTCGCGTTCATGATATTCAGTGAAAAGAATTAATACAAAGAAGTGTATTTATAGGCAAATTGTTCAATAATAATCTACACTAAAATATACTGCAATCTTAAACAAGTGGGACTGTTTCACGTCGTTAAAACACGCAAATACATGCATCAAATTGCACCATTTGCAAAATCAAAATGTAAAAAGTTCTCACCGTGGGAGGGGGAAAACCCCCTCCCACACCCTCCCCTACCCCCTCACTCGCTCCGCTCGCTCCGCTCGCTCGGGTTCAGTCGCATTCATGATATTCAGTGAAAAGAATTAATACAAGAAGTGTATTGGAATTATACCATTTTATAGGCAAATTGTTCAATAATAATCTACACTAAAATATACTGCTACCTTAAACAAGTGGGACTGTTTCACGTCGATAAAACGCGCAAAAACATGCATCAAATTGCACCATTTGCAACATCAAAATGCAAAAAGTTCTTATCGTGGGAGGGGGGACACCCCCCTCCCACACCCTCCCCTCCCCCCTCGCTCGCTCCGCTCGCTCGGGTTCAGTCGCGTTCATGATATTCAGTGAAAATTAACACAAGAAGTGTATCTAAATTATACCATTTTATAGGCAAATTGTTCAACAATAATCTACACTAAAATATACTGCTACCATAAACAAGTGGGACTGTTTCACGTCGATAAAACGCGCAAAAACATGCATCAAATTGCACCATTTGCAACATCAAAATGCAAAAAGTTCTTACCGTGGGAGGGGGGACACCCCCTCCCACACACTCCCCTCCCCCCTCGCTCGCTCCGCTCGCTCGGGTTCAGTCGCGTTCATGATATTCAGTGAACAGAATTAATACAAGAAGTGTATTTAAATTATACCATGTTATAGGCAAATTGTTCAATAATAATCTACACTAAAATATACTGCTACCTGAAACAAGTGGGACTGTTTCACGTCGATAAAACGCGCAAAAACATGCATCAAATTGCACTATTTGCAACATCAAAATGCAAAAAGTTCTTACTGTGGGAGGGGGACACCCCCCTCCCACACCCTCCCCTCCCCCCTCGTTCACTCCGCTCGCCCGGGTCCAGTCGCGTTCATGATGTTCAGTGAAAAGAATTAATACAAGAAGTGTATCTAAATTATACCCTTTTATAGGCAAATTGTTCAATAATAATCTACATCAAAATAAACTGCTACCATAAACAAGTGGGACTGTTTCACGTCGATAAAACGCGCAAAAACATGCATCAAATTGCACCATTTACAACATCCAAATGCAAAAAAGTTCTTACCGTGGGAGGGGGGACACCCCCCTCCCACACCCTCCCCCCCCCCCCCTCGCTCGCTCCGCTCGCTCGGGCTCGGTCGCTTCGCTCCCTCGCAGACTAACCGCCCCCCCTAAGATGAAATCCTGGCTACGCCGTTGTAAGAAAGATGAGGGAAGGATGAGGACAAAGATAAGGAAAAGGAGAGAGAGGAGGAAGGAAGGGGAGGAGGAGGAGGGGGAAGAGTGTCAAACTGAATGCCTCACCTGGTGCCCCCGGTAACCCATCAGGTCCCTGTGGTCCTGTTTCTCCCCTCTCTCCCTTCAGTCCAGGCGGTAAGCGAGATGGAGGGAATGTGGCAAAGTCACAGTCACACGTACCCTGGAAGTAAAACAAATATATTCAATTTTGGAAAACATGCATTAACAACCTACAAAGTCCTTCACCTGGTCTTTGGTTGAAAATCATTCAAATCAGAGAATGTAAAAACTCACACAGTTCTTCACTTTACTGTAAAACGAGGAATGTTTGCTTGCATTTAAATTTCACAAATTTCGCGTCAGCCGAGATTCTCAAAATTAAAATGCACGCTAAGGCTCTTGTCTACACTATATGCATTGAATGTCAGAGGCAAAATTTCATGCCGTGAAAAAGGCTGTTGGCTCCAATTCGCAAAAATTTCATGCCGCTAAAATATCATATTTTACAGTACTCTTTACTAGGTGAAAATCATTTCAGTCACAGAATTCAACAATCTTTAATATGAAAAGAAGCTTTTGCGGACATTGGAACTAATATAATGCAATATACATTTTATCTGAAGTATGTGAAAGTTTACTCAGTATCAAAGTTTGACTTCTCCGCTCACTACCATCAAAGAGCACCTCCATGATGGAATTATCACTTCCACTGCCTCCAACAGCACTTACCCCTCCAGATCCAGGGGGCCCTGGGGGACCCATAGGTCCCACTGGCCCGGATGGTCCCTCCACACCTGGCTCACCAGGTCGACCCTGCAGAGAGAGAGAGAGAGCAGGAGGAGGAAATACAAGGACAAAGAGAAAAGAATAAGAGTACAAGACAAAGGGAGTGTGTTTCCTGAATTCCTGAATTATCTCCATATGACTTCAGGAAAGAACCCAGAAGGAATCTCTCTGAAGAGGATCAAAGAAAGATTACTTCTTTTTTTCCTCACAAATCATTCACGATGAGAAACTTCAACTAGTTTTATCTCTAACCTACTGCCTTAGGAAGACATGTGCCCTGCACTAAATCTACATCAATTATTCTTTGCGTGACAGACAACATGCTCATTTTAGGGTGGAATTTAACACTTGGAGCTTTCACTGGTTACGGGGGGAGGGAAAGAAAAATCTTTAAATACTTTAATATGGGCCTTGATAGTATCAAGACTAAAACTACATGTAAGATGCTGTATGCTCATGACATGTGCAATCTGCTTTATGCTTTATACGAAGACAAGTACCCAGTAACTCTGGAATCAGCAGTAGGCCCCTATTCAAAGATTCATGGGACAAAGACACACGCTATTCACAGAATACAACTGGCTATGAAATCAACCTTTGACCCCTGGCCCATTACTCACCGGTCGTCCCGGGATACCAAATTGTCCTTTGATACCCTTTTTGCCACGGCTACCCTTCTGGCCAGCATTGCCTTTTATCATGAGGAGCTCCCCATCCGTTGGGACAAAAGGTTCACCCTGTCCAAAGGAGTAAAAATAACACAAGACAAAACAAAGAAAGGAATAAGACTCAAATAAGCAGGTTAGATTAGATAAATGTAGAGCATTTAAAATAATCCAAAACTTGAAGTTGATACTATCAACAGAAATTTCCTCCTTATTATTTTTGTAAAATCTGGATATATTAAGCAAGAAATTGTATGCATTTATTAGAGATGAATACAAGACAAAACAAACCTTTCATTTAAAGGAAACATGAAATGTAACACAAGCTAGAAGGTCTAACATCAACACATTCAATCCGGATGTAATCAATGTCATTCTGTATCAATGTACGACTTCAAATAGGTTCTACTATTGCAGATAAAACACAACTTTAAAGGTACAGGTCAAAACAAAGGAGGCATTATGATACAGTGAATTAAGAAGTGAGAGATTACTACAGAAGGAAACTGGCAGTGTGCAATATACACACATCAATATATATGCAATATCTAGTCCTCCTAGTACATTAGAATGAAAGTGAATATCATATTCTCAGTATTGCCAAATTGAAGGTATCCAATACTTGGTGATCAACCCTAAACACTGGAGGGGGATGTAGACCCTATTACATGTATTTGTTCTGAAAGTCTGAGAAAATATGGGCATGCATACAAACCAACATAGAATGAATACTATGACAGGACATTCCATTCTAAGTTATGCAATCAACATACAGTTAAATGCCAGAGCAGGATTAAAATGAACAAGATCTAATTATGTTCTGTTGCACTGATGAAACAGAAATAACTAACAGATAATTACCTGACTTTTGAATTATACAAACAAACATGACACAATATGTTTATCACTATGGGAATGCTTCAAAGTTATAGTAGGTCCACTAGGGTCACAAAGACCTAGTCTTACCTTGGCTCCCTTTAGACCCCTTGGTCCAGAGTATCCCACTGACCCCTGATCACCTTTGTCTCCCTTTGAGCCCTGCAAGAAAAACAGGCTGTGCATCAGAGACTACAGACAAACTATTCAAATCTTGGTGTGGAATGAATTCAGGTGCATTACTGAAAAAACTGTACTACTAATAAAATCAACAAATTTACAGTAAATGGCTTCACAATGGCTACTAATTGCAAAGCAAACCAACACAGTAGATGATTTTAAGCTTTTGTTGAAAACATATCTCTTTAACATGTCCATGGATTAGGTTAACACTATACAATGTTTGTTAAAGCTCTGTCACTTTTCGTTTTGCCTCCTCTCTCTCTCACATGTCTATTTTCCTAATTTCTGTTAGTTTCTTCCTTCAGTGTGCATAGAGACATTAATCTATTTTTGTGATATGCGCTATATAAATACGGTTTATTATTATTATTACTTCTAAACAACTCCATGACTTAAATAATCATTGTCTGGTTTCTCAAAAAAAAAAAATGCAAAAAAAAAAAATGACCAACTCAATTGCAGGCTTTTTTATGATGTGAAGTAGAATACACACTGTATATTAACCATGTGATGCACATTAAGCCATCATTTTTCTATACCTTACAGAGAAACATTAATTTTCCAACAAATGTGACAGGATTAATTCAACTTATAAATCCGTGCTCAACACAGAGTCTTCATGCATGCCACTTTCAACTGTCTAGAAAGCTTTACAGATCATAATCTATTAAAGTGCACTACGTACGAGAATGTTATTAGAAGTTTGTTTGGTCTTACATTTTCTCCTTTGGGACCAAAATGCCCTTCTGGTCCCATTGGGCCCGGTAGTCCTGCTTCTCCCTGCACCCCATCTATTCCTGGCACTCCATCGAAGCCCATTTCACCCTGCAAACAGTGGTAAAAAGTATATTAAAAGCAATGCAATTTATGTCATGCTAGAACATCTTAGCATGCTAGCATATCAGGAAAAAAAAAGACACCTTAATAGTCATATATCCCTTTGCAAACATCACAAACTTTTGCATGGTTGCAGAATTATGTCTCCCCACATCATATTTGAAATCACATGTTGATGCACCTCAGAATTTTTAACAAAGAAATGAAAAACCAAACTTATGTCACTCCAGAATACAGTCTCCTTTTATTGAGAATAACAAATTGATTTTTTTTTTTTTTTGGGGGGGGGGGGGAGTGGGGTACGTGGTCAAAACAAATTAGAAATCTATAGTATATGTTTCCCCCTCCATCAAAAAGAAGTTTTCAGATTTATCATTCTGAGGTATGAATTAGCTACCTCTACAATATACCAGCTTAAGAAAGGAATCAAATTAAAGGAACGTTCATGCATGTGTTGCCTCAGTACATCAATCTACCAGGGCTGCCAGGATTCATCTATCTACAGAGATTCCGAAGAGGAATGAGGGACATGACTAGTATTACCAACACTATCATTATCATCATCATCATCATCATCATCATCATCATCATCATCATCATCATCATCAGCATCATCATCATCAGCATCACCATCATCATCAGCAGCACCATCATCATCATCACCAGCATCATCATCATCATCATCACCATCATCATCAGCATCATCATCATTAGCATCATCATCATCATCACCAGCATCACTATCCTCAACATCATCCCCGAAAAGGTCATCATTGTCATTAACACTCTCACTAACCACATTTAAAATCATCTTCCTCTTCAAGTTTGGAAGTTTTTCTACCAAAGCCACACCCACCTTTTCACCCTTTTCTCCCTGTACACCGGCATCTCCTTTCTCTGCCACCTCCCCTGGCTCTCCCTTGAGCCTCTCCAGGAATCCTGGTCCCAACTCAGCCAGTTGCTATGACGTTAACACACACATACACAGTATAAGGGGAACGGTATTGTAGGATAGATATGAATAAACACATGGAACAACAACAACAAAAAAGAAAGGAATGAATAGACAGATCGACATTTGAAAGAATAAATGATAGATGGATAGATGGAAGAATGGATAGATAAAAATGAATGAGATGGATAGACAAATCGTTGCCGGTCACACGAACCGACGAATCCCTCAGGTTTGCGTAAGAATGACAATTCGAGAAAATCGCGTTTGAAGTTAACCCATTTTTTACTTATGGTTGCAACACTTTCATCTCTATAATTTCCAATTATTTTTGTAGTACATCAGACTTCAATTCTTGCTCTAACTTGTGAAGTCTTTATCGAATTGTATTGTTAACAAATAAGCGGGAAATCGTCAAAGAGCTGCATGCATGTATTTTCGGTCTGCAAAGAACGTTGTCATCTTCCATGTGTGTCCATATAAAGAGTTTGTTTGCAAAAACCGATAAGTCCATTTTTGAAGATTTTGAAGTATGGTCTCTGTCATAAAGTACAAAATAATACCTTTCAAATGATATATTGGTCACTACATATAAAGGTATATTTTTGAAGTTATGGTCAAAAGAAGCAAAAATTTTCTTATCATTATCTTTATTTTTCTTGACCTTTAATCGCAAGTATTTCCAATTGACAAATATGGACTTATCTGTTTTTGAAAACAAACTCTTCATATGTACATGTACATTGAGCGTTGTCATTGTCAACGCATGTATTACATACACTGTAGTACGCGCACTGTGCGCGCGGTCAATGAACTGTTGAATCTCAAAAACTACACGCAAATCAATGCGCACTGATTCGTCGGTTCGGTGACCGCGCGTACTAGTACGCGCGGTCACCGAACCATCGAATCACCTGATTGTTTAACACACGCGTCTATGGGGAAAACAAGTAATTTTCACAAAAGGAAATACATACTTCTACAAAAGTGATAACTACGTAAAAATTACACCGAATTACACACTGAGAATTTCAGAATATGTAGTATGGAATGTCTACTATCGAAATGATTGAATATCTCAAAATCGAAAATTTGACCCAACATCGAGTGATTCGTCGGTTCGTGTGACCGGCGACGAAATAGATAAAAGGTTGAATGAATGGATATTTGGATGAATGAGAGAATCAAACGGATGGATTTTTTTTCCCACTGAAACTGATCATCATGAGAAGAAGAACACAACATTAATGGGCAATCAGCAAAATTTGAAAAGAGCTACCACTTTCTCTTAATGATGCACTGTATCACTGTGTTGAGGCTCAAGAGAAGATTTTGAGAGTGCAAATGTAGAGCTTCAAAGTGTGAGCGCACTAGAGCCCTACAAAGTAAAGCCAATAATTTCAGTATAATATTCAATAATTTACGTATTAAAGATGTCATCCTTGTACTGTATATCATTGAAAGAAGCATACTATTGCTTTTTGAAGAGTCTTTTCATGATGAATGCTTCATATTTATACAGTGTTCCATAGTAGTAAAAATGTAACCTGCCACACCAAAATAATCCTAAAGTCGCTGACGGCTGAGCCGAGAAAATTGAGTTTGAAGTCAGATCATCAAAATTGGTCAAAGCGATCAGATTATTGTGTTTGGCATAATTTTGGAATGTGTTGTCTTGCAGCTTGCTTTTTATGTGGCGATTGACTATCAAGTTGTGTTCCCGACTGGATTTGCGGGTAAATTCTAAGTTTCTGTCACTGTTTTGTGTGCAAAAGTCATGCCTCTCCAATAATATATATGGCTACTGGTCATTGACAGAAAAACAATAATGGACTAGACATACAATTTACATCCAATTTACCTCCAAGGTAATTAACAAGAGACCCACGGGTCTAGCGCTCACCTGAGTATCGCAAGTTCACCTTTCACGCAGTCACTAATCTAAATTATTCACAGCTCTACCAAAATTTGACCAGGCATTCTCAAGTAGAAGATGAAAATGTACAATAAGGGCCCAAATTTTTTAAGATTCCTTAATTATTGGGGATTGAGGCCCCCTAGGGCCCTCTGGGTGGGGCATGGTGCCCATTTTGATAAATTTAGATCCTGACCCCCTAGGGATGCTACCTGCCAAGTTTGACGAAAATCCATCATGAGGTTTTCAGGAAGAAGATGAAAATGTACAATTCAGGCCCCCATTTGGACCTTCCCAACCACCCCCCCCCCACCCCTGCCCCCAAGCGGGGCACCCCTGGATCTCCTATGAACAAACTCAAAACTACAGTCATTAATGTACTCACTCATAGTATTATCTTAGCTCTATAACTTCTGATTCTAGAGAAGATTTTTAAAGATTCCTTCATTTTGGGGGTTTGGGCCCCCCTGGGGGCCCCCTAGGTGGGGCATGGTGCCCATTTTAACAAATTGAGATCATAACCCCTTAGGGATGCTACCTGCCAAGTTTGGTGAAAATGGGTCATGGGGTTCTAAGGAAGAAGATAAAAATGTACAATTTAGGCCCCATTAGGACCCCTCCTCACCCCCCTCCCCTGGGTCCCAAGGGGGGCACCCCTGATTCTGCCATGAACAAACTTGAAACTACAGTCATCAATGTACTAACTCATAGTATTAACTCAGCTCCATCACTTCTGGTTCTAGAGAAGAACATTTTTAAAGATTCCTTAATTTTGGGGGATTTTGCCCCCCTGGGGGCCCCCTGGGTGGGGCATGGTGCCCATTTTAACAAATTGAGTTCCTAACCCCCTAGGGATGCTACCTGCCAAGTTTGGTGAAAATGGGTCATGTGGTTCTCAAGAAGAAGATGAAAATGTACAATTTAGGCCCCATTAGAACCCCTCCCCACCCCTCCCCTGGGTCCCAAGGGGGGCACCCCTGATCCTGCCATGAACAAACTTGAAACTACAGTCATCAATGTACTAACTCATAGTATTAACTTAGCTCTTTCACTTCTGGTTCTAGAGAAGAAGATTTTTACAGATTCCTTAATTTTGGGGGGTTTGGGCCCCCTTTGGGGGCGCAATGGGTGGGGCATGGTGCCCATTTTAACAAATTAAGTTCCTAACCCCCTAGGGATGCTACCTGCCAAGTTTGATGAAAATCGGTCCTGGGGTTTTCAAGAAGAAGATGAAAATGTAAAAAGTTTACGCACGACGGACGACGCACGACGGACGCCGGACGAAGGGTGATCGCAATAGCTCACTTGAGCCTTTGGCTCAGGTGAGCTAAAAATCTATAAAAGTTACATAGCTTTGAAAAAAATACAATGTTTTTGTCCAAAGCATGAATATGTTGCTGTCTCAGAATAACCTGGCACAAAGGGGGTTTACTACATGACACATACAGAGTTAAACTTTTTTTCCAAACAGTCTCACCTCAGACAGGTCCATAAGTTCTGGTGGTATGACACCAGGTGGTCCAGGATCACCCATTTCTCCCTTTGGTCCTTTGATCCCCCGTGGGCCCGGTAGACCATTTGTACCCGGTGTACCTTCCCCTTGGTCTCCCTTGGGACCTGGAGATCCCTGTCAATGGTGTTTGCAAATTTAAAGGAAAAAAAATGAAACCAGAGAAGCACTCTGAGAGCACAGACCTCCGCCAAGCAGCTCATTTCCACCAATGACCTTGTTTTTCCGCAGAGATCAGTGATTTGTACCCATACGTATACATTTTGAAAATCGCCCAATTTCCCAATATAGAAACCTTTTGTTATGTCATCAATGCCAGCGTGCAGCGTGCCTCGCCCTGGACCAGACACAAGAGCATGCATTTTAGTGCGCATATGAAAACTTTAAAAATGTGCAGCTTGAACTCCCAAGTTCATTGACCCTTACTGCCAAAATATCGAAAATCCTTCATAAAATCCACAAAAATTGCTGTATCCCTACCAAAATTAGATTATCTGTTTCTTGTGTCATTCTCAACCTTTCCTGTAAGTTTCATCCAAATTCGTTTACAACTTGTCATTTTGCACACAGACAAACAAACCAACGGTAATGAAAACACAACATCTTCCCTTGGCGGAGGTACTGTAATTAAGAGTGAAAAATAACTTTCCTCAACAGTTACGTGAATATGAAGAATAATCCTATTTGTACATTGTATGTCACTGCCTCGTTTCTCTGAGTCAAGAAAAAATGAAAATAACTTGACTGAACTTTAAAGGGATCAGCAGAGTACCTACACAAATGAAGTATCCAACACCAACTTAAAATATCTGAAAATTAACTTAAAAGTGAAAGTGATTTGCATTCACTATATCTTTGACCCAGTCTTGTGGCTGTTGACACTTTTGACATCACATATCATTGTACAATTCCCATCCAGGGAAGGCTGCTAAAGGTACTGACCAAAACATCAACAATTCATAATTCTAGGATGGACTGCCTGGCTTACTTCAAAATTTTCACTTCCATGCATCACTAATCTTGAGGCATATCATTGTATCCACATAAATGTCGAGGGAAAATTTTCTTTTGAGGTCAAAGGTGATTCAGTATTTGCATAATTGATGACTTACATCCAACCCTGGTTGGCCCGGTGCACCTGTGTCTCCCTTCTCTCCCTGCGAAGTGCAAAAATGCAATCAAAATCAGATCACAAATCTTTTCATGCACAAACTATGATTTTGTTACAGATGTTAGACTTGAAGCAGAACCTGTGCTAAGAGTGTGGTGCACAACACACATATTTACAATGTGATTCATCATACAAAAACATGAATAATTTGATACAAAACTACTGATGTTTGTTTTTTGCTTTGCTTTTTTATTTCGGCAATCAGTAATTAACAGTCCTTTAAGCTTTCAAATATATCTTGTATATAAAATTGTAGGCCTACAACATACCATTTCCTGAGAGCTCAAACAAAATGTTACATGCACTTTTGATATCTTGAATTTGTGCAATGTAGCATAGAAAAGTCATATTTTACAGTTAAGGAATCATAATTACATACAATCAGTGTAGCACATGTATGTTACAGGTTAAAATGTTAAAAGCAATGCTAAAATATTGCATTACAATTACATTCTACTAACTAAAGCTTGCCATACACACTTGTAGCCGTATGCATTACTACAAGTAGCTCCATCGAAGCTAGGATTCAAGACCATCATGTATGAAAATATTGGTATTTTGAGACATAAATCCAAAAAGGGTTAAAATTCTATATAAACCTTTTTTTTTGACAAAAACGACATTTTCAAGCCACAACAGCAAGACTACAGATCTGTTAATGTTTTCATAAACATGAAAGCAACTCTAGTTATGATATTATACATGCTATTTCTAAAGCATTTCAAATATAAGTGATTAGCAATACAAACCCACACCTGCAAATATATACTTTTTTTTTCATTGCTTTTTGATGGATGCACCATGTATTTACAACTTTTGTATTGATACATGTTGCCACAAATACCTTAATAAACTTGCAAAATCATGAAATCTTGAAAAAAAAATAAGAATTACATTTACGTTGAAGTGTCTTTCTTTCCATTTTATGATAGCTTTTCACTGCTTAAGTAGGACAAATTATAATTATAACATTGGAAAGCATAGTACCTTCACTTGAAAATATTTCAAAATGTTTTTATTAAGGATTTTCTTTCTTTATTTGTGGCAGGTCAACACATACGCACAATATGAATGCTGCTCCATGAAGGGAGGAAAAGAAAAAAAAACAGCAAAAGAAGGAGACGAAGAAGAAGAAGTAAGAGAAAAAGATAAGAAATAATGGGAAAGATGAAAAAAAAAAGAGAAAGAAGAAGGAGGAGAAGGAGAAGAGGAAGGAGAAGAAGAAGATGACTCTGGGTTTTTTTTTGTTTTCGATAAGCATACACGATGTATGTTTTGCCCATTTTCTTGTTGTCGTACAAGTATCTTCAAGCCATATGCTTACTTGACGACAGTCTTCTGCATTTACACTCCCAATACATGCGCCATAATTCAGTCTGATCATTTGATTCAATCCCGAGCGGTTATGATGTGTTTTCTTATTCTTTTCATCAATCTGTACACGTATATCTCAGTTATGTTCAGATATAAACCCTGTATGTTTTATTGTCTTGGAAAGACAAAAAAATGGCTGTATTTCATTTGTAATATATTCATTGCAGAAAATTCCTAATAAGTTCATTTTTACTTGAATTTGAAAGACAAAGAAGAAGGAGAAGAAGAAGAGGAGGAGGAAGAATAGAAAAAAGCAAGAAGAATGGTCATGTGACCATGACTTCCAAAGGTCATGTGATCACATTACCCTAAGTCCTCTTGGTCCTGGGTATCCTCTATCTCCTTTGTCTCCCTGGATGCCAAACATTCCCGGTAGTCCCGGCTCTCCCGGGATTCCCGGTTCACCCATTAAACCAGGCTCTCCCGGGGGGCCCTGCGGACCTGGTGGGCCCTGGGGCCCTGGAATGTTCACATCAACCTGCGAAACGGGCAACAACACACATGTTCATGGTCATGCTTGATTATATAATAAAGCTCATTACCTGGATTTAGAAAAAAAAAAAAAAGATGCCATTTTTTGAAAAATGCCTTGCACTGCACAAGTTTAGCATGCTGCACTCATATTATGACATGCCAACTATAGTTTGCTTTTTGCTGTTTCACTCACACACAATAGTGCACACACCAGCAGATAAGTATCAATAGAGGCCAGCCTGTTATAAGCATAAAGTGTAAGGGTGCATAGTCCCTGCACATACACTGTAGTTCTTGTTGTTGCATGAGGTACAACTTGCCATGCTAAATAGCAATACATTATTACACAAATAGAATATCTTTAAAAACACAATAATTCAATATATTACATCAAAGGGGAAGGCTAGTAACTGATCAGTGGAAATCAGTGGGAATGGTGGGGGATGATTGTTAACAGGCCGTTAACGATCGCAATATAATCACTGTACAGGCATGCTAACCTGGAAACATTGAACTGCACATTACTTGAATATGAGACCATTCTGAAGCAAATAATTTTCACACAACAATAGATATATAATGTACTCTTAAATGAATCCCACAAGGATTGGAACAATCATCCCCCAGCATTCCCACTGATTCCCACTGATCAGTTACTAGCCTTCCCCTTTAAAGTGGCACTCCTTGGGCATTACTTATATGTGGGGAGATTTAAAAGAACCCTATGAGGAGAAAGTCTTCTTGTGGGTTTTCCACATCTTTGGAACTCTGTACCAATCCCACTTCCAAATTGTAACAACCTCGATACTTTTAAATCTGCACTAAAGACCCATCTTTTCCATCAACTTTGTGAATAATGTGTGACATTCTCTTGGGGCCTGGCACCTTTGATTTATTTTTTCAGATGAATGGCATTACATAGATGCTGTACATTACGATCATCAACATCACTTTTCAGATGAATGCCGGTATTGATGCTGTACATTATGTTCATTATCATCATTATCATCATCATCATTATCAGTACCATCATCAATCCTTGCTGGCATCTATAAATCAACAAATGAGGATGTTTACATACGTATATGAGACCACAGCTGAATGGAAGAGCATCAAAAATATAATTTTTCTGCCTGTTCTTTTTTTTTTTTCCACCATACCATTTCTCATGGAAACCTGCCTGCAGGTGACACATTAAAGGACAAGTTCACCTTCATAGACATGTGGGTTTAGTGAATGCAGGAATATTAGTAGAACACATCAGTGAGAATTTGAGGAAAATCGGACAATCCATTCAAAAGTTATGCATTTTTGAAGTTTCTGCTCAGTCAAGACTGGATGAGAAGACTACTATGTCTTGTGATATCACATGAGTACAATGACATAAAGAAAGAATAAAGACAATTCAACATATTTCCATTTTTCTCGCATAACGAGAGAACACTCAACTTATCTCTTTCAAAAGGCAGGGGGAATAATATTACCCTTAATATACGTCAGTAAGAAGTCGAAGAAATATGCTCTTTATTCAAAATGTAAAGTTTTGTGAGCTTCTCTTGTTATTTTCCTTATATTGTTGTACGCATGTGACATCATACACTGTAGTAGTCTTCTCATCCAGCAGTGACTGCGCAGATACTTCATAAATTCTTAACTTTTGAACGGATTGTCTGATTTTCCTCAAACTTTCACTGATGTGTTCTACTAATATTGCTGCATTCTCTCAATCCTTATGTATATGAAGGTGGACTTGTCCTTTAATACCAACCACCAAACATTATATCCAAAATTTTCCAATGAATTACCAAGGCACAACATCCAAGCATCAAATTTTGGGCCACTTACTCTTGATATACATATTTTCAGCATAAATTCTTGGTACCTTGCTTGGCAACACCAAAATATTAAGAATCAAAATACAAGCAGTGGAGTCTTCAAATGCACATACATTATTTTTCACTGCAAGCTAGCATTCAAATCATTTCTTGTCGAGTGATACCAGGAATTAGGGGGAAAGGGGGTGGGGGGGGGGGGTTGTGTTACATTACTCACGGGAGTTTCTTCGGTCATAGTCACAACTTCTGATCCATCCCCACTCATCTCCTAGTGAAGTCATGAGAAGAAAAGAAAAGAAAAGAAAAACAAAAATGATGCAGAATCAATTTCAAAGTAGCTAGAGTCAAGATATTTATTGTGGTAAAGGATTTTTGTTCTTCATATTTGTTTCTGCATATGATATATCACAAATTCAATGAAAATTACACCAGGGAAGAAAATTAAACAAAGATTTCCTCGCATCCAAGAGACTAGGAATAAGTTGTGACTCTTCAAGTACAACCTGAACAGAAAACGGTCTTTTTCATGGCAACCAGTCCCGATAATCCTTATACCTCAAAGGTCTGAGCTAAGTTTGACAGGCATAAGAGTACATGTGTACAGAAAATTATCAGGAAAGTCAGGGCATTTGCTTTTGGCCCATTGAAAAAACAAAAACAAAACAAACAAAACAAAACATACAATATCAACATCATATAAAATAAATCCTAAAAAGTAAAACAATGTAGATCTGCTCTCATTCAAAGGCAAAAAGATATGTCTCTATGAAACCAATTCTCGAGCAAGTTGATAAGGACGATTTTATTCCTTTCATTTGGACACTAATACAATACCGGTACTAAAATTATTCAAGGAATTTTTCAATGATGGCAAATACACAGTACGTGTGTACGTATAGTAACATAATTTCATATTTCAAGTGCATATGTTTATCTTTTGCTTTTGTTAGTTTGTTTGTTTGTGTTTCGGTCTGGTTAGCGCCATGCACTTATTGCTAATAGGAATCAAATCATCCTCATGTAATTTTTATATTACATAGATTTTACCCTTATGCAGTTGTAGTAACTGAATCTGATTTAACTGAATTAATCTGAGTATTGACTTGGACATTTAATTTAGACATTCAGCTTGAAGTTTATGTTTGTCTTTTTTTCATTGTCTACAAAAATATACATAACATACACAAGAATAAAGAACACAAAGACACATACATTGTACATGTATGAATGAAGACAGGTAATGAATGCTACTTAACACACACCAGGTTTTTCCAGGAGAAACCAGGGGGTAGCTGGGGCATGGGTCCCGGAGGGCCGGGTGGGCCAGGGGGACCGGGCATTCCTGATGGGCCCCGTGGGCCTTGCAGACCAGATTCACCTGGACGACCGGGTACACCGTTCAGTCCTGGGAAACCATCACGTCCATGTTCACCCTGGAAAGAGTAAACACATAGAAAAAAAGGGGGGAAATTCTTCTAACAGCACTGGTTTGTGAATGCATTTCAAATAGAAATATGCTGCATGCTCATTATTTTTGTGGGTTTGCCTAATCATAACTAGATACATTGTACATGTGCATCCAGTCAAATAATTCTAATGCTATATGTGCAGTATAACTGAACACTACTATTTTTTTTTTAATTATTTAACATTTCATACAGATTGCACATCATCAAAACCATTTCATAAGCAGACATCATTGCAACACTGGAAGATGATATATGATGATATAACAATAATTCTTTCTGGATTATTGTTATTGCTGTGGGTTTTTTTTTTTCCAGACAGGAACGTGTTATCTTCAAAGCTCTCCTCTTTGTTTACAAAGCTATCCATAACCAAGCCCCTTCATACCTACAGATCCTAATCTCTCTCCGATCCTCATCAACTTCTTCTGCATCTAGATGTCTGCGCTCCCATGCTACTGCCCATCTTCAAATGTTACCCGGACCTCGCACTAAGACATGCTACGGAGAACGCTCATTCACAGTTATTGCACCCAAGCTTTGGAACAATTTACCCATTCATATACGACAAGCCCCATCAGTAGAATCATTCAAAGGTAGGGGATACCTTTTACAGACCTCCCAAAATGCAGCAAAACATTAAATATGAACCTCAGGGGACTTGCTTACGCCACTGCTTAGAAATTTGGAAGTCAACAGTTATCTAAAATTTGAATAATGCACAAAACTCAACTACTCAGTAGTTCTGTGTGTCAGCCACACTTAAGCCTTTTTGTTGCATTCTTCTGTATTTGTGATCTATAAACACAAATCTAAAAGTACAAGAGCTGATGTAATAACATATAGAGTGTGTGGCAAAAATGTATATAGAAATGTTTGTAAGTGTTGATGAACTTTCTTCACAAAATATACATGATGGACACACATGCAGTACATGGGTCTGCAAAGGTAGCCTAGTAATGTACTGGAATTTACGGTGAGCCCCGAAAAAAATTCAATTCAAAATCTAACGGTCAAAAAAATGTACTAAATGTTACCTTCCACTTTCAATACTTTATGGGAGTTTCTAAAATGATACTCTCTTCAACATACCACTGTATTTATACAACTCTTCATTTAAGGCGTGCAAATGGGATTCCCTACCTTTAAGGCACAACTTAAAACTTATCTTTTCCCATATTGATTCCTTCCCTAAGTTAATGTGTTGAGTGTAATTCAATTATTGTATGTGTTTAATTACTGGTACACATTTGATTTATGTCATGTTATTCTTACTTATGTTTTGACCTGGCTGTTTTCCCTCATTTTTCATCTTTCCTTTCATCTCTTCCCTGTGCGCTTAGAAACATTGTATTAAGTGCATTACAAATGTAATGTATTATATTATTATCATTAGACAGAATTTCATATTTGCATACTTGCCATGTCATCTGAAAGTTAGTTAAATGATTACTGCTGTAATGTGAAACATCCATACTCTTACATCGATACCACTGTCATCTGAAGACAGTTCTGGATGGCATATTTCTGTAAACATCGAGAACATAAATAACTTTATGGAAAAGGCCTAAATCAGTTTGTAGATTGCAGATTTTCTAACAGCTGAAATAAGTGAATGAATTAAGAGCCTTACCTTCATTCCTTGAATGCCTTCTGGTCCAGGAAGGCCAGTGTCACCCTAGCAACAAGAAACACGCAAGCAGTAGTGACAGAAATCATGCGCACACACATATTCAGCAATCACCAAACTTATCCGAGTTACAGTAAAACGAGGAATGATCGTGTGCATTTTAATTTTGCAAATTTTGCGAGAGCCACGATTTGCGAAATTACAATGCACATGAAAGTTCTTGTCTACATTATACGCATTTAATATTAGAGGCAACTCACGAAAATTTCACGCTGCGAAAAAGGCTGTCGGTTTCAATTCGCGAAAATTTCATGCCGCAAAAAAATTGTGTTTTACAGTACATGCCTATAATGAGTGCCTATGTGAAAGGTAAAGAGCTGAAGGCCTATTAAAGCTCAAAAACTAAGGTTGAAGGTCAGAATACAACCTATAATTCGGAATAACCATGCCTTGAGCAATTGATAGTTTACTTACATCAGCTTTGATTCACAAAAGCTAAACCACAAATAATTTCTGAATGTTTTCCTCTTTTGTTTAGTTAATACATATATGAGAGATGTGTCATCACATTACTCATATAAAGTTGGAATACAAAGTTGTCACTGAATAAGTGCTTGGTACTGCAAAATCGGAAAATAGCATTCAACACAGACATACTAAACCTTCTTTTCTGGCTTTTTGTTCATTCATGCGATTTTACTCTGATGAGTGCATGTCGAAAAGCTTTAATATGTCTGTGTTGAAAGTTGTCATTAACATAATGAGTCTTTCAGCAGTTCTACACTAATTGCTTGGGAGAAATGAGTTGTGTTTGTTTCTCCACTACTTACCTTTTCCCCTTTAGATCCCTGGAATCCTGGTGAGCCCATGTCTCCTTTGGGACCCATTGGACCCTGGGAAAAACAGACAAATTTACATCTATAGTTAATACTCCATGGTGAATAACATAAATGGCAATAATAACAACATTAGTAACAGTGGCGATGGTGATATAACAATGACAAAAATAATAACACAACTACTACTACTGCTATTACTGCTACTCCTATTATTACTACTACTACTACTACTACTACTACTACTACTACTACTACTACTACTACTACTACTACTACTACTACTACTACTCCTATTACTAATACTACTACTACAACATGTACTACTTCTCACAATATTATTAATAACTGTAAAAGTGCAACAAAATCATTGATAATGTCAATAAGAGAAAATAAAACCTTAACTACCTACATACAGTGTAGCAATATAATCAAGGCTGTCCATATCTGATCACTTTGTCAAATGTCAAAATAATTCTATCACCACAAGCCGTAAAAGGTTTAAACTACTCATATCAGTTTGCAGTAGATGTATTTCTTTATCTTTATCTTTCTATGTTCTGTCAAGAAAGTATATAGTAAAAAATACAAAAAAACCGTTAACAATTATACAGCATCTTAAAGAGCAGAGTTCTTTATTACAATGTATGCAAATTATGTAAAATCTGAGGCAGGAGTCTGTATTCTGGAATAACAGAAAATAAAGCAAAATCAGTCCCCCCTTCCCCCTCCCCCCACCCCACCCCCAACTCACCGGTATTCCAGGAAGACCTCGTGACCCATTGAATCCGGTGCTGTATTCTGACTCCAGCTGAGATGTGAGGTTCGCTATTTCTTCCAAGAACTCTTCCTCCATTAGCATCTCCCCTGGCTCCCCCTTCAGTCCCTGAGGGCCTGGGGCACCCGATTCGCCGGGCAGTCCCGGCTTGCCGTCCGTCCCCGGTTGTCCGGGGAGTCCCGGTTCTCCCTTGGGTCCTCGCGGGCCCATGGGGCCATGGGGTCCCGGCAGGCCGGGCCTTCCTGGGGGGCCCTGAAGTGAATGAAGGGGAAACATTCATTTGCACTACTTTTACCCATGGACATGGACTTCTCAAAAAGTTATTATTTGTCCCTTTTCCTTATCATACTCATTTCTAGCTTCTGTTTCATGAAGATCAGTATCAAATATTTGCCATCAGCCTCTGCTTTCAACTCAAACTGTATCTTCTAAAGCGGGTCATGTGCACTTCACTTCCCAAAGATATGATTTAGCTTTGACGCAAACTTCCCATAAGTTAAGTTTCATTGGTGAAAAGTTCAATCTATGAATGCCAATATAGAAAAAAGGAAAACAATCAAATGCATGGACAATATCAAGAAGAAGAAATGATGTATCAAAAGTAACATACAGAATTCTAAGGTACACTTTGCATTAGTGGTAGGCAGGTAGTTCATCATCAAAATATATTTCACGTCCCTTAAGATCTCATATGCTAATATAGAGGCCATACTAGAACAACTGCTTACAAGTTTAAAGAGAAACTTACTGTGACTGGTCCAAGTCCAGATCCCTCTGTCAAAAATCCCTGGGAATGACAACCAGTGAAAGACAGTTTTAAAATGTTTTACAAAAATTAATAGAGTGATTTAAACAATTCAGGACATAATTTAATGTGAACAACCAAACAAACTTGATTCCTAAAGTTCGAAAATGGCTATACACCTATGTGTCATACATACATTGTATCCGACAACTACGCTTCGCTTGTAATACTGTATGTCTGTTTTTACTTGCAATCTTAATTTTGTATTTAGTGTGTAATCAAGTATCACTATTGATCTACTATACTTTTGTATGTAATTTTCATAATATGTATTTTGCTTTGTAAATCAGTTCTTCAACTGAAAGGGCTACCCTACGAAAATAGAATGGAATAAACAAGTGAAAAACAACAACAACAAAAAGTATATTTTGGCACTACCTCACAGGTTTGGAAAGCTGGTGAAAGAAAGGGTAAAAAAAAAGTTTGGAAAGCCAAACTACACTACCGATGATCCTGGACCAGGTGGTCCAGGGAGTCCTGGCTCTCCTTTAGCTCCTGTCATACCCTTGGGTCCTTGCTGACCAACACCAGGTTCACCCTGAGAAACAGAGATTAACAGATGGATGGATAGATAGATAGATTGATAGACAGATAGGTAGATAGACAAATAGATAGGTAGGTAGATAGATAGATAGATAAATAGGTAAATAGGTAGATAGGTAGATAGGTAGAGAGAGAAAGATAGAGAGATAAAAAGATAGATAAGTAGACGAATAGGTAGATAAATAGATAGGTAGATAAATAGGTAGATAGATAAAGGGAGAGATAGTTGGATAGATAGATAGATAGGTAGATAAATAGGTAGATAGATAGGTAGATAGATAGGTAGATAAATAGATAGGTAGATATGTAGACAGAGAGAGATAGATAGATAGGTAGGTAGATAGATAGGCAGATAGATTGGTAGATAGAGGAAAAGATAGATGGATAGATAGATAGATAGATAGATAGATAGATAGATAGATAGATGGGTACATAGATACATAGATAGGTAGAGAGATAGATAGATAGATAGATAGATAGATAGATAGATAGATAGATAGGTAGATAGATAGGTAAATAGATAGATTGAGAGATAAATAGGTAGATAGATAGGTTGATAGATATGTAGACAGAGACATAGGTAGACAGATAGATATATAGATAGATAAACAGATAGATGGATAGATAAATAGACAGAAAGATAGATAGATAGATAGATAGATAGATAGATAGATAGATAGATAGATACAATGTAGATAGATAGATTAATACATAGAGAGATAGAAAGAGAAAAAAAAATATGAAAAAGACTCATTACTTTTGGATCCAATTATCAGAAAATTTTAAGAAAGCTCAGCTGGCTTTGCCTGTATGCAGTGAATTGATGTAGACATCTATTCCCCAGGCGGTGGAAAAAGTGTGAGGATATCATTCATTACCTCAAGATCAAGAGTAATAAAAGAAAAACAACAAGTATTACACAGATTAAAGTAACAACTTACCTTTTCTCCTTTTGGTCCAGATTCTCCCTCTAGACCTGGTGCTCCAATTGGTCCCTACAGTTGATACCAAGAGCATAACAATTTGCATCATGAACCTGTTTAGGGCCTCTTGAGCTAGAGGGCAGTCTTCCCTTCACACATCAATGTTGGGGATATTCCTAACAGCAATCTGGGAGGAGCTGCCTGTTGCATGTATCTTGATAGTCAAAAACAAATCATATAGCAGGCAGTCTCCTCTGTTCTCTTGTCAAGAAGATAACATGTTTTTATGCGCCATTTATTCACTTGCCTAACTTGGTCGACGGCAAGCCAAGTTTACATATTTTGCTCATATATGCACAGATGGAAGTAAACATATTTTGATAAATCAGATAATATCTCTCTATAACAATTTGGCACTTGTGCTCAACACAATTAGGTTCTGCTCTGTAAGCCCTGGTACTGATGTGTGTGTGTTCTAGCTGTACACGTACGTTTTTACAAATAATATCAAGATTTCATGTTGATCGGTTAGCTGATCGCGAGCACATGTTGTATATCACTATTGTTCAAAAACGTAAAGAGAAAAAGATATTGATAGCGTGATCGTTCGATTGAAAGATTCAGGTGATCGACTCGTATACTTCCAGTTTTTATTTTTGTATAATCTTTAAAATTTACATCTAAACCCCAATATATAAAAATGAGAGTGACAAAAACTTCTAATATTTTGCAGAGGGCATGTCTGAAGCATATTCTACAAATATAGCAAACGTAATACTCAGGGTATTGGTACACTTTAAGCATAAGAAAGCATGGAGCACGGATGATTAATATCTCTTTAATACTATCTCAACATCTCATATGTCAAACATGAATGACAAGTCAGGTAGTATTTGTCTAATAATTCTCCCCCTTCCTTCTGGATCATCACACAAACCTGAGGTCCGATTTCACCTGACATGCCCTGCTCTCCCTAAAAACAACAACAAAAACAAGAGAAAGAGAAAGGAAAACAGTTCAGGAATTATCATATTTTTTTACAATGTGCCAATGAACTTGACTTTGATAAGGGAATCCCAGAAAGTACGATCACCATTTAAAGGTCCAGTTTACCTTTGGGAGCAGTGATTTCAAAAATTTTCAAGATATCATATTTGATGCATATGTGTAGGTCTGTTGTATCATAAAACATCCTACCATATGAAATATTTGCAATAAAACCTAAAATATAAGGAGATATCAGGGTTTTTCTCAATAAACCGTAACTGTATACGGTTTAGTCTGGAAATTTTTTTATTATAACTATTGTTCACATTTTGTGTATTTAACAACACTTAACATCGATCATACGGATTCAAATTTTGACAATGGTTGTTTCTATCCCTAACTCACATTTTAGAACTATTTTATAGCACTAATGCTTTCATCTGCAAATGGTAAATTATGCCTTTAACCTGTTGAGGATGGGCTGATTTTGCTATAAACAGGTATATCCTATAGACACCTGCCTGAACATACTCATCCTCAACGGCTTAATCATGACTTGATTCACATTAAAAGTAAACATGAAAGGAACATACATACAAACAAAAACCATTATAAGCACGTTCCAAATCTAACTTCAGTTTTTCTACCTGCTACTACAATCTACTTGATTACATAGGTTGTGTTCACACTTAGCCTCATGCATACAATTCTATAAACCTAGAAAGCCCTGCACAATGTCTACTCAGATTTCAAAATCTTGTAAAAAAACAAGCAAATGATTCACTGTGATTTCAAGGTTATGCATCATTCGGAAAAGAACATACATAAACGAAGTAAATTTCACCATTATCATTTCTTTCAGCCACTCATTTTTTCTTAAAAAAAAAACCACAAACTAAACAACCCCCTCCCAAGGAAAAAAAAAATCTAGAAAACTGGTAGGTCAAGTTGAATTTCAGAATTGCAGATGAAACAAGAAAATTCTCCACAATGATTTTAAAGGTATTTCCATCTAAGAAAGAAAAAGTGAAAAAAACAAGAAGCAAATCTCATCCTCCTCTTTGTTTTAACCCATTCCATACGGGAACCTGGTGGCCTGTGTATTAACTCTTTGGGCATTTTAGAATTCAGTATATGGAACGGGTTAGATATCTCACCTTCTCTCCCTTGGCCCCAGTCACAGCCATGACGTCAATGGTAGGTGACGGACCGGGGGGACCAGGAAGCCCAACCCCTGGAACACCCTGAGGACAACGAAGAAGAGAGGAGAAAAAAAAAATCAAACTCTAAACTCTGTGCCTTTTGTAATTGAATAGATAGAATGATGATAAGTAGCTTGTACAGTTCTAGGGAGAATTTCCAATATTACTATTATTATTCCTTTTATCTTTGTATGTGTATGAGTGATGAGCTGAATCATTTAATAAAAGATTAGGAAAAAGGTGTCCTCTGAATAGTAGCTGTCACTTTTATCATTATGAGGTCTTTGTCTCATTGTAAGCTATCTGACTTGATCCAATTTAATTCAATTTCATTTCATTTCCATCAAAAATATATCATAAAATCACAAGCGCAACCAAAAATTGTGCATGTGCAATCTCCTATATAAATAAAAATACTTTTTGGTGGTTTTCTGAAAAGGGTATTAAACTAGATGTAAAACATACAATCAGACAATGTCAACATTATTTTTTGTGTGAAATAGCCCACTTTACTTGAAATTTATGGAAGATACTAGAAAAAAAATGTTGTTTATTCCGTGCAACTTGTTTCTTAGTTTGCCTTAAATGAAATTATATCAACTAGGATACTGTATATTGCTGTACTTAACATTATTTTAGCAAATAGTAACATAGGAATTTTCAGCTCCATATTTTGTGAAAGCTCTTCATTTTGATGCTCACTTTCATGCTCAATTCATATTGACAAAATCTGAAAACAATGCCAACCCATCACTTATTTTACATCTCATATTTGTGATATTGGGAGTAACCTTTAAACTTTCCTCATGAATCAACTTTAATATCCCTTCCCTTTACAAAATGTTAAAAGTTGACGACCTTACATTTAAAAAACAAACAAACTTACTCCATAATGACATCCCTGCTAGATCTCTACGCTCATCCAACTCCGGTTCTCTTATAATTCCAAGATCCGCTACAATATGGGGCACACGTGCCTTTGGCCATGCTGCTCCCACCTTATGGAATAACTGACCTCCAGCCATTAAAAATTGTTCATTAGATTCTTTTAAAAGCAGTCTAAAAACTCACCTGTTTAAGGCCTCTTTTTGACTACTCATTATTTTGAACTATGAACTTTGTATGTTCTTTACCTCCTTCACTTTCTCTTCTTTCTGTGCCTACACCACTCTAAAGAGTGGATTTGGTGCTATATAAATCATATCAATTATTATTACCATTACAAACAAACAAACAAACAAAAAAGACCAACAAGAATTTAGAACCAAAAAAAAATCATACCGGTTCTCCTTTCTGTCCACCTTCTCCTGCGTCACCCTTATCACCTTTGACCCCTGGGTCACCAGGTGGGCCAGCAACCCCTGGAAGTCCCTCCTGACCCACTGGCCCAACTGGTCCAGCATCACCTGCATCACCTGCGGAAGGGCAATTGATCATTTAATATTTTTTTAGGCTTTTTTTTTTTTTGTTCTGTAACGACGGTGTGATAATTACCATTGGCTGGACCCACAGAATTGAATTAGCCTGTTGGCTTATTTCAATTCCTTTTCAAAGAACTTGGCTTACAAGTGATATACCGTATTTTCTTGTCTCTCTTGTCCTGAGACACCTACAGAGTAGGTTTGATTTCATTTATATTATTTCTGCATCTATATCTCTATACTTTTCTATATAATGGTATCCTTTTCACGCATCCCATCATTTTTTTCAATGAATTCTGTCGAGGATCACTGGATCTGCTCTGTCTTTCTGTCCGTTGTATTGTCTTCCTGTTATATTAGTCTTGTCTCGTTCTGTCTTGTCTATGAGTCCCCCTTTATTAGTTTCGCCGTCCCAGTTTCGTTTTCTGTTTACTCGCCTGAGTATGTATGTCTGTTTGATACTCTATCTTCCTAGAGGGCTTCCAGACTTTTTTCTTTTTTACTTTATTCCCAGTCTTTCTTCCCCTTTTTGCATCAGTTCAATTTCTATTGACATTCTGTACTTGAGGGGCCCACATTCTACAAGCATTGTCTTCTTAGTGGGTCCCTCCATTTTTCGATGTCTTACGTATTATGTCGTCTTTATCACTTCAGTCAAGTTTCATTACAACGTATTTCTTATTCCAAGGTTCCTCGATTTTATTTTTCTCAATTTACTTTGTCTTGACTATGCAACCTTATTCTCTGTTACCAAAGAAAGTGAAATGTTTATGTTCTTTTCGAAAAATGAAATAAAGCATGAATTGAAAATTGGACAGTCCGTGGCAGTTAACTGACACCTATAAAGCCATGTTCCTGTCATAAGTGACTTGAAATTATTTCCACGGTCTCATCAAATACCCTTCCAAATTTCCCCAGGGTATAATGTGCCATACATCGTGCAGCAGGATTCAAACTCTGCAACATAGCAACAGTAAAGTCAAAAGTGACAATCCCACAAAACATTGCATTATTTTGCTGTGAAAAGCTCTGAAGATACAATATCAGCATTCTAATGTCAAGAAGATGAAAGTGTGAATCATGATCAATACCAAGAGTAATACTATAATGGCAAAGTATGGCAAAGCACATTCATTATTTTCATTTTCAACCATGAAAGTACAGAGGAGAACACTTTGATGATTTGTCATGACTGACGAAATGTGTGCTGATCCCTATTGAAAAATACAGTGTATGCATAAGAGTAAATGGTAACCACGGCAACAATCTGTTTTCAACTTTTCCTTTTCAAAAATGAACTACACAGCCAGAATAGATGTTTCTTACAAATGATGAGATTCTGCAAAGAAAGGTGTGCATGGATGAAGGTAATGATACAAATGCAGGATCAGATAATTATAAATACATCAAAAGTGATGAATAATTTCACAAAAAACAAACAAACAAACAAACAAACAAACAAACAAAAATATCCAGAAAAGTTCAGGAGCAATGATACAAAAGGGAGATGACAGTTTGTTCAGTTCATGAGTGCCTGATGAAGAGAGAGAAAAAAAAAAAAAACAATTCTTTCAGCTGGTTTTAATATAATATGAGATGGGTAAATCTAAGACCTGCTAATGTTAGAACAAAAACAACAAACTAAAAATGCTACCGGGTACTTAAAAAAAATGAATAAGTACTTTTGCAGTTAACCATGTCAAATCTACTGCTACATCATACATGTCAGGAGATCAGCTGTAATTCTAATTGGATTATTCTTTGCTACAGGTTAGTGTTACGCATTTCATTAAAAAAAAAAAAAAATCACATATACACTGTAGTTAATCACCAAAGCCGACAAATGACACAGTCCAACTTGAAGCCAGTGAGGTAAGCTGCATTAATTTTCAACAGATTTCGCAGACCAATTAGGTTTTATTTATTTACTTATTCATTTGGTTTTTTTTTTTTTTTGGGGGGGGGGGAGGTGGAGGGCAACTCTGAGACTTAACACACAACTCACAAATGAGGGATAGGCCCCTATAGATCAATCACATGGTATCCGTAGTTCTGCTAAACCAGCAGCATCAGCAGAAGGGGAAAATCTGTTTACTTGTTAACAGCTGCCATCATCATTGTTGTTGCTATATCAGTCTGCATTTTCATGTAATTATTTTTTTACATCTTCACAGATGTGCTTTGAGCATCCTTCTTTATTTCATTTGTGCATTTCATCCAGGTTTCCCACGATCACACTTTCCCTATTTCTATGTCAGTCCTTACTGCCATAAAGCTACGATTTCTTTGTTGTTGATATAACCATTCTTAGGACGTAAGCATTAGGTGAGATTTGAACCCACGACCCACAATTTAAAGCCACTACTGTTCTACTGGAGGGTCACACTATTATCATCACCCCGACAATGCCAGGCACCCATTTTTGACACCTGGGTCATTGAGGACATTGTGGACAAAAACACCTTTCCCAAGAACATTGCATCACACTGTGGGATTTGAATTCAGAACCTACAATTCTAAGTCAAGGACAAAACCTCTACAGTGCCTCCCTTGGCATTAGATGACCATATACATTTCATGAGCATTTCATTTTGCTGAAAAAAAATCTGAGATTAGTAAACTGGAATAAAAAAAAATATGAACCATCATCCCATTACGAATCAACTAATGCAATGATATCAACAAAGATATTCATGAAGATGATTTTTTCCCCAATTTTTTTGAAATATTTTCTACCCCATTTTATTGAATACTAATTTACCCCATCAACTTTTTTTATTAATGAAATATTTTTTACTCTGTTTACTTTTTTTTTAATTAAATACTTTTTCACTCCATCATAAAAAAAAAAAACAGACAAATAGATATTCAAATGAGGAAGATATGAAGGTTACAGCACACCTTTCATTGTATTTCTTTTTGTATCTGTTTGTTTTGTAGAACAGGAATGCAAGCTGAATTGTGAGTCAGAAGACATGCCTGTGAGGAGGAGGGGAGGTGATCAGTTCATTCAAGGTATATGTAGATGATTCCATTTGCTGGAGGGAACACTTGGGATGAAGATTAGGCTGAATGAACGTGTGCATTCTTTGCAAACTTGGTGTAATGGTGCATGAAACTGACGTATGCTGAAGCCAATGAACATGTGCTCTTATAACTGCACATCAGTTTATGAGGGGGTAAGCACAGACACCATGGCCCCTTTTAAAGAGAAAAGCTCAGGGGGTAATTTGATGACAATCTTTGGGGTTATTCAGACAAGGTAAATGGCTGTGTGTTGGTCGACTGCACAAAACACTGATATCACCAATGCTTGGGGGAATGCGTTCATATCATCTGTGAACCAACAATGAAATAATTGTCAGGCAAAGGTGATGGCTCATACTTTGAAGGAGGATGACATTTTATGTCGTGAATGCAGAAAAAAAAATGACATTCACAATACTTACATCAATATTTGGCATCCAGTCAATCTAAATTGTATCTGACAGAAATGCTTTTGTTACTATAGAGAGGCATTGTGTGCAAATGGTGTGGAACATGGCTAGAATGAATGCCAGAAACTGTAGAGAAGTAACATTTTTGTTGACGCCTCGAAAGATGAGGGCAAGTTCAAAGGTCGTCAGACTTTGAAATTCAGAGTGACATTGTCAGAAGAAACAGCTTTGTTTGTATTGAGAGAGGGTTGCAATTTAGTCTGATGCAAGGCCTCTTCGGAATTGGTTTAGCGAAATTCTACCATCGTGAATGGAGCCACACTGTACTCCTTTTTTTGTGGGGGTGGATTTTATGCAAGTACATTGTATGATGAACCAATTGATAAACCGCCAAATGCCACAGTACAATGAAGGCGTTTCCTGTGATTCCATTCCAGTCACATGTAGCTGGCATTTTATACAGTGATTGACTACCAAGCAGTGTTTCCTACTGGATTTGGGAGTAAATTGGGAGTTTCTTCCACTCTTTTGTGTGCAAAAGTCAGGCCTCTTCAATAATGTAGCTACTGATCATTAGAAGGAAACATTATCATAGATTTGTCAAGCAATTTACATCAAAGTAAAGCTTGACATTTTCTCTACAGCTTTACTCATTACATATCCAGGGTAACAAAAATCTATAAATTAAGTTATGTTGATTTGAAAAACAAAATGTATTTCCAAAGTATGACTATGTTGCTTTATCAGAATAATGTGGCGCATATGGGGCTTACACCATGGCACAAAAAGAGTTAATTGTAGTAACCTTTAGATTTGCAATATCTTGCGAGAACCTGTCTGGCTGAGAGCAAGGACAGTTGTTTATAAGTTCACATCAACACACATATCTTTCCATGGGGACTGGAAATTTCATAGGTTTGTATGAAAGAGACCCAGGGTTGCTAGGGGGTGATTTTTACCCAAGGTCCAAAAGATACTGGATGGACATGCTCAGTTTTACTCTTCACCAGAAGATTAAAGAGAGAGGGAGGCTCCTTGTGACCTGAACCATCTGTAAGTAATTCATGGATGTTGTTTTGCAATCAGCCCGTAATGACTTTTGGATGCGTGAGGATTGCAAGAAGGGGCAGTGATACAGTGATGAAATGAAAATATGGATGATGACCTCTGAGAGAAAGAGAAAATGATGATGTGCCGATGGGGGAAAAATGATAATAATAATAATGAAAAAAAAAATGATAATAACATGAGGCCATACATAATACAAAACTCACCTTTCGGGCCCTGGGGCCCTACTGGTCCCGACGGTCCCTGGGGTCCAGTTTCACCTAAACAGGGGGTGTTAGATAGACATGGACGGGTGGAGGGACACAAAATTAACGACACATGGCACGATGCCACCTTCAACACAATGTCTACCTCCTTTGATCCGAAAAGGCTTTTTCAGTCCTGCGTACTCACACAGTTAACGACATTCAAAGCTAGCTTAGTACCACAGTAAATTGTCTGTCACAACACATAAGCTTGACAGGTCAAAGCACAAATTATACTTGGTTATAGGTGATTAGTAAATTTCTGGCCAAAAGCAACATAATATATAATGCCTGAGATAAATCTCAAAAGTTTGATCTAGGGACTACGCATGAGATATTGGTTTAACGTAATGGAACAATGTATCAGTAGGTCATTAAATCTTTAATACACTGTAATTATTTTGAAGAAGTTCTAGGAAGTTATATGTTTGTGGTAAGAATTACTGCACAAAAAATTACTACTATTCATTAGACCTAAGACATTTAAGCAACACTAATAAGCACAATAAATTGCAAAACTGATTTCCTAAAACTCCACTTCTTGACTTCTATAAGCAGTGCATCATATCTTTGTTTACAGCTATCCAGTCAGAGTGTGATGATATTTTGAGGTAAGTTAGCACAACAGATACACTCCAAGACATGACAATACTAATAGGAACTCTATTGGAGCACTTTCCATTTGCTATAGTTCACATACATCCAATATTGCAAGTATTAGTGGCATTAAAATCATAAGAAAAATAAAACTCAAGTCAACTTTCACACTCATTAGACATTGTTTTTTATAAGTTATATTGATCAGTTTATTAGAGCTGTCATTGACACTAAGTAGGGTATACATGCTGCAAGCTCATGTAATAACCCTACTTCCAAGTATTACGGAAAGCTCTTTTTCTCTTAACCATAGTGCATGCAAACAAACAAACAAACAAACAAAAACAACCAACAAAACATGTAATTGTTCATGTATTTCACCATCACTTCAATTTCATCATCTCTCTTTGTGAGATTTGTTATTCTCTTCTACCATTCCCTAAAGGCTGATATCATATGCTGGAGTTCAAATGAGCACTAATCAACTGGTTTACGGAGATGAGCGGGGAGAAGGACTAGATGCTCCCACAGGAGTGATGGTGGGATGAGACTGACCTTGCAATTTGTGGCATACTTGGTGGAAGCAAGGTGGAATTCGATGTAACAGCAATATGGAGTAAGTATGGCAATCTTGTATTTAACCCATTGATGACTAGTCCTGAGTATTGATACTACGGCAGGTGTCATCTCATTAACCCGTTGAGGACGAGTTCTGAGTATTCTCTTGCAGGTGTCTATGGGAATTGTGTGTTGCACGTAGCAAAATCAGTCTGTCCTCAATGGGTTGAAAATCACCATTTTTCCTGACAATCACTGAGTGTTCTTGGTCTGCTTAGCATCAATGACTCAAATCAACTGTTGAATATATCTTTGCTTGACAATTATTCTCTGATGACATGTGAACTCTCGGCTATACTGCTATATTAGAGACAGCCCTTCTCCTCCTCCATTTTGGCTCTTTGCCTTGCTCTAAAACTATGAAAGCAACTCTTCCTGGAAATCTATGAGTGTTAAAAGAACATCTGGAGTTCTCACCTATGATGCCCTGTGGTCCACTTGGACCAGGATTGCCTTGGAGACCCTGTTCTCCCTTGAGACCAGGTTCCCCTTTGGGCCCAATCTGCACAACAGGGACCATAGGGGGTGCTGTGGTGTCCATACCCCCAGATGTCTGGGTTGGGGATGAGAGGCCCAGGCTGATGTCTATTGTGGGGGCTGCTGTAGGTCTTGTGACATTGCCTGACTTTACACCCTGTGTAACACCACGTGTCACACCCTCAGTGACAACCACTGGGGTGCCCTGTGTGACACCCTGGGTGACAGCTGGTGTAGCCCGTTGTGTAGCACCTTGTGTAGCACCTTGTGTAACACCTTGTGTGATGTTTTGTATACCAGCACCTTGTGTGACACTTTGTGTGACACTTTGTGTGACACCTTGTGTGACACCCTGTGTAACACCCCGTGTCACACCCTCAGTGACTTCAGGTTGCCTCTCAGATGTGATGCTTGGGGTGGGGCTTGGTTTGTCGGCTGAGACTGTTTGCACAAGTGGTGGTTGGATAGTGGCGGGATACTGTAGTGAAAAAAAAAAAGCAACCCCCAAAACATAACGAGTATACATGTATTAATTACATTTTGTGCACAGTTGTACTATTATGTAGTGTATGAGCTACCTGGTACCACAAAGAATATGACATTCTCTCGAATTAAAGGGGATGGCTAGTAACTGATCAGTGGGAATCAGTGGGAACGCTGGGAGATGATTGTTCCAATCCTTGTGGGATTCATTTAAGTGTACATATATCTATTGTTGTGTGATAATTATTTGGTTCAGAATGGGCTCATATTCAAGTAAAGTGCAGCTTAATGTTTCCAGGTTAGCATGCCTGTACAGTGACGGGGCATTAAACTGCACATTACTTGGATATGAGACCGTTCTGAAGCAAATAATTTTCACACAATAATACACATATAATGTACTCTTATATGCATCCAACAAGAATGGGAACAATCATCCCCCAGTATCCCCACTGATTCCCACTGATCTGATACTAGCCATCCCCTTTAAAAACCAAATTTTAAAGCATTTTTTTTTTCTTTTTCATGCACTTGAATGACAAATATACACATATGTGGTACATATGAAGAGTTTGTTTGCAAAAACCGATAAGTCCATTTTTGAAGATTTGGAAGTACATTCTCTGTCATAAAGTACAAAATAATACCTTTTAAATGATATATTTTTCACTACATATAAAGGTATATTTTTGAAGTTATGGTCAAAAGAAGCAAAAAATTTCTTATTATTCTCTTTATTTTTCTTGACCTTTAATCGCAAATATCACCATTTGACAAATATGGACTTATCGGTTTTTGCAAACAAACTCTTCATATTATGTACTGTAGGCCTACTGTGGTGTCATTACTTCAAAATTCCTCAGTGATCTGCATATTACAAATTCCTACAAGGTACTTATTTCTTCACTGCAAGAACTTGTGACACATTTGATCACAGATATGAACTTGAACCACAAAAAACAAATTTGGATGTCATTGGTTCCAATTCAGGGAAGTTTCACATTGCAAATGCTGCTGGTTGTGGAGTAGTCTCCTCATGTCCATTTTAATACTTCGTAAGACCATGTGGGAGATGTAATACAAAAGGCATACTCCTGCACTATTTTCTCATGTCCACCAGCCGCTCTGAAATTTGAACTTCTGAGATCCGACATGAGCGGGTCGAGTCCAGATACCGAAACACGCTTCTGTCATTCATCCCTTGGGTAATACTTCCACACCCCCCCCCCCCCCTTCCCAAGATATAATGACAGGAACAGATGTGGGATACATGCTCTGCACTCTTGATAATGCCTGCTGTATGAATGGTTCGAGCAACTCCCTTGGTCACTGGCTTTGTTCACACTGCTCTCATGGGGTGCATTCACATTGACAATGAAAGACTGCTACTAATTGGAAAGTAAATGCAAATACACCACAAAATATGGTTGTTTCAAAGGTAGTAATTCAAAGTTTGTGTGAAATAGGCATGGCAGATTTGAGTGTGAAACATGTCACAAAATATGGCCATCCAGAGAGTGATGGGCCATATATTTCTCGTGTGAGCTGATGCACTTGCGTGTCTTTTTTCATAGGATATATTAAAGCATATGTGCAATGCTCCCCAGAAATGCCATGTCATGAATGAGTAAAATACCAAGCAAACTGCTGCAGTATCTACCCTGTGGTATATTGCCAATGACAACAATTACATTCATATCTTCACTAGATTAAAGTCAGATAATCTTAGCCATAAATATCCAAGCACACTTCCCATCCTGAATCCCTTTGGCAGAGATCAACAATTACATTCCCATCTTCACTAGATTAAAGTCTTTTCAGCCATAGAGATCCACGTGTTAACACTTCCTTGCATATCTGCAAAGAGATTTATTGTAAACATGTGAACAATCCTGCAATGGTGTAACATATACCCCATGAGGGTCATCCGGCCTGTCACATATAAACTTATGGTCCATCATTTTGCTTCTCCTCATGGGAGAAAGGGACAGGGGAAGCTCTACCCATATTACACAGCATTGATGGTGGGGTGGGGGGGGGGGGGGGGGGAGAGGGAAGTAAGATGGATGGGAGAATAAAAATCATAACATTTACATCCTGGAGCAGATGCTTTCTCTGATATGAAAGAAATGTCTCTGTGAGGCCAATAGAAATCATCTTTGTTATTCAAGCCTCTTGTACACCTGATTGGTTTCTACAGTACACCATTACAGAGCACCTCCAGATGAGCCCTACATCACCTTGACAACAAAATGACTCTCGGCCACCATGGCCGTGTACCACACCCACTCACCAGCACAAGAGGAGGTTCAGATGTTGGCATAGTAACGGTCTCATACGGGGTGAAGTATGTGACTGGCATCTCTGGCATGTCGGTGGGTGAAGTCTGCTCCCCGCTCCCTGAAAACTGTGAAGGGGTAAAATGGGATTGATGGGGTGAGAGAAGGAGAAGGGAGATGGAGGAGGAGGGGGAGGAGGAGGAGGAAGAGGAGGAGGGAGAGGAGAAGAAGAGGAGGAGGAGGAGGAGGAGGAAAGGAGGAGGAGGAGTGAGAGGAGGAGGTGGAGGAGAAGGAAGAGGAGGAGGAGGAAAAAGAGGTGGAGGAAGAGGAGGAGGTAAGGGAGGTGGAGATGATGAGGTAGTGGAAGATGAAAGAGAGAGACAGAGAGGAACATCTGTTAGAGCAATCAGAGATTAGCAGATAAAAATCCAACAACTGATGCCAAGTGTACTCTCTCTAGGCACCATATCAAACAGATTATAGCATGGAGTTACTCCATGATTATAGTAATGGAGAGGAGATTGGAAATCTTAAAGGAATTGTGCAGGTGTGGTCCACATCCTCTTAATCATCCTCATATGGCCAAGTTATTCCTCTGACTTCTTTTTAAACTGTAGAGCAACAATTGCATGAATGCAAAAGGTAACATTTTGCATATTTTCTCCATCATTCTATGGACTGCTAATTCAAAATATCACAAAAGCAGATGGACAGGCCATCACTTTTCTTCACAGGAATTGATAAGCTGAACAACTGTCCTGTTTCTAATCTTATTTTATCAAAGTGTGTGTTGAAATATCTGAGATGACTTGTGACCAACAACTGCACCATTCTTTAATGTGACAGTAACAATTTTCCTGTGGGATAATATCACAATTGATGAAAAAGAAAACAAAGAACAACATTTTTCATCATTATTGATAAATATTGTGGCATGCGTGTGTGCGTGCTGAGCAAAGATTTGGCAAGAGGTATCAAAATGAGATATATGTGGCCAGGAATGAAATATATAAAATGCACAAAATTGAAGGTGCACAAAAGCAAAATGCAGTCAACTCAAGCAAATATGGAGAAATGCAAGCAGTTGCTTGGAAGACAGGTAAATTGAGAGTACATAAAAGAAAACATGGAAAGTAAGACAAATTTGGAACAGTGCATATTTTGTTAAGTATTTGACATTCCAGTATATTCTAACTGATCTCAAGTATAACATAGGAGACTATTGTACAAGATTACACACACATATGCCTATTCAGCCCACAATCACCAGTTATTATTGCATAACTTCACACAATTAAAGACTCCATCAATATTGTAGCACAGCTCAAAATATAAATCTTGCACCAAATACTGAAAGAAGTTTCAAGAGTAAAAGACAGTAGCCCAGAATTGCATACTCTAAACCAATAGACAAGTAACAAGTATTTCTCATCAAAGTAGTGCAACAAATTGCATTTCAAACACACACATGCACACACAAAATAGTATCAACCATAATAAGCAATATAGAACAAAATTATTGCAACTGATTGACAAATTTCCCTATATCGACGTAAATAAGCACTGAATTGATCATGTTTTAGTAGCAGCCATGATAAAAGAAATCATGGGCGTAAATGTACATGTACCCTGGCATTTTAATTTTGCAAATTTTGGTTCTCACGAAATTTGTAACAATAAAGTGCACATAAACATTCCTTGTTTTACAGTAAAGGATTCATAGCTTTCACACTGATCAATGATGATTTTTGCTTTCTTTGTTGTAGCATTGTATGAAAGATGTTGATATCAGTAGTGAATATCATATCATTCATATGCCATGGTCACATGCAAATACATGTATGATGATTTATGAATGAGAAATGCAATTTCAAAAGGTGGAAACAACCTTATGACATTTGGAAATCCAAGAACAGACAGAACACCAAAATCATGCAGATATTCAAAGATAAAATGCCTGAGATCCCGGGAATGTACCTTCCACTTCTAAGTCACATGGTGCAGGCTGAAAGAGAAGACTGCCATTATGAAAAGCAAGACCCTATCTGAATAGTTCTCACTTGGTGAGGATGGGGATTTAGTGTGGTGAACTGCAGATCAAATCATGTTCAAGGCGGAGATTTCGTGTCCCTATTTCAAGATCAACACTGGGACAGGTGAAGCAAGGGGTTAGGCAAGGGGAGAAAACCAAGATATATCGGGGATGAACACTATTTGGGCGAGATGGGATCGAGTTTTGCCACAGAGATGGCAGAAGGATTTAGGAGATTTGCTTTTTTATTTTCGGGGGAAGGGGGACAAAAAAATAGCAGTGCCACAACGCTGCAGTAGCACCAAGTTTGGTGCTGAAAGTATCGTCACCGCAAGATGAGATGTCAAAAGGGATAAAGGTGGGAATGCCAGGGTTTCAAATCACTGCAGTCCAGGCCAGTAAAAACCCACGAGAAAAATGTTTGATAATGTCCTTTGACTTCACCGGTCACATACATGTAATTGATATGATGCAGTTTAAGGATTTTTTTTAAGCAATCTGCTATCGAGTTTGTGTGAGTGTGTGTGTTTGAAAGCAAGAAATTGTTCATCATTCCTGGAGAAGGAAGGGGAGTGAGCTACATTTGTACAAAGACAGAAAGATGGAAATATTTATGATGCAGAAAAAATAAATATAATGATAAATGTTGCATCATTATATGAAAAAACAAAAACAAAAACAAAAACAAAAACCTCAAAGAAGAATAGAAGGTCACTTTGATAGCAGCAAATGGCAAACTGGAATAGAATAAAATGCTTTTCCATAATCTAAACATTATCAAAAGATGTCCCATGTCTTCTTTCGCAAGACATGAAATATAAGCCCATAAATGGATTCTCTACATGCATAGATACAGCTGTAGCTAAGCAGAAAGGAAGTATAGGACCCAAGTATATGAGACTTTACTGTGAGAGCAATGTAGAGAAAACTGATTATACTGACATCATACAGGTATGAAATAATCAAGTAACTGAACACATAGAGGGTTTGATGAATAAATGTATGTACAGCTAGAAAAAATAGAGCAGTCGAATATAAAAGTTTGCTTGTAAATGAGTAAAAAGGAGTAGAGCTAAATAAACAGGAATAAATAGTTGAATAAATAAAGGACTATCACTGAGTGAATGAAAAGACACATAATCTATATAATCTGATGTCAAGGAAACATAATAATATATCTACTTCAGAAGTAAAACAAAGACGTACAAGTACAGCAAGGTTCATTTGCACGCAATATACATAGCTGGCATGAAATAGTATAATATTTAATAAAGGCAATACCAGTGACACACTATCAAAGGTGATGAAGGACACCTAAATATATTACTAAAATGCACATTTTAGCTGCCATCGTGTGCTGTACAACATTAACATACACATATATATAGCTAAAATTATGACTGAACTACAAAAATTATCCAAACTACTCCCTCCAAGACACACATAAAAAAATGGATGAGAGTTATTACATTATATTCTCTCTAAAAGTCCTCGGCACAGAAGATAAGATGGAGTGTGCACCCATAACTCCTCCCTCTTTGACAACTAGGGGCTAGGAATACCTTGAGGATTGTGAGATTTGGAGGATTTGGGGAGCAAGGGGGTTGAGGGACAGAATGTGTGAATGGATCCAGGGAAGTAGAAGAGGACAGCAATACCAAAGAGGGTAGCACTCTGGTAATACTGTACTAAGGGATAAGCCTGCTGAGGAACAAATTGGGATCATACGGAGCACCACAGACCTCTTTCACATTAAAAAGATCTTTCACAGGTGAACTGGGTCCTGTTTCATAAAACTTGTTATCAATAACAAATTACAATAGTTGTTATAAGCTATTGACATCGAATAGTGTGAAACCACAAGCTCTTTCAAGATGGCTAAAAGAATTTGTTTGTTAACATGATTGAATATCCTTGTTATATGAAAGGATGCTAAGCGAGTAGGTTTGGTACATTTGCAAAGAGAACGTTCTCAAATCATTACAGCATTTATATAACCCAGTTGTGGGTCTGTCCAATAGTAATTAATCTGATTCTAGGTGTATCTATTTGATTGAAAAAACAGAAACAAAACATGATTATCATCAAGTTCTGTTGCAAATCTGAAACTCTCCTGTGATTGCAGGGTAGGATGAGAGTGTGTGACAAGAAGAAATCCCCTGGAATTCATCATGTCTGACAGACCATGTGGGCAGGAGAGGGCAGATATGGGGGGGGGGGGGAGTTTTAGTGTTCTTTATGTACATGGTATTATGAAACTTTTTGCCAGAGGCAAAAAAGTATTCATAAAAACACTTGAATTTGATATCAGATAACCTTGGTAAACTTGGTATGGAGTCTCTGAGTGGAACAGTATAAAGGATCACTTTATGCATGAAAACACTAGAACACATTTGATATCAAGTTGATACCACCTATTATAAATATGTTGTTTGTGAGAAGGCGCTACATACGAACAATCAGTGATCAGACAAGGGGATATGGAGAGAATACAAAGTACAAATGAATAAAGTACTATCTGGAGAGCCTTTAAAAGAATGTAGTATCTATATCACAACAACAAAAAAATGCTGATGAAAACAAGTATCATCTGGCTTAAATGAAGCAGTGATATATTTCAGGATTATGAAAATAAGACTACCAATTGTTCTTCAAGGACTAATAATTAGTATGTGTATCTTTTACAGGCTAAAGAAGCTCCATAGCTAGTATAAAAACAAGAACGAAACATCATGAACAACATAGCATTGTTCACCTGGTATACATGGTAGTCAAATTGCCCCTATCAAGGCACATGTGTTAGCAATAACCATTTCAAGATGCCTCAGGATCTAGATCAAGATATACATGGAATTGAAAATGCCTTTCTTGTGGGCAACATTAACCCAGATATGAAACATTAAAGGTCTTCCCCCCGTGGCAGTTTTGGCCAACATTCTTCTTTGTTGAGTCATATTATCACGCCCATATTTGTTTCAGGACAAATTGGATTCAATAGATATATCAGTTTTTATCTTCTTCTTTCTTTTTTTTGGAAGGGGGGGGGGGAGCCCATTAAAGGACAAGTCCACCTTCATATACATGTGGATTGAGTGAATGCAGCAATATTAGTAGAACACATCAGTGAAAGTTTGGGGAAAATTGAGCGATCCGTTAAGAAATTCAGAATTTTTAAAGTATCTGCACAGTCACCGCTGGATGAAAAGTCTACCACAGCGTATGATGCCACATACATAGAACGATATACGTGTAAAGAAAAATGTATGAAGAGAATTTCACAAAATTTTACTATTTTGGAAAAAAAAAAGTTTTAAATAAGATGGCTGGTTTCATGTGGCTCAGTTACTAATTGGATAACAGAAACATCACCCTAGTCTATTAACCTGTTGAATACGAGCTGATATGGCTATGACACACATTTTCCAATCACGCCTGCCTGAGCATACTCAGGGTAGTCTTTAACAGGTTAAAAGAAGAAGAAAAAAAGAAAAACAATTTGGTAGTTTCGACATTACTGTTGTGCTGAAACATTGCCCTAATGTTACTCTCTGTGTGTGCGTATGTGTGTGTGTGTATGTGTGTGGCTAGTGAATCACTCTGATTATTTTTTTCTTTCTTATTTTAGACTTGATCAAACATAAATTGATTATCTCTCTGTTTCCTGTGTAATTTGGGCAAAAAAAACCATTCTTGACAGGTGATGATGAAGGTCCATTGTTTGCATGTTAGTGACACATCACACTCATTCCCAAACTATCCACTAATCACGCCATCTGCAGTGGATTTGGAACAAGTCATCCTTGATATACCCCATAAAAGCTCTGAAATACTCTGACATTATGCCCCTCTCAGAGATGCTTAGTAGGTTTTGGAGCACTCCTGAAGCACTCCATACTCCTGCATGAAATGGTCATCAAGTTTTGAAGCACTATGGAAGTGCACTTTGTCCATATATTTGAATTTCCCTGTGAGCGAAAGGTTAACGTGACAGTTACCTCACTCTCTGCCACTTTGTGCCTGATCTCGGCAGTGACTCTTTGTATGAACAAACTTAAAGGGGCATACGTCTAGTGCTTCAGGACCATTCCTGTGCCCAGTAATGTGTATTAAATGGGGTCTTAGATTGACATCACTTATATTATGTGTCCACACTCTGCCAAGTTGACAATATCTTTCCTCTGGGGAAACAATGTATTGAGAATGCTGTCCTGACTTGGATTTTTTCAGGAATCTCAGCAAATGAATATTCAAAGTGAACGCACAGCCCAAGAATCTTAACTTGAGTTTTACGTCACCGACGAGCGTACATACACTTCGATGCAAATATTCCCTGATGTGCAATTAAGTAGGTTGCATTAGTCATGGTTTTAAAATGTACCTATCTCGGAAGGCAGTGAATAAAAATCAATTCAATACAATCATTCTTTTATCCTCACCCTACACATCTTTAATTCTCTCAAAACCCCAAACCTGAATTAATATTGACATTGTATACAGGCATGGGTCTCAATTCTTGCTAAAGTTGTTGATTTTTGTCATTATGAACACTAATTATGCAAATGAAAATGTATTTCAGGCATACATGTAGGAAGCTAGCCAAAGCCATATTTTTCAAACACTGCTACCTCAAAACTTTCCTTTTGAAACTCAGTATAATATGTACAAGTCTTCCACTGCATGTGGAAGATAAGAACAGTAACATTGCTATATCAACTATTCACAAAAATCTTTGTGATGTTTTCGCATACTTTAATGCAAAATGAAATAAATTATCATATTATATAATCTATGACATGACCTATTTATAGCTTTAGTGCTCATGTACCTGCAGCTGTTATAAATGTCAGAAATAAGTCATCCCAACATGCCCGTGCACTTGTTGAAATAAGCATGCCTGTGTGAAAAGCATATAAACATACACACAAAAAGGCAGTCTATTCTCCACCAAGCTGTCAAAATAGGAATGCGCAATAGAAAACAGCTGTAATATTTGAACTGTAGTAGGGTGGTATTAATTGAAAGCGATGCCAAGCAATCTAAATCAAATATGTTTCTATAAAAACACTTTCTCCAAAGAAAGACATAATTAAAAGACATATGGTATCAGTCAGTTTCACAAAAAAGAAAATGTCATAATATACAATTCCATCGGATCTCAGTGTCAAAGTGGACCATCTGTGATGTCGTCTGTTTCAGTTTGAGCGTTACTCCATCCAGGTGATCATTTTCTTACATCAAAATATCAAAGCAATATAGATTTTTCAGCAGTGAGATTTTCTGTGAGAAATCAGATGGATATGTACATCAAGAAGCACGGCATATTTTCAACATCAGAGCTGTAAAACTCTGCAAGACCACCAGTAGACTTGCGGGTTAACAAAATAAATAATGTGTGTGCAGCAACACTCTTTGGGAGACAAACTCTTGTCAAAACACGATATATGTGGCACAACAATTTCACAAATAAATTTTGACAGTAAGTTTACGATAAAATGTTGGCTGGAAGCCAGTTAAAAAAGATAAGGAATGATGAGGGAACACAGCTAAAAGTGCAAGGTACTTTTGGGACGGAGCAGCTTAGTCCCAAAGTCTAACATACGCATTGTGTATCCACAGCACTTCTCTTAATTCTTGCCTTCATTATTCTCCAACAGTATATTATACATTTATTACAAACATAATCCTCCCAAAATATAGTAATTCAATGCAACTGATAAAATACCAGTGTGCAAGCAAAGTTAAACCATACATTTTTAATCTTCTGCAAAACTGAAGTTTACACATACATGTAGGCCCTAGAATGTAGGCCAATACTTTGTGGGAGTTGATTAACCCGTTGAGGACAAATCCAGAGTATATTTGGGCAGGTGCCTATGGGAAATGCATATTGTAGCAAAATCAGTCCGTCCTCAATGGGTTAACAGATGTAAACTCATGATGCATTTTTTTCATGGGAAGATTTCTGTCCTTTGAAAGGGGGGGGGGGGGAGGGAGGATATCAAAGATTAGAAGACACCATCCAAATTGACATTATGATATTGCAATATCATTTTGCAGTCACAACTTGCAGTGAGAACCTTCATTACATAATCCCCTGGCACTCATTAAGTAATTCAACTTCCAACTATGGATCTCTCAAATCAAATCAAATCAAATCAGTGGATTAAATTAAGAACAAATTTAAATAGTTGGGGCTTTTGTTTTTTCCAATCCATCATCATCAGAATATGACCTTCATGATCATCCAAAACAATGTCGTATTGTTTAGACAATCATTTCTGAGGCCATTGTCCTGATCAAGTGTTTGCTTATGATGATGGTCTCCTGTATTTCTGTTACATCCAGAGTCACTTAATTTGTCATTGAATGACAGATAATATACGGGATCCTATATTTGCATAAATATACATAAAATGATGTCGCTTTGTTTCCATTTTGCATTGTGTAGACAAAATGTTGGATATTTGAACTAAACATTTATCTGTTTTAACTGTCACATTCAAATTATACTGTGGTCATGCATTTCATTTATGTATGAAAAAGAAATTCACTAATAAAATTAAAATCAAAACAAATCAAATCAAAACTGATCACAATTCAGATATTCTCTCACTTCCTTAGTTTTCATTTGGTTTTGTTTTGTTGTTTTTGTTTTTTTTTTTTAGTTTTGTAGTCATACCCCGTCATATAGAGTTTCTATCTAACCTGTTTTTTAAACTGAATGGTTAACAAGGAAAAAGAAAATACCAGCAAAAGAGAATACACGAACTCCAGCTAGTGTGTCCTTTTTCTGATCCAACCTTTCGGTCTTTGAAACAGGATTTAATTCAAGGGATGAACAGATAGCAGTGAGAGATAAATCACCCAATACTACTACAGATAATAGTAATTGTGGTCCAATTGAATGGCAATTTTCTCACGCCTGATAACAAAATATAGGCCCTATGCACAGAAGCAAGGTGAGAATTGCTTGTGAGTAAATCTAATCATAAATTTCATTAGGCCTGTCTTCATCAGAACAAATTTTCAAAATACATGTAGTATGCTATTTTGTGGTTGGGAAATTAGCCTGATGTCAAATTAACTGCTATCTGTGCAATAAAGATGCATATGGTGTGCTTTGTGATTGGAAAAATTATCACCAAAGTCTTGGTCTGGTTTGTTACATAGCATGCTAATTTGCAAATCAGTGCACTATTTGGGTTGCATCTCCATCAGCCTGAAATGTTCGGGATCCCATCATGCAATCTACATGCTATAAAGCACATGCACACACAGAACTCAACGTAGAGTTTTGTGGCTGAGCAAGCCGAGTAATGATGCAAAGTGCAAATTTGTCAACTTCAGGCTAACTTTGCTAAGCTTTCAAGCTGAACTGATAAAAATCTCATATTTCATGACTATTTAAAAAAACAAAAAAAACAAACTTCTGTTTGACACTGTCCATACCAACAGTCTAGTTGTACACAAAGTCCATTACATTTTTGAGTTGCCAGTCCTAAAAGTTTCAAAGAACAAGTCTCCCAAAAAGAGAATTCTGGTCCATCTAATCTTTGCAACAGAAGTGTCAAACTAACGTCAACTAGTAAAATCAGAAATCTGATTATAAGATTATCAATGATTTCGATGTTGGGCAGTTGTCTTGACATATGGTCGTTTGGGCACTTCAAAATAGCTGTCTATGCCCAACGTCCACAATAGGCCCGTTCACAAACAACGAAAATCGAAATTTCAATCGCAATCCAAATTTCGAATTTTTTTTCGACCGTTCATACACAGGGAAAAATCGCACTTCGCAGCAAGGAAAGAACGATCAGTGGCCAAATTGCGCATGCGCGAAACTTGCATGACCGAAGATTGACCTCGCAGTCCCAATAGAGTTTCGCACGCGCTACGAACAATGGGATTAAAAATACCGATTTCTGAATCTCGATCGCGCTCACACACACGACGCTTGGCAAAATAATCGCGATTATTCTGAAAAATCGCACTAATAGTGCGAGTTGGATCGCGATAAGGATCGCGGTAATTAGTGAGATTTTTCTGTCCACACTGGAAAAAATTTCGAAATTTTGATCGCAATAAGAAAATCGATTTTTAAATTGCAATTTTTTCGGGCCTAATGTTTCTCACCAGAAACTCTTTGTATTGTGCTTGAGATATCAGAACAAGATCCTTTATTCTAAATGAGACATATCTCAAATATCCTTGAGAAATTTCTCAAGGACTCTATGCCAAATGTATCATACAATGTATATTAAAGATAATTATATAGTCTACCTGCAAACTTTGTCTAGACAAGAACCTTGTATTGATTTATCATTTTTTCCTCAAAAATCATACACATACAGTATATTATGCAGTCATAAACTAACTCTTTTACACATTTCTTGCTCTGTATTTAATAGCATATGGGGTCTTACATACATACATGCATGTAAAGATGGATTTCCACAAGAGGTTTGAAAATAATCACTTCAGATTCCTGAAAACACTTAAATGCTTCCTGGTAGACCAAGCAAGAAGTAGGGGTTATACATTTCTGTCTTGACATGAGCCAGATCAGGAATGTTGACTTTATGCCAAACAGATATAATATATTTCTTGGTTTCATTTTTTCATGACAAAATGAGGCTGCTTAAAACACTCGACTATCTTATGACTTGCCTATCTTATCACACGGTTGACTACAATACTTCCAAGTAGGCCCTACTTTGTGACCCCCCCCCCCCCTCCCATCTAGCATTCCTTCAAAACTATTTCCACATGCAGCATACTCTTCCTATCTCTGGTCAGCTTCATAGTAAGCTCTTCTCCTCTGCTTGAAGAAGCTTCTTAAAGGACAAGTCCACCTTCATAAACATGTGGACCGAGAGAATGCAGCAATATTAGTATAGAGCACATACACGTGAAAGTTTGAGTAAAATCGGATGATCCATTCAAGAGTAACAAATTTTTTAGGCTTCATTTCTGCGATCATTGAGTACTACAGCTTGTGATGTCATATGTGTAGAACACTATAAAGAAACTATAAAGAAGATTCAACATATTTTTACTTTTCTCGCATAATGAAAGAGCACAGGACTTGCCTCTTTCAAAAGGCAGGGGAAGTAATATTACCCTTAACATACATCAGTTACAAGTTGAGGGAGTGTGTACTTTTTTTTTCAAAAAGTGACATTTTGTGGAATTCTTTTTACATTTTCCTTATATCGTTCTACGCAGGTGATATCATCAACTGAAGTAGTCTTTTCATCCAGCAGTGACTGCACAGAAACTTTAAAAATTCATAACTTTTGAACGGATTGTCCCAATTTTCCTCAAACTTTCACGGATGTGTTCTACTAATATTGCTGCATTATCTCAATCCACGTGTATATGAAGGTGAACTTGTCCTTTAATTTCTCTTGACCATGGTAATGGACAGATGGTGTGTGTTCACACCCAAGCAGCTAAATTCTGTGTTTCCATGTTATGATCGCGCTGTGGATCTTTTTTTTTTCAAAATGCGTCTTGAATAACAATGGTATGCAATGCATGCGAACGATCAGCTAACTGATTGGCATGGAATCTCAATATCATTTATAAAAACGTACACATATTGCTAGAAGGTGCACACATCAGTATTGGCACTCATGGAGCAGAACTTAAATGCATGGAGCACAAGTGCCAAATTTTTATAGAGATATGACCCGATTTATCAAAATATTTATACTTTTAGGGGCTATCACAGGTCAAATGTGGCTGTTTACTGTGTATTCTACAGTAGCTGTACACAAATTTTATTTCCAGGGTATTGGTACAATTTATTGACATGATAATTGGCACGTCTTGTCGTTATTACCAAAGACCCTTATCTTTACAGATAAGATTGTTAATAAATAAAAAGCTATGAAATTTCATAAAAGGAAACGGTGAGTGTGAACAACCTCCAAATCAAAGACATCTGCCCACAAGTGGGGCATGATGGAACCTTACAGATAATACTCTGGACATTAGTGACCCATCATCGGATAGCATTGCTGGACTTCAAGGACTCCACCAACGCCTGGTATATAGTTACCCTATACACTTAGCATCAACCCTCAATGACCAGAGACAGTTGTGGAGATATATTTTTTTCCAAGTGCGTTGTAGCCCACGTGTACAATCTAATACCTTTTTCATAAACTCATCCTCCAATTATCTGCCTGAGAATTATGCGGACATTTCAATAAAAAATGCATTCACAAACTCTGAAAATTATCCACACTTTTTTTTTACGAGCGCCCGTCCTGAAAAAGGCGGATAATCGTCATGGTGAATGCACACGTCCCTCCTGTGACCACACCCCGGCAATTATCCGCATAACTTTGGATTTGCGTTCACAAACTCTAAATCTGGTCCCGATGCTGCTATTATGCGGATAATAGAAGCGTCGAAAAAAAGCGGATAATTCTTGCCCCGCTCCGATTTTACAACCAAATTATGCGGATATTATCCGCAAAATCGAGTTTGTGAAAGGGGTTACAGTAAGGCTTTCAATGCTCTGGTAAGAGATATGAGTTCATAGATGAATACCATGGTACTTTTTTTCTCTTTTCTTATGTCTTTAATAATCATTCATATTTTAAAGGCATAATTTACCATTTGAAGATGAAACAATATCCAGCATTAGTGCTTTGAAATAGTTCTAAAATGTGAGTTAGGGATAGAAACAACCACTGTCAAAATTTGAATCCGTATATTCGATGTTAAGTGTTGTTAAATACACAGAATGTGAACAATAGTTGTAATAAAGATGTTTCCAGACTACACCGTATACAGTTATGGTTTATTGAGAAAAACCTTGATATCTCCTTATATTTTAGGTTTTATTGCAAATATTTCATATGGTAGGATGTTTTATGATACAACAGACCTACACATATGCATCAAATGTGCTATCTTGAACATTTTTGAAATCACTGCTCCCAAAGGTAAACTGGACCTTTAAAGTGTTTAACTACTTCATCTTTTCAAATTTGAGCCCTTGGGTGACAAGTGATTTAAGTTTATTTGATTCAACAGTGAGTAGCAGGCAAACTAATTTTACAGAGTTAACTCCAAGAAAACAAATCTACAAAGATTATGGAATATAGAAATAATGTTGACATCAAATGATGCAATCATTGGCATGAACTAACGCTATAAACAATGAATTGAACAGTTACTACCATCTAATTAATTTTGTAAAATGGCTGATTCAAGTGTCCTCAGACTATGACTGCAGATTTCATTCTAGTCAATACATAACTTACTATTTCCATATGAATTGTTACACATATCAATCTACAAAACAGACAGACAAATGCAATGTACTATAAGCCTTCACATATTTATTTGACATGACTGGATTGATTACACAGCAACTTCTCTCTAAGAGTTGCATACCATGCTTGCTAACAGGCTGGCTACTACACCTTTCAGCAACACTTCCTGACATTAAGGCTAATGAGAAAAATCATAAATCAACCTTCACGGCTGTTGAGAGAAATCTTATGCAGAGCCCAGCATATCAATACACCATTATTAGTAAATGGTAATGAGGGGTAAAAAGGACTGTACATAGCACTGAGCTAGAATTAGATTGATTTGAACCTTGCTAGATAGCATTGTTTTATAAATAATACGAGGGGGAGGGGCTTGGTAGAACAGTTGGAAAACTGAAAGAGCTACAACGTACCCTGCTTCAAGAAGAGTGATATTATTAGATGAATGAATGAATTAATAAATAAATAAATATATATATAAATAAATAAACACATAAATGAATAAAATTTATAAATATACTCAAGTGACATGTGACAGTGTTGTAAATTATTGAAATTCATCTTGATGATAGAGATGATTGGTATATGTTATATTACTAAAAGTGAAAGAGAGAGAAAAAATGACACAAAGATGCTACATTCTTTATCAGGGCATTATGTAAAACATTTAACATTATCTACCCTGTTAAACCGTTGCATTTTTTCCTTAATATATCTACTTTGTATTTGTTTCTTATTTGTTAAATTAGATTATTTTTTTGTGGGTGGGGTGGAGAGGTTTTGTTGTATTTTTTTTCTTCAGAAATTAACTAAATATTTCAATTTTTAAAAGTTTTATGTAGCATAAAGCATATTACTCTTTAAAAACCTCTTACTAATTGCACATCCAATTTCATACTCAACCTGAGACAAAGTTTTGCATAATATTTTTAGCACAAGCAGGTACCATGCAGAAAAGAGAGTAATTTCTGCGCTGGAGTTACCATGTTCGTGTCACATTCAAGAATTGGAGGCTGTGGTATACTCTGGCTCGCCTGACACATTGCTGTCCCATTCTCAAACCTACATTCAATTCCATCTGTTCGTGCCATCACGTCGAAGCACTTCTCGCAATTAATTATCCCATTAAGCTGGCTAGAGAAGCCACCTGGATTTAACACAGTGCAGCATGAAAGAAAAATCATTCCTCCTATATTAACTGCATTTGATCTGGCTTAAAAAAAAAATACTTTGTGTTTATAAATATGAATGTTTGCAGTGCATGTGCATGGCAGCAGCTGACTGCATACACTCAATTAATTCGTTGAATGTTAACGGGGCCCTACTGTTTAAACCACGATTGTAACTTTACAATTTATTGATTGTAACACCATGGTCAATGGTATCCATCAGTGATTTCAAGGCTTAGTTACCCATGAATACAGAGTTATCACTACAGTGTAATTGTCAATGTGTGCTTTTTTTTTTCTTTTACTGAACCTTTCACTTAGTCCACTTCAAAATGGAATGGCATTTTGCTGAACACCTGAAATTATCCTTCCAAACAACATTTCAGAAGTTCACAAAGTTGACAATTTCCAGTCTGTCACAGACAACCTCAAATAACCCCATAATCCCCTAGGAAAAAAATGCAATGTAAGTTAAGTCTTTGCTTTTGGTAGGCCTACATAATGTCATTCACAGATCTCATGTTGTAATGTTGTAAAGTGCAGGGAAATGGGAGGGGGGGGGGGAGGGAGGGACGGGGCACAGGACTTGGTGCCCTGGTGTAAAATCTCCTTTTGTGCAAAGAGGTATGGGAAGTCTGGAGTAAGTCACAGACATGGAAAAAGAATAACCACACAACAGATGGAGTACAAATCAACACCAAACCCAGACAACAAACACCCAATCTACTGAATGGATGATACCACTTTGGAATGCTACAATGTGGTTATGCCAGGTAACAACAGCAGCATTGTACCCGTGCGTCCACACGATGTCTGTCCATCTCACGCTGCATCTTGAGAAGTTTGCATAAAGCTCAATTTTAAAGGAAGTTGTTACTCAAAAAAATTCAATCAAGCCATTTGGTTTATTGATGATGAAGTAATTGCTACCAGCTAACATGCCTCTTACCACTGTCTAACTTTGCCTTGGGAACCAGTTTTAAAACTTACTATTAATATCTCTGGACAGAATATGTCATATAATTATCATCTTAATCAAAAGCATCTACACTTAAAAAAAAAAAAATACATATATATATCTTATATAGTAAAAGGCGAAGTTGTTGTTGTTGTCGGGGCCTTATGTATTTCCTGTTTTATTCCGGCGTTGCTGGTTTGTCTATCTCCTCCCGAGCCGTCGGCTCCGGGCCCCCGAGACCAGTGCCGTCGGCAGCGGGAGGGTCTCCTACGTGCCTTGGACCGGGTTTCGTCCGCGCTCCGCCTCCGTGTCGACGTCGAGGACGACAAAGAGAAATTAATTAGATAGATGTATAATGCATTTTTGTGCGTGACGTCAGAGCCGAGCGTTTAAATATTCACCGATCCTGCGCTGGACTCCTGCCTTTCTCGATCGTCGATCTTTTAGCTTGCAGAGACAGTGGGGATACTAGAGTCAAAAGGATGATGGCGTGCAGCGAAATCTCTGTCATATATTCCGGCTGACACGCACGCACGCACACAATGTACTCTCGGGTACGGTATGCCAGTGTGTGGCCTGCGCCTGTGTATGTATTGACGATGGTTACACGAAACACTATCTGCGTGCGCGTGATATGGACTCTCATCGGAGATCATCATGGTATAATACACGGCGCGGTCATTGTCAGTACCAGGGCATTTACGTACAGCGACGTTCGCCATTGGCGTGCCCAAATGAAAACAACGAATGCTGTTATTTTATTGTATTTTGCACAACTGCAGGATACTTTGCAACTCAGGTACGTCATTTAGTTTACTCTCAAGTCGGGTATCATTGTACTCAGACTGTTCAGGACGGCTAAATATCCACTTAAATTTTGTCCTTGCCGATCGTACCCTTCCATCACAGAGTACACGCGCCGCTGTTCATTCGTTTACTGCATGGCTGCTGTAAACATGAATATTCATAAGACGTGCGGATCGACGCGGGGGAAACCCTCGCTTTGCTGACCGCCAATTTTTAAAGTTGCAAGTGGACATCAAATGTGTGGTTCTATGGTGCATCAAACCAAGTTTTGGTGATAAAAATAAAAAAGAGGGAGGAAATGACGACAAATATATTCTTCTTTCTCCCATAACGTGGGAAAAGAAATATGAAAGAAAAAATACGAGGCCCTGAGACCCATGGATTCCCACAGGAGCCTACTTATTAAACCTAATGACTATGATCTCCCCCTCCCCAAATATAACAATGCTGATTATAATGATGATATAATAATAATAATAATAATAATAATAATAACAACAATAATAATAAGAAGAAGAAGAATAGTGATAGTTATAATACTAATAATGACAATAATGATGATAATAATGATGATAATGTAAAGTCTGAAGCAGAAGAAGAAGGGCATTAATGATTATGATAATAATGATAATAAAAATGTACAGTTTGAAGCAGATAAACGGGTGGTTCTATGATCCATCAAACCAAGGTTTGGTGATAAAAACAAAAAGAAGAGAGCAAACGAAGACGAAAACATTTTATTTCTCTCAGCACAATAGTAACAAAAACACTAGGGGTGGTATATGAAGTAGTCCTACTCAGCACAAGATTACGTATGTTTGTGCAGTGAAGCAGTTTTGGATAGTTTGCGCAGGACTGTCTTCAGAAATGCTTTTTATCAAGAGCAGAAAAATGGGGGAAACAGATTTTTACAATTCTTAACAAATTAACATTTCCGCCTCCCTTGGTTGATCATCCCTATATTATGACTCCACTCTCTCCTCTCCCCTAAATAATAGTAATAATGTTAGTAATAATAATAATGATAATAACAATAACAATAATACACTGAAATAATGATAATAATACAATAGGCCAATGCAAATGAATGGGGAGGGGGTGCTATGATCCATAACTTAAGAGTGGGCGGAAGAGACACAAACAGGTACTGGATTGTTTTGATGGTTAAAATGAAATAGCAATGCTAATGAAGCTATTTGAAACGACCATCAGTCGTAGAGAAACCTTGACATGACGGGAAAAAAAAAGATATTCACTATCCTTGACCAATAAACTTTTTTCCTTAATTCCCTTGATTTATCCCCATGTCAATGAATAATATAAAATAATAATAAGACCGAATGACTATGATCTCCCCTCCCACAAAATAACAATAACAATAATAATAATAATAATAATAATAATAATAATAGTGCTATTTATTACAATGAACAGTATCAATGAGATAAACGGGTGGTTCTAGAGCCATCAAACCAAGTTTTGATTATGAAAACAGAAATGAGGGAGCAAATGAAGCCCTGGATATGAGACATGTGGATTCCCACGGGTGCCTAATACTTATAAAACCTAATGACTATGATCCCCCTCCCCAAATAACAATAATAATTATAATAGCAATATAACAATAGGGGTCTAATGAGAATAATAACATGATAATAATAATGATGACGTATGGTCTGAAGCAGATAAACGGATGGTACTATGATCTATCAAACCAAGTTTTGGTGATTAAAAACAAAAAGGAGGGAGCAATTGAAGACGATCAAAAATATTATATTTTTCTCTCATAACGTGGGAAAAGAAATAGGAATGAAAAAAAAAATGCTCGGCCTTGAGACCAGCCGTGGATTCCCTCAGGTGCCTGCATGGATGCAAGAGCAGGGGGTATAATTAATATCAAAGTCATAGTGTCAATAGTATCTCCCCATTCCGACGGGAAGAATCTGTGGGCAGAACTTCCGGAGAATCTCATAAGCGATTTTGGTAATTTTTCCCTGAATGTTTGTTTTGGGGTTTTGTTTTGTGTTTTGTTTGTATTGCTTTGTTTTTTGTTGTTGTTTTTTTTGTTCTGCGGGGGTGGAAATGTGTGTGTGTGTGTGTGTGTGTGTGGTTGGGGTGGTGGTCATGGGTAGAAGAGATCGAGCAAAAGTAACGAAAGAATGAGAAAAAAATCTTTTTATTTCATCAATAAAAATGTGCAAAATCGTGTCTATGAGAAAAAAAAAATAAAACCTCTCAGACCCGTGGATATCCACGGGTGCTGCTAGTATATATATATATATATATATATATATATATATATATATATATATATATATATATATATATTAAAAGAAAATTCACTTTACAAAGAAGTCGATCTGCCTCTTGGAAAGACAGTTTTGAAATCTGGTAATAACAATATTTGATCATTATTCAATATTTTGCAAATATTGTTGAAGTCTGCTATAGGCCTACACCTGATTACAAAATGTGGATTATGGGATTATGTAATAGTTATGTAGTAATTATATCCAGACTTCAGTGGCAATCAGCGTAGGAAGCATTCCTAACGTGGCTGCCCGTCAGCAAACAAAGTACAGTTAGGTTAACCCATTGACGATGGACTGAAATTGCTACAACATGCATTTCCCATAGATACTGACCCAAGTAAACTCAGGGCTCAACGGGTTAAAGGGAAAATGGTAAAAAAAAATCATGTATTGCATAGGATTGTATGCATGTATTGAGGTAATAATGACTTGAATAACTGGCATGGGGTGGCAGTTTGCGCAGTGCTGAAAAGGGGAAAAAAAGTGACTACAAGTTACGGCCTAAAAAGTAAACAGAGTACACAAAAGACCAGGGGCATTTAGCAGGTAGCTGCCAAATGGTAACATGGCCATTGGACAAAAAGTTTAGACCGACGCCTCATAATCAGGACATTTCCTGAACCAGAGGAACAGTAAATGTGATTTAGTCCTGGGAGTAACCCAATTTATTGGTTGCATTCTGGAAAAAAAAAAGGGGAAGGGGGAAATCACTTTGACAATTTGCCATTATCACCTACGTGCCACAGCATAATAACTTCAACTCAAATGGGTTTCAGTCCAGTTTTTCGTCTGCAGCCAAAAAGTTTCAGTTTCAACCCACATACATCGTATTTTCTCTATTTCTTTTTTTTTTCTCTCTCTCTCATTTTAGCCTTTACTAAAGACCCTCCCAACATGTAGGTCTCACATCTATAAATTCATGTGGACCAGCCCAAGCCCTGTCACATTTTTTTTTTTTACCAAAAACAGTGAAATAAGTCCAGAAAACATTTGTGAGAAATGAGCGATACAAGCCAGTAAGAAACTAATTAGATGTGGTTGGTGATGGTGAATCCTGCTACAAAAATACACTTAATTTGAAGGCTGAACATGCCCTTTCTTAAATCTACAGGGATGATATTAGTCTTGGCGCAGTTTTATAAAGCATGTGAAATTTTGGAGTGGTAAAACTGTAGTTTTCTCTTAATAACAATCTCTGAGCAGAGTTTGAGCAGAGCACACCCCCTCCCCCATCTTCAACTGTAATGACATTTTACCACTCAATTATGTTATACTAACTTTTCTTCATTGTCAAAACAATCACTTGTAAAACGATTTATTTCATTTATATTCTTGAGAATTTTCTTTAAGCTCGCTGCCACATATTTCAGTATGTTGGTGTCAATTATTTTACTGATCGGTGAAAATATGGGAAACTCTAAATGTTCAAAAACTTTCTTACTTCAGGTATAATTCTGATGAAAAACCTCACTATTCTGTCTGTCTGACTAAACTTTATTCACTTATAACTCAGTGAAATTGGTCATTTAAACCAGGAAGCAACCTGTATAGAGTTGTGTCATGCTCCTCCCCCCCCCCCCCCAAAAAAAAAAAAAAAAATGAATCAACAGAGCTGAAGGGCACCTGAATATTATTACCTCTAATATAAAATTTGCATTCTGTGCCAGAAATCATTTGAAATTACAATATTTTCTGAGGTGACTAATGCCTCTTACCTCCCTATACATTTCTAGTGTAACTTGACCATGTTCTGTATTCAGATGTGGCATTTGATGGCCAACAGCTTGGACAGGTCCTAAATAATTCTTGCCAGTCCAGCAGAAAAAGTCATCAGAGGAATTTTAACAGAAAATTGATATTCTGAATGGATCCAGCTGCACAATTATAATATTTTCCCCCATTTCAAACCCTGGGCAAAATTCTTTGTTCTGGCAACTGACAGCTATGTAATTTTGTAAAAAATATTGGCTCCATTACAAAGTGGAAGGGAATAAAAAGCATGACCAGAATTTTGCTAGAACAAGATGTGACTCTCATCTTTCTGTATGTCCTTCTCCCGATCCTTCTTGTGCTAACTGCTCTTGTCATTCTATATTTCTCTTGGTTATATGTACTTGTACAGATAAAAATCTCTAAATATAGATACCCTAAGTATAAATGAAAGTCATAATTTTTTCTGGCTTGCCAGTCATTTTCCAACACATATTCTTACTTTTTTTTCTTTAAGTCTTACTCTATATAAACTTTATGATTGTTAACTCAGGTTAACCCATTGAGGACGGTTTGATTTTGCTACAACACGCATTTCTCATAGACTCTTGCCCGAGTATACTCGGGACTCGTCCTCAACGGGTTAAAAGAAAACAAAGAAAAAAAAGACACCTGGAAAGAAGCAAATAAACATTTCAAATTTGTTTGGCATCATCCTTTCCGAAATAACCCAACAACTTTTTGATGTGCACCTCGAAGGAAGTAATCAAGTTTCTAAACTATGCAATGCAAAGATATACAGGGGCTACAATAGCACAAGTGCACTAGTCACTGAAAAATATCCTTTCATGACGGACGGGGAGGCTATGGCTTTCACTTGGAAATTAAACCTCGTTTACGCTTGTCACGCAACCCCCGTCAGAAATGAAATCTATGACTCAAGCCCGCATCAGACATCTGTCAGAAATTGTGGAGGAAAGGTCAACAAAGAAAAGCAGGTAATATGGCAATATACCTCTGGAGAGAGAGAAAGTTGGACAGCAGGTAGGTGAATGGTCAAGCAAAGGAAGAGATAAAGATAGTGAAAGCAACTGCAAATACGCGCAGCCTGAACTCTCAAGTTCATTGTCCCTACTTGTCAAAATATTGAAAATTCTTCATAAAATCCATAAAAATTCTGGGATCACTACCAAACCAGACAATACCAAATTGCGTTAGTTTACAAGCAGAGCGCCACTACGACCAAATAATGAAAGGTTTGAATCGAAAGCGCGGCCAAGCCCAGCAGTGTAAATGGACAAAATTGCGAGGCTCGGCCGCGCAATTGAGGCCGGGCTGTAAACGGGGTCTAAGTTACACATAAAAGGGTGTGTGGATTATTGTGATTTTTGTAAAGACAGCACAAGTTCTCCTTGACAATGAACTGCAGGGATGGAATTCACAAACTAGGAGCATCATCTCTCTTGCGCTAAAGACATTGAAAGTTCTTCGGACTCTACAATTCCAAGCAACAATGTCATTACTGCACACCTCAGCACTTTGGAGAATGTGTGCATGCATGCCATGTGTGTACATCATGTTTGTTGTTGTTTTCTTGTGTACTCTTTCCTTTTCTTTTTCTTTTTTATTTTAAACATTTGATTATTTGATGTGCTGCAATAATGTGCCTTCAAGACACACCTACAGCTGTTGCAGAGCACAACAACATACATCCTTTTGCTGCTAATAATCACTGACAATTACGCACAACTGCTATCAGAACACATGAATGTACCACGCCCTGGTGAAAACTGCCTACTTGGACATTACAACACATTCTACAACATTAAAACAGCTTTATACTACACTACTACTACTACTACAGCTGTACTCAATTCATCACTGCTACTTGCAACCATATTTATTTATTTTTTTTTTTTACTTCTTAAAATATTAAACCACAGCTAATACCCATCCATTACTAATACAACTCCTCCTCCTCCTCCTAATACTGGCTTTGCTACTGCCCTATAACTACAGCTTTAACTTACAACCACAACTACAATGACATCTCAAACTACTTCTACTAACTACTAACTCTTACTACTACTACTACTAATAATAATAATAATATCAAAGTTAATGATAATATTTATAAAAAATGACAATAATCATATAGGAATATGAATTTTTGTAATGGCACCTCAGTAGATAATAAACTAAAATGTAATAACAATAATAGTCAAATTTATCTGCTTATCATATTAGCCTAAATTCAGAAATAATATTGAAATAATATTGCAAAAAAAGCAGCAGTATCCCTCAAGCAAACCTGCGCACCCATCACCTCCAAGAAAAAAGACTGAACGCCGCGCAGAAATGAGGCACATCTCTGAACCGACGGTATGAAACATGGAACAAAACACAGACAATGAAAAAAAAAAATACTATGACCAACTGGACGACAACCGGTGAGGCACGTTCAGACACGAGACTTACTATGAAGGCCCAATCCTCTCCCGCACTCTCTCGGAGTGCCATTGACCCGCTTCCCGAGCCCTGGAAAGTGGAGTGTGAATGCAGCAGGAGAAGCAACAGGTGCAGGGAAGATGCATTTGTTAGGTCAATCAAATAATATGTGAACAAGGACAAAAATAAAACAACTCAATCATAACTTTTTTGATCCAAAATGCATGAATAGATGAACACATTTAGATGGTAAATTAAAAAAAAAAAGATTAACATTCTGGATGTGAATAATATGTAAAACATAAAATATATACAATATGATTGAAAGAAAATCATGAACATTGGATGGGACTACGGGCTGATCTGATGTTGAAATGAATACTGAAAGACTGGTGGAACATAAATGATTTAAAGATATGCTAATATTTTTTCAGGAATGTTTACAGAATGATTAGTTGACATATTATGTTGATTTCATGTCAATGTTGAGTAAGAGTCTTTGTGCTAATTATTTCATCAGTTTTGCCTTAGATTGTCAGAGATATCTGGAAGTTATTTAACAGCTAATTTATCTAAGTGAAGAAAAAAACACAAATTTCTAAAACAAATGGAAGTTTTCCTTCATGAGGTTGATGAGGAAAACATAAATTATGCATCTTTTTTCACAAATTGTAATCTAATAAAATTATGCATTGCAAACCTGATAAAAATTTGGGGTAAAAACAGAAACATATAACCAGCCAAAATATACCTTTCTGATTCGATAAAATTTGATATACAATGAGAATCTGAATGAAGAGCAAGTTTTCAACAACATTTCCATTTTGGCCAAGTTTCCATGGGGGGAAAAAGGATTTGGTTTAAATACACAAATGGTAATGAGAGGCAACTCAGTTGATCACATGCAATAAATGCACGATTCAATGCTTCCATTATTTGAAATTATGAATGCACATGATGCTGCAATCCATGCATTTATAATCATACTTATATATGACTGAAATGATTGCAACAATGCCCAAGCATTCTCATGAAATTTGATGGCAACCAAACACAGCATCTACAGATATAATGGCATTTACAAAGATGTTACAAGAAGGCTGTGATTTTTTTTAATAATAAAGATTGCCTTTGTAAATGCTGGCAGATATGTGACTTTTCCACTTTGATTCTTTGTCACAGCAACCCCAATAATGAAGAAAATTTAACTTAAAGGCTAAAGTTTGGCATTTGATTTTTGAGAAAATGGACCGGCATGATTTCAAATGGTTTACAGGAGAAAACTATTAATGGCAAAATCACAAAGAGAAAAGTGGTATGAAAACAGACGGGAGTTTTGGAATCCAAGGAAGAAAGAGGTAGGTGGGGATTGAAAATGTACTTGAGTGGGATTCATTGTGGGTGTACAAAGTGAGCATTGGTTGCTGGTAGATGGGGGGGGGGGGGGCAAATGAGAGGTGATATAAATAGGATGAAAACAGGCATCAGCTGGGTTTAGGAAGGTCTTTAAAGCCCCAGTGTAGCTTTGGAAGTGATGTTCATTTGATGAATTTGGTTCCTTTGGTACCAAAACATACATTTGTATTCATTTTTATATCAATATAATTAAAGATAAAGATGATGTTTTAGGACATTTTCCAAAACTATCCAAGAGCTTTGGAATTGGTTCATTAGTTGGGATAAGTCAGAATGTTTTAACCCGTCATTGCAATTATTCCATGGACCAGAAGACATAGCAAGCCACAAGCACACCAATGAAATTTTGTAAAATCTAGCAATCTATGAAAGAGGAAAAAAAAAAATGTCATCTCACATTCTGTATCTGAAGGGTTTGTTCGCAAAAACCGATAAGTCCATTTTTGAAGATTTTGAAGTATGGTCTCTGTCATAAAGTACAAATTAATACCTTTTAAATGATATATTGGTCACTACATATAAAGGTATATTTTTGAAGTTATGGTCAAAAGAAGCAAAAATTTTCTTATTATTCTCTTTATTTTTTTCGACCTTTAATCGCAAATATCTCCATTTGGCAAATACGGACTTATCGGTTTTTGCAAACAAACTCTTCATCTGCTCTTATCTCTTCCAATAATTTAGGTCTGACTTAATCTTAATCATGATGATAATGGTACTAAAAAAGAAAAGAAAAAAAGAAAAAAAAAGAATTGCATATATCTCATCTCAATATTACGGAAAGATGGTCCTATGCATTTCCACAGAGGCAGAATACAAGGCAGGTAAATGTTGTATATGAGACTGTCATTTTCTAACTGCTCTGATTCTCTCAATATATTTTTTTTCCTTTTTTAACTCTTTCTCTTTTGCTTCTTGCTAAATTAAGTGTTGGGCCTACGGTTTTGATATGGTTTCTGACTTAAATTGCTGAGTGGGATCTGAATTTCAAGAAGAGGCTGCTCATTTCAGAGATTAAGAATATCAAAACTTTGAGACCTTTTTTGCACACTGGGCTCTTGTAACAGAGCGATCATAGGGCTTCTTTTAGAAACTCCATCCCTTGATTAATGTCAAAATCTATTCACATTTGAAAATATGACTTAGTTCTGTCATTGTGACTCGTTACAAAATCAACGCATGAAAATGCAAGCTAGATAAAGGTACACTAACAACAGTTAAGCAATATTAAAAATTAATGCTATCCTCAATTCTTAACAAAATAGAAATGAATGTAATTTGAAATGAAGCAAAACAAAAATGCAACCTTACAAGTTTGTTTGCTTGTTTGTTTGTTTGTTTGTTTGTTTGTTTGTTCTTGTTTGTTTTTGTTTGTATGCTATTTGTTGTTGGGGTTTTTTTGTCCTGGAGGCAGGGACATATTTTTACAGTTTCTCATACTTTGGTCATTGGTTTGCTTGAGGCGCTGACATTTCTTTTGGCATAATAAGCAGAATGACTCATTCTGACTGAGGGTTATTAATATCAGGTCTGGTTAATGCATTTTATAATTTTGTGATAAATGTGTGGGGCAGGGTGTTTGAGTAAAATAAAATAAAAACGATTCTCAGGCAGATTCTCAGGCAAGTTTCTCAGGCAGATCACTTACCTCTTCACTGACTGGACAGTGCTCTTCAGCTGAATCTGCACTATTGGTGATCGTAATCTGCTGGATTTCTCCCTGTAGCAGATGCAAGGTAGAAGCAAGTAATAAAAAAGAAAAAAAGAATCAAAAGGTTAAGTCCCTTCTTAAAGAAAGTGGTGGTGACTATGCTCTGGAACTTTACAGTTCTGGAGTGGCACGTATGTTTCAGTGGGAAAGTTTCACAGTGTTATGCTACATGCACAACCCGATAAGAAAGTATAAGGTTAATGAGAAGTTTGTCTGATTTGGGACCTTGTCCTCTTAACCCATTGAGGATGGACTGATTTTGCTACAACACGCATTTCCCATAGACCCCTGCCCGAGTATACTCGGGACTCGTCCTCAACGGGTTAAGGATCAATTTATACAACATGCAAATTGAGATCAGATTCAGGTGGTAAGGGGGAAACCGTAGATATGGGGAAAATTACCCACTTTGCACAATTCATCTGTAGGAACTTCATCCTATTCTTAACCCGTTTCTTATGCAATTCTCTAAATACCTTTAATATCCACAAACGAGATTCTTTTTGCCCGTTGACAGAGAACGGGCAGGTTGGTAATCCACCTGTGCGAAAGCAGTTAAGCAGTGCATGCATCCCCTCCCCATGGTCAACTACATGTGCCCTTGAACAATAGAAATATCGATCAGGTGCGATGTATGAATAGAGCGTGCACTGATGGGCTCACAGACTCTTTTGTTCTACACAAATCAGGCACCAGAATGCAATGACTGGGGTCAGCGAACGCAAAAATCTACTGTGATCAGCTTTGAATGCTAATGTACATGTCCATACGAGTTTCGAAGCAGAGCAAGGGCAAACTAAATCAGAACAAAGGTAAAATGTACTGTGATATACAAATTTTTACAACAGAAAGAGAACAAGTGCTGATAGAACAAGAGACCCACGGGTCTAGCGCTCACCTGAGTATCGCAAGTTCACCTTTCACGCAGTCACTAATCTAAATAAATTATTCACAGCTCTACTAAAATTTGACCAGGATTCTCAAGTAGAAGATGAAAATGTACAATAAGGGCCCAAATTTTTTAAGATTCCTTAATTTGGGGGGATTGGGGCCCCCGGGGGCCCTCTGGGTGGGGCATGGTGCCCATTTTGATAAATTGAGATCCTGACCCCCTACGGATGCTACCTGCCAAGTTTGACGAAAATCCATCATGAGGTTTTCAGGAAGATGAAAATGTACAATGCAGGCTCCCATTGGGACCTTCCTAACCCCCCCCCCCCCTGCCCCCAAGAGGGGCACCCATGAACAAACTTGAAACTACAGTCATTAATGTGTTCACTCAAAGTATTATCTTAGCTCTATAACTTCTGATTCTAGAGAAGATTTTTAAAGATTCCTTCATTTTGGGGGGTTTGGGCATGACGGACGCTGGACGAAGGGCGATCACAATAGCTTACTTGAGCCTTTGGCTCAGGTGAGCTAATAAACTCTAATCTTTTTATCAAACCCATTTTGGGGGACTTTATCACACAAAGAAACATGAATTGAGGCCACGAAAGCAGGCACTCTTTTCTTCATCTTGGAAACCTGGTATACCAGGTTCTCTAATATCAGTTGCTCCCACAGGAACCTGGTATACCAGGTTCCCGTAAGGAACGGGTTAACTGTGTAGTAATGCATGCATTGAGCTGTCAGCTTAAACTAAAAAATTCAAAAAAAAAAAAAAAGTCCAACAACATACTATACACGATGGTGACATTTAAACCCATTGAGAACGAGTCCAGATCATACTCGGGCAGGGGTCTATGGGAAATGCGTGTTGTACATAGCAAAATCAGTCCGTCCTCAATGGGTTAAAGTTCCATTTGTAATCCTACACTCTTCTACCATAAGAGTATGTGCACCACTGTGTTTCTCACTGCAACCAAGGAGATCTTTTGAAGCTCCTTGGTGCAACATAAAGATCAATGGAAAAAATAATAGTCCCCCAAGAAGTGTTTTATAAAAAGTGTGTAACTTATCAAACTGGAGAGCAGAGTTGATGGATGAAACACAGATTTGTACTTATTCCCTGCAAAGATGGTTTACAGTTTGTTATTCTGAACATTCAATGTTCCAAAAAAGAAACAGGGTTTGTTATTTCGAAGGTTCCTTAATCTGAAAATCAAATAAGCCTCTTTATTCTGGAGGTTTATCAGTCCAAAAATTTATCAAAGTTTTGTTACTCCAATGGTTCATCATCCGAAAATGAAGTAAGGCTTGTAATTCTGACGATTCATTCATGCATGTATGTACCTGCTTGAACAAATAACAAATATCACCCGCAAAGATAACTCACATACTAGTAATCAAACATACCTGATATTGCACTCGATGACCAACAGTCCCAAGGTGCCCAATGAAGAGAGGGGCCATCTGTGGGATGGTGATGGCCCAACCGGGCTGCTTCATGAAGGTCTTGGTGCCCATGTCCTGGCAGTGCAGGAAGAGGGTCACCTCATTGTCCCGCACGCCCAGGGCCAGCTGGGTCCACTGGTTGGTGAAGGAGGGGACAACAAAGGCCACCGCCTCCTGACTCTCGCTCGTGTAGCTGATGTCCGTGAGCACGAGGCTTATCCTCATCTCCTCAATGGACAGGCTCGTGATGTTGACGCTGAGGATGATCGTCATGTGCAACGGGTCGGTGATGCCGAACACGGTCCCGCGGCTCCCGGCGTAGGGCCGCAGGACCATCAGGATGGAGAAGTCTGGGTAGACGTTGGAGAAGTCGGTCGGGAAGATGATGTCGGCGTGACGACCGGCATTCGAGTCCCCATCGAATTTGAAGGCGGCTCCATTTAGACCTTCAGTAAACGTGACTCCAATCGGGAGAGGATGGCCTATAACCTGAAGTACATCAAGTGTCCTGAGTTCTGTGAATGAAAATGAAAAAGGAGATAGCAACATTACTATTGAGCTGATATAGAGAAAGATCAATTTGAAGAGTTTGAATGCAAGAACAGTTAATGCCATTTCCCCCCTCTTTTTAGTAGGGTCACTATGAAATAGAGAAATATACATTCTTTACACTTAAAACGAGAACATTTTTGAAGCTATTGAAATCATCACACATATTGATCACTTTCTTTGTTTTTTTAGTAGTTTCATTCACAAATATCTCAAATTGATCAAAATGAATGCATCTTTTTTTTGCATTTAAACTCTTCACGTATGATAGAAAGATGAAAAAAAAAATCCATCAAAATCATTGATGGATCGAGGAAGCTGCTGACTACTTCATAGGGGAATGCAAACGAGAATGCAAGTGGTCATGGGTTAAATTCTTACAATTTGCTAGTATTGCTCTTTCCACCCCTTTCTCCATCTCTCACCCACTCCCTCTATAATACCTATCCATCTCTTTCTCTCCGTCTCTCTCTCTCTCTTTCCGTCTCTGACTCTTTTTCTCTCTGGCATCATTTTGATCATGTGATAAATTACTTGATGACCACTGTGACACAAGATACCACAGCCCAGAGTCAAAAGGTCATAACTACCAAGCCTTCCAGGAATGGCTATGGTGTTGTTGCGATGACAGAAAAGCTATACAAAAGTATCCCAAAGTGAGCCTCAATCATCATATTTCTACTCTGTGGGAGAAAATTAAAAAAAAAAAAAAAAGTTATAATAACCCTCGCTGGAGATCTTTTGATAGGCCAGATCATATTTCTTAGACATACATCACCTTCCAAGTATTGTAATCTTGTCAGTCTTGTCAGTAAATATACTTTTTTTTTAGTTTCACAGACAGATCAAGTGCTCAGTTTAGATGGGGGTGACCTCATTCATTTTTTTGACAAGCCAATGATATTGGCATCTACCAGCTCAAATATCACATTCCAATCTCATGAGGCAATTATATAGCTATTCTACTCCACTGTTATCTTGTTAATACCGTTTCAGAGCCCAGCACACACCAAAATCACTTCCATCGAGTATTTTATTGTCCAATGTTTTCCACCTTTGCAACTAGAGAAGCACTCTGAGAGCACAGACCTCCGCCAAGCATGCAGTTCATTTCTACCACTGATCTTGTTCTTTCAAAGAGATCAGTGATTTCCACCCATACATATGTGTGCTGAAAGTCACCCGATTTCCCAATATAGAAGCCTTTATGTCATAAACTTCCAGCTGGGCCTCGCCCTAGCAGAAACCAGAGCATGCGCTTTAGTGCACGCATGCAAACCTCAAATACGCACAGCCTGAACTCCTAAGTTCATTGACCCTACCTGCCAAACTATCACCAATCCTTCAGAAATTCCCCCAAATTCTTGGATCACTATCAAAATTCAGTCATCTGTTACTTGGGTCATTCTCAACCTTTCCTGTAGGCCTAAGTTTCATCCAAATCCATATACAACTTTTTGAGTTATTTTGCAGATGGGCAAAACAAACCAACATACCAATGGTAATGCAGCTGTCATTTGTATGACGCACCTCTTGACCCCCGGGAAAGGTGCGTCATGGTCGCGTCAAGTACCACCAATTTGATGACGCGTGGTACCGTCACGGGAGCAAAATGTCCGTCACAACTTGACCCATTATGTGCGTCATAGTCGGTCATTTAACCAGAGTGTGTCAAAAGGGTCGTTAATAGGACCGTCATGTAATTTTGCGAGGCTTCTTGCATGGTATCCCTCCGTAACAGAATAAAACAAACTCGCGATCGCGAGCCGGCCGAATTCACCGGCTCCTGAAAACGCGAAAATGACACAATTTTCATTCAGTTTTATTATAACATACTGATACTCACTTCATTCTCGTATGTCTTCTTTTTCTATCTGATGTCAGACTAAAGGTCTTTTCAGAAAGTTTGAGCACAAATTTGCTCCAAAACCACACTACCAAACACGATTTGTGATTAAAATCATCACATACAGCCCGCGGCATCGCGAAGCTCGCTATCCTTCAATCGCATTCAGACTGTAGTGTAGCATCGACCGTCGACCGTGGAATCTGCAGCAAAACCAAGTGCGTGATGTGGACCATGTGGTACACGTATACAGTACAGGCGTACATACAGAAGACGAGGCATGACAGAGGCCAGGCCGCAAAACACATACAAACGATTATGAAACTACTGAGAGTCTATTAAAACCTATATTAACTTAAAATAGTAAATTCTATTTAAACACTAGCCATATAAACCATGTACCTAACTTGGGGTTTAATAAGGTTCGTGTTTAAATAGGCAGGGGCTTCAGATAGTTCGAGGACATGCCATATAGCAATGTGTATATCAAAACACGCGTTTCTATGGGATGTCTATGAACTAAGGAACGGTTTTGAGAAATTCGAAGTCATTCGAAGTTGAAGTGGTTTTTTCCTACGCATTTTTATTTATTTTTTTTTTGTTCATATCTCAAAAATTCGATTTCTTATTTTTTTCAACTGGTATTTGGGAGTCTTGTTATTAAAAATGTTGATAGAAATTTCTGAATATATTCAGAAAGTACGCCTATAGCCGCCTACTGTTTGGATAAACGGTAAACATGCAGTCTATGTTCGATACGAAAAAATCATTACGTCTTTCACAAGGAAAAACATACAAAACAAACAAAAAACACCTACGAACGAATGTTGATAGCCAAAACTTTGATAAAGTAATAAGCAGTTATGATGAGCGTGAACTGAAATTAATTGTCATGATTTTGCTGTCTAACCAGGTGATGACTGCATCTCATTGAACCTACTCGTAGCGAATTTCTCTGGGCATACGAGACCTTTTAAGTATTTCTGTGATTGCATTTTTAATTGACTGATTAATCGATCTTTTTTTATTGTTCAGGGAACATAAGATATTCGATCAAGTACACTATATTCGACTGTTTGATGTTTCCTACTATGCGCCAAAAGAAAGGCTATAGAATCACGATATCTTTGCAATGATTCCTTTAATTCAACTAATGAGCTGGTTCTTCGATCGATATTTCCAGGATATTTACACGCTGTTTATTCCAGTGCGCGCATTCTTTCGTCTGGCACGCACCTGGGTGTGGCACCTGCTTTTGTGGAAATTTCCACAAGGGGAGAGGGGTGGGGTGTCAAGTTCTTCGAGCCGAAGAGACTGCACGTTACAAAACAATCTAGCTCTTCGCTCTAATTTATTGTCATTCGTACTTTCCCCTTCTTCTTTGCTGATATTGAACATTTAGATTTAACTTTACGAAGGTTGGTAGCACGTGGTTCTATTTTGTTGTGAGGTGTATGTAATTTCTTTTGTTATCATTCTTGGGAAGGAAAAGATCTAAGGGGGAAAGAAGAATAAGAGGGAAAGTGAAATGAAACGAACGGCACGTACGCTCAGCATTCACAGTAAGCCGTCTGTTTACACCAGCATAGTTATCATCATCACCATCAGACATCACTCAGACCATTTTTTAGCCTTTTCCTATCAACATTAAGAAACACGCATAGTCCCTCGAGATAAACACCTAGGAAAATAAATAACAAATACAAAGTATCAACACCTCCCAACAACACAAATATTTAGAAAAGACAACACACGGCACACTAAAGCGGCTGGTATCAAACTTGGTCGCTTCGATTCGAAAAAGTATTGCAGCAAAGCGGAGAAATCGCCGTTACGAAAATAGCAGTGCGAGACACTTGAAAAAATTACGTCAAATACTTCAAAGTATAAAGGGAACGGATAAAGTGATATAAAATGGAAGAAATCGTACCAAACGAGGTGTGAGAAACGACAGTGGAGAACGGTAAGTTTAGTAGACTAGTAGGCTTAGACCCTAGCAAAGTTTACAGCACCGAAAGCTATACGCGAAAATAAATACACATTGGAAACTCGGTATTGCGACGAGATCCTTAGGATCAAGTCAATAAACGATACAAAACAAAGGAAATCAATTCATTTTGACCGGAAAATAGTTTGTTTTAAGTATTCTGTTATATGAGATCTCCTTTGATAGGCCTAGAAATAGATCTACATCGAGTTTCCACGATACTCGGGAAAAAGTTCGAACGCTTTTCACCTGCACATCTACTGCAGACTCAGTGCACATCAATACACGAACAGAAACTCACCTCTTCCTTGCAGAAAAATGATGCAATAACGTTACAAAAAACACACACATCACTCTAAAAATCATTTCGTACTTGGGAGGCAAGGGACAAGCGGATAAAGAAGAAGAGAAAAAGAAGCAGACATTGCACAACGGAACGCTTAGCACTACCCCGACTCAAATCGAAACAGGTTATTGTAGTATAGTGGCAGCTGGCTACAGTGTGCAGCTAAAACTGACGCTCCCCAGCCGCCCACACATGGGGATACAGTACCACGGCGATCGATGCAAACATACAGGGTCCGTAGGCGACAGGGATTCACGCGCGCGAAGTTCCGTTCGGTGTACACAGTTCGCAGGCAGCGAATTGCGTGAGCGCACACTTTTCTATGATCATTCAGAGCTCTGCAGCATTCCAGTCTGGTACGTACCGCGAATAACATGTGCGTCAAGGGTCAGTCATTTTCACGAAGAGGTGCGTCACCATTGTGACTGGTTAATGCGTCAATATCTCATAAAGGTGTGTCACTTTTTGTGACTGAGGGTACGTCATGGTACCTAAAAGGTATGACGCACATTGGTTCTTTGACGCACCTATCCCGGGGGTCAAGAGGTGCGTCATACAAATGACAGCTGCATAATGCAAACATTACCTCCTCCCAAGGCAGAGGTAACAAGTTCTCAGAACAAGAGTGGATTTGTCAGCAGCAGCTTCATAGCAGGATTTCTGTAGAAAGTTTGACTTTAAGAAATCTGAAGAAACTCATCACTGGCAGTCTCAACGTTTTAAATAATATCTTGCACTCTTTTTTTTTCACATCTTAAAGGGATCGTACAGTTTTGTTCGAGACCTAGCCTCCGGTTTCTAACATTTTGGGGTGAGATTATGAGAAACCTCTTATGAAATATGAAAAAGCATGTAATTCCAAAAGGAATTCAATATTTGATGAAAATTGGTTTTGAAATGGCTGAGATGCCCAAATCAGAGCAATTCTAATAAAATATGGGACTCACCTTTTATTACGATCGCTTTGTTTTACTTCATTTTTGGATATCTCAGCCATTCCAAAACCTATTTTCATCAAATGAACTTTAAATTCCTCTTAGAAAGGTTGAAGTACGCTCTGTACTATTTTACAAACGGTTTCTCAATATCTCGCAAAAAGTTAAAAGCCCAATTCTCACTTCTATCAATACTGTACCATCCCTTTAATCTCAATACTATAAGGACAAGTATCCAAACTCTCCCAATCATATGGCTGTGTATAGAACTATCCTGTTGGGATCTCTTTTAGATGTGCTACAATATGGGACTGGTGTTCTGACCCAGGGAAAAGAAGAAGAAATAATTGATTGATATAAATCCATCCAACACAGGGGTCAATTCATCTGACTGGTGTTGCACAAAGATACCCAATTAGGTTATATCACTTGGTTTCTGTCATGCCAATAACCTGATCAAACATTGCCAGAGAACCATGAAAGAAAAACCTCTCTAAAAAGCACTCATTTGAAAGACTGATGATGATGAAGCCAGATAGTGAAGGTCATACAACAAAGTACAATTGTCTATCATGCACTGGTGAACAGTCACACAAAGTAAAGCAGCTACATGAACACTTCGGGGATTTCAGACATTTCCCCCTTTCTCCTACTAGACCCTATCTTCACTAGATAGCGATATACTGAGAGCTGATACATTGCAGCAATAAGGGAGATGGAATAGCAATGTAAGAAACCTCGCCGCGACCTCTGGTGACACTTCTGGAAGTGGGGGTCAATGTTTTGGCCATACATTAGGGTGTCAGTCTGGGCCAGATTCCACACTAATTGATTGAATCTGTACAGCCAGCGATCTGCTAGTGCTGTAGGGTACAGTAACCTGCTTTTGCACTCTCACTGGGCTGTGGTTAACTCTCTCTTCATGTATAGATACATCCTGCATGCACTGCTATTCCTTTTTTATCTTTTTCCCCCATTACTTATACTATTTAGGCACAATCTTGTGTTCATTTCTTTCTTCATCTTTTTCTTTTGTCTGTGTGACAAAAAATATATATGTTATCACAGAGTCATTAAATTCAACTCTGTTCACATACAGGCGTACCTCTATAAATAGCGTAGTTTGGATGTTTTCAATTTCACTGATATTGCAAGTTGACAGATATTCATGAAATTAACCAATTTCCAAAAATATTTCCATCTGTATTAACAGTAATTAGCATATATTGTCTCCATTGTGGGCTCTTGTTAACTTTTTTATTCTTGACAAAGGATACCCCTTCTTTTCTTTCCATCTCTGTTGTTCTTGATTAATCATCATGTGTATCAGACTTTGCTTGATTATTTTGTATCATGTTTACCTTTTGATAGGATTCTTTATATTTTCTTTGGAGCTTTTTTACCATATGGTTTTGATAGCCTTCACCATTTTTCCCTAATTCCTATCTTGATAGAGCATTTATGAGTACTGTAAATGTGGATATTTTTGTGCGACTAATTTTTCGAGCTACGCTGGATGAGAAGAGTTTCGCCTGTTTTTAATTCCGCGGAATCCAGACATCAACTACTGGACATATGGCAAGCAAAAATATTTGTGTGCTTTTATTTTCGCACTGGTGAGTTTCGGATAGCGAAAAATGTGTGAAAGTTTCAACACCACAAAAATTTCCACTTTTACAGTATTAGCCAAGTAATCTTTGAATGCCAGTAATATTCACTACAGTTGGAGTGTCGCCACTAATACCAAAGTCATTGCTGGTGATAGTCTTGTTTCCAGCTTTCCCACTTGGTATTCTGACAATCAGTACCTGATACTCTGCTACGCTTGTGCAGCCCCTGTACAACCTCGCACCGAAGTTTCTATTCATCAGCTTTTGTTTTTCATGTACATTCTTGCATTTTGTTTTGTTTTTATTTCCTCCAGTAGATTGTACCTGCTGCCTTTGGGGGTGATTAGACATTTCCTTTCCCACCACAACTGAGGTTTCATAGATATTACAAAACACTGAGCAGGTTTTAGGGCAATCCAGACTGATGGTCACATTATGAGTTTTACCTATTTTTGATCTCTGATGGATCTGTTCTTATCTCAAGCTTGGGACTGAGATATCAGGCTTACCTAGACTGATAAATCTTGTCCGTTGTGCATACGATGATCATGGTCGATACCCTTAAAGGGAAATAAGCTCAATGCCACTTTGACATCAAATGGATAAAATGACGACAACTTCATGGTTACCAGTATCATTCACATGAATTGAACAAATGCCTGCAAATATTTCCACTAAAAAATTATCCCGTTGAGAAAGAGTCCCGAGTATATTCAAGCAGGTGTCTATGGGAAATGCCCATTGTAGCAAAATCAATCCATCCTCAACAGGTTAAATGACGCTGAAAATTTTATCAATTTGTCCCCACAGCTGTGATTGCATGTGTAGGATGACTCGAAATTCATGCATGCTGGTCTAATAACAGATGATATCTTTAGAAAAACTGAGGAAGGTACTGATTTTGTTTGCAACAATAGATGGCAATCTTTGAATTTGATTCTTTTTTTTGGTGAATTTTAATAGGTATGCCATTGGAGTATCTTATGCAACAGTTACATATCAATGGATCTGAGGAGTCGGATCAAACACACGCATTCAAACTAGTAATGATGACCACTCGTTGCTGCCATAAAAGGATTTACCCTGGATATACAAAAAATGAATGGAAATACTTTGCTTTCCATTACTTTTTAAAATTGCTTCTATTGAGGGAAATTAGCAAAAGCTTTACAGATATATGCAACTTTGAAATTATGATTTCTTCCTTGTCAATCAGTCCGATTGAGTCCTCACACACTATCATAAATCATGGGGACATCTGCCAAATACCCAGTTACCATTCTGTAAAATAGCCTACCAACCACTTAATCCACCTGTAAGTGATGCAAGCGAACCTGTCAACCTGTAACAATGTTGATTGTTCATGCATGCACAAGATAAGGTACGCTTCAAAGATGAGAGTAAATAGACCCTCCATGTTTAATTTGGGTCATCCTCAACACTTGTATGCAGTCATATATATGAACAGCCAACCACAAGGATCCAAAAATAAAAAGATGATTTACAGTGGTGATTTTAATTGGTGAGTCAAGGAACGTTACAGACACTGCTTTCAAATCAAAAGAAATTGGTTCAAATAACCAGCTTGGGGGGGGGGGGGTACTGAACAATAAGCTAAACGCAAACACTGAATGATGCTTTGATGCTCATTAAATTTGGTATGACTGTCTGACACGCTTCATAAATAAACATTGACTTTATCTTTTTTATTACATCTCAGCTTATTTGGTAAACACGACACAGATACTCTGTTCAGAACTGAAATCACTAATATGCAAACATCAAGTTACCAGGTAAATATTATGGTCACTGACTTCACCATGCTTGAACGTATCTGTGTTTGCTTTTGAATGCCTGGCATGTTCTTTATGTGTCAATCTTTTGAGAATTGACAAAGGCATACTGCTATACCTTCCTTTTACCAGATGTCAGACTGATTTGGCTAGATAATAAATACTGTAAAATGAGGACTATTCGTGTGCATTTTAATTTCGCGAGCGCCAAGATTTGCGAAATTAAAATGCACACGAAATTTCTTGTTTACTCTATATGCATTGAACACCAGTGGCAATTCCATGAAAAAGGCAGTCGGCTCCAATTCGTGAAAATTTCGTGCCGCAAATATATCATGTTTTACAGTAATCAGTTGAGTGGGACATTAGGTGGGCATATTCTTGCAGTAACCTATTCGGATATATCTCACTAAAACATTAATGATACACACTTTCAATATAGCATATATTCTTTCAATATTTCAGCCATTTGAGAGCTGAAAAGTATAAGTAATGTTAGACCCAGTTTTATCACTACTCCACAATTTTACTTTTCTGCTTTTATCTGATACATCATCACTTTAGTGGCAGAAGGCTGTATTGTGTCTGTACAAGAAGTACCGGTGTTGTGTCTCTATAATACCGTGGCTTAAACCTGCACTTTTGCCCTTCTTGTTACGTGACAGATCTGAGACCCTTAACTTTGAACGATCCTCCATTTTGTCAGCAAAATAAAACAAAAGCCTCATTACTTTGCACTCTATCTCTGATTTGCACACAAACTTATCAAAAGCAAATGAACACATATAGCAAGCAAATATTGATCTTTACACCCGATCCAAATGCATTCTACACCTCAAACACAGTATATGATGTAACATAAGAGTTTCTACATAAAGTAAGAATTAAAGAGACACTAAAAGGAAATCAAGTATCGAAGTCAAGTCTCGCCTCTTAACCCGTTGGAGACTAGTCCCGAGTATAGCCCGGCACTTGTCTACGGGAAATATGTGTTATAGCAAAATTAGCCAGTCTGAACAACATGTTTTGTTAAGCAGTGTTGATGGTTCATCTCATGAAAAAAAAATGGTTTTATACTGAACATATTTGTATAAGTTAAAATACAGGGTGAATGTTATCCTTCATATGGGCCTACAATGTAGGCCTATGTATATTGCAGAAGTGCACTGTTGGATTACCATGTGCTTCAGGTTATTGGTCAACCATTGGTTTCTCTTCTGTGTAAATTTCATCAGCTGTCACGGTGAATTTCCTAGTCATATATATGATATCTGTTTCATTTCAATCAAGTGGTAATCTGCCTAATCAGATATCAAATCATGAGGTAATTACAGACATGTTTGTAAAATGGGTGTACCAGTCATAAGGGTTCATGTATAACCTCATACTCGAACACCCTCCATTAGTTGATTAATGATGTAGCAGGTTTCTGACAAAATGTGGGAGGAATGGAATGGGGTGGGGGTGGGGGTGGGGGTGAGGATGGGAAGTACAGCAACAACAACAAAAAAATATAAAAAGGGAGGCAATGTCCATAATTGAATTAGCCCCCTCGCATGACCTCTGAACTCCACAAATATCGCAATCGTCTCCCCCATAGAGTGGGTCAGGGCATTTCATTGATTGGGGGTCCTGAGGATTTAACTCCTGTGTCAAATGTGGGTGAATAATACCAGCAGTGCATTGACGTACGACTGTCGTGACCCTACGTCCCTAGCCCTAGTTCTTCACCTGGTAATCAAATCATGACTGATACAAACCCTAGCACTGTGTAAATTCTAGATGTCCTCTTTTTAAAGTGCACTGTTTCTACTTTGTATTCAAGGTGACCTTACAAAATGCAGTTAAAATTGGATGAACAAGACTTAGAGAAGCTCCATCAAAACGAAACATGGAATATGAAATGAAGTAGATGAAGTTCGGTGTCACTGGTTTATCATCACCTCACAATTTGTCTTACTGCTTTGCACATGAAAAAGGAATTGCATACCTACAACACATTTCTATAATCCTTTTAATGCATTGGGTGAATTTGAGCTAATCAAGCTGACTCCTTAGCTTGAGACATCTTTTCACTTGCATGAATTAAAAAAAAAAAAAAAACTCATTCATTACAAGATCCTGAAATTTCTGTAGACTTACAATAGTGTCATAGACCAATCAGATTCCAATATTGAAAGCAATGGGTAAACGAATATGAATGTAAATTGGCACATGAGACCCTTCACAATCTAAAACATTTTTAAACTATGCATGGTAGAAACACTCTCTCTCCTCAAATAGTCCAGCTAAACATAATTACATAAAGATGTTCTTACTGGCATCAGCAGAAGCATTAAACTGAGCAAATCAACTTGAAATTCATCATGAGGATTCATGACAAAGACATGAGTTATCAAAATGAAGCCGACTACAAATAACTCTTTACTCCTACTAAGCCTGGCTTCTTACCCCTCTAGGGCCCATCATCATGAAGATCTAGATCAGCACGCCTCCATAGGCAAAAGCCTATTAACCCACGTAATGACTGGTCCTAAAGGTTGCATCCTACGCACACAAGTTATGATTGCAGAACAGACGACAGATGGAAATGCACAAGGGTAAAGTATCCAACTGCAGAGATTGTTTCAGAGGATGTTCTTAAGTTTCAATGGAACATACATTGTATGTACTGTGCATAAATATTTCATCAGGAACACAATCAAATGTAGTCCTAAGTTATTTGCACAAGTGATTTGTGATTTGTTAAGGCAAAACATGAGACAACAAGAAATCATTGATGTAAGAAAGCAGAGCAATGTTGGCACTGCAAAATATTTAAAAAATGGGGAAAAAAGGCTTCAAATCCTTCAGTAATTCTTGCCATATGCTCTGGGTATTCAGAGATTATTCAGGGAAACAACTAAAACTGCATTGAGGAGGAGAAGGAAGAATGCTAAGAATAATTTATTCAATTAATCTAATAAATAAATGCACAACTGTAGTCTTGAAAAGCTCAGGATTTATACATTTAATGCCCGCAACTTACAAAAGTATGTCCAGTTATGCAACATTGCATTCTTCTGCACACTTGCACATTACAAACTATCATTAAGAACCAAACTGATAACTTGACAAGAAAACATATTTATAAAGTGCCTCCTATGGTTGTTATAATCTCTCAATCTGATAATGAGTTGGAAAGGAGATGTTTACAACCCTACGTTTCTGAACTATCTTTGCTTTTGCACGGAGAGTAGAAACTGAGGCACATATATTTCATCCACGATGGAAGTGCTGCCAAAACGACTACCAGTATTGTAGTAGTGTGTGGTCCAGGGTCATCTTCTGATTATTTACACTATCCATTTCTGGTCCTTCAAACACTGTTTACATCATCATGACAGCTACAATATACATACATCGCTCTGACCCAGCCCGCTTCTACGAACCATTTTCTTGCTTGCTGAAGAAAAAAAAAAAAAATCTTGACACATCCCTGTCATCCTACATGATGTTCTAACTAACTTCTTGACTGGGATGCCACCCTGACGTGAGGAACAATGCTTTACAATACAGATATTAGCTGGAATATTTTGTAAAATCCTATCAATATTATTTTATCATTACACTGATTATCATTACCTATCATTACAATTACCATTGTTATCTCTTCTATAATTACCACCATCACCATCTTCATTGTAAACATTACAAATGCAAGGCTTACTTCATGAGATTTACACATCAATACACAGCAATGTAATTTATCACTCAAAGAAAGGAACACTGACCTGCCCACTCCAAGACAGGTCTACTAAAACTCCAACATCAAATCCATGAAGAGAACAATCTGTTAGACACTTGGGTTGGTGATTTTTGTTTGTTTTATTTGCTATACATGCAGTTCTCCTTTCCTGCTTCTGTGACATTTGAAATGGTCACACCTTTCTAAAATGGTTTTATCAAAAACATCTCATACTATTCACTGATCAGTATTTCAATTCCTTTACAAGAAGTGACCCTTTCAGTACACTGGCCTCTTCACCAAAAATCTAAACAAGAAGCTATACCAAAGTACTGAATTCTTATTCATAGTAGAGCAAGCTGAGAAGCTAATCTGTTCTGTGAAAAATGTATGTCAGAAAATTGTGTTGTTTGTTTGTGTGTGTGCATTTTCACACAAACAATAGATTGCAATTTTGTTTTGTTTTGTTTTGTTTTTGTTTATTAGCTTACTATGGACTAAAATAAATCTTTCAAAGTCAAATTGTCAGAAGATGAAGGGACACTGTACAACTGGTATTGCAGTCACAGACAGATGAAAGGAAAAGGAGAGGAAGAAATAAATATACAAAGTGCCAGATGATACAAACAAATCTAGGTATCCAGGGACCAGTGATGATTTGGCCAGACCAGAGCCAGTTTCACACTCTCAAAAACAAAACCAATGGTCACGCACTGCTGATGAGAGCAGCTCTACAAAGCTATGGGACACAAACCCACGTTCAATCATCGCGGCAATAAATGGACCCAATTTTGGGCAGGAGGGGCTCTGGAAGTGGGTGAGAATGGATAACTTCCCCTCTAGACCAACCTGCCTCTTCCTCTGCTCCAAATTAGGCATGAAATTGGTGTAACTTTTCAGCACCCACTAACTTGACAAACACAGAAAAAACACATTCTTCACACCCACAAAGCAATAATGCATTTCCTCCTCCTGAGTTGCTTTGCTACCTATAAAGATAAAACAATATCAAAAGTAAACAATTCCATGTAGACCTAAAGACTCATACACTCTAGGACACCATCTGTCATTTTTCATTTTGACAGCCTGATTTCAAATCCAATAGGAAAAACTTTATTTGAATAGTTTATCTATCTTCACTGGATGAATTGAATATACAGTAAATGTGTATTAAGTTTTGTCATTGAAAAATGCATACAATCGAGTACGGCCAATAATTTGTCAGACATGCCATTACCTGTATTATATCAAAACAGACAAATCAACAAATAAATGTCTTGGATGACAATAGTGTGAATTGCCAACTCTCATTAACACAGCTCTAATTTACACCCCTTTCACACTTTAATAGCAACTTTCTTCCAGGTGCACCAGAGGGAAACAGGGAGATCTTGTAGTATGACAGGTCTCATGGGTGAAATGCCAGGTAAAATGCCAGGTGACTTTTTAGCAATGTTACCCTAGATCCATCCCCGGTAAATTCCAGAAGTCCCCGCAATTTTTGGGTGATGCTGTGGCAATATGTTAAAAGTAGGCAGGTAAACTCCTGGGTGAAATCGCGAAAGTCAGGATACCAACAACATGATATTGTGGGCTGTTTCATGCTTGTACCATTATATGTACTTCCACTGGAGAAGAATGGATGGGAGATATACCGGTACCGGAAGCTCATTCCATACACATTCGTTTTGAAGAAATTTTTAGTGTGTATAGTATGATCCTGTTGAGTCTACAGGGTGATCCACCCTGCCCCCCAGCTACTAGTGTGAAAGGGGTGTGAGATCCTCATCCTTGTTTCAAAACAAATACTGTGCTAATCCCTACTTCAAAGAAACAGAAGTTTTCATGGCCACTATTACCCACTGACAAATTGTATGTTTAAGAACATTTGTCTCTTATTGCTCAACCATGCATTATGTCAGTTCATATTGACATAGCTACAAAAAGCCCGAAAACAGACTAAACCGAGACAAAAGGAAAAGAACACTGTAACTTGAAAAGAAACTTGAAAACATCAAAAAAAAAAATTCATTTGGTTCTTGACAGATATGAATTTGCAAGATGCTAAGCTTTCAATTGAGAATTGTTTGCTAGATGCCAAACTTTAAATTGATACATAATTTGGCCTACTTCTTTACAAGGAAAATATTTTTAAAAGGCAATTAAAAATCAGAAAACTGTAATGGTTATACTGCCAAGCTTTACGTGAATTTTTCTTCCTTTCATGATCTTCTATGAGGCACTACACTTTCACACACTAGTACTGTCAGACCAGAAATACTGACATCATGAAACTTTCGTGAACTAAAGCCAGTGGCCTTTTTGGCAGCATGAAACTTTTGCAAATTACCGCTAGCATTTAACACAATTGTGTACACAAAATCTTTTGCATGCATTTTACTTTTGCCAAAGTTTCATGCTCACAAAACTTTCTGGTTTCACAGTATACAAACTTTATTCAAACTTGAACTATCAAATCATCTTTTGAGAAAAAAGTTTCCAAAAGTCCTCATGATGCATCCAACCAGGTAAACTTAGAAAAGAGGCAATTGTACTGCAGTTTAACCCTCCTGAATAGAAGTAATCTTCTACTAAATTCATCCTTTACGGTCTGAGAGGTACCCAGTCAAATATGACTGCACTTGCTTCAAAGTCGTGTAGCTGTGAACCGCCCACACAAAAGTCGACTGCCCTTTTCTTGAACCCTCTGTTTCTTGATATATCTACTAAGTTTGTATTGTACAGTTTTTCTTTGTGTGTGTGTTTTCTTTTGTTGTTGTTGTTGATACAATTGTTACCAATGACTGGTCAGTCATGGATGCGTATGTGTAGTTATGATTCCATTTGTAGAATAAAGGGTGGTGGATTTGGGCAGAAAGATACTGCAAGGGGAAGGGAAAGGTGAGGGGCATATTCTTTAGGTGATACTGTAAAACAAGAAATGTTCGCATGCATTTCAATTTCGCGAATTTCATGAGAGCTAAGATTTCACGAGAGTCGTGGGCTCCAATTTCGTGAAAATTTCATGCCGCGAAAATATCACGTTTTACAGTATACAGATACTGAGACAGTCATCTTGTATTTTGTTGATTTAATTGTCTACTTTTTGTTATTACCTTTACACTGTAAGTGGCAAGTGCATGAAAGCAAGGCAGTGGAATTGACAGAACATGAGAGCACAATTTTTGTAAGCAATTCTTAAGTAATATGGTGATATTGTGTGTGTGTGTGTGTGTGTGTGTGTGTGTGTGTGTGTGTGACAATACACTGTCCTATTTTTTCACAAGGTATCTACTATTTAGTGGTTTCTGATCATGCAGTATCAGCAGCAAGTTATGTATGGTATAGGGCCTAATTGAATATTACCGTACAATATACAATAATTTTGTGTAATCAAGCTCATACAGAGATTGCGTGGATAATTAAAGGCTCTGCACTGAATGCAAAGTATTCAATTATCAGACTATAAACTATGAGTAAATGATATGCAATCTTTACTAGCATGAGACATTTCAGTATGGTTGTTGTTTTTCAACCCCAATAGTCCTGAGTTATATCTTCGCTTCATAAATTATCAGCTTGCCCAGATTTAATTAGCAATTTTGACTACATGAAGAAAAATTGGATGGAATTGATTGAATTCATTAAACCTATACTAAATCAAAAAGGAATATTGCAATAAAGACCTGCCTAAACTTGAGAGAGAAAAACCTGAAATAAAAGCTTCCAAAGTGTGTTAAGTTTAAGGATCATCCATAAAAAAGGCTTTAGATATTTCTTCAACTGAAATAAACGATAGTATATATTTGCTAAATAGGGCTAATATTACTGATATAATTTCATTCCAGCTAATAAAGCGTTTTTAAAAACAATCAAATAATTAACTGAAATAAATTAAACATTAATAAAGCGTATAGGCAATTAATGTCAACAATTACAGTTTACAGGGGTAAAAGGTCATTAGAAAACTCAGTCTGATTTCACCTACAATAATGTTGTGCCAGTGATCTGATTAAAAAAAAGAAATAAAAATAGAAAGTTCACAAAGTCAAATTGAGACATTCTGCATGACATTACATGAAGAGACTTTTAAAACTGTGTGTGATACGCAAGAATTAATAGTTTGCTGAAGACGAACAATACAAAAATGTTATAATACAATGCAATGTATATATATTTTATATGACAATGGATGTGGCAAACATGAAACAGTGATGTGTGCATTAACATAACAGCTGTGAACAATAAAGCGGCACACAATTAGATGGTAATATGACGCAAATTAAGTCATGCGTGCCAATGCGTGTTAATGTTAACAAGAGAGTAAGACAAGGAACAATGAGGAACATAGGCCCTGCATAAAAGTTAATTTGCATTGGTATTCGAAGCACATAAAATCCACACCAAGTTCACACTTAGCTTAATATGAACATTTGGCTGAGAATTAATCGATAGCACACCTTGAACAGCTGTACAATTCTAATGTTTAACTGATGAGCAATGGCGACATTTCGGCTTGGGAGAAGATGGTAAGAAGTTTGCTATTATTAAAAATCACCAATGAAATCAATGATTTCAATACAATCTGTGCACGCAAATCAACGCAAGACTATAGCAAAGTACGGAATGGCATCATCGTCTCTTCAAATTTGAGTGTGGTTGTGCCTAAATGTTCAATTTTCTTTTTTTCAATAAATACAGGCAATCTCTGAAATGCAAAATTTTCTGGTTTCACTCCCCACCCCTATCGAAACACCTGCTACCCTGTTCATCTCATTGAACACTATTCAATAAACTCTACATGATCATGGACTGGAATTGTACTTAAAGTCAAGTTCACTTGAAGTCAAAGGCACACTTTGATGGTATAGTGGGGCCCCTATGGGGATTCAAACTTGCAGACCTTGTACAAACTCTTACAGTTCTCTAACTTTGATGAAGGAAATCTTGAAGTTAACTTGACACTCTTAACCACAATGTTTATTGTGTTTAAGTAGTGGATATCTAGATAAAGAAAGAATGCCCTAATGATTGGAGATTTAAATGCCCATTTCCCCCTTGCATTGTGGTTAAATGCCAGTATGAACACATTTATCACTTTTAAGCCCGATTAAGCCCCTGGTTAAGCCCTATGGACATTACCTGGTGACTGCAGTTCATACTAGGGGTCATCTCTGGTCATACAATGGTACACTTTTGTTTTTGAGTGGTGTCATTATCAAAAACTATACATCTAATCATTGATAATAAGCAACGTGTGAACAAATGTAACAGTGATTACCAGCACTGTTGACCCCTCATATCACTGATGATAATGAAGATACATTGTTAACCATAACTCTGGGTGAATAAACCTACTGGGAGTTTATCTTTCCTGATTACCAGCTATAAAACTATTTGTTCTACCTCATCTATTTTGTTTTAAAAGACTCCATTGTATTCTCTCAACACTGTAGCACTTCTTATTCCACACAAACAGAGGCTAACCTTCATAATAGCCGTGGTCTCATTATACAAAACTATACGTAATTTGCTTCCTGAAAACTTCCAGAAATTTGAGCACGCAGTCACACTACAGACAACACAAAGTGTAGTTTCAGTGACAGGAAACTTTTCGGTCCCTCACAGGAAAAAAAAAAAATGCGACGCACAACAACATACAAAGAATGAAAAATGTGTGTAACCAACATGAATGGATCTCTTGTCGTGTCACAAACTTCTTGAAGTTTCAGCCACGGGTGGTCACACTGTTCAAAATTACTAGTAGTATCGCGAGAAGTGAGAAATTTTCCAAGTGAGTGCAAGAAGTTTCGCGAGAAGTTTCAATGGCAACTTCTCAAGAAGTTTGCGGTTACACTGCCCATACTACGTGAAGCAAAATACCAGGTATTATTACCTATACGAGGTAGTTTTGCGAGGCAATTACAGTTGTTATTTTGCAGGGTCGGGAGTTCAGCGGGCGATATCAGAGCATATTACGAGCATCCGGGGTTTTACATATACAGTGGGCTCCCGTTATAACGAAATCCTCGGGACCGGCAGTTATTCTTTCGTCATATCGGAATTTTGTTATAACCAAACAAATGAACGATAGAAATACATAGAGTGTATGACATTGCAGCCCAAATTTTTACTTTGTTATAACCAGATTTTTGTTATAACCGCGTGTTCGTTATAACGGGAGTGCACTGTAAAACAGGGAGATGGGAAGAGAGATTCCACTTCTTCTCTTCCCACCTCATGTAAACATTCCGATCGACCGCGAAGAGAAAACATTCAAGGAATTCGCTGCGTGTCGATTACACGCACCGCAGAAGAACGCCGATAAATCAACTTATACAAGGTCGACCACTTCCACTAGTTCCAGCAGCACGACGCGTCAAACAATGACAAACTGCACAGTGACCATCAGTTATTACAACTCTCCAAATTGAAACAGAAGCAAAAATAAAGTATAAAAGCGTTCAGATTTTTGAAGTTCGCCTGTTACAACTACATATGTATCTTTGAAGTTGGAGTTGAATGATATACATTGATGAACATTTTTTCAATTATTCGACATGTTGGTGATGATCTACAGGTAGTCAAATGTGGCTTGATCTATATCATAGTGTATAGCTGTATTCACATATTTTCTTAATTTACCTAGGGGATAGGTAATAATTATGATATTGACTGGCCTTGAGGGAGATACCAGATAAATATTGCCCGCACTGAAAGAATATTGCCCTCGTCTTCGACTCGGGCAATATTCTTTCAGTTTGGGCAATATTTCTGGTATCTCCCTCGAGGCCAGTCAATATTATATAAATATAACTATGCATAGTTTTGCATAGTGTAACCAGGGGCCGTTTCATAAAACTTGTCATCAGTGACAAGTTGTCATAGATGTGACAAGCTACTGAAATCCTTGCATCTGATTGGCTGAGAGCAAATTTGTCATAGAAATGTGGCAGTTGTCACTGATGACAAGTTTTATGAAACAGGCCCCAGGACTATAAATGTGATGCATGTATAGGACTAGTAATTTCACTGTATTTTGTGTTGTACAGCCAATATTAAAGCATTATGGAAAAAGTCCCTGCACAACAAGAATACCACCATTACAGACATATGCAAGGAGTTCAGAATATCTTTCTTCAATTAACACACATTGCAGATGTAGTAATGGGAAATAGAGTGAAATAGAGTTATATCGAAAATCACATCATATTCATTCTATGTAGGTTTAAAGTGGCAGGGCTGAAAGGAAGATAGACAAACAGACAGAAAGACAGACAGGCAGACAGGCAGACAGACAGAAAAAGAAAAGGAAAAAGAGGGGAAAAATAACTCTACCTGAAAGGTTTGCCACCTACGACCCCTTCTTTCGACACTGCATTCCAACTCTGGTCCTGTCAGTGTGCATTTCAGAAATATAGCCCTTAAAGGGATAAATCAAGCACCCCGATCAAAACACATCCAGCAAACATTTTGATTTATATGCCTGTCTAGCAATATCATATTACAGGAAACTTTAAACAAACACATTATCTCCTTCTGTCAATCACTCAAATGCAAAGATAAAAGGCCAGTAAAATACTAATTGAAGCACAAATTAAGGGAATTATTAGATTCTGATCATTAGAAAGAAGGCACGCCAATATCCCTTGGTTCTTTGTTTCATTCTTGGTCACTAATATAAAAATCATGATATTCCACAGAAAAAAATAGACAATTACTTCCAAGTTTATCATGAAATTGACAATACATTTCTTTTTTTAATTATCTTTGTAATGGTATTGTGTAGGCCTATATCTTGTCAGCAGTCTTTTCCTTTTTTATCTGGAGATAAAATACAATGATGTTGAAGAGAAAACAGACCCTAAATATTACTTTAAAAAACCCTAAATTCATGTGACACAACATTACTGTTTAATGGCAATGATAATAATGATGATAGTACTTTAATTCTATTCAAAAGAAAATAACAATCATATCAATAACTGCAACATTAACAAGGTAGTCTCTATAAAGTACTGCTCTTTGAATGGGCCCCGTCTTCATCACAATTCCAGTGAATGCACATGTAGGAGCCTACCCACTGCAATCTTCGCCTTCACAATGAGCCCAAACATTGATTTCCCATCGGTGGATACAATTTGTGAATATTTCAGGATCCTGTCCCAGTGCTCGTACGATATTCATTTCATAATCACGGGAGATGAAGCGACATAGGATCTCCCTGATACATGCCTGTGACATTCCAAGGATATCAACCATTCATCTTTTCTTTCTCTTGAAGTTTATATGCTCCCATGAAGCCAGTGAGCAGGTACAATGTACATGTGAGTAGAGTATCTCAAACTGTAAAGGCAGGCATTTTTTTCACAAGTAACTTTTATACCTTATATACCTTCTGAACGGATTGTCTGATTTTCCTCAAACTTTTTCACTTATGTGTTCTAAAACTGCACTTCATAGATCCACACATATAATCATTTGGGTGAACTTATCCTTTCAGTACAAAGGCCTACATTTGTAGAACATTGTTAAAAGGCATTAATAAAACTTTAGATTTTGTCTTTTTAGTTCTAACTTGCCACTACAGAGGATGTGTTGAACTTGCTGGCAATCATTACAATAAAGCATATATAAAATGAAAACAAAAAAGAAAAATTGAATATGTATGCCCAATTGCTAAATAAAAATTCCAAGATCGATATAATATAAAGAGAGGAAAATTATGAAAAACCAAATGGATCAGAGGATTCAAACCACATGCCCCATTTTCTTGAGTTACATGCAAGAAGTGTAACTTGGTAAATTTTTATTAGATTACAATAATATTCCTTCCTTCAGGGGGTACCCCTTGAAGGTGCTTGTGGCTTTAAATCAATCCAGATGTTCCCACTGCACTTTAATAATGCTCAAGATCTCAGTTGGTTACCCCATTTGTGGCTGAAGTAGAAGGATTCTTCAGGGGGACTTGGATCCAAAACATGTGGGGACAATTTCCTCATTGATATCAACTCTTCATGATTTATGAAATAAAGAGGACAGCAGTCAAGTTTCCCTCCCCACCCCCCCCCCCCCTCCACGGAAATATAAAAAGATCAAGGCATGTTATATGGACCAAGCAGTTGTACATTGGATGTCATCCTTCTCAAAGGATGCTCTATCACTGAATTTCAGCTTTCACCTTAAAAATTTCGTCAAGAGGGTAAAGCATAGGAGAATATGAAGAGTTTGTTCGCAAAAACTGATAAGTCCATTTTTGAAGATTTTGAAGTACGGTCTTTGTCATAAAGTACAAAATAATACCTTTTAAATAATATATTGGTCACTACATATCAAGGTACATTTTTGAAGTTATGGTCAAAAGAAGCAAACATTTTCTTATTATTCTCTTTGTTTTTCTTGACCTTTAATCGCAAATATCTCCATTTGGCAAATATGGACTTATCGGTTTTTGCAAACAAACTCTTCATATGTTCCTATCTTTCTTTTTTGTATTATCATCTGACAGAGTTATATTATTGTCGAATCAACCTCTAAGGCACATTGCGCCTTTTGTTTGAGATATTTTTCAGATCAATATTTTGCAGACAGACCATGTAATTAATATCTACAACCCAGAGCACAGCACATTAGTACAGATATAGGCCTACACGTAGATCCTGGATCCCGAAGCAAAAAATGTCAAGATTCTTCTATCCAAATATTCAAAACACACATCACAATAGCACAAATTCAAGGGTAGGGGGTGACCATTTTAGAATATTTTGGTCAACAAATCATCAAGAACTCCAATAAGCAGGACAGTAGAACTGTCAATCTGAACAGGCGCAAAAAAAAAAAATCTCGCTATTGGGATCGCGTTGACATGCCGCTATGTCGTCTAATGAAAATGACACTCGTCGAAGGAAAAGATACAGTGTACAGCGTAGATAACTAGCATTCCGTTATAGAATCATTTTGTGCAGAAAGAGTTTAAAGGCCTATCACACTGGAGGAGACGTCACTATTCAACTCGTGCGACTGTTTAGACCAAAAAATGGCTTGCACTCTCACCAAGAAGACAACTCCAGGGCAACTTCCGAAATGTCTCCAAGCACGGTGATATTCACCGGATTTCATGGGAAAGTCACCTCTACACTGCACCCCTGATCCTATCCTTTACTTCAATAAGATTCACTTTAATTTTATAGCATAATGTGGATTTAACTATTTCACTGAAATTCAAATTGGTTCAGTCGAGTGCAGTTCAGTTACACTGAATTAGTTTCACCTCAAACTTGCTCAAATACAGTGAAAACATACACACAAAAAAACAGCAACATACAACTTCCATGCTGCAGAGTATATCTGCTATCTGTTGGCACGAAGAGATATTCATCTGCCACAAAAAGGAAATGACATTCTAATCTAAAGTCTAGACCTACTATCTGTCGACAGTCAGTGGCTAGCTGCCAAAATACTAGTGGACATCGTGGGAAAATGGTACCATTATCATCCAGGATGAAAAGAGATAATTATATGGAAATTTATCAAGACTGCCTACACTGACTAAAGATAGGAAGGCTAAAATTATCTTAGTACATTTGATGGAGTCAAAAGGGGCCTGAGCTTCCGATCCTAGCAGAATCTTCGTCAGAGGCAAAATGTACCTTTGAAGTACAATAAATGAACATTATTCACTCACATTGTAAATGATTACGGTAGCAAAATCAGCTTGAAAAATCTTACGAAGAAAAATAAATTGAAGGTGTATTCTCACACAAACCTTTCAACACAAATTGGGCTAATGCAGTATGAATCATTATGGTCAGCAGTAACATTTTGTTTCATCTACATGCATTTTGTAAAAATACAAGAGACCCGCGGGTCTAGCGCTCACCTGAGTATCGCAAGTTCACCTTTCACGCAGTCAGTAATCTAAATTAGTCACAGCTCTACTAAAATTTGACCAGGCATTCTCAAGTAGAAGATGAAAATGTAAAATAAGGGCCCAAATTTTTGAAGATTCCTTAATTTGGGGGGATGGGGGCCCCTGGGGCCCTCTGGGTGGGGCATGGTACCCATTTTGATAAATTGAGATCCTGACCCCCTAGGGATGCTACCTGCCAAGTTTGACGAAAATCCATCATGATGTTTTCAGGAAGAAGATGAAAATGTATAATTCAGGCCCCCATTTGGACCTTCCCAACCCCCCCCCCCCCCCCCAAGAGGGGCACCCCTGGATCTGCTATGAACAAACTTGAAACTACAGTCATTAATGTACTCACTCATAGTATTATCTTAGCTCTATAACTTCTGATTCTAGAGAAGATGTTTAAAGATTCCTTCATTTTGGGGGGTTTGGGCCCCCCCCCCCCCCCCCGGGGGCCCCCTGGGTGGGGCATGGTGCCCATTTTAACAAATTGAGATCCTAACCCCCTAGGGATGCTACTTGCCAAGTTTGGTGAAAATGGGTCATGGGGTTCTCAAGAAGAAGATGAAAATGTACAATTTAGGCCCCATTAGGACCCCTCCCCACCCCCCCTCCCCTGGGTCCCAAGGGGGGCACCCCTGATTCTGCCATGAACAAACTTGAAACTACAGTCATCAATGTACTAACTCACAGTATTAACTTAGGTCTATCACTTCTGGTTCTAGAGAAGAAGACTTTTACAGATTCCTTAATTTTTTTTTTTTTTTTTTTTTTGGGGGGGGGGGGGTTTGGGCCCCCCTGGGGGCCCCCTGGGTGGGGCATGGTGCCCTTTTTAACAAATTGAGTTCCTAACCCCCAAGGGATGCTACCTGCCAAGTTTGATGAAAATCAGTCTTGGGGTTTTCAAGAAGAAGATGAAAATGTAAAAAGTTTACGCACGACGGACGACGGACGACCGACGACCGACGACCGACGACGGACGACGCACGACGGACGACGCACGACGCACGACGCACGACGGACGCCGGACGAAGGGCAATCGCAATAGCTCACTTGAGCCTTTGGCTCACGTGAGCTAAAAAGAGAGTGAAATGTGGTACACTGTATTATTAAAACACCAGTTTCACCCACCATACATTAACATGACACCATAATAGGGCTTTGCCGGAATAAAGAGGATAGAATTGTGTTGCATCTTCCATAGAAGACCACCTTGGAAGATTTGGAGAAATCTCTCACCGGTTGGGCGTGCTATTGGGCGGAGCATGGTGCCGAACTTTTCAAAGGAACTGAATGGACACTTGAGGGGGAAGAGCCCGAGCAATTTGCTGGTATTGAGACGACAAACTAAATACTTTGGAGAAGTGCTTTCAAGGGCCCTTGTCGATGTGTCTGCTACTCTGCGAGAGTGGAATTAACTGCCCAACCGTGGCAGAGCAGATGGGGGTGTTCAGACATATGCGACAGAGATTGTAATGCAACTTGGTTCAGTTTTCAACTGTGTTCATGCAACTTAAAGAAAAAAAAAAAACCACAGAAACGGAGAATATCAATAATGATGGAGTTTAGCCAGTAGTTCAAGTATTAATGTCCTTTTGCAAGAGCCTACATAGGTATGGGGCAAAGCATAAAACACTTGCACGGAGCGTGAGCCAAAGGGTCAGTTGATCGGCACAGGTTTACAGTGACCTCAGCATGACCCTGGACTTGATCTATCATTTTCTGTGCTGGGTTGATGCATGATGAGAGGGATTAAATAACATTGGTTTTGTTTCATTGATACTGATATTCAAAGGCAATGCTCTCAAAGGAAGAAAAAAGAAAGAAAAAAGAAAAAAAAAATGGTTATTTGCTAACACCACACAAATAATGGATTTTGGACTGTAGTCAAACTTAACCTGTTGGAGACCAGTCCCGTATACACTCAGGCAGGAGTCTATGGGAAATGCATTTTTACAGTAAAATCAGCTTGTCCTCAATGGGCTAAAACTAAATAATAAAAAAGGTGTTTTATTTCCTCTATCTTTCAGCAAGGCATAGTAGGAAGTGGGTATATGGACCAAAGATATCAAAACTGAAGCTACAAATTTGTTTGATCCCTTGTACGTCTGAACACGCCTATAGAGTTCTGATCTGGATACACTAGTATAAGAATGGGACTAATTTGATCAAAGCGACCTAAACTAAGTTATATCAAGAGGAGGAGATCACTCTTACTAAAGAGGGCATTAAAGGATGATGGTTAATTTTCCTTCAAGTAGATGTATACTCACTCTAATCCTTCCAACAGGTTTCTGAATAGAAGCCAGATTAGAGATACAGAGAGGACAAAATAAGTATTTTAGGTTCTTGATTATAGTTTCTCCTCACTTGGATAGCTGGCTTGTAATGCCTTTTAGACCTTATCAGAGAGCAGAAAGGTGTTTGAAAGATATGAAGGGTTTGTTTGCAAAAATGGATAAGTCCATTTTTTTTTAAGATTTTGAAGTACGATCTCTGTCATAAAGTACAAAATAATACCTTTTAAATGATATATTGGTCACTACATATAAAGGTATATTTTTGAAGTTATGGTCAAAAGAAGCAAAAACTTTCTTATTATTCTCTTTATTTTTCTTGACCTTTAATGGCAAATATCTCCATTTGGCAAATATGGACTTATGGGTTTTTGCACACAAACTCTTCATATATTCTCCTTTGCAGCATTTCATACATTTGCCTGGAATCCCTTTCAGCAGCACTTGTTTCAAAAGTCCACTACCATTTTATGAGACAGATTGCAATTTCAATTTCAATTTCAATTTAGTTTCATATTTCTGACAAATAGAACAAAAAGGTATAATTATACAATACAAAAATTATACCAAACATACTTGTAAATTAGATGAAACTTTACAAGAATGTACAAAAGTTTTTCTTGGTATAAACACAAGGTCTACATACATCAGAGTTGAGCTGTGCTCATAATGTGAGAAATATGATAGGGCCTGCGTAAAAGCAAACTTGTACAGCTGCCGGTCCTGTAATAAATCAGATTTGGAGAAATATGAAATACAGATATTTTTTAAACCATTCTACGTTGTATGACTGGAGTAACCCATTAAAACAACAACGATAGAAAAAATCAAATAAATGTTACTAAATAAAATACAGAAATTTGCCTTTCTCTAGTGTGGTTGAGTTAGTAAAGTATTCCATACATGTTATGTCACCAAGTTAACATCCCCTCATTCACTCTGCCACTCACAACCTTGCACACAATATTCAGTTCACCTTCTTTGTGCATTAACATTTTACTCCATCAATACTCAGACAGCTAAAATGGTTCACAATTTTAACGAGTTTAGAAATGAAGAAAAAAAAGTACTGATTGTTTTCTGGTACCAATATCATCATTTTCTCGGTATCTCTAAATTGTATTTAGCCTGTTGAGGATGAGCTAATTTTGCTATATCAAGCATTTCCCATAGTCATCTACCCGAATATACTTGAAACAAGTCTTTAATGGGTTAACATTGTGATTTTATTACTTTAAAAAAAAAAAACCAAATTGTAGGTCCCTTTTGTAATATGTGTTTTAGCTTGTTAGGACTATTGTTGTTAAATATGCTATATTCATTGTGGTTGTTTAGAAAAATATAATCACTTGCTGAATATTATTTGTTGTGATTATGAGGATCCTCAATTTTATAAGCTTTCCTTTTTCTCACGTCTCCTTGTCTTTCTTCTCCATCTTTTCCTGTTTAATCAATGCATTTTTTGTTCACTATAATTTGTAAATTAATGCTTATACTCCCATGTAATTCAAATGTACTAAGTATGTTTCGTACAGAGGGAAGAAAGCTGAAATAAACTTGATCTTGAACTTGAACTTGTGTTGTCTGTACTCTCTGGTGCTCTTCTTCGGAAGTGAGAAGTGGAAAACAAAATGACTAAAAATGGGTTGAATCGAGCCGTCCTGTTTTCCTGAGACCAACCGAGAATCATGACTCAAATTCTGTCAATTTTTGCTGGATGACTCATGAATCTGAAAATGAAGGCTACTGACAGGACTACCCCCTGCTTGATACTGCCTGCCGTGATTTCTCAAGTTTCCATATTTAGGTGTCTCCGTTCCAGCACTCTTCTTCTTCGTGCGCAGCATCCATCAAACTTGCTGGATCCAAATATAGGTCTTTCCTCACAAATGAAGGATTTCCTTTGGTGAGGAGGACAGGTCACTCCATTTCAGCAATATTCCGGCTGATGAGGCCAAAATAACATCATCGAAACAATCTGGTATCCAACAGGTGTCTATTTGACTCTGTTGATTGTCTATTTAATATTATATATCCTCTCCTCTTATTGTACACTTAGAATTAGTAGAAAATTCAAGGTAGTGGTTGTCACCTGTTGCCATGGCAACTTTTAGTTTAATAAAGCAAAAAAAAAAAAAGAAGGCCTATATCTCCCCAACACCTGATGCACTTTGGAAAGCCACATGACCCCTCCCCCTACACACACACGATGGATGCAGTACCTCAAACGCAGAGACTTTTTTTATGTACAAAATGTATGCAGCTCTCTGGTTCACAATCACAAAAATACAAAATAAGTGCCAAAAATGAACATCATTAATGACATTAACCCATTGAGGATGGACTGATTTTGCTACAACATGCATTTCCCAAAGATACCTGCCCATGTATACTTGGGACTGTCCTCAACTGGCTAAAGATTTTTAAAACCATGAAAAACTGATCAACACACCCCACAAACACACACTTTAAAACCAATTTCTTTTGAATGGAAGAATCTTTCATTGAATTTCTAAAGGAGTTCCACCATTATTTGGTGTTTCACGCATCTTTTGTATGGGTGGAATACTCACTGCACAATTGTGTGAATACCCTGCTCTTTCTTGTAAACTTTTCTTGCCTAAAAATGTAAATTATGTGCCAATTTCCTACCATACCATTGATTCATTATCTGTCAAAAGTTTTTTTTTTTTTTTTTTTTTTTTTTTTTTTTTTTTTTTTTTTTTTTTTGGGGGGGGGGGGGGGGGCAAAGAGGGCAGAGATACATTATTTCATACAATACGAGAAGAGACTTTACTTGTACCAGCTTTGGAAAATTTTACAAATAGCTCCAACCTGAAACTCAACAAGTCTGGCTTTTACATTGAATGAAGGGGAGAAAATAAATAGGAAGACCTTTAAACATTGTCGCTTGAATTGACAAATCCCAAATTTAACTTTTCAGATAGGTGGTAAAAAAAAACCTCACAACTGTCTCAAAGAAAGTTAGTAGAAAGCAGAATAAAAGTAACAAAAGCATTGCAATCCTTTCCTTTCCTTTCCTTTCCTTTCTTTCTTTCTGTTTTTGCATTTCTTTCATCTCTTGGGGGAAGCATTCATGAACAAATAACGACACGGTGAGTGAATGTGTCCTTTCTTGTGCAGGAGTGGTAGTTCATGAGGAAGCTTTCGTGAAATTAGAAGTATCCTACGGGTGAGTGGTGCATCACGTAGGTTTCTGTTTGTTGAACACTGCCCAACAGTGTGCACTCCAAAATAAATAGACCACACTGTCTGTGTTTAGAATGAAAACACAGCATTCAAAGAAACTTGTACTGTAATGCCCTCCTTCATTTGTCACCATTTCAACAACAACAAAAAAAGTCTGTATCACTGGTTCAACAGTTCGCAGGTCTGTTTTCCTCAAAAGAAGAATGACACAAATAATTCATTCTTTGAATTACATGCGGTAACACTAACACACAAAAATGTGCTTTATGTGCATTTCTAAACATTGTCAAAAGGGATTACGTTGTATCCCCAGTATCATTTCTAGTCTGTGGGCTTTTTAAGCTCTCCTGGTGACAATAATTCACTCACACCACTTATTTGTGGTGAGTGTACTTTAGTGTCAACCATACAAAATATAAAACAGAAAATGGTAGAAATTAATACTTTGCTTGATTTTAAAAGCATTGTTTACCGATGGAAGCAGTGATTTTAAAAATGTCCAAACAATTACATATGATGCATATGTGTAGGTCAGTTGCATCACCAGACATTCTACCATATAAAAAATTGGCAAGTCTACATTTGTACATGTAGGGAGCCTCGGAGGTATCACTATATTTCTCAATAAACTGTAACTGTAGACTGTATTATAGTCTAGAAACAATTCTATTATAACTATTGTTTACATTTTGTATATTTAATAATACTTGACATTGATTATATGCCTACTGATAAACATTTTCTACATTGGATATTTCTATCCCTAACTTTTATGTTAGAAGTATTTAAGAATAAAAGCACTATGATATACTTCCCTGGGCAATGAAGTGACTGGCAACTAAAATGGTTAGTACCCATTGTATAGAAACATTCCACAAAGCTATACTTACTCCAGTGAGCAACTTATTCTTTGCACGATCTAACCAAAATTTCAACCTCTAGAAAAACGATGTATAACTTTTTCAAGTGATTATCAAATTTTCCTCAAAACATCACTCATGTGCATATATGCCTGCATTCACTGAATCTCCATTTAATATTTGGGGTGACTTGCCGTTTTAAGTGATGGTACAGTATTGGTGGAGATGAGAATTGGGCTTTTAACTTTTTGCGAGATACCAACAAAACACTTATGATATAGGACAAAGCATACCATTTTAAGAGGATTTCAAAGTTTATTTGATGAAAATCGGGTTAGGAATGACTGAAACATCGAAAAACGAAGTAAAACAAAGCGATCATAATAAAGTGTGGGTCACACACTTTATTAGAATTGCTCTTTTTTGGATATCTCAGCCATTTCAAAACCAATTTTCATCAAATAATCATTGAATTCCTCATAGAATTACATGCTCTTTCATATTTCACAAGAGGTTTCTCATTATCCCACCAAAAAAAAAAATGTTAGTAACATGAAATTAGGTCTCAACCAAAACTATACGATACCTTTAAAGCGGGCACCTGCAAGACAAGAATTGGGATGTGATTCAGCAGCATGATCTGTAAACGTGTTTTCAAACAGAAAGGGGTGTTTTGCAGTCTGAACAGGGACCTGCTCATTTTGGAATGTACCCCTCCCTTTTCAGCCCCTCCGGTGGCTTATTTCCATTTAGAACTTCAATGGAATTTCTGACAGGTTTTGATTTCTAATCCTCCTACAGAATTATTTTTGCTGGTATTGAAGGACAAGTGGATTTTAATTTCAGTGGCTAAGGCTAGCTGAAAGGACAGAAACTACCTTGGCATCTGAGTTGCATTTTTTAGCCCTTGCTCATTCAACCAAGGGTAATTCAGACCACACTGAGTGTAGATTATTTCAAGCAGCAGAGCATGAACTTTACTTGAATCATGAGCTCTATATCAAAAGATATAACAAACAGGGAAGGATTTTTTTTTTCAGTTTCATAATTCCCTTCACAAAACAGCCATATGATTCGCACATGGCAGGTGTTTTGGTGGACTTTTTTTATGGCATAATCTGATTCAACTTTGCATAATTTTCTTTAATTAATAATATATGAGCAGGAAAACCCCCCTCCTTCAAAATTTTGAATGCTTTGAATGTTTCTACAGATAAATGGCGCCATACAAATGCTGTTTCATCATCATCATCAAAAATAAATAAATAAAAATAAAATACTGCAACCAAATTATACCAATTTTTAAAGCTTGTTTTTTTCTTGCATACATGCCGCAAGTAGATACTACAGCATCATGTGTCTCAACTATCCTTTCAAATATTTTAACAGAAAATAGTGAGCATGGATTTCAAATGAATAACCTCATGCTCCAGCAAATATTGCAAATCAGGAATAATGCACTTACCAGTTTACAACATAGCATAACTTAGTTTTACAAACATAGGAACATACATCTAGGTCAGCAAGTGGTATTGGAGAAACAAGAATATTTTGAGGCTTGAAGTCATCAGTATCAGTGACCTGTTTGAACGAAAATACTACGGCCATTTTCGTGAAGTGGATATACAGGATTTAATTTCTATTGAGAAAAAGGGGCATTGCTACACTGCAGTCAATATTTTCATAATCTATCATCTAGGTGTGTGATAACAGTGTAAACACAAACTGCACTCTTAGCCTTGCCATAGTGGTATATAAGACCCAGTTAGATATACTAAAAAGCAACTATAACAGTCTCTAATACAGCACCGATGTAGGCAAAATCTATATCAGGGTTTTCTACTCTTTATAATGTACAATAACACACCTTTTTTCAACACAGTAACTAGCTGCACACAACAAGTGCCAGGAATATTCCATGTGGAATTTACAATGCATGAACTTTGACACCTGTGACAGTCAAGCATAAATCATTGCCAATTAAAACACATGCTGTGTTGCCATGGATACGGGCCTCTACAAAGTTCCATGTCTTCCAATCATCTGCGCCCACTGCTGTACAATTGCAACTGTTGCTTGAACGAACAGGGTGTGATGTCAACCACTACCCCACTGAGGACGAGTCCCGAGTATACTTGGGTAGGTGTCTATGCGAAATGCGTGTTGTAGCACAATCAGTCTGTCCTAAATGGGTTAAAACTTTGTGCTTGTGTGTGTGTATGCGTGTGTGTGTGTGTGTATGTGTGTGTGTGTATGCGTGTGTGTGTGTGTGTATGTGTATATGCGTGTGTGTGTGTGTGTGTGTGTGTTTGCCAGTTACCATGGTAGCTTCCTTTTATAAGAATGATACCTATGTAGAGTACATCTCATAAAAGAGTGACAAATTTGGGCAGGAAGTGAAATTTATTAGAATGCAATGATGTGTGAAATTTTGAATCACCATCATTTACCTACCAAAATCAGGAAGATTCAACAGAGCAATCAGGAAGATACTTACATGTGTAAAATAAATGTCAATATGAGCAAAAATAATCCTAAAATCAGGGAGATGATGTTTGTGATCTCTCATGCAGATATGGAATTTCTGAGGAAGCCTCAGAGAGACACAGAAAGACATGGTACAATTGTAGCTCTGCAATGTGACGTGCCCTTTTATGCTGAACTGCTCTTTGCTATTTTTATAATGCATATTTTAACAAAATTAAATGATGACGTGTTATAATGAATTAGCTTTCTCCACAAAACTGAAATCCCTCAGATTGCTGACAGAGCAACATCAGTGAAGAATCAAGAGACAACTATCAATGCTGATCAATGGTCGTGCAAAGTTAGGAGGCATCAGAAAAAAAAAAAAAATCAAAACTGACTTATTTCTCATCTCCTTCTGGTCATTACGTTGTGATGAACAGTCCCTGTCAATGCTAATTCGTGGCCCTACTCTGTTACCACGCCCACAAGTCATCTGTTTCTGACAATTCTGTGCATCGTTGAGGGGGAATATATTTGCAAGCACCCTTTTTTGAAGGCCCTCACACTGCTGTTAGCACTGACAATCGAGAGTGAAGAACTACAAAGCTGAAACTGAGAGTGTCAGGGCTAATAAGGTTATTTGTGATCTGCAATTATAAAAGTACACCATAAAATTATAAATTTTCGCACGCATGAAAATTTGGCAATGTCACCAGGAACCAAGATTAACAATTTTTTTGTTTTGTTTTTTGTTTTGTTTTGTTTTGTTTTTTTGTTTTTTGTCTAGTAGACATGGTACATTGAATGTCAGTGACAATTTGTGAAAGTTAAATGCTGCATTACAGGTATTATGTTTCTGGTTTTACAGCATTTGTGACTGAGAGAAAACCTAACCCATGCACCACTCCTATTGGTTGATTCAGTTTAGTCAGTTCGACCAATGAGATTGCTCAATTCCTCTATCACCTTCAGTTTAAAACATGTCTGCATTAGCTTGTTCAGATGCCACTGTGCTGATTGGCAGTGATTTCTGCAGTTTAATAGTAAAATTCAAAGGCTTGATTATAAATTTAGAAACTTGGATAGATTTCCACAGGCCTACGTATCTTGCTGGTCTTGGCTTTTGCTGGTGGCTAGACTAGTTTCATGTCAATTGTCATTATTCTCTCCTTACTCTTCTTGCAATTACTACAGCCAGAGGGCCTTTAGCAAAGACTAGTTGGTATGGTAATATCCAAAACTGTCTAGTTAGACTCTTTTCCAGGCCAAGTGCTGGTTTTCATAAACAAAATCATATTAAACATTTCAATCATGAAGTTGCCTGAAAAAGAGACTGCATCCTGCCTATGTGCTTAATCACTTCATCTTGAGAGGAAACAGTACCACTCAAACAAATGGCTGGGTTATCTTGTTTCAATAAACAGTATATGACTTCCTGGTTCTTCACACTATTGTCTTTCTTTTTAAATACATACTCATTCAAATCAGTTTGAAATAAAAATGTATGATGACACACCATTCTACCGGAAACAAATCATCTGACAGGTATTCCTCTCGATTTGCTCAATGCCACACCAAATTCTGACCACTTGCTGGTTAAACTATATTCATCACTAGAACAGTGAGTGTAACAGGTATCACTAATTGAGTTACAGTGATGACTACAATAATGATGATGATGATGATAATTAACATGTGATGAGACTTACTTTTTTTGTAATTACATATATGCCCTTGGTCTTTTCAATGAGCTAGAATGCTATGATAACAATATTCAAAACGAATTATTGCAAAACAGTGCAAAAAAAAAAGAATGTTTTTTTTTTCTTGTGTATTCGACAATGCAAAAACCATTAACTTGTGCAGGTGAATGGGTCTTAAGTTCTAAGACATGAACTAGATATGGCTGTACCCTATTAAAATTGAGACATGAAAGAAACACATCTGCAGGGAATCACATTTTCTAAATCCACGTATCAATGCTTCCTCCAAGCATCCATTATTAAAAACATGTTTTGGCTCGTACAAAGTGGGGGAAAAACAATGAAAACAAATTCCAATACCCAACGGGTTTATTTTCGAATGTAATGCCACCCTATTCAAATAACTATTTTCCTTTTTTGCATAAACTGGATTATGACTCCAGCAAGCCATCTGAAAAACATCTTGAGGGAGAAATATTTTGTCTATGACACCCACTCCATCACAAAACAGCCCTTCTTGTTTTGCAGGGTTTCCTGAAGCAGTTTGATTTATTTTCCTAGCCCAGAACGGCAGGATAAAACAACAAAGAATCCCTCTGGTAAAAATGTATTTTCTTTTCCTCATTTCCTTCCTGATGTGCTCCCACTGATTATCTTACCCCCTGTTCAGACACAAGACCGTTAATACCAAAACTCAATAAAGAAACGACGCATAAAGAATCATCGTATCGCTGACAGACCATTCAGACGCTAATTTCGACCGTTCGGGAAAACGTCGTATAGTTGTACAGTTTCTAACTGCGCATGCTGTCACGGCAATGAGTGACAGGTGTGGGGTCACCTTTCGTGCGCGCTCCCAAGCCCTGTCCAGTTATACCATTCTATGGTCGCCATACGTTCAGACACACAATGGACACAATGGAATGCTGATTCCTTATCAAGTTCTAGTTCAAAACGATGCTCTGACCGTCATTTTGCTGTGCGTCGTTTCATCATATGTCATTTCGTTAGTCAGCGTTCAGAGGTATAATTCATTGTATAGCTATACCGTTTTGGTATAGCTATACCATTTAAGTATAAATTTTTTGCGTCTGAACACAACGTTACTGGCATTGGCAGCTCAAAGCCTCTTCATCCTCTACTGAAGTAGTTCAGGAAACCCACCTGACATACACACACCAAAAAAGACAGAAATCTCAATATGTGACCCGCTACCACAAAAGGATCCTAAAGTCGGGGGAGAACAATTTTCTGAAAACTGCATGACGTTATTCCCTTACTCTTCTACTTCAAAGTTTTCCTTCCAATGCTACCATGATCAACGGAAGGCGAGACAGTTTTCCCCACTTGACAATCGAAGGCATGCTCCTAGCGACCTCCACGATTCTTAGCGCCAGCGGTCTACCCACGGCCAATCAGTAATCAGGGTGCCAAGCACTGACCAATGAGATCACTCCCTCGTTGCTAGGGGCGGAGTCTAGCTGCAGCGCTAAATCCAAATCTGCAGACACGTTTCTGTTACAGGTTGTACATTAAAAGTCGGAAAATCATGGCCTAGAAAAACGCTGATTTCTTGCCTTTCCTATTATCATTCATCTTCGAAATTTCGGCAGATGATAGACAAAACATTAGACTACAGAATTATGCCAAAAACAGAAATCCGATTGCTTTGACCAATTCTGATGATGTGACTTCAAACTCGATTTTCTCAGCTCAGCCGTCAGCGACTTTAGGATCCTTTTGTTGCAGCTGGTCACATATATTCCTTTTGCTATATTGCAAATATCTTTAGACAAAACGCTTCACAAAAAGTGCGCACCTTTTAAAATATGATTGGCTTTCACTGTGAAAGAAGTGAAGAATTAGATGCAGCTATAGGCCTACATTACAGCAAATGATACTCTACTGCTTGGGATACCGCCCTCTAGGAAGGGGGGGGGGGGAGACATACTGCAGCTGAAATAAGAAAAAAAAAAAAAAAAAACTTGCCCTTAATTTATCTGATCTCAGTTAGTAGAAAGTTCTGCTGACAGAAAAATAATTTCAGTCACCTGTCAAGCAAATTAAAAAAAAGAAAAAAAGAACGTACACACAACATACTTTTTTTTTTTGGGGGGGGGGGGGGGGCAAACAAACAACAATAACAAACACCAAAACCAAAACTTAAACCAAAACCACACCTGAGCTGATGGGGTGTCGGAGGAGTGAAGTGTTTTCCGTTGTGACAATTAACCTTTTAACAAGTCTGGGGGGAAGTACTGTGAACCAGTCATGGTGGTTCGCAGGGTTCCTGTTTTTAGAAGGAAACTTGTGTTACTCTACAGGTGTGTGGAATGTTTTTCACAGGAAATGGCCGAACAACAAAGAGCACAGGTGAAGAAGGAGAGTCTAGGCATTTGATCTTGTATCAAGTGCAAGTATTGACAAAGGGGGAGAGAGTGAAAGAAAGAACAAAAAAGCTGGTCTTGCACGCACACCGTGGAATGACCTTGAGGACAGGTGTCAGAATATCACATCTGTGATGCTTTAAGTTAAGATCCAGCAGTCCCATTCAGAAGCACCTGAAATTAAAGGTACTGTGGTCCACTGGGATCAGTGATTTAAAAAAAAAAAATGTTTGAGTTATCACATTTGATGCATATGCGTAGGTCAGTTGTATCACAAAACATCTTACTGCATAAAACTCTTCCAATAAAGCCTAAAATAGAAAAAAAAAACTAAAATAGAAAAGAGATACATATCCCTATTTTTCTCAATAAATCATAATGAATACAAATTATTCTAGAAACAATTTTACTTTAACTATTGTTCATATTTTGTATTTTAACAATACTTAATATTGATTATACTGATTAACATTTTACATTGGTTGTTCCTACCCCTAACTCACATTTTAGAACTGACTAAAGTTGGGCTTTTGTTTCATCTGCAACTGGCGAATAATGCCTTTACTTGAAACTAGTTTTCAAAAATTGATCTTAGCAACACATTAAAAAAGACATCATTTCTTGTGTGTGAACACAGAACATCTGGTAGTTATCACAATCTCCCATCACAATGTAAAAATCAATCTATCTTCACTTTTTTTTTACATTCTTTTAAGCCTTCTAATAAGTTCCCTTGTGCAGTAAATATGGAGGACATTAAAAATGATAAGTGCTTTGTTTTGGCTCTAAGCTAACAATCTAATGATGCCAAGTCAACAATTTCTGCATCAGAAGGCCCCAGTATTTGATGGCTTGAAAATGAAATAAACCATCAGTTGTCAATATCTTCAGGAAATATAGTAATGACTATCTGTCTACCAGGTACAGGTATAAAGATGTGATACTCTAACTTTGCATTATATCCAGTATTTGGTCTTTAATGCAAAAGCATGTGAGAAAACTGGTGGGCCCTGTTGCATAAAAGTAAAAAAAAAAAAAATATCAAACACAAGTAAAAAATAAATAAAATGAAAAAAAAAATCAAACACACGTAAAAAATAAATAAAATGAGAAAAAAAAAATAAAACACAAACTTCTGAATACTTGATTCTCATTGGCTGATATCTGACTTTTGTTTGTTTGTTTGTTTGTTTTTTTTTTTTTGGGGGGGGGGGGGCAGGGAGGGGGAGATCCCTCAGAGAACAGTGCAGTTTCTGAGTGACAGACAACAGACATGGTATCCAGTCGCAGGAAGTCTAGGGAATTATGGTCTCAACAACACCTGTTGGGCCATTGTGCTATGGAAATTACCCAATATGGACGGCAATGCCTCAGTAGTTAGAGGCTACATAGTAATATTGGCTGTGTTTATCTAACTCAAAAGATAGAACCACATTTCCAAATGTGTTTTGCAAAGTGCACAATATGGGTGTGGCTGAAAACACATTTTTGGGATTGCCACATTTATCTTTACTAAGTTGTGATTTGGGAGTTGTCACTGCACAGCTGCTTTGTACCTTTCGACCCAGGAAGTACAGGTCAAATAAACATGTTTTAAAACAGCTTTGCGTACATTGACTTTGCAGAAAGGTTTTTGTGACTAAAACATATTTCAAATTGTCCTTTTATTGGCTTTTCTAATCAGAATTTCTGGTCATGAATGAAAACACAGTTGCATTTATCTCTCACCCAAAACTGCCTCAAAAACATTTGGAATGGTGATCATACCATGGAGCTACCAAAAAGATGGAGTAACAACGGTTGGGGTCCTTTTGAAGTGATGCTCGAAGCCGACTCGTAAAAAGTAATCCTCGCTAAGCCCCCGTGAGTGAGAGCGATGACAGATGAGACAGTGCGTACGCACAATGACGTCATCCGCAGCGCGTTCGCAAACTGGTTCTTACCATGGAGCTACCTAGCTCCATGGCTCCATGGTTCCACCATGGAGCGTCAATGCACGGGACTACACAAACTGCAACTGCCCCGTCGACTTCGAGCATATTCGATTTAACATGATTCTGAATTAATTATAGCTACAAATAGTGAATCTGCAGTGTAACAAATTGTTTAACATGTCATACCGTCGTTTAGTATGAAAATCACGATATGATACGACCGGCATGTAAACAAACACTGCACTCTCGACACGATCAATAATGGCCGTCACGCTGTCCCGAACAAACACAAAGACAAATAACAGCTGGCTTCACAACGGTATAGATAAAATGTACGCAATTGTACGCAGTCAACACTTACGTAAGATTGTAGTTTCAAATGTCAGCTTTACGGACAGATATTGAAATATGTGGAGAAATGTGAGAGATTTGTATTAAGAATTTTATTCTTAGGGTATGTACTTGCCACAGTCACAAAGCATGACGACAATACACTGTACAGTACCTTCGCTGTTCATGGGCCAATTCAGTTCGTTCAAAGTGCACTGCACTCGGTATCTCCTCTGTTTTGCCTGTGGATATTATGCGCATGCGCGTGGTCTTCAGCAAAGTTTTGCGCAGCCATATGTTGTTGCAAGTCGAGTTTTCGACTCGATACAGCACTATACTGTATGTGCAATGTTGGTGAGTATGACGTCATTTTTGCGGCTCGGAGCATCGTTTGCCAAAGTATCCCCTGCGGGACGAGTTAAGCCCTCCCAGCGAGTGCGGTGCTTTGAAGTCTGTCAGAACTGACCGCTCGTAGTTGGGTTACGTAATATTGATGGCCTTCGTTGTTACTCCATCTTTTTGGTAGCTCCATGATCATACCTCGGAAAATGTTTTTATAAATGCACCTGGCAATAAATTGTCTCACTAGCTGTGCCTTCATATTCAAACTATCTAGCTATTTTGTGGTTTCGGAATATAGCCCAATGTTACAAATATGCATCTTCCTTAGCTCGAAAACAGCCCACTTTGGATATTAATCAAAAGCTGATGCATGCTTACTTTGCATCATTACTCGTTGGCTTGCTCAGCCACAAAGTTTTGTGGTCTCAGCACGCAGTAGGGCCTACAGTTCAATGGGATCATGGAGTTCTACACTGTAGGCCTATACATCAAGAAAATTTCAGTGATGGAGACGCAAACCAAATAGCACTGTTATACTGGAGATGCAACCCAAATAGTGCTATTTCGATTTGGGGAAAATTTTCTGGATGAAATGGCATGCTATTTGTGTCTTGTAATAGTGGAGTTAACAAATTTGACATCAGGCTAATTTCCTGACACATTGTACATGATAGCCTGCTAATTTGAATTCTCGGTCTGATGAGGACAGGGCTATAGAATGAATTAACAACATTCGGAAGGCAGTAGGCCTTATATAAACTGCTAGCTTGAATAACTGTCTACTGCTAAGCAATTTGAGTATTACAAAAAAGAAAGAAAGAATGCAACGGGACATCAAAGTATGAATTGTCTCACAGGTGTCTGTCATTTCATCCTTTCAATACCCTTTGGATTAACAATTCCTCTGAGGATGGGTCACCCTCGATTCATATCTGTTTTTGTTTTATTTTTTTTCCATATGTTGCATCATCACACAAGGCATAATCACTACAAAGTATAATGACCTTGTCGCCATAACTTTGACAACGAGAATGCTGCTGCGGTGGGTAGATTTCCTGTCGAACCTGACAGGTGTTATTTCACAGACATTGAAAATGAAAATTTCAACTTCCTTTACCAATGAGAGTGGCTAACTAGGCCTTGCTTGCAGGAAGCCATTTCAAGTATGGGAAAAAAAAGAGAAAGTACTTCAACAATTACAGCTAAAAGCAATTGATCAGGTTAATATACCTGGGCCCTGTTTTATGAAGAGTTATAATTGATTATATAGTTGATTTCTATTATAAAGTCTATGGCAGCCTGCGTGGTAAGGGAATTTACAATTGATTATATCTTTTGATAAAATGGGGCCCTGTTCTGTTACCACTATGCTACATCAATATACATTAAACGTGATTTCCCTTTCACGTCTTTCATGACATGATCTCTATGAAATGGCCCTTTTCTTCAAAGCATTATGGGTAATATCCTTGCTGCTAAAGATGGTATATTTGCAAGACACCATAACAACATCCATTCCTTTCATCCATACCTCTGTTTGCTGCTATTGGGTTGGTTGGTTGTTGTTGTTGTTTTTTTTTCCCCTTCTTCTTTCTGATATGGTGTCATTTTCTTTGCCAGAGCAAACCACTTTTTTTTTTCCTGCTTTTCTGAATTTGAACGGAAAGTAGGCTTCCTATGTAATGTTTGCAGATTTCCATGAAGCAATGTTTTATTTGCCCCAACAGTGAGATGAACAGATATACAGCTACCCAATCCCCATGAGGTTTTCAAAGTGTGCCTTTTAACCCGTTGAGGACGAGTCCCAAGTATACTCGGGCAAGTGTCTATGGGAAATACGTTTTGTAGCAAAATCAGTCCACCCTCTAAGAGTTAACCCATTGAGAACAAGTCACAAGTATAGCCTCCCTAATCTAACAATGATGGCAATTGGTTTTGACCAAAACTGTTGAAATTAGTAACTTCTAAAAAAGACCATCTGATTTTCCTCATACCATCTGATTTTCCTCATACATGTACATACAATGATAATGTCACGCCACATCTTTGGATCTTCTAATATTTCTGTATGTCTAGAAATGCACATATACATTATGGAATGAAATCCCCTTTCACCAAGAACTGTTCCGGGACTCCAGACTGCCCTCATTGAGGTGAGTGAATAGCGTTAAACCATGGAGCTACCAAAGAGATGGAGTAACAACGGTTGGGGTCCTTTTGAAGTGATGCTCGAAGCCGACTCGTAAAAAGTAATCCTCGCTAAGCCCCCGTGAGCGAGAGCGATGACAGATGAGACAGTGCGTACGCACAATGACGTCATCCGCGGCGCGCTCGCAAACTGGTTCTTACCATGGAGCTACCTAACTCCATGGTTCCACCATGGAACGTCAATGCATGGGACTACACAAACTGCAACTGCCCCGTCGACTTCGAGCATATTCGATTTAACATGATTCTGAATTAATTATAGCTACAAATTGTGAATCTGCAGTGTAACAAATTGTTTAACATGTCATACCGTCGTTTAGTATGTAAATCACGATATGATACGACCGGCATGTAAACAAACACTGCACTCTCGACACGATCAATAATGGCCGTCACGCTGTCCCGAACAAACACAAAGACAAATAACAGCTGGCTTCACAACGGTATAGATAAAATGTACGCGATTGTACGCAGTCAACACTTACGTAAGATTGTAGTTTCAAATGTCAGCTTTACGGACAGATATTGAAATATGTGGAGAAATGTGAGGGATTTTTATTAAGAATTTTATTCTTAGGGTATGTACTAACCACAGTCACAAAGCATGACGACAATACACTGTACAGTACCTTCGCTGTTCATGGGCCAATTCAGTTCGTTCAAAGTGCACTGCACTCGGTATCTCCTCTGTTTTGCCTGTGGATATTATGCGCATGCGCGTGGTCTTCAGCAAAGTTTTGCGCAGCCATATGTTGTTGCAAATCGAGTTTTCGACTCGATACAGCACTATATTGTATGTGCAATGTTGGTGAGTATGACGTCATTTTTGCGGCTCGGAGCATCGTTTGCCAAAGTATCCCCTGCGGGACGAGTTAAGCCGTCCCAGCGAGTGCGGTGCTTTGAAGTCTGTCAGAACTGACCGCTCGTAGTTGGGTTACGTAATATTGGTGGCCTTCGTTGTTACTCCATCTCTTTGGTAGCTCCATGGTTAAACTACTGTCTGCGGTGCAGGAACTGAGGGTACTGGGCTAACACAATCTGTATTCACTCCAGGGAAGCAGGGCACAGTAGGAGAGATACACTGTATGAATGCGGGCAATCACCTTGGTGCGACTTTTCCTGCCTATAAACAAAACCTTGATTCTATTGTTTGTGAGTGGGGTAATGCACCCACTGTGGGATAACCACATCAATGACTATTTAGATTTGAAAACAAAATAGAAATAAAAAACAAAACAAATAGAGACAGACAAACAATCCATGGGAAAGGTCCCACCTTCCTGCCCGATGAAGTCATGTCTATATTATGAATGCTGCTACTGGTTCAACAGTCTAATGAAATCCACTTTGTAGTTATCATACATTATGTGACTCAGCAAACATATAACTGGCTTTGATCGTCTATCTCAAATATAGAATGATGGCTCAATAAAGCATACAGGCAAATCTAAAGATCATTGAAAATATCAACGTGAAATATGCTGCCTTGTTGAATGAATGATTGTCATTTAAAGGTGACAGAGTCACCATATTCTGTTGAGTTGTCACACCAAATTGTAATCTCTCAGAAGATCCTCGATAAAGTGTTTCACTTGCAGCCGTATGAGGTTTTCGTTGTTTTTCTTGTCCTATTGGAATGGTGGCAAATAAACTTGGTTTTCATATTGTGATCGAAACCCGAAATTTCTTATGTGTATATGAGGCATACGTTGTAAGTACTACGCATTCCCAGCTTTCAAAAATGCCCATGGGAGCACTGTGACTAAGAACGCCAGTAGTTGCTTACAACTTAAAACCTGGCATGCTTGTTCGATCACAACATAATTAGATAAATTTACACATGAGACCACTTCGGATGGTAATTTAAGCTTTGTGCATTAAAGTTATCTCATGGCTGGTTGGTCAGCTAAACTGTCCATTTGTGAGAAAATAACACTTTAAATATGAGGGCTGCAGATCAGATCAAAGATATTCTGAGTCATCAATAGGCCTGAAAAGAAGTTACAAGCTATTTTTTTCCTTTTTTTAGAGCAAACAAACGATACAGTCAATTTAAGATCCTGTGTCTGCAAATGCAAAGGCCCCTTCAACAAAGGGGCCATTCACGAAAGGAAATGATCTATGTCAAATAAGCCAGCGATTGTGTTACCGAGTGGCAAGAGCTGGTGTAGGGATACATCAACAGCCTCATTCTATTATAAGGGAAACGTGCTGAGAACAGCGCACAAGATCAAAGACACCAATCGTCAAACTCTCAGCCATAATTCACCTCAGCTACCAAACCCAAAAGGCGGTGATAAAAGTAGGCAGAATACAACAGACTGTGATGTGTTAGTACAAGTTGTTATGCATTGTATCTAGTGGGAAGAGCACCTGCTGTTTAAACATTGTACAGTGTAGCAGACACTAACTACACTCATAGCTTCTTCCCTAGTAAAGTTTTGATGCCCAGAATTCTCCAGAACTACCATTTTTCAAGCACTGCAATTCCATAGGCAAACCAATCTTTATGTGTAGGCCTATTGTATGTCTCCATTACAATTGGCCCTTCGAAATGACTGTACATGTATGTCTTCATCAACTGGCCCTTCAAAATTGCAGTCTGGAGATGCATGTTAACGCGTATGACTGTACAAAAGTATTGATACATCAAATTCATGATGCAATTGAAAGTGAAAACCAATTGGATCTTGAGATGGCTTTTGTTGCTTTCCTTGCAGTACCATTTTATACTATTTCAATTTTGTACTCCGTCACTATGAGAGTACACAATTTACCTTTTGGCAAAGGCACCACCTGTATCGTGATACCAATATATCACTCCTAACTCAGCCATCTCTTCTTTTTGATTTTTTTTTAAGTGCAAGTGGCAAAATACATTTATTTTGCGAACATCAAAATTTTTACAGACTGTTTGCACACAATCATATTTGTTGGCTTTCCATGTGCTTTGATAATGAAAATTAGTATGCAAACCACTGGGCCACTGAAAATCAAACTTGATATGGGGGGGGGGGGGATACTTCTCCTTCTTAACCCGTTGAGGACGAGTCCCGAGTATACTCGGGCAGGTGTCTACGGGAAATACGTGTTGTAGCAAAATCAAACAGTCCTCAACGGGTTAAACACTGTAGGCCTATATATACTTAAAACACTGATACACTAGAACGTATTGGAAAAATTACTTCTAAGGGTCAATAAAAGATTCAAAAGTGAATGTCACTTTTTAAGGAAAAAATTACATCGAGTTACCGTCTCTTGAAATAATGATCTGGGTGCAGCAAAGAATTTTCTCCAGGAGCAGGTTCTATGCTTAGTCTTACATTCCAGACATACAACTTCAAATGTGATCCGGCCGCTACAACAAAAGGATTCAAAAGTCGAGAGAGGTAGATATTCTAAAAGTGATATGACATTATTTTCTTACTCTTCAGCTTCAAATTTATATATAAAACGCCTCATAAAAGTAGTCGGTTGGGGAGATATCAATGATTTTATGAGAGCAAGTTGAGAGGTCTAAGAAATCAGCATTTCAAGAGAACTACCTTCAAAGTTTTCCATCCGATGCAATCGGGGGTAACACAGTTTTAATCTCTTGACAATAGAAATTATGCTCCTAGCAACCTCCATGATGTTCATTCAAGCTTAGCGCCATCGGTCCACGCATGACCAATCAGTAACCAGGATGCCATGCATTTGAGACAGAAACATGTTTCTAGCTCAAATGCTTTTGCAATCACACTTTTCAAAACAGCTCTGCATTCATCAAACTGCCCAAAATTCCCTGAAAGTGGTTTGGAAACCCTAATTCTTCATCAGAAGTGAGTTTATAAATGCACCCTCTGATATCAACAAATAGGAATTTGAATCTGCGGTAGCAAAGTTTATTGCATCAGACCTTTTTACAACTCACAGAAGTTTGTTTCTGATATGGGCAATAATGCTGCAATCTATGCTAAGGATTCCTCAATTTTGTTTTCCATTTTCCATTTTTTTTCATTCAGTATTCACTTCAAAGTTCTTCTTCTTATTACATCAACCTCAACACTGGTCTCTGTAGTAAGTCTGAGAGGACAATTAATGGCAGAACTACTAAAAAATCCAAAAAGTCAAGTCTCACAGAAAAATGTTAAATAGAAAAGCTAGTTGATGGATAAAGGTTTTCAAACAGACTACTATATCAACCACAAAATTCTGCTGGAGAAATTCAATGTCTGAGAGCTAGACTACAACAGGGACCTCAAAAATCAACTTTTTTTTTTTTTCTGATAGTGATACCTGTCAGTTTCAAAGCCAATCTATCATTACCGAGCTACAAGAGGTCAAAGTTCACAGGGGGAGATACCACATGACAAATGAGGGCACACTCCGAAACCGCTATTATCAGCCCTTTCATACATGCTCTAATCCACCTTGCACTGCACTTTTCTATTCCACCATATGTGAGCTTATCAAACAAGCTGTTAATATTATTTGAAATCATAAAAGATCAACTCACTACCATGTTCAAGTTAGCTCTAGTGCATAAAGAAAATGCAACAAAATTGTGGAAGTTTCATCAAAACTGAACCATGGTATGTTACAAAACACATTCTTGAACAGATCAATGCCAGTGATGTCCTTGATTTTCCATATATATCACCGCGAAATAAGTACCGTAAAAGAGGATATTTATGCGCAAGTAATTCTTTGCACTTGGATGTGTGAAATGAATTTCGTGTGTTTTTAATTCTGTGGAATCAAGACGTAACACCGTGGTACACATAAAAGGCAAAAATATTTGCATGCCTTTATTTTCATGCTAGTTTCGTTTCTCGTCACACGAAATGCAAGAAAAATTCCACAACACGAAAATTCCCCCTTTTACAGTAATAGCTCTTCCAAGTGATTGATGATGCACATGTATTTAAAGATTGCCAGATCTTTTGGTAAAAAGTACTTCAAGAACATAATGTGCAATCGAAGGAACTATTGGCAATTGTGTATTGTTTTGCGAGACTTTTTTTAATGTTAATTTTGTGCAAGCAAATTGGACTTTTATGTTTATCTCTGCTCATAGCAACTACATTTATTTGTTTTCACATCAAAGCACCAGCCAACTTCTAATTCAATTCTCTCCTTTGTCTCTCACAGCTAGAAATAATTGGTAGTGAATATGGTTTGAAAGATCCATGTCTGGCAGATAATGTCCACTTTCATTCCATGACTCATGCTCCTTGCATGGATCTAAATATGGTTTGAGGTATTTTAGGACTCTTTTCAAGTCAACTTCTAGACAAACTCTGATTCCATTTTTTAAAGCCCTTATATAAACGAGTGTCTGGGGTGCACTTAATAAAAGAACGTCTCTGGTGTTAACAAATTAGGGGGTTTGGTATAGACTGGCAGACAGAACAGTCTTTTGTTCACTATTTTTGTGACCTTGTGTCACAAAGCCAACAAAAGTCACCCCATGGGGGGGGGGGGGGGTAACAGGTGGGTTTATATTCTCATAGAGAAGATTCTCTGCTTTTCAATGATATATACGTCATTAAAGTCTGATGTTTCTATAAAACCCATCAACCAAAATGAAGGAAAAGACAAACATGTGGAAAAGCTATTTTTGATATTTTGAAGGAAAAATGTTTTGAAGTTCAGAGGCAATTTAATTGCCCTGACTCACCCTGTATCATGTGTTGAACAAAGAATGCACTCACACTATAATATTGCACCCACTAGAAAAGAATAATCTGATTAACCTTAAAGGGGATGGCTAGTAACCGATCAGTGGGAATGCTGAGGGATGATTGTTCCAATCCTTGTGGGATTCATTTAAGAGTACATTATATATCTACTGTTGTGTGAAAAAAATTAGCTTCAGAACGGTCTCATATTCAAGTAATGTGCAGATTAATGCCCCGTCACTGACCAGGGACGCTTACCTGGAAACATTAAACTGCACATTATTTGAATATGAAACCATTCTGAAGCAAATAATTTTCACACAACAATAGATATATAATGTACTCTGAAATGAATCCCACAAGGATTGGAACAATCACCCCTCAGCATTCCCACTGATTCCCACTGATCATTTACTAGCCTTCCCCTTTAAAATTTGTTACACACACTGACTAAAATGCACACGTTTATAAATGCAAACCTTAGGGGGGGGGGGAATGGAGAATATTGAACTTTATAAGCAGTAGAATGAAAATCGGTCTGCACGAACCATTTGTGCACATGCTCTCTTCTTCGCACCATCACAACCCTTGTTCCCCTTTCCCCCGTTTCCAAAGCCCAAGGCATGTAAAGAGATTTGCAGAATGAGTGGACCTCTCTCCAGCCCTGTTTGCAGTGGAGTTTATTAGAGTACACAGGGTGTTACGAGCCTTGAGAGAGCTCACACATTTCATTCATCCATCAAAGCTTGCCCCCAAAAGATATACACGCTCTCCAGTGAGAGGAGAAAAAGTTTGAAGCTTCACTTCTTCCTACATTTTCTCCTGATAGGACCTACACTGCAGGCCTATATTCCACCTACTTTTACTCCTTTAATGTGTGTTCCAAAGTACACCCTTTTTCCTTTATTGTGTTTTATTCCTTCTTTTTTTTTTGTTATCATTACAAATCATTTGTAAATCATTTGATCATGTTTGTGGTATGATTTAATAAAACATACGAAAAAAAAAGTTCCTGAATCACAGTTCAATATGAGTTGCCAATTTCTTCACTTTCATAGTCCATTCTAGACAAAATGGGTGTCTCCCATTCAGTATGATTTGGTGTTGAATTATTTCTGCAATCCATAGAGAAGCTTAATGTTAAAACTCTAAATCATTTGATACATCAATCAATCACTCACATAAAATCTACAAATGAATGTGCATCTGCAGTGTTTTGTTTATCTTTTTTTCTAAAGATCATTTCTTGTTGTCACCACGTTCTAACAATTTAATGACCAACTGTAATTACATTGCTAAACATTTCTTTCTTGGCCACATGACAAACTCTAATCATGCTCCATAAATAGATGAAGTAATTGACCGGAACTGCTTTTTTTTTTAAACCTTGGGGAGTACAGGAAGCCACTCATTTGGACCACACAATGTTTTCCTTTGCTAAATCTACTGTCATATCAGTACATACCAACATTCTTACCAAAATTGGCATCATCATGAAGTATCTTTGCTGACAGAGTCTGTTACCAGTTTGCAGTCAAAGAACATTTTCAAATTGCTTAGTGATGCTATAGCTCTAAAAGAGTATCAAAAATTAATTACCAAAATAAAATTCTTGTGATTTTGAATAACCGTAAAAATGGGAGACGTGCATCAATTTTTTTTTCTCTCATTTTGATCAATAAATGACAAATCAAAAGAATCAAAAAGTTTGATTGTTTTTTTCCATGTGCTGATGGTCAATTGATCAACAAGAAAGTCAGCCACCTTTTTTTCCATTGTTATACTTATTGGGGGTCATTTTTTTTTTGGAATATTTGTTGAATATTTGTTGAATTTTCTTTGTTTTGTTTATATTGTTGTCCACACATGATGTCATAAACTGAAGTAGTCTCCTTATCCGGTCATTACAACACAAACATTTTTAAAAATCAATTTTGCATCGATTGTCCAAATTTTCTTTAAATTTTCACTGACGTGTTCTAATAATGTTGCTGCTTTCACTCAATCCACATTTCTCTTTGGGTTTTGGTTTCCTTTTTGCATGTTCACATGCAGCCAAGTGAGTTACTCTATCTAGCTGTGTGTGAAATGGCAGCAAAGAAATTGATATTTTGCACTGCAATCAAAATAATGATGATTCTTATATGTGAGAAAGGCCATGTCTTTGACAGCCTAGGCTGATTTATACCATGCAACACAGGGGAAGGATGTGAGTCAGCCCCCCTTTACACTCATTAAACAATCCAGACTGATAGCTATCAGCCCAGATTGGTGTAAGTACCCGTTAGATAAACAAAGTGAGGAAATTACCAACAGGTTGCTTTGGCCTCCTTTGTGTTATAAAACAACACATACTAATCTCCACCACAGATTTCTAGCTGCCACAGCCTCTTTTAAAATGCCATCTGAAAACACAGTAGTAAAGGGTATTTGCAGTGGCAGAAAAGAAAAAGAAAAAAAAAAATGGTGAAGTTTTATCACATTTGTCCAAAGTTGCCAGGCAACTGATAGGCCTACCTGCATGAACACTGAGGCAAGTATCAAAAAACAAAAACCCATCTTCAAAAATAATTGTTGTTGTGTTGTTGTTGCTGCTGTCATTGTTGTTGTTGTGTTGTTGTTGTTGTTGTTTTTTCAACTCTGTCGGTCTTTCACACATTCCTGCAAATGTTAAAGAATTATCAAGCACCTCTCATTAATTGGTGAAAATTCTGGTTCTTGGTCATGTGACTTTACCCCTTTGGATACTTTTGTTCAGGCCCTGCACCTGTTTTGCAAACACCATTTCAAGCTGAGCTGTGAGCGGAGTATGCGCACTACTAAAAAAAAAAACAAAAAAAAACAACAAAAAAAAAACACCCAAAAACTTTTGAGGGCAACCTAACTTGCACCCGCTTTTCTACCAGCTAGTACAAAATGGTGAAGAGATAGGCCTATATCTCAGGTTTGTTTGTTTGTTTGTTTTTTTAACTTGGTATTGGCCCTGTGCTGGACATTTATTCTTTACACATTGATGCATAATGCATATTTCCTCATACAGAAATTAAAAAAAAAATATAAAGAAGATTAAAAAATTCTAGCACCCATTGTGATTCCCTCCCTCACAATAATTTCTCTTTGCTCCCATAGCACAACTAATCTAACAAGCCTCTAAAAAAGCCTCTAAACAAGTAGTTCCATACTGTTATCTTAACCCGATGAGGAAGGGCTGATTTTGCTACAATATGCATTTCCCATAGATCCTTGCCCGAGCATACTTGGGACTCGTCCTCAAAAGGGTTTAATGGCTGTGTTTTCACGTGGGCCATACTATATTTCGTTTTTGGTTCATGAAGGTCCAAAGATGGCATGGGGGAGATGAATTCACAAACAAAAGCAAAACATGCTTATTAAACACAAATGAACCTCTCCTATCTAGATGACTAGAGACAGTTTTGGGACAAAATAGAGACAAGCCCGAGGTAAAAACGTGTTATGTGACAGGAGATAAAGTGGAAGAATCTCTACAGAAGTCAAGATCAAGGACGATCAACTTGGACAGGAGTGGGATGCAACTCCACTCTCATTACACACTCAGCGGTGATTAGGGGGAGTTAAGGCCGCAGCTATGCCAGCTATGCGAGGCCGGGTCACAAGCTGGCTGCTCCACGGGCCCAATCTCTCCTCCCGCTTCTGTTTACGTCCCCGTGTCATCATCAGGGGTGGCTTGTTTGCTTTCTTTGGCAGGGAGATGCTGCTGTCCATCTCATTCACTGGATCAGTTTTGGGGAGCTTGGTCATCCCTTAAAGCCTCTGCCAACCTGAGCTACATCCCTTAAAATCTCAACTTAGCACAACGAGAATGCTTGTCTTTGGTGAATGTAGCAAGGGGAAAACAAAATTCCACAAAATTTCAAGTCTTTTTTTTTTCCCCAATGTAAAGAGCATTTTCCCTCAATTTGATACAAAAAAGTCTTCTTTTCTTCTCAATTATGTAAAGAGCACATTCCCTCAACTTGATACTAAAACAATACATGTTACAGGAAATTCTATTCCCCATTATTCAAACTCTGTATAATTACAAAACCAAAATAAAAGAATAAAATATATGTGGTTTTACTACTGTAACATATCATAAACTAATTCAGCAACAGGCAAGCAGATTCAATCCAAAACATTTAAGACTCAGAGCTGATATCCAGTTTAGTTCAAAATCGATTGAGGCATTGCACTAAAACTTGCAGCATGCCTAGCCATCATTTTGAAAAATTAGGATAACAGTCCAGAATCTAGACTTTGCATGGTACAGGCTCTGGTGCTGGACGATACACAGTTCAGTGGCACAATAGGCCCGTTCACAAACAACGAAAATCGAAATTTCAATCGCGATCCAAATTTCGATTTTTTTTTTCGACCGTTTATACACAGGGAAAAATCGCACTTCGCAGCAAGGAAAGAACGATCAGTGGCCAAACTGCGCATGCGCGAATCTTGCATGACCGAAGACTGACCCCGCAGTCCCAATAGAGTTTCGCACGCGCTACGAACGATGGGACAAAAAATACCGATTTCCGAATCTCGATCGCGCTCACACACACGACGCTTGGCAAAATAATCACGATTATTCTGAAAAATCGCACTAATAGTGCGAGTTGGATCGCGATAAGGATCGCGGTAATTAGTGAGATTTTTCTGTCCACACTGGAAAAAATTTCGAAATTTTGATCGCGATAAGAAAATCGATTTTTAAATCGCACTTTTTCCCTTGTGTGTGAACGGGCCTAATATGAAGTGATTTACCATCACTTTAAAAGGTAGTTTGAAATGGTAATAATGTCTCAGACATGATGCACATGGTAAATGAAGGCTACATGTACAGTATGTCTATTTTTTGTGAAAAGGAAGATAGTGCTATATAAATGTTACTTATTACTGTTATTATCATTATGACCCCAAAATGCTTACACATAGTCCGAAGTATATCAACTCTCACTGTATTTAGGGGTAAATTTCCCTTTAATTGCAACAGCAGTTCATGGAAGGATAGCAGTCCCTTTTTATAATCATATTTACGTAGAATATTTTTTTCTCTCTTCTTTTTTTTTTCATGCTAATCTTTTCTATACTGTTCCAATTTCATTAGATGTGATCAAGATTTCTCTTAAATGCTAGGACAGGAGGGTGGAGTGTTATTTCCCCCAAGTTAAAAGATGTGACAAGATGTGAGAACCACTAACAAGATCTTCTAAAGATCCAGCAGCACGGGGATATCATGGAGTGCAAGACTGGTCCGACTAGCCCGGTATGGATGTACAGTGCCTTCAAGAATCCCTGTAACAGATCGTGTACAGTTTTATCACTAATCCCTATGTATTAAAGTATAGAAACACACAGCCAAAAAGTCTTGACTGGAGTCAACTGTTACCGGTACCGATAAATGTACAATTCGATGCACATGTTTGCTGACCGGTTTCGAAAGTACCCCAGTGGGCAGCGAATGAATGGGGCCACCCATGAATCCCCCACGCTACTGAGTCTTGAACATACTGTATGCACCGAAAGATTTATGGTCTTCTTTTTTCTCACTTTGAATTTGAAACCACTTGACTGTCATCAAACATGCCACTGTCCATTACCTCCGATGCTCTCATTCTTTCTGCTCAATAAATAAACACCACCAACATTACCGTTAGACTGTCACAAAAGTGGCCTAAGTGTGTGGCAAATCTTGCTCAGATCAGGGAAGACTTGGAAAACCAGGGACAGCACCAGGGATCATATCTTGGCAAAATAAACTTTGGTCTACCACAAACGGATTCCCTGTGAGTCATCCTAAAATGTTGAAATACTCAAACATCTCTCTGACTTTAGTTTTCTTTTTTTTTTCTCTCTCTCTCTCTTTGCTTTGTTTTGATATAACTGTTTCTTTTCAGAGAGATTCCTTTCATAAGTAATCCACACATTTTATTTATTTATTTTTTTAGTACATCATGCATACATGTACTTTATGAAAACAGCAATGTTGTACAACAAACAATTTCCAGCTTACAGCTTACATGCTTTGGAAAACAACTCTGCTTTATTCTCAGTTACATAAGGGGACAGTGAAGAAGTGAACAAATATAAAGTGTGATCATGATTCAGTATGAAATAAAACCACACATTTACAAGGAATTCCAGCGCAGTAAAATTGAAAGACATATTTATAACAAATTATTCCAGAAACAAAAATCAAATAAAAACAAATATACAAACATTCTTTCAGTGTAACAATTTCAATTAGCTTGTCTTCTCACATCTCATTCTCACCAAAACCAACACAAGAACCATACAATTTGATAGACATATAATCTGGAAAGCCATATCTTAGTCAGGGTTATTTCAGCACATGTCATTTGTGACCTCTCACAACATTACCTCAAAAGATTCCTTCTCAGAGATCTGAGCTGAGGAAACTGTGTAGGTCAAACATTATTTTGTAATTTGGCTGAACATAGGACATAATATGTATTAAAAATATATGCTTAGTAAATTTCCATGGAAGGTTTTTTTTTTTTTTTCATTCTTAGTCCTGTATACAAAGCCTTCATTTCTTTTGCACTTTATTCATAGTCATGGAAAACAGACACAAGCTTGATTGCACCTTGAGATTCAACTCAGACAATGTTTATTACGAATTCTTTGTCTTGTCTCGGCAACTTCCAAATTTGTTTCATCATTTGAGATGACATGGTCGCTTTCCAGCATACGGAAGCTATTCATGTGAAAGTGGTTGGCCAATCAGGTATCTCGTCACAGGGAAAAAAAAAATAATGAAAAAAAAAGTACCAGGGTTTATTGGAAAAGACATGTCAATTCAGGAAATGAGTGTAAGGTGGAGCAACTTTAAAGGGAAACTTTTGTTGATCCTGGTTGGACTTGGTGCCGGAAAGAAGTCTGCCCATTCCTCAATAACTCCCATGCCCTGTTCTATGAATCTGAAATAAAACTGATTGTATAATTGCTTTCTATCGTAAGTCTATGGCAGCCTGTGCGGTAAGGAGATCTACAGTCAATTTTAGCTTTTGATAGAATAGGCCCGTGATTATTTAAGAAATCTTTAATCTAAAGTCTTTGAAAATCAAGGGAGATGGCAAGAGAAATGACTTTTAATCTGGCCACATCACCAAGCTGTTATTGGGTATTTCCATGTTTTATCTCTCTACTGAAACGACACTTACTGTCTGAAATATAAAACTATGTCGCTACAGCACTCCATTTCCTTCTTTCTGGAATTAGGGCAAAGATATATCAGCTTTGTGAAGGATACCTAAAAATTTATCATGATTTATATGACACTTCCACAAGATTTATGTTTATCCAGTCAGATAACAGCATATCCTCCATCATCCAGGGTTCTTGAATTTATCTGTTATAGAAGAACACTGGCATTCTGTCAATCTCCATCCCCAACAAAAAAAGACGAAAAAAAGGAGGTGATTTTAAATCAAGATTAGCAGGCAATAGCACAATGGGTTCGCAACGTGACTTTGTGCTCGTAACTGGCTTCCGACCAGTGCCTAGTTCGACGAGGTCCACATAATATTTTGGCGGAAGAAAAAATGCTGGTGGTGGGGGGGGGGGGGAGTACCGGGTGTATGTGGTGCCTTGAAACAACAAGGACTGGAAATGGCAAGGATTCGGTACAGGAAAAATGCACCCCATCGCTCATTCCTGGCTAAGGATAAACACCGCAGTCTCCAGGATACCGGCATAATGATCCGGTGTCTGGTCCAAAACTTTCCCCTTGCAGTCAAATTTTGATCTCCTTCTTGTTCTTCTTGTTGTGACGACGACTACAAATGTGAATCAAAATATGCCTTCTGCGGAGGCGCGAATGCCCAGGTCAGCTTTATGAAATGTGTCCGCATGTTCCCCCGAGGTTTCTTCACGTTTCCATCTGAATCATATCTATACATACACTTTCCTTGCCTTACAGTTTTCTTCCCAATTTTTTTTTTATATTTCTTACAAAAAAAGATGAGTAGGAATGTATTCTCCATACACGCTTTTCCTTGGCAAACTATACGTAAGCGATGATGCAGTCTTCCAACTCAGAAGAAGGTTTAATTTTCATTCAACCTTGCATTTTATGCATTCAACTTTACCATAAGCTCACTATTTAAAACTTCAGGCATAAGAAACTCTGATGTCATAGAACCTATTCTTTGCAAAAACAGAACATCTCTCAATGGAAAAAATAAAAATAAATAAAGAGGGGCATAAAGTCCCCCCCCCCCCTTTCCTTTTAACATTAGACAACAGTGATCACAATGCCTTTCAAGAAATGCATGGAAGTATACATGGTAGTCTTTTCTCACCCCCTTCACACTGAAGTAGGTTGCAGGTAATGATGGTCTCCTCGCCCCCTGCCGTCCCAAACTCAAAGGGTGGCTCTGGTTCTGCATCCTGCCCAAACTCCAGGCACAGGTAAGGGAAGGCCCCGCATCCGACGGTACTTAGGTCAAAAGATGCATCGATGGTCGAGATGATCAAGCGGCGGAGTCCGTCCCCCCTCCGGGGTCTGAGCTCAGTGGAGGCTTGGTCCGGGGTGAGAATCTGGGTCTGCTCCCCGACTCGCTGGCCCCTTCCATCGCTGTGCCGACTCCCGAATATCCCCATCCGCCACAGATTCTGGCCAGATACTGAAGCCTTATTGCTCGCAAAGGAGATTTCGGCATCAATGGTTAGAAGAGTTTCTTGCTCTGTTACTTTCGAGAGCGTGTCATAGGACCAAGTTAAGGTATCTGCAGTTGCAACTGTAGATTAGAAAATAAACAATGGAAAACAAGCATCAGTATAATAACTTAGGGCTCAGTGGTTCTTTTAAAATATGAAATGATGAAGATTTTTACTTTATTCCCATGATAAGGACAGTTAGTTTTGAACCCAGTAATATTTTCCAGTGGAGGTATCACTAGTGACTGTCAAAGGCTACATTTATCAAGGAATCAATTATACTCAATTAATTTGCTGTTTTTCCAGAGGCAAAGTTTCATGAACATTCTTTGAATTTGTACATAATTTTGCTACTGTATACTTTACGTTATGTTAAAGGATGTGGGCAGTTTCAAAGTTTCAAGCATTGCTAAGGCTGCATTAAATAAGGAAAACAGATAAAGGTACCACTCACATTACAGGAAGGACTTGCAGTTACTCTGAAATTATTCATCCTGAAATGCACTGAATAATGAGACCATGGATTCCCAGATTCACAATTTTCATTTCTGCAAATTATTCTGAAAAATATTTGCAAAACCAGAATACTTACCACAACACCTACGTATTTATTTCATTATCTACATTTACCTTCTAAAAGACACTTTTCTCATTCCGCGATGCATAACACAAACATCTCGAAAGCAGTTCTTTATTTGACATCAGCATATGCATACATACTTTTGATTTAATGAAACATGAATGATACAATAATGAGTCACTGAAGTGTTAAAAAAATGTCCAGCTTTACCACAAACATTCTATTCACAGCAAGCAAATTACTCAGAATACAGGAAATACAAGTTTAACATTTGTTAAGCAAAGCTTTGCTTTACAAGAGCAAAGATTACATGTTATGTGATAGCTCTAAACATGTTCTAATCAGATTGTAATTGTTTCAAAGTTATGCTTAATTTTGAAATATCCCTTGCATTATCTGTAGTAGAATTGTTCCAATTGTGTTTCAATTGCGATCACTTTGATTCATATTTTTTCCAGTTTTAATTATCAGTTTTTGTGTATTAATCAAGCAATTCAATTTGTGTGTTTCCCATTCTACAGGGTACAACAGTTACTAAAGATGAGTTGATTTCTTTTTAAATCAAAGTATAAAACAAATTGATAACTTCGGCAAACAACCACTAGAGCTGTAATCATGGGTAACACTAATGATTGACATCTTTAAGGTACATGGTCCCAGTGGTTTAGTCAAATGCATACTAGGGCGCACAGCGCAAGTTTCCTATAGAGACCTACGCTATCGACTCCTCTTTAGCGCTTACGCTGTGGCCCACTTCCCCCGAGTCCAAAGAAGTCCGATCCACTGTAGCCAGTGGTCCGATCACAGTTCAGCTCATGATTTGGCTGAGGGGATGACAGCTTAAGCAAGCTTCTTTTGTGATGTCATAATAAGAAACACACATGCACGCACCCTGGCATTACTACAGACTGCGCGATGCACAAAGAAGACAACAAAGGCAACGTTACTTAGCAACACCTACGCGCTTTACTCTTGATGACAGCTCAACTTCGGCAATCTTCGTATCAACGCTAACGGTGATTGGCAGTATCATCAACAGCGCCCTCTACACTACCGGGACTATGCATCTTTAAGCAAACAGCCATATCTTCAATGACATGGATGCATTATTACTTGAAACAATGTCTGCTACTGAAGATGTGAAAATACTGTCAGTTTGACCATTACTGCTCATATAAGAGTTACTGCAGTTTTGGGTTTGTTTGGTTTTGTTTTAGTTTTTTATTGCACTGCACACAAAGGGAGATCAGCTTGTACGTATTGGCAGAGGGTTAATGAAACATTTCAGGAGAAAGTGGACATGAAATTCACATCATGAGCGAGGAAAGAAATACCAATCGATATTAGTAACTGTACAATGACTGTGCTCTATCTACTGTACATAGGTCATGTGCTACTGGTGCTGCTATGATAAGCTCTACTACACTGGTACAACTTTTGCTACTTCTACTACTACTACTTCTACTACTACTACTACTACTACTACTACTACTACTACTACTACTACTAATACTACTACTACTACTACTACTACTACTACTACTACCATTACAAAAACTACTTGTGTACTTCTACTACTTTTCTATTGAACAGTAAGTGGTGTTACTACAACGACTGCGAATGAGTGCGCACATAGTAGATATTTTAACGCATCTAACTCATAACAGATTTATTCATTTTCCTTTTCTTTGTGGGGTGGGAAGACTGATAATAGAAACTACTCATAAAATTTTGCAACTCAACTTTCCAACAACAGCATAAAAACACTGTAATTATAAGAAGAATGACAAAAACAACTGCTACTGATACAGCTAACCTGTGAAAGTAGATATTTTAACGCATTTCATGTAACAAGAAACAATCGCAAAATTGAGGTGTAATTTTTTTTCAACACTGGTCTATGTTTTGATTTCTATAATTGCTACTACTCTCAGTTTTACTTACTTCTACAGCTACTACTACTACTACTACTGCTGCTACTACTACTACTACTACTGCTACTACTATACCACTACTACCACACTACTACTACTACTGGTACTACTTCTAGTATTTCTACTACTTTCACTTCTACTACTACTCCTACTACTGCTACTACTACAACTACTTACTTCTACTTCTACTTCTACTATACATCTACTTCTACTTCTACTACAACCACAGCAATAGCAAGTAATGAAATGCCGCAATTAACACTACAAGCTTTGCTACATGTCTACATGAGTGCTAATGTTACAAATAAGTAATATCAGTGGCATGGGTAGCAGTATAGAATTAGATCACACATTACATCCAGCATAGGAGTCATCAGCTTCAATTTCTTTTTTTTTTCTTTTTTTTTTTAGTCTTTCACTATTAGGCATGTCTTTCTCTTTTTTCTTTCTTTATGATGAGGATGATAGATTTCTGGTGGAGACAGGTCATGAATGAAGAATGTGGAGAGTGCTTCAGAGAAGAAAGATGCCAGCCTGACAGAAGACAGCAAAGCCTCACTATACACCACCAGCAAGGTATCTTTGCCTACCTTGAACATTTATGGGGGGCTGTGGTCCAACCAAGGACCCTGCACGAAAAGCAATGCTTGGGTCTACATGCAGACTGGTCCATCTTGGAACCTGCATCCTGTCTGTTCTTCCTTTGAGTCCTGGAAATTATTTTCTTTCTTTTTCTTCTTTTTTTTTTTCATCTTCATCTCCACAATTCCCCTCCGTATCTCAGCTTAGAGGAAAGGCTTCAAAATCTGTGAAGATTAAAGCACAAACACTTAAATCACATGTAGGCCTACATGCACATACTTAGACACTCATTGAAATTGATTGTATTGCCACTGGGAATATATTCTATATTAGATGTAAATGATATGTAGAGGAAGAGGGCAAGAAGTGAAGAGTTTTTTTGCAAAAACCGATAAGTCCATATTTGCCAAATGGATATATTTGTGATTAAAGGTCAAGAAAAATAAAGAGAACTAGACTTGGAATTTGTCAAGACTGACAAATTAGGTGATCCGATCTGTTCGTAAATCAACGATTTGAGTCTCCTGATCCCAATAGGCATGACCATACCGGTTTCATCTGTGTTTAGTGGACATTGGCCGTGTGATGTTTGGATTCTCATTTAGAAAAGGGAGTCGGACCTGCCATCTATGGTACACAATTCCGTATACACTAACGAAGATACAGAATGAAGTATATTTGACCTTTGACCCCACTTTGCACAGACAAGATGGCATCTGAGCAAAAAGTGGTTATTTTGTGAAATGATCCTTGTAACATGGTCTTTACGTGTACAAAATATGGGAAAGATAGGACATGTATTCACCAAGATACAGGATGATACATTTATGACCTTTGACCCTAATTTACATACCCAAGATGACGTCTGATCAAGTAGTTGTAATTGTATGAAATAATGTACGTGACATGAACTAAACATGTGCAAAATATGGGGGTGATAAGGCTTGTTTTTCTTGAGTTATTGTAAAGAAAGTTGCAGAAAGAAAGAAATATCTCAATACATCGAAGATCAGCTTTAATTTCAACCAAGTTTTTGGACGTGATCCCGACATCGTGTGAAAAATGGAGGACACAATTCCGATAGCCCAAAGTCTCAGCTACAACATATTAAAATCTGGGAGAAATTCACCGAAGCATAAGTGAGCTAGTGCTCGATAAAGACAATCATGTCAATTTTCACATCTACAAAAATTCCCTCCCATAGAGATAACACGTCATAACGAAGATAAAGAAAGAAGTACATATGACCTTTGACCCCACTTTGCACAGCCAAGATGGCATCTGAGCAAAAAGTGGTTATTTTGTGAAATGATCCTTGTAACATGGTCGTTACGTGTGCAAAATATGGTAAAGATAAGACATGTATTTACCAAGATACAAGATGATACATTTATGACCTTTGACCCTAATTTACATACCCAAGATGACGTCTGATCAAGTAGTTGTTATTTTATGAAATAATGTACGTGACATGAACTAAACATGTGCAAAATATTGGGCTGATAGAGCTTGTTTTTCTTGAGTTATTGTAAAGAAAGTTGCAAAAAGAAAGGAATATCTCAATACACCGAAGATAAGCTTTAATTTCAACCAAGTTTTTGGACATGATCCCGACATCGTATGAAAAAACGAAGGGCACACTTACGATAGCGCAAAGTCTCAGCTACAACATATCAAAATCTGGGAGAAATTCACCGAAGCATAAGTGAGCTAGTGCTCGATAAAGACAATCATGTCAATTTTCACATCTACAAAAATTCCCTCCCATAGAGATAACACGTCATAACGAAGATAAAGAAAGAAGTACATATGACCTTTGACCCCACTTTGCACAGCCAAGATGGCATCTGAGCAAAAAGTGGTTATTTTGTGAAATGATCCTTGTAACATGGTCGTTACGTGTGCAAAATATGGTAAAGATAAGACATGTATTTACCAAGATACAAGATGATACATTTATGACCTTTGACCCTAATTTACATACCCAAGATGACGTCTGATCAAGTAGTTGTTATTTTATGAAATAATGTACGTGACATGAACTAAACATGTGCAAAATATTGGGCTGATAGAGCTTGTTTTTCTTGAGTTATTGTAAAGAAAGTTGCAAAAAGAAAGGAATATCTCAATACACCGAAGATAAGCTTTAATTTCAACCAAGTTTTTGGACATGATCCCGACATCGTATGAAAAAAGGAAGGGCACACTTACGATAGCGCAAAGTCTCAGCTACAACATATCAAAATCTGGGAGAAATTCACCGAAGCATAAGTGAGCTAGAGCTCGATAAAGACAGTCATGTCAGTTTTCATTTCCAGAAAAACTGCACTCCCATAGAGATAACACGTAAACTGGGCAAATTTGACAAGATTACATTCAATCCATTTTTACTAGGTGATGGCGTCATCCAATCAAAATGTTGTTATTACATTTATGAAAGACCATTTAATAAGCTACAACATACTGAAATCTGGGTGAAAATTGGCAAAGGATAAGTGAGATACGCTTGAGTGAACTTGAAATTTGATGACGTCATTTTGAAAATTTACTTTTTTTACTTTATTAAGAAATTTCATATCTTTTAATCATTTTTCCAGCATCGTCAACCCATGAAATGACATGTACAACTCATCAGCTTTCAGAATATGTAAAGAAAATGGGAGGTCACCGTTCATCCTGACGAGTAAAATCGGATTTAAAATTGGCGGTTTTTTGGCATTGTTGCACTGTATATCGCCATTGACGCGCGCGCGGAATTTCAACTTTGACGGGCCCGTATGACGTCATACTGAGTTGGATTGACTTGAAACTTGGTAGACGTATTCCCTGACATTTCAGGCAGGTGATAAGCGTGAGAAAACGGGAAATTTCTATTGCATATGAGCTGTGCGTGCGTATATGCGCGCGCGCGTACGCGTCCGTAAATTTTTTTCAATTTTTCAAAAAATGCTCTAAATGGTCTGAAACGTGTGCAAAAAAAAATTGAGCTCGATTTGAGCATACAAATATTTCAACGCGCGCGTACGCGCACGTTTTTAAGGTATAGATGAATTTTGAGAATATGAGTAAAATGCGCTTTACTTGAAATATATGTGACGTAAATTTCATTGAAAAATTCCATTCCATTAATGAGATATGATTGAGAATGTGTTTTCATATAATGACGTCATAGTGACGTCACGGTCGACTGATCACTTTGATTTTAGTTCGATTGCCGTCTTTGGGAGACGATACATATATGGTATAAGTTTGAAATTGATAGGAAGAGGACTTTCTGAGCTAATCGATGCACAACTTTTGGGGAGAAATAAGAAGAAAAAGAAGAAGAAGAAGAAGAAGAAGAAAGAATCCGTACAAAAACAAAAGGTGATCCGAGAGGATACTCGGATCACCTAATAATAAGAAAATGTTTACTTCTTTTGACCATAACTTCAAAAATGTACCTTTATATGTAGTGACCAATATATCATTTCAAAGGTATTATTTTGTACTTTATGACAGAGACCGTACTTCAAAATCTTCAAAAATGGACTTATCGGTTTTTGCAAACAAACTCTTCAAGTATTCTCTCACATTTTCATTTATTCATTTATTTCATACATTTTTTTTCTATATGACACATTTCTTTTTTTTTAATAGGATGAACAGGATGAACATGGGGAAACAAATTACCGCACACAAAATTATTTTTGATGGTTAATTAACTCCTTTGTAACTATGTTACACGTACATGCAAAGCGATGAAAGCACGCCAAATAGTGTAGAATTTGTGAGATATGGGAATATTTTGAGCTGTCCATAGGATGTTGCATGATCATGGACACTCTAAAGATGATTATTTTTGCTGGATTTTGTCTAATGAAATTCTCACCATCCTGTTACAGTCATTTGATAGAAGGAATTCAAGAATTCTTGGTGGGTATATTTCCTTTTTCTGTTTCAAATTTAAGAAGTTGAACATTTTGTCAATTTTTCCAATAAACCATTGTATGAAAGAAAAATCAGCTGGTACAAATTTATAATTTAAAATTCCAAGTTAATATATATGTAATGCTACTAGGACAACACAATTTCTACAAATAATATAGCACAGACACACATAAAGAAAAAGCAAGATTGGCATACATACAACTTTACTATGCACACTGATTTGTAAAAACTGAAATACAATCCAAGTGGGGGAAAATCATTATCTTATCTTGATCAATTCCAACAGTGATGTTATATGTTGAGCACTGTATTGCCTTGTGCAAATTCATATTGCTGTGCCATAAACCTAGTCACTAAACAAAAACCTGTAGATATTCATTAAATCCTAATATAACATCTAATTATAGTCATCCATATTAAATTCTACATTAAAATTACAACACTCCCACAGAATGATTAGCTACCACATTTTTCAATTCAGTTCAAACTTTACAGTATTTCAATTATTTTTAATAGAATGCAAGCTCACAAAAAAAAAAGAAAATCTACATATTGTATCTTTTATCATTATCCACAAAACTTGTAAATTCAGTATTTCAAGAAGAGGAAATTTGTGAATTAAGGGAAAGGTTTCTAAAAAAACAAATAAGAATTTCTTGTGAAACTTACCTAACCAAACGATGTCAGGATCCAGGAAGAATCGATGTATCCTCTGCTTGATTTGATAAGAATGCGCCTTCAATTACCCCGTTGAGGACGGGCTGACTTTGCTACAACACGCATTTCCCATAGACACCTGCCCGAGTATACCCGGGACTCATCCTCAACAGGTTAACGTATCAGTTGAGTATGGTTCGCATTAATATACGATTTGGTGAATTTTATACCTTCCATTGTATATTTCAGATGACTAAGAGGGCAACCAATTAAAGAAAGCTATAAGCTGCACACCTGTAGGTTGCATGACAAAAACACAACAAGCAAGTGACACCCCCTTTTTTTCACACACAAACACACACACACACACACAGATACACACACAGACACACTGTCAGCGCAAATGGAATGTGCAAGCCATTTTTAAAACATACATTTGATATAATGGCCAGTGAGATTAGTTTCACGGAGGGCAAATGCCCTAGGAAGTTTTCAGTAGAAGATGTTGATGTTCTCATGACTGCAAGAGTTGAACCACTACATTTCATGCTGCAAACCTGATTTAAACAGGCCATAGCTCCAACACAATACCTTGGCAAGGCTTTGAGGAGGTTCAACTTTGGGATATGGGAACCAGGAGGAGAACAAAATAATAGGCCTCTAGCTACGACAGTTGATCCATAAAAAGCAACAAACCATAAATATATGGATTGGTCCGCACAAACAGAACATATTTTCAGGGCTGATTCACACTTTCTGGTATCAAACTCATGCCAGTAAAATCCCCCTGCTCTGAAAACTGCATCTAGACATCTCATAAATATTTTCAGCTGTTTGTGATAAAAAAGAAAGAAAACTAAGTTGAGTAAAGAGAGGGGGAAAGTTCCCTTGCATGACTCATTCTGACCCACCATTTGACCTCTCTCTCTCAATCTGCTGGACAAAGAATCCTAAGTTCATCAGAGCTCCTGAAACAAAACTTTAAAGGGATGGTATAGTATTGGTGAAGATGAGGATTGGGCTTTTAACTTTTTGCGAGATACCAAGAAATCACTTATGAAATAGTAGAGAGCATACCATTCTATTCGAAGAGGAATTCAATGTTCATTTGATGAAAATCAGTTTTAAATGGCTTAGACATTAAAAAAAAAAGTAAAACAAAGTGATTGTAATAAAAGGTGGGTCCTACCTATTGTTAGTATTGCTTTGTGTGAATATCTCAGCCATTTCAAAATCAATTTTCATCAAATCAACTTTGATTTCCTCTTAGAAAATATGCTCTTTAATATTTCATAAGGGGCTTCTCATTATCTAACAAAAAGAAACATTGAAACCTGATGCATCATCTCGACCGAATCGTTATCTTCACTTTAATAAAAATATGATGTGGTGGAAAGTATATATGTTACATCATGTAGATAAGCTACACTGAAGGTGAGATTTATACCTGAACTTCCAAAGATATAAACGGTTGCTGAGTTTGAGAGCACTTTTCTTTCACAATAAAATGACAGAATGTGTTGATGGTTTTGTGGTTTACTTAAGTAGTGATAGCTTTCAAACTGACTGTTAATGTTAACAAACTTTCTCAAATGGGAATCCATGCAAAAAAAAAAAAAAAAAATGAAAGTAAAATAAAAAATATGCACATTCATTGGTTAGTTCAAAGCAATATAAAAAGGAAATCTGAATACATTTAAATTAAACAAATTTCACACCCAACAAGTAAAAATCTTGATTGCTTTGACAAAATATGTTAAAGCAATTAGTTTAAAATGTAGAAAAAAAAAGGTTAAATAAATAAATTAAAAAAAAAACCTGCATAGCAGAGTCCCCTGTATCTAACATTTCACTGCTCCTCAAAAGAATCTGGACTTCAAATATGAAGATTATTTGAAGAAATAAGATGTATCAACATATTGTAGCATGCTCTGGCTGTGACAGCTATCATCAATTTGCTTGTATCATACAGGAGTAAAAATATGCATTGAATAAGTGAACAAATAAACAAATTAGAAGGAATTGGGAGCCACTATCTTAAATCATAGTGATGCCAGAGAACAATGATTTTAATTCTAGTTTGTAGGCACTCAAAATTGTTGATGCCCTTTCTGATTTGCCTATAATACAGAGAAAGAATATCACAAATAAACTCACAAATGAAACCCATCACTGTAAGACCAGAAATATTTGTGGCACACAGAGCCACCTGCCTTTTTCGCAGCATGAAACTTTATTTAAACTATTCAACTACAGTAATCGCTGCATGCAAACAAAAACTCTTGTGAGTTTTTTGAATAATTTTACACATTCAGGAATCTCAATTTCCCCTTGTAGAATTTGTGAAAGTTTCATGCACTCAAAAACTCCTGGTTTTATGGTATTCAAGGCAATGAATCATGCAGTATGGAGTTGAACACTACACATCAATAGCACAGCACAGAAAGGCATCATTCACAGGCCCACAGTGAAATGAAACAATAGGCGTTTTCACATCAGCCCGATGTTTCGAAATAGCGCGCTATTTTTCTGACTTGGGACATTAAAAAATATCTTAAGCTTGGATTTTTATCGGGCTGATGTGAAAACGCCTAATGAGGAATATGGCACAAATACCACTTTAGAGTTTACTGGCACAAACATTTTGGTGCTGATATGATACAACAAAGATAATGAGACAAGCGGAATGATTCTGCCACTCACACAGGTGGGAAACATTAACAAAATGATCCCAAACAATATGAAGTATTGTCATCATGCATGGGGGGTGGTCCATGATCGGAAAGGGGGTAACAGCGGGTGAGGTTGGGGCACCATACATGGGGTGATGATGACTAACATCCAAGTGTAAGACTTACTGTCCGGACCCGCCTCCTCTCGTGTGAACACTGTTTCGTAGACCGGCACGCTGTCCCCGAATTCATTGGACGCCAACAAGGACAGCACATAGTCCGTACTGGGCTTCAGCCCCTGTATTACATAATCTGTGGCCCCGGGGTGTATCACGCGTACAATAGAGGGGATGCCCTGCCCGAATTTCAGGACGTATTGCGATAGGGGGACAGAGTCATTGGAAGGGGCATCCCATCTGAGGGAGATAGCAGTGGAAGAGGGTGTGGCATGGAGATTGGACGGTGCCGCTGGGACGGAACCAAAATTACGTCCTTCATCGAGGACTGGATTGAGAAGAGTGCGTGCGATAGAGAAAGGGAAAGAAAGAGAGGGAAAAAGACAACAAAAAGATTATGAAGGGTTACTTCACCAACTGCCAGACAGAAAAGAGAGTAAAAAAAAAAATGTTAGTTTATGAATCTTATGTGACTAGTCACTACTTTGCCCCTAATAAAGTGCTGTTATGTTTATGCTGAGAAAACTGCCTAATCAAGTGATACAGCTGAAACAAAAAATACTCACTTTGAAATTGGTTTGAACACAGATATTCGCTTTCTTGACTACCTCTTGTCAAAATGTCATAGTCTATAGCTGTTTTGCCATCTCAAATCTTCACAATTCTCACATTGCATTTCCATGTATTTTAAATAAACCCATCGAGTTTAAATCTTCTTCTTTTTTTTTGAGACAACACTTGGCTATATCACATTTCAAAGCCAAATTTCTCAAAACTTTTTGAAACAATTCGGATGGTATTATTTCAGCAACTAAATGGTACAAAGCCTGTATCATTTAGATGCCCAAAGCCTGGAGATTTTTGTAACACCAATGATATGAACTCAGTGTTCGGCATCGTCATCAGGCTTTGCCGGTGACTTGTCACATTAAATATAGACAGAAAATGATTAGTAATACCAAAATATCCTCATCAGTACCCTTGACTGTTTTCCTCACTGAGCAGGAAGGATGCAGTTGTGACAGTTTGACTTTGTATCGCATTACAGGTCTGTCATTTTCATTGTGTGCGTTCCGAGAAATATCATCATGCCCTTGATGTTCTGAAGTAATCTTACCCAATACTAATCCAACTAATTAAAAAAAAATGTGTTCACATTTGTTAGATAGCAACTAGTCTTGCTTGTTAGGCTCACTCAGATTTTGTCTTTTTAACTACAACAAAGAACAAAATATATAGGGAAAGAGAGAGAGAGAGAAAGAAAAGGAGAGAAATAAGGAGTATAGAGAGAGAGGACAGGTTAGATAGACTGAGAATGACAGTGATTATATGAGCACACGTATCAGCATAGAAGAATGAAGAATCTATTTGGAGTAACATATTGCCTGCTGGTCCTGTACAAAATTTATAGAGATTGCACAAAGGACAGATGACATAGTAACACCATAATAAAGAGGACATCATTTACTGCTTGGTATCACCACATGCCATATGCGGGGCCTGCGGGACCTGCAGGACCTGCAGCTGTACAAGCTTGCTTTTATCAGGGAGATGAGACACACCTCACTGTTTTTATGCAGCCCCATCATATTTCTCGCATTTTGACCATAGCTCAGCTCTCACGTATACAGACCTTGTGTTTATACCAAGACAAACTTTTGTACATTCCATTGAAGTTTCATCTAATTTATGTTTTGTGTTTCACAATTTTCATATATATATACTTTTTTGTGCTATATGTGAGAAATATGAAAACGAATTGAAATGAAAATGAAATGAAATATGGCCAAGAGCCGGTCAAAATCCTGCACAGGCCACTACTTAGAGAAAATACAAGTTACAAATTGCCAACAAAGGACAAGCTAAACATTCAGCAAACAAAAGAATCAAGTCATTTAACTACAATATGCTTCTAGTAATACTTTCAATACATTTATCTTTTTGTTCATTAGCATGTCCCTCAATCGTTTACTTACATTTCCACTCTATTTCCCACATTAACTTTGTTGCCAGTTTGATATCTACATATCAAATCTTGTAAGTCAGTGTAACAGTTATTCTGTATCAGTTTCATGATCTTTGCATTTTTTCCCTCTTGTGTTGATTTTTTTTTTAACAATGCATGACTTGCCTATCTTAATTGAATTTACATGTATCTAACAATTTCAATTCAATTGTTATATTGAGTTTGTCTATATATCTTTGCTTTATCTAAATTCATTTTTAATTTCAAATTAATTGCATTTACATTGTTAATTTGAGTTTGTTGATACATGTGTACCTTCGACTGAAATTTGATACTGCACTGACCATGTCCTTACAAATATACAATGTGGGTAAATCAATGAGATTGCCACAACATTGTGTAGTGAATTACCATTTTCAAAAAATGTGGCAAACTTTTGAGTTTCAATACACTACCTTTGTGTATTTATATGTATCTTCATCAAACTTTTATCAGTTGTGATTGACTTTACTTTCCCCATCAAATTCAAGTTAGATATTCCGTTTAAATGCAAATTATCATTTTCCTTACCAACCATCTCTCAACCCAATGAGGACAGGCTAATTTTGCTCCAACACGCATTTCTCATAGACCCCTGCGCGAGTACACTCGGGACTCGTCCTCTAGGGGGTTAGAATATTAAACATATAGAGTTGCTATGGTTTTATATCTGTCATATCAAAAACTACTGTAAAAGTGGAAATTTTCGCGGTGTTGAAATTTTCGCGCATTTCGCGCAACCAGAAACTAGCGCGAAAATAAAATCCCGCGAATATTTTTGCTTGCCATATGTTCCTGTGCGTGATGTCTAGATTCCGCGGAATTAAAAACACGCGAAACTCTTCTGACCCGGCCAAGCGCGAAAAATTAGTCGCGCGAAAATATCTACTTTTACAGTAACCACAGAAAAATGACAGTTTTTCTACCAATATCAACTACAAAGCCTGCTCTGCATCTGCTTCTCATTGAAACCAATTTCTTCCTTCAGGGAATTATTACTGTTAAAAGGTTTTACCTACTCTATCATGTTAGAAATATATTGGCTCAATCACAGGAGAAGATTGGATTGAAGAGAGTTTACAAGACCCTCTTGTTTCCACTGCACATTGTGCCCTCCAGCCATAGCACCTCTCCCATTCATCCAGGAGCATTCCAAAATGATAGGGAACAAACTTGAGGGTTTGACACCTAAACTCTAACCTAAAATATTAGACCCATTCACAAACTCAAAACTAGGGACATTCAATTTTTTTTTTCTGGCAAATCTAAACATCTATAACTCCCTGTGTGTTCATGGGCATATCCACACACAGTTCATATCTATCTATATAATATAATTTTTTCCTGGGGGGGGGATATATGCCGTATAGAAATTTGAAATATTATAGTCTATAGAGCTGACATTTCGTCGTAAAATATCAGCTTTGACTCTGTATTGCCATGAAGAAAAAAAAAGCCATACTGAGACATTTCATAATACAATACAAAATATGACTGCAAAAAAAAAAAAAAAATAGCTTGAAAGGAGTATCTGTGTCTGTTTATCATAATGCACACTAAGTTCAGTGAATAGCAAAATTTCAATTCACAACATCAACAGACATTCCTGGGTGCAATTGTCTAGAAAACCATTGCAGACAGCCCTAAAAACCCTTTCCTTTCAGGTCTCCTAGAGATCATATGGCATTTTCCCTCTTGTTGTATTTGGGGTGAAGAAAATAAAGACATCAGGTCAATTTTTTCATCTTTCTATAGGCACAAAAATGCACGGCATCAGATCAACCACAGAAAGAGAAATAGATGGCAAAGAGAAGATCAGCCTTCATGAAGCAATACCCTGTACAAGGCTTGTACTGCAAGAAAATCATGACTTTTCGTTCAGTGATGTTACTTTTCTCTTTCTAAAGGTCCGCACCCTGTCACCCATAGTAACCAATCCCTAAACAGAGTAGACGGCGCCTAAATCTGCAAAGGGAGCCAACAGCTTGGAGATTGGTTTTCACCCCAGCCCAACTGTCCCGACAGATTTCGCTCCCATCCCTGGATGCCTTCCATTCTTGCACCAGTCAACGAAACTCTCTTGTCTCACGAACATCTGTTGTCTAGCAGCGTGGTCCACGACAGTGCTAATTTGAACAACGACTCTGGACTTCCCTTCTTTAGGATCCTCCTTGTTGCATGGAGAGGAGAAAAAAAAAAGAAGGAAAATCCCTTTCGAGAAAAATGTCAGCTCTGAAACTTTCTGTCACCTTTTCTGCCCTCTCCTTCCTCTCGATTTCCTATCAAAACTCAGAACTTCCAAGGAAGTATCTCCAGGAGCCAGCGGCTTAAGATGACAATCATTTCACTACACTAAACAGCCAAATTAACCCACTGCTTCTCAGCTGGCAGAAAAGAGTATATGGGCTGAGTCATCACATTATCATACATTTTCTGCACCATTCTTTTTACATTACACATTGTTTACTGTGATGGTTTGTTACAATATTTTTGTTGTGTTTCACTACTGTTGTATACTCTGTTCTCTCTCATAATGTATCATCTGGGGCCTACATTATTCCTTTGTCACAAAAAAAAAGAAAAAAAAAAGAATTAACCGTGAGCAATCTGCTATATTGAAAAAATGAACTGAATTGAAATAAACGAATTGAACAATTTGACATTTAATTCGCACATGATAGATTTAGGCCAAGATGCACATGTCCCTTGAAATGTTCATCACACAGATAGGCCTAATTAAAAAATAAAAAATTAAAAAAATGATACCAGGAGATAGGCTGATATTAACAACATACATATATAAAGCAAACTCAGTGCACTGGAGACCCATCGGTCAGTGTATCTACGTAAACTATGCCAGCAGTCATGCAGTTCCTTTTAGAACTTCAAGAATAGTACTTTTATTACTGTAGCATTTTGCAAAAGAGAATACTGCCAACAAATTACAGTGGTATTAAATATCAAAGCAATTCAAAAGTGAATGCACCTTGTGTATGCACCGCCCAGTGGTGAAGACAAATTACCCATAATGCCGAGTTAATGTGCAGAAATAGCTACTTGCATTGACGACTCAGTTTTTGACTCATGCAATTCTCAATAAATAGTTCTCATCAGCTATCATGCAATCCAAAGGGTGGATAGAGAATTCAATTGCTGATACCAAGCAGAAGTTTCTTCAGACAAATCAGCAAGAATTCAAATGGGTAACAAATGGGAAAAGTGGGCCTTAAAGTAGTATCATTTTAGATTTTACCCCTTCTAGCCCACAAAATAAAGGAAAAAAAATTCTGGTTTATTGCAGGTAAGTTAGGATGCTACAGAAGTCTTCCCAACATCTTTATGATTCTAAAGCACCACCACGCTCTCAAGATTCTCAGTTTAAAGTCTCTAAGGATTCAAAAAATTGCCTTTACATCTCAAAACAAATTGCCGCATACACCATCACATTAAAGTCTCTGGTTCCCACTGTCAGACGTTAGGCCCATTCACAAACAACGAAAATCGAAATTTAAATCGCGATCCAAATTTCGATTTTTTTTTCGACCGTTCATACACAGGGAAAAATAGCACTTCGCAGCAAGGAAAGAACGATCAGTGGCCAAACTGCGCATGCGCGAATCTTGCATGACCGAAGACTGACCCCGCAGTCCCAATAGAGTTTCGCACGCGCTACGAACGACGGGACTAAAAATACCGATTTCCGAATCTCGATCGCGCTCACACACACGATGCTTGGCAAAATAATCGCGATTATTCTGAAAAATCGCACTAATAGTGCGAGTTGGATCGCGATAAGGATCGCGGTAATTAGTGAGATTTTTCTGTCCACACTGGAAAAAATTTCGAAATTTTGATCGCGATAACAAAATCGATTTTTAAATCGCACTTTTTCCCTTGTGTGTGAACGGGCCTAATGATAGTGGGAGAGACAAAAAAAGATAAAGAAGATTAAGAAGAGACACAGCCACTAGGAGCAAGACATACATCCCCCCCCCCCCCCCCCCATCTAGCAGAATGATAACTGTCTGCAATATCAGGACAGTTTCAGAGTGGTAATAAAAGAAGAGCAACGAAGTAGACAGTTGAAGTGGGTGTCATACCAGACAGCACTCGGCCTGTAATGACACCTCTGCGACTCCAGCTGCTCATTGGACCATGGGCGTCTCCTGCCCCCTTCTTCCACTAACTACCGGGTTCAGTAGGCACCCCTGGTGGTGGCATTTGTACGACAGGTTGGGCGCTTTCATGGTGATTTGTAGTTGAATCTATGCATCAATTTGTGCCCCCTAGCTCTTCTACAGAGAGAAGGCATAAAAACACATCTATCCTCTTTTCTATACAGTACAAAACATTGAAATATTTTGCACTTTTTCATTGAACGCAAAATAATTGATCACACTAACTTTACAAAATTCCATACTATTACTACTCGAACAGCACAGACCAAAAAAAAAAAAAAAACATCCCAAAAACATACATTTGTTTTATTATACAGTAAGTTTATAACTTTGTTTGGGAGAAGCAAGTTTTAGAAACAACTTAATCTGAGAAAGTCAACATTGAACAAACAATGTGTAGCTTGTTACCCTTTCATATTTTATAGAAATTTCATGGAACAATGGTTGAATCTGCCGCATGAATAGCATGAAAGGGGCAAGACTAAAAGTGTGATATTATATACAAAATAATGCACACATGAGAGGGCATTAGTAGAGATGCAGTGCACTTCAGGGTATCTATGATGGTGTAACATACACGAGGCACAGCTGAGTGCATGTTGCATGACACTATAAATAAATGAGAGTGAGCTGCATCTCCACTAACGTCACAAACTTAAACTTGTGCATTTGTTTTATAAAATGGGTCAAACTTTGGCAGCATTTCAATGTACCCCCATGGGTGAATGAATACCAGTCAGCTACATTTAGGCCTACAACTTGCTCAAAAGCCATGTCCGAAGATGTCCTTTCCAAATACCCCTACACACAAACTAGAAGTTGTCTATAGAAATAAACGATTGTGATAGGAGCATGCTATCACGCTTGTAACAACTGCACTTGTAACAACTGATTGAGTGCGCACTGCTAAAGTATGCGTTCTGACATCAGCGAGCATGCAGTTATGCTTTTTCGATAAGTGAACTTGTATCATCTGGAAACTCAATAGGCCTATAGCATCTTACCAGCACTCAATCAGCTAACAAGGAATTCACTATAAGCACACTATTGAGAGACATACATTGTAATCATGGTTCCGTATGTGCAGCATTCTTCAAACCCTTGTTTGTTTCTCTTGTACCGCAGTTGAGCAAAGTCAAAGGATCTATATAATATTGTCTGTATCAAGCAGCCTATTGGTCAGCCTAATGCTCCAATGACAATCACAATAAATACACTTCCTATAATGATGACATTGCACTTTTTGCCACATAATCATTTCAACATCACCAGTAAAATCATCAAATTGAGGGAATGAATATTAATGGCCAAATGTTGTATGAACCATGCAATCGCATAAGAGTGCTATCCCTCATATAACAGCATTTTCCTTATAAATGTCCAAGATTATGCCAATAATGCAGCAGGGCAATGAATGGACAGAGATAATATGTAACCTACGATCTTATTCTGCTCCAAGTAAGGAATTATGGACGCAAACCCCACATAAATTCATAACCCGCCCTTCTCTTTCTGGAACTGACCAGCATGACTGATGCCTTCAGGTACATTACTTTATTCAATAACTAAAGCATTTGTATAAACATGTTTTGTAGAAACAACCCATCAGGATAATATGAATATGAATATATCCTTTTGTTGTAAATCTTTGATTTAGATCACTGAAAGGCGCAAATCATTTCATCCCATTCCTGTAGACCTGCTATTACAACTAAACATGGAATGCATGATGCTGAGCAGTGTGAAGAAGCCAGGTCCCACGGCAACCATAAATATCGGGGAATGTTGTGATCCGAGTCTCATGTTCCTCTCCACTCCACTGAACGAGACTCTTCCCTTGAGTGAGGCGACCTGACCTTGTTCCAAGACATCTCGGTGATCTCTGTGGAGTTCAACTTGAGATGGAGGTGGAAACAGAACACCTGAACCCACCCAGGGACCACGCCAGTAATTCACAAGTTCTCTTGAGCTTTGACATTCCAAAGCAGACCCAAAGTGGTGTCGTCACTCAGAAAGAATTATTAATGACAAATTGGTTTTGCATAGCAAATGATTATTCTGTTTGATCATCTAAGATGCACAGTGGAAAGTTTTGCAGTGGTAGTTTCACCACAACAGTATCAGCAGGCTTCTGGGGAGTGATCGAGAAAGGATTTTGTTACATGAATGAGACTGCAGTTTAGCTTGGCAGGGTGTAACGCAAATTTGTAGTCTCATTTCAAGGAATTTGACGCATGCACTGAAGTTTGACAGACACCATAGCACATGTCAGGAGGTTATCATGCCGTAAGAGAGATTTTGATGCCATGCTATCATCTAGCAGTTGTCCCCATCAACTTGCAGCCAAGTCTTCCCCAGATTACCATTATCAGTTGCTGTTTGTAAAAAAAAAAACAAACAAACAAACAAAACAAAGCAAAAACCATCGCAATAATGACAATATTTTTATGGGGGAATGGGTTGTTAGCTGTAGTTTCTACATCCCTGACCAGTAACATGGTTACATCTCTGTCTTTTTTTTTTCCCCTTTTTTTTTGTACAATGAACCAAACATAAATTTTAGGGGAAAGGGTATGAAGAGTTTGTTTGCAAAAACCGATAAGTCCATATTAGTCAAATGGAGATATTTGCGATTAAAGGTCAAGAAAAATAAGGAGAATAATAAGAAAATTTTTGCTTCTTTTGACCATAACTTCAAAAATATACCTCTATATGTAGTGACCAATATATCATTTAAAAGGTATTATTTTGTACTTTATGACAGAGACCGTAGTTCAAGATCTTCAAAAATGGACTTATCGGTTTTTGCAAACAAACTCTTCATATCCTCACCTCAAATAGTCTGAATGTGTGATGAACAGTATCACATTTTGATGAACAGCTTTTATGTTTCAATCATAGCATTTGTGATATAACTGTTATCATTGTATTTCTGATATATTCCTATTTTTATCAACATTGTCTAGAGCTTGGCATTGAATTGATCTTTAAAGGGGATGGCTGGTAACTGATCAGTGGAAATCAGTGGGAATGCTGGGGGATGATTGTTCCAATTCTTGTGGGATTCATTTAAGAGTACATTATATTATGTGAAAATTATTTGCTTCAGAATGGTCTCATATTCAAGTAATGTGCAGTTTAATGTTTCCAGGTTTGCATGCATGTACAGAGACGGGGAACCTGGAAACATTAAACTGCACATTACTTGAATAGGAGACCAATCTGAAGCAAATAATTTTCACACAACAATAGACATATAATGTACTCTTAAATGAATCCCACAAGGATTGGAACAATCATCCCCCAGCATTCCCACTGATCAGTTGCTAGCCATCCCCTTTAACTCTGTACTGATACGCTTTCTATTTTCTCCCACTGGGATGCAGAGAGATATTGATAGAGATAGAGAGAGATAACCAATTCTTTGGATGTGGATGCTAATGCCATTGAAGTGGCACCTCCATACTGCACCTATATGTCTCATCCACCCACTGACTACCTCAGGGAGAACAAATTTTGATATCCCCAGGACTATCTGGACAGATTGCTTTGCTCTTTGCCCTTGAATGCACCAACAAGTGCATAAATCTATCCTTTTGCTCCATTTCTTGCATTTCTCCACCTTTGTGTATATTATATCTACACAAGATTCATTTTTGTTTCAAGGGGTAATACCACCAAACCGCCAAATAAGGGGTACATGACAACCCACCTCCCTCACCCTACAAGTTTTCAAAAACTTTAGACAGAGTCAGACGCCTACATAAATCTCTCTGTGTCTTGCCCCATAAACTGGCTCAAACTTTTGACCCATCCCACAAACTTGACCCTGAGGGTGAAACCTCTTGCCTCAGGCAGTAATAGGTAGGTCCCACAAGGATCCAGGAATCTTGCACTGGATTTTTTTTTTCTCTTTCTCTCTATTTTTTTCAAAGGGTGTGTACAGTTCTGGTTGAGGTGAGGATTTAGCTTTTAACATTTTGCGAGATATTCAGAAACCACTCTTTGAGATTTCAAAGAGCATGCAATTCTAAGGGGTATCAAAAGTTTATTTGATGAAAATCGGTTTTGAAATGGCTGAGATATCCAAAAACAAGGTGAAACAAAGAGATCCTAATAAAGGTGTGGTCTGTCGCTTTTATTATTATTACTTTTTTATATCTCAGCCATTTGAAAACAAAGTTTCACCAAATAAACGTTGAATCCTTCTTAAATTACATGCTCTTTCATATTTCATAAGAGGTTTCTCATTATTTCACTTAGGAATGTTCAAAACATGAATCCCCACCTCAACCAGTACTGTATAATCCCTTTAAAGTCAGGCAGGTGATGAAGGCTTCTCCAATTTTGCTTGTGTTACACACTGAACATTTTCACTTTTACTCCTAATATATGTGTGGATTCAGTACAGTAAATGCAGAAATAATAGTAAAAACACATCAGAGAAGTTTTATGTAAATAAGACAATCTGTTCACAAATTATTAAATTTTAAAGTCTTTGTTATAATGCACCTTTATTGCTGGATTAAAGAAAACTACAACAATCTGTGATATCACAGGAGAAGGATAAAATGAATCTGTAAAGAAATAAAAAATAATAATAATAATTTCTCGTGAAAAACTACACATTCCCTTGTTTTTTATTGGCATATTTTCCATACTGTTAGAAGGAGGTACTTCATTTGCTCTTTCATTATGCAGGAAAAAATAAAAAGGCTACAAGGTGCACTTTGCTGCAGCAACAGCTGAAAAGCAAGCAGAAGGTTATCATGTAATGATGTATAACTGACACCCCTTTTACACTAGTCATTTGAGAGATCACCGGGTATAATAATCTACGGGGAATCAACCAGGAACACCCAATTCATACACGAAAGAAATCTATCATATACCACAAAATTTCAAAAGTGGGCTCCAAATCTCTCTGACTAAAAGAAGAACTCCAACACCATTCAAAACATGGTTGGTCCCTTTGCTCCTAGACTGTGCCATTTGAGTATTTGACTGAGTTGAGAAAAATCAAAGTCCAATTGAAAAGGACACTGAACGAACAGAGCATGTATTTGCCCTCAGGAATATGTCACAAGTGAATGTGCAAAAAGTTCAGACTTGTAAAGCCCATATCACAGGTAGCATGTTCAGCAGGAAACTGCTCTTTTCAAGCAGACTGAAGATGATTTCCAGTTTGGGCCTTTAGTATGTATCACATCAGTATGTCACCATTAACACACACACAAAGAAGGTAACTTTCATACTGCTCATCTACTTTTCACTTGAAAGTACAGCAATGTCAAATATTTTCAGAAACGCCAAAAAATGCACATAATTGAACAGAAAAAAAAATGAAATAACAAAAATAAAATGTCACAAAAAAGTAGATGTTGTGTTTGTCATTCAGGTTATGACAGCTCCACTGTGTTATTGTTACAAAATATCTCAAGCGTCTCTTCATAATCTTTTTTTTTTTTCCATCAGCTGAAAGGCAAGTATCTTTTTGAGAGTCAAGACATAAAAAGATGTCTTTTGGAATTTCATTCTGCAGCATAAGAATGGTGAGATATATTTGCTTAAACATCTGAGTTATACTGTAACTGTATACAATCTGTGGTCTGTGAATGCGTATTTGCAAAGCCCTACAGGTACATACCGACACATGCTTTTAGTATACATGACCCAGTTTTGAGGACTGCATATCTTTGAAGCATTTTAGTGCTTTGTGCTTGGGAATTTCATCTTCTACCCTATCAGTATCTTTTTTTTTTAATGCTTTTTCAGGGTATTCATTCTCAAATAGTGTCTGCAAATTGACTCAATGCCATACATTCATAGATTTATTTTTATACTGGATGAAGGGGCTGCCAGACAGTCGATTACAGGGGCGGATCCAGGAATTCTGTAAGGAGGGGGCGCCTTTACAAAATTAACCCGTTGAGGACGGTTTGATTTTGCTACAACACGCATTTCCCATAGACACCTGCCCGAGTATACTCGGGACTCGTCCTCAACGGGTTAAAGGGGGATGCACGCATCCCCCCCCCATTTTTTTTTCTTTTCATTTCTTTTGTTTAAAAAAAATAAATAAAGGGAGGGCGCATGCCCCGTGCGCTCCCCCAGGATCCACAATTGGATTACACAACATGAGGGCTTCTCTGCATGACGATTTGTCAGTTTCATACAGCAGATCTATTTCAAAGAATAAAAAAATACTAAGGCACATGAAACACATGGAGTCTTCGTCATTTCCTGTGCTCATTGTGCTATTAATTACAACTGTATACATCAAGGACCAAGGCATCAGTGCGAATCTGATCATCAATAACAGCATTTGTTAGTTTGTTTGTTTTTGGAATGCTGTTTGTTCCTACACTGTTTTTCATTTCAGTGCTATAGCATGACATCAGGGACAAAAGAAGAAGCCAGGTAGCGCATATTTCAGTTCTACATCCTGTGGTTAAAACAAGCCCCCCCCCCAAAAAAAAAAAAAAAAAAAACTGTCACATGCATGCACACATACAAAATGTAGCTGGTTTGTAGTAGGCCTAAACTTTTCTTGTTCACGAGGTGCAATTCAAAACTGCGTTTCACTAGAAACAAGGTTTTGAAGGTCTTATTTATAAATGAAACCGTGATTTGAAACATGGTTTCTATAATGTCGTTTCGCGTGCCATATTTGACCAATCTAACTGCCATGGGACAAGCTGCATATGAGATGCACAATGCCACAATCTCAGCGAGCCAGGAACACATTTGGGATAAACTCTTAAATGCTCCTCTGTCAAACCATGTTCCAAAACTGCGTCATCATTTCAAAACCATGTTTCAAAACCATGTTTCTCACTATGCAAAACCTTTACAAACTAGCCTATGATATACACACACACACATATATACACACACATGAAGAATAGACATCATTCTTCTCCAGCTAACTTCCTCTCACCACATCTGGTTTCCACCTTTTCTCTGGCGAGAATCCAGAAGTCACACAAAGTTCATGAATTCTTTCTTCCAACATGTGTTCCAATTGTGGGAGGGTCAAGGTATATTCCCCATCTCCCTTGCACACAAGTAGGCAATCAATGGGATCTTTCGTGGTCACTGGTAGCTGAAAGGCCCAAAGTCACCTCGATTCAAGGCTGTGGTTCCTATTTCTTTGCAGTTTATTTTCTGATTTATCACAAGGGTCGAGAGCAAGGAAGCTATTTTTCGTTCAGGCCTAAATATCATTGGGCACATCTGAGAAGGTGAGTTCCAGAAAATTAATAATACCAATGCAAGTACTGCTCATGTAGGTCCTTTAGTATTGTGATTAGGAATGTAATTCCTTTTGATATTGCCCATTTTCTTCCATCATTGAACGATCTTTAACTCAAGAAAGCAACTCTAGAAAGCAAAGAATAAAAGAGGCAACCAGCAAAACATTCACATCTTGCTTGCAGAACAAACAGACATTGAGTGACAAAAGTTAATTGAAGTCCACTCCTTTCTGAAAATCATCACTCCTGCCCTATACTGTACTTACCCCAAACATGGTTTCACTGTTCTTATATTATTTTCATGAAAGGGACATCATCGACTCTTGTATGATAAACATCAAAAGTCAGTGACCTATTTGCAAAAGCCTACTTGCTACTAGAAGTCATTACAGAATTCTGCACATTTACTGTAAAACATGATATATTCGCAGAATGAAATTTTCGTGAATTGGAGCCGACAGCCTTTTTAGCGACATAAAATTTTCGCGAATTGCCATGGGAATTCAATGCATATAGTGTAGACAAGAACTTTCATGTGCATTTTAGGCTGAGTTTATTTAAAAAATATCTGAGGCAGAATCACAATCCTTAACGTGTTTGAGGCATTTTCAGGGTTCAGGGGATAGATAAACACAACCGTGTTTTCAAATGCGTTTAGAAACGCCGTTTTGAAACACCTTTCAAAGGGCGTTTTGAAACACGTTTGAGATTACGATCGCCGCTCTTTGAGTAGATAAACGCAATGCTGTTTTGAAACGCGTTTAAATCTCAAGGTCAAATCCCAGTTGTTTCCGGCTGTGTTTTCTGCCCATTATTTGTGTGTGACTGATGAGGCATGTTTGGTGGTATGCAGTTGACCTTTACTTCTTGGGTCAAACGGCGCAAAGCAGCTGCACAGTGACACCACTTGAATCGCGATTGTATGATGGTTAGATAAACGTGCCACCCCGAGAATCGCGTTTCAAACCACATTTGCAAACACCATTCCAAATGCGTTTTGAAACGTAATTCTCTTTCTCGAGTTAGATAAATGCAATTAATCTTGCAAATCTGGGTGCTTGTGAGATTCACGAAATTAAACATTCTTCATTTTACATACTAGGCTGATGACGTCAGCCTCTTCTTCCAATGGAAAAAAGTTGGATGAAAATACCAGACCCCCAATTTTATTTTTTTTAACGAACAATACTGACATTGTATCGACAGGAAATCTATTCGCTGATACTTACAGCTGTCACATATGTTAACACAGACCCCAGACATGCCGTTAACTAATTTTCCATGCCACAACCGATGAACAACCTCTCAAAATTTGGAAGGAGATGGCCTGCAGAGATATCCGGGTTTCCCACAATTTGCCTCAAAGTGGCAGAGTGATACAGTTTTCTGTCAAAGAAGAGATTGCATGTGACAGGGACCAAGACGTGACACCAGAGAGGGAAGGAAGACGAGAAGAAAGAAAAAATCACAGAGACAGAGACAGGAAAAAAGAAAAGAGAATAACAAAAAAATATAAACCATGAGGATGACAGACAGAGTGAGAGAAGGAGAGAAAAGCAGAGGGAGAGGAAAAAAGTTAAAGGTACAGTTTACCTTTGGGAGCAGTGATTTAAAAAATGTTCAAGATATGACATTTCATGCATATGTGTAGGTCAGTTGCATCACAAAACATCCTACCATATGAAATTGTTTGCAATAAAGCCTAAAATTTAGGGAGATATCACTATTTCTGACATTAAACCGTAACTGGAGACGGTTTAGTCCAGAATCATTTTTATCGTAACTATTGTTCACACTTTGTATATTTAACAATACTTAACATCAATTATACCGGTTCAAATTTTTACATTGGTTGTTTCTATCCGTAACTCACATTTTAGAACCATTTTGAGGCACTAATGATGGATTTTTGTTTCATCTGGAAATGGTAAATTATGCCTTTAAAGGGAGAGATCACAAGTGATAGATGAAGAGAGAAAGGAGAGGATATAGCACCCGATTGGAAGAGAAAAAGAATGATGAAAGACTTGGAAAGGGTGCATTTATACCAAAATTTTCAGGGAAATAATCAGCATTTAGAAATGTGATTAGAGCAAAACATGATTGTATCCTGACTCATCTCCATATCAACAGCAATTCAAAATGCTGAATCGAAACACACATATTGGTATGTTTACGATTAGTGTTTTATTCTAATCACAATTACAGGGGAAGCATAAACACACCCTTAGCAATAACATGCAGGAGGTTGTACCACTGATGAGCATGGACCTGCAACGTTCCGAAAGGGCTTTTTACACTTGTAAATTTTTGCTTAGTCCCGTACCAACGGTGGGGCTAAGGGGGGGGGGGGGGGGGGCCTTAGCCCCACCGTTGGTACGGGACTATCCTTAGCCCACTTTCTGTTTAAACTCGTTTTTGCCAAAGTGGGCTAGCCCCACCCATAATCCCGTAATATCTGGCCCTGCAAAATAGCAGGGTTAGCACCGCAATTGCAGTGCCAAGCAAGTGAGTGTAAACAGAACGAAAAAATAATCCGGGGCTAAGCGACGGAGAAGAAGTCCGACCCCCACTGACCAATCAGAAACGAGATAATCAAGTGCTGCCGGTGTGTGCGTGTACGTGTACAGTGCACAGCTTAATCATGAATATTCATGTGGTTTGGAAAGTCCAGGGCTAAGAAATACGAGTGTAAAAAGGTCAGTTTTCTCCTTAGCCCCGGACAAGAGATAGTACGGGACTAATTGGCCAGTGTAAAAAGCTGAAAAAATTGGTACGGGACTAACGATAGTCCTGGGTCAGAGAAAGTCCGGGGTTAAGAAACACAAGTGTAAAAAGGGCTATAGTGCGAGATGAGTGGGGGGACAGACAGAGAGTGAGATAGGAGAAACAGACAGGGTAGAATAGACAAAATATAATAGGGGAGAGACATACATAAAAAAAAAGAGAAAGAAAATTGAGACACAAAGAAAACAATGTGACTGACTGGAGGAAACGGGAGGAAGAAAAAAAAAACAAGGACCAAAGAACATCGCTATCAAAGGTTAGATAGGGAGAGAAAGAGAGAGAGAGACAGACATACAGACAGATATACAAACAGACAGGGAGACAAACAAAAAAAGAAAGAAAAAGATAAGGAAGATCAAAGAGAGAGTCTGGGAAAAGGAGTGTCTTGTCGCAGTGACCAAAAAAAAAATTGATTGAGATGTCAGGAGATCTCGGGCGCCGCCCACCTGACAGCAGGTTGTTTGGTAAAGAATGCTGATAAAGCCCCCGCTTCGCTGGCATTTATGAGCACTTGGATGATACTCAGTCCTGGCTCACAGATATACCCAGCCTATAGAAACTAGATTGGAAATATCATGATATAATAAAAATTGTCTTGTTCTCGCCTTTCCTCTAGATTCTGCTAGGATCAAAAGCTCAGGCCCCTTTTGACTCCATCCGCCTTTCCTCTCAGCATAAAAGGTACTGTTTAAGTTTGGGAGCAATGATTTAAAAAATGTTCAAGTTATCACATGTGATGCGTTTGTAGGTCAGTTGTGTCACAAAACATCCTACCATATAAAAATTTTGCAGTAAAGCCTAAAATATAAGGAGATATCACTGTTTTTCTCATTAAACCGCAACCGTAGACCTGTAGGCAATCTTATAACTATTGTTCACATTTTGTTTATTCCACACTATTTAACGGTTGTTTCTTTCCCTAACTCACATTTTAGAACTATTTTGAAGCACTAAAGCTAAGTATTTGTTTCACGTGCAAATGGTAAATAATGCCTTTAATAAAAAAATCATGAATTCTTGCAGAAATCACGCAATTGGGATTCTTCACAGTGTGGCACTCAACTGCAGTTACAATGTGTATGTAGTAAGCAATATAGGGCAAGCTAGTTACATTCTAGCTGCTCAATTTATGTGTAGAGATGCATGGAACCCAATTCTCCAATTAGTTCATACGGCGAAATAAAAAGTTTTGTGAATGAAATCGCATCTTCTTACAAATAGCAATGACAATCATTTTTTTCATCATCTTCATCACACTAATTCCATGATGACTAAAAAAATGACAATACTTCCTCCTGAATGTCTCAAGCAAAATGGATTTGTGACAAAAAAAAAATTACAAAAATACATGCAAAGAAAAGAGTCAAGACATTGAAAATTTATACTTAAAAAAAGTTTGCTTTAAAGGGACTGTACAGTACTGGTTGAGGCGGGGATTCATGTTTTGAACATTCCTAAGTGAGATAATGAAAAGCCTCTTATGAAATATGAAAGAGCATGTAATTTTAAGAGGGATTCAACGTTTATTTGATGAAAATTGGTTTTCAAATGGCTGAGATATCCAAAAAAGTGCTAATAATAAAAGGCGACATGCCACAACTTTATTCGGATCTCTTTGTTTCACCTTGTTTTTGGATATCTCAGCCATTTCAAAACCGATTTTCATCAAATAAACTTTTGATACCCCTTAGAACTGCATGCTTTTTGACATCTCATAGAGTGGTTTCTGAATATCTCGCAAAACGTTAAAAGCTAAATCCTCACCTCGACCAGAACTGTACACACCCTTTAACCCATTGAGGACGTTTTGATTTTGCTACAACACACAATTCCCATACACCTGCCTGAGTATACTCAGGACTCATCTTCAACGACAGATTAAAAAAAAAAAAGTATACTTCCTGTTTGTATACTCTGGACTCATCTTCAACGACAGGTTAAAAAAAGTATACTTCCTTTTTGTACACATAACATCTTGATTAGCTTGAGCAGTTTTTATCATGTTTCCTTCAATGCACAGGCATTATTTCTTCAACCCTGGGGGGCCACAGATCACTAGATTTCAACTTGTTGTAGTTTAATACAATCTACCTCTCAACCTCTCCCTGTCCCTGAACCTTGTATTTGGATAAATGCAGACAAGACAAAATATTGGCCCCACTATCAAAGTCATCTCCCAGCTTCCCAGAGTTTGTGCAAGGAAGGAAAATGAGTGGGCTAAACAAATAAAAACATGACAGTAATGTTTGTATAAACACAAGATAGTCCAGTTAAATAGGGAAATAGCATGGAAAGGAAGAACAAGGGGGAGGCTAAAGTAAACCCTCTTTCAGGATTTTAGTTCTATCTGGGATGCCATAGATGTTCTGCAATGATATCTATTGTATAAATTTACGAGTAGAGACTTATTAGAAATGGAAGTCTTAGAAGTGTTTACACACTTTCTGCATTCAATGAACTGAAGAACCTGGGCCCTGTTTCACAAAGCTGTTCGTAAAGTTACGAACAACTGTACGAGCGACTGGTGATCAGTTCTTGCGCTGAATTATTGAAATTCTGATAAGTATAGCACATCAGAACTGATCACCAGTCACTCACAAGTTGTTCGTAACTTTATGAACAGCTTTATGAAACACCCCCCAGACCTTGCTCGAAGAAAACAAAATGTTCTGAAGTTAAAACAGCAATAAGAAAAGTTTGAAATATAACACATATTACACTAAGAGTATGTTCTTCTATCTTAGCAATTTACCTCTACTATGAATTGAAAAAAAAATAATAATGATAATGCCTCCGGCACCCTTCGGGCAGAGGCATAAAAAGAACTCAATACTGTTTAACCCACTGAGGACAGGCTGATTTTGCTACAACATGCATTTTCCATAGACACCTGCCCAAGTATACCCGTGACTCGTCCTCAATGGGTTAATATCAACCATTTGTAGCTTAATGTTTAAAAAGGCAATGCTGTGAAACAAATTGTGTGAGTATCAAAATTTGGGATCAAATTACCCGTCAGCCACCTTGCATGTCAAAATTCTGGAGAATGTGAATATTTCACTTGATTTCACAAGTCAATTCCATCAATATTTGTGGTTCAAGTTCAAGTAATCCTACCCACTCCAGTTTGCAATTTTATATTCCCCCTGGAAGGACCTTGTAACTGCCGCCTCATAAATGTTGCAATTATATTTCAATATGCTTGACGGCATTCTGGCAAATCACAGAGCACAGAAACTTTGTGGCTCAAAATTCCAGTCTGATGAATCACACAAAAGTAAGGCAATAAAACTTGAAGTAGACTTGATGTAATTGTGACAAAAGTTTCGAGGGTGGCACATTTTCAGGCTGAAACCATCATCACTCACTTTGACATTTAATGTGATGTCTCAATATCAGTAGGAATTTTGCTATTTTCTATTTTTCTTACATTTGAATCAGGTTGTGAAAATAACTTCTTACACATTCAGGATCAACACAAGGCAATGATATGAAGTATTTACAGAATTTAAAAAAAATGATGTTAGATGATAATCACAAACAGAAACAGTAAAAGCAGTATCTTTGCCCTAATCATATTTGCATCTAATCAAAAAATGTATACAGACTGGATACATTAGACCATGGACTTACAATTTTGTACAGAGGGTCCATAATTAGATGAAGAGTCAACAAAAAAATTTCACATCCGTAAAGTCACATGTCTTTTGTTGACAACTACAAAGGTACTTACTTCTTCTTTTTTACATAGTTTACAATCACATACATGTACGCCCCTACTCCATGTTTGGGGATTATGTGCCATTTGTCGCAATTTTTATAATACACAAAGGGATGGATTGGACTAGTTTTTCAGACCTTTCTGCAAACAAAATGAACAAATCTGGCAAGCAAACTTGAAATGTGTATTTTAGGCTTGTAAGCCCTTCAGTCAACATGGTGGTACTGTTCACATACTCACATAAAAAGTAGTTGGTTGGACAAGACTTAAAAGGTTTTGCTAATACTTACAATTACAAAGAAAAAGGATGTATCCGGGATTTGCTTTGGTTTGTTTTTCACACACACACACACACACACACACGCACATACACAATTTCCAACAAAGTTCAGAGACTGTGCATCCTGTACTTATTTTAACCCACTGAAGACTATAGAGTCTCGAGTATACTCAGACAGGTATCTATTGGAAATACGTCTTGTAGCAAAATCAGCTCGCCCTAAACAGGTTAAAGGACAAGTTCACCTTCATAAACATAAGGCTTGAGAGAATGCAACAATATTAGTAGAACACATCAGTGAAAGTTTGAGGAAAATTGGACAATCGATGCAAAAGTTATGAATTTTTAAAATATTTGTGTTGGAACCGCTGGATGAGGAGACTAATTCAGCTTGTGAGTCATATGCGTACAACAGTATAAAGACAATGTAAAGAAAATTCAATATATTTTCACTTTTTTCGCTTAATAAAAGAGCACTTGACTTGCCTCTTTCTAAAGGCAGGGGGAATAATATTACCCATAACATTTGTCGGTAACGAGTCGGGGGAATGTGTACTTTTTTCAAAAAATGAGATTCTGTGAAATTCTCTTTATATTTTCCTTATATTGTTGTACGCATGTGACATCTAAGTTATTCACACACTGCAGTAGTCTTCTCATCCAGAGGTTACTGCACAAAAACTTCAAAAATTCATAACTTTTGAACGGATTGTTCGATTTTCCTCAAACTTTCAATGATGTGTTCTACTAATATTGCTACATTCTCTCAATCCTTACGTTTATGAAGGTGAACTTGTCCTTTAAAAAGGGGGGGTGTGGGGGCATGAAGTTTACCCAACATTTTGCCTCAGACTGAATTCTCAAGACATGAAAACAATAGATTTAAACATTGTTAGCTATTATACCTGGACATAGGTATCCACTGAGAAAGATATGACCTAGCTCTGCTCTGAACTATTTAAACAATCATTATAATTATGACACAGGATATTCACTAGATGTCCTCTTTTAATTATAGCCAATCCTGTCCTCATTATGTATGACAGGTGCATGAATACCAAGTACAAAATAGAAGGTCAAAGATTCCCAACATCCACAGGATATGATAGTTGCATAGTCATAGCGACCTTCAGCCATTAAAAAAAAAAAGCTCACCTATTACAGATGGGACCAACCTGTCCCTGGCTATAGTCGGGTGGGTGTACGAGGTAATGGTAGCTTCCTAATTATCCCCCATGACATTATTATGATCATTGGCAGGAAAATATGATAAGGCTGCATTCAGGCCTATCTACAATAGTACCTCAATAGAGAGCATCACATTTTCAAAGCACGTTTCCAGTGGTCTTCACGAATGAGGTTTAAAATGCAATTCTCTGGGTGCCGCGTTTATCTAACCATCATATGGTCACGATTTGAGTGTTGTCACTGCGTAGCTGCTTTGCGCCGCTCGACCCGTGAAGTATAGGTCAACTGCGTACGACCAACTATGCCTTCATCATTTACGCACAAACAATGGGTAGAAAACACAAACAGCGCTTTTCTCCGCAACTGGAAGTTGACCTGGGCAGCTTGGAGATACACAAGCAGTAAATGCAATTTCAAAACAACACTTCGTTTATCTAGCAAAAAGGATATCATGGTCTAAAACACATTTCAAACTAGCCTTTTGTTTTCACATTTAAAACTGATGTTTCTTCATACCATTGAAAACATGGTCTCTTTTATCTATTGCCCAAAAATGCTTCACATGCATTTGGGAAGTGGGATCGTGATCATGCCTCCAAAAAATGTGTAGATAATTTATAAACGTGCCCTGAAAGTGGAATACTCTCCTGCTCTCTCTGTCTCTTCATCTGGACAGCTGCCAATCTTCTATCTATTCATTCATCTCACATAGCCTACAGGTGTATGAACCCTGTGATGGTATGATGATGTTTGAATTATCACCTTAAATTCTATAGTATTGCACAGTGTATTTTGTGGCACACTTCTTCATGGTGTATTTGCTTTCACATTATAAATTACGACGTGAAATATCGCAGTAGATCACTGTCAATGTGAATACACCTATTAAATATGCCTTAATTTTCATATTTGATGCATTTCAAGCTCTTATCCCAAAAGGTGGAGGTGAGGGTTAAACAGCGCTGTCAAAGTGGATATTTTCACTTGAGTCATTTTTTACATTCCTGCTCGGGCAGGTAACATGAATTTTGCATACATGTGTTGAATTCTACGGAATCAGGACATCATATTATTACTGGAACATATGCACCTATGGCATGTAAACAAATATTCATAAACTTTTATTTTCATACTAGCTTCTGACTAGTTCTTTCGTAAGTGTGAAACCCCTAATTATCACATGCCTGAGAGAGAGGCGTTACTCTTGCTTATCACCGACGCCAAGTCATCATATGCACATTGCGTCAAATGGCATGACCATAGTATCACATGCCACAGATTACAGAGAATAGTGTGATAATCGCTGAAGATCAAGGGGGGGGGGGGGCGATGTTGGAGGTGGATTTTTGTTGACCCTATGACAACAAATATGCACATCCCTCTTTATTGACCCTATGAATCACTGCTGTGATACCGTATGCAGAGAGGTATCCCCATCATAGACCATAACACTTCTTCAATGGTAAATCCAAGTGCCCATTCCTTCCTTTGGCTTTACAAACACCTCTTTCACCCGTTGAAGACTAGTCCCGAGTATACTTGGGCAAGTGCCTTGATGGGAATGCATGTTAGTAGAGCAAAATTGGCTCGTCCTCAACAGGTTAATACTCATCCATCCATCAATATGATTGCAAATCATATATTTGGCATTTATGTGCTCGAGACCTTAGGAGTAGGACTCCTTGTGAGTTCATTAGGGTAGAAAAAAAGTATGGGTACAAACAAGATGACAATTAAAGGGATCGTACAGCTTTGGTTGAGACCTAATTTCAGGTTTTTAACATTTTTTGGTGAGATAATGAGAACCCTCTTATGATATATGAAAGAGCATGTAATTCTACGAGGAATTCAACATTTATTTGATGAAATTGGTTTTGAAATGGCTGAGATATCAAAAAAAAAGAGCGATTCTACTTAAGTGTGGGACCCACACTTTATTACGATCGCTTTGTTTTACTTTGTTTTTGGATGTTTCAGTCATTCTAAACCCGATTTTCATCAAGTAAACATTGAATTCCTCTTAAAATGGTATGCTCTGTACTATATCATAAGTGTTTTCTTGGTATCTCGCAAAAAGTTAGAAGCCCAATTCTCATCTCCACCAATCCTGTACCATCCCTTTAATCAATTATAATCTTGTACTGGCACTTGAATCACTTTTTCTGCTCTCAAACAGCTTACACTGAAATGTTTGGGTCTTTCATTCAATTATGTCATGTGAAAAGATTGATCTCAAGATTGACTGACATAATATTATATAGATGATGACTGGCGGGGGAGAGAACATACCGAATGTTCCACCCGAAGAGTTTGAAATGCTATTGAGGGACTTATAGCCTCCCGAAATAGCATTTCAAACCCTGAGGGTGGAACGTTTGGTACAATGTTCCTGACAACAAAAGTCATCATCTGTTATATTATATGGGTTAATCAAATACATCAAATACGTCAACATCAACCATGAACACAACGCACTCGATCGGATCGCTCACGCAGAGACAAATTCACTGTGTGCAGGTTCTTCTGTCATTTGTTACGTGAAAATGTTTTCCCATGGGAGAACATTACAAAAATGTTCTCCCATGGGTGAACATAACCAATGTTCCTCCATCACGTGACTGTGTTTAGCCAATCACTTTTCTCAAACCTGTATTTGACTAACCCATTTAATATTACATTTTGATCAAGGATCAACTGTTGTGATGCAATACATTTTAAATGCGGCTTTGTACAATGGACCTAATATAATCACCAGAGTTCAAAGTAAAGTATGATGTGTTAATTTCTACTTGACGTACTTTCTCTCTCTCCACAGCTGTGGCCAGTACCAACCCAAGCCCTCCCTCCTTCGTAGCATCTTTAGTAACTTATACAAGTTTTTGGATCCTTCAAAAAATCTTTTGCGTGATGTATATCAACTGAAGAAGTGAAAAGACAAGAGTAGGGAATAAATGTCAGTTGAAAAGCATTGTTTTGTTGCTACTGTTGTGTGGCGGCTGTTGTGCTGTAGGCCCTACTGTTTTGTTGTTGTTGTTGTTGTTGTTTGGAGGTTGATGTGTTGTATTGCTTTGTTTTGTTGTTTGTGGCATTATTTTCTTGAAGAGAGTGGCCTGCATTAAATGGGATGACAGCTGAAGAGAACACTGCAGCTTTGCAATCAATAACATTTCACACTACTATTGCTGGTCTGGTCTTGGAATTTCAAGGGGGCACTTGTAGATCGGCACCTTGCAACTATAAATGCCCATTACGCGGTACTGGCAATTATCGGAGAGCTGTTCACCTAAAGGAAGAGTAGACCACACATCTATTTGGACAATACAACCACTGCTGCTAATTCTGGTCCTCCTAGGCAGGTGTATGAATGGACCACTTCACCCAGACAGTGCACTCCTTGAGAAGAGTACTGATGCCACTACCTGCGGGAGGACACAATTTTGTGAATGAAATTGGCTTGAAATACTTGATATGTAATAGCCTCAGTTCCAGCCTGGTGCGATTTTTAGCCAGGGCAGTGAACAGAATACTGAAGAGCTCGGAACTACCAGGTACTGTAAAACGAGGAATGTTCGCATGCATTCTAATTTCGTGAATTTCGCGAGAGCCATGATTCGCAAAATTAAAATGCACATGAAATTTCTTGTCTACACTATACCCATTGAATGTTAGAGGCAACTCGCGAAAATTTCATGCCACGAAAAAGGCCGTCAGCTCCAATTCGCAAAAAATTTCATGCCACAAAAATATCATGTTTTACAGTAGGTACCTAACTCCCATGCTGCAACCCAGAGCCTGGACGTGCCCTCTGTACAATTCAGACGATGCAAAAAGAAAAGATTCTTGCATTAAATTTTCACTCACTCAAAATCTACCCAACTTTTTCAAACTATGCACAGACACAAATGACACTACATGTACATGTCTTTTACAATAAACTTTAAATGTTTTGACAAAGTTCACTTGGTCACTAATGGAAGCTTTTCCATAACAATGACCATGCTATCACTGGCATGCAGTCCCTTCAAAAGGACCAAGCAAAAGGAATAAAGTGCCTTGGTTGCCTCAACCCACAGGATACCTCTGCTGCTGACAATTGACATAGGACTGGAACCAACGACCTCATGATTACTAAGTCCAAAGTCTTATAGATCTATCACTGGCCACAGCTCATGCTATGAAGGGCATAACTCAAGTAAGTTATCCCAGATAAACGTTGATGTTCAAGAAAAAAAATTAGAGCCTACGAAAGACCCCCTTTCATTCACTGATATAGTAGATGAAACTGATATAGTGGATGAAACTACATCAAAGACATATTGTGAAACTAGCACTGATTGGGAGAAATAATGGGAAATAGAGAAAAAGGGGAGAAAAAAATAAGAGAAACAGCATATCGCAAAGTATGAGTCATAGTTTTGCAATGCTACCTAACACAGGCAACAGTGATCTCTGGTTCTCAAAACACAAATTGGGGACCACCTTCTTCACTGGGGCAGCTGAGATGGGGTAGGTGATATGGATAGGCCGATCAATCAGCAAATGGTCAAGGAAAAGGTGTTAGTTCTCTGCAATTATGAGGAGCTTAGGACTGGACTGGACATTGAGAGGATAAATACCCAGAGGCAAACGTAGAAGCAGATTGATTTGGAGTTATGTTTTCTTCTTCCTTAATACACCTTTTTTATCCCCTCTTTCTGTGGTTGAAAGGGGCAGGAGGTGGAATTTGGCAAACGTTGTCTTCACCCTGAAAGGATTTTAATGCCACCTTCCTTTGATGTCATCATTTTAGTATGAGGACCTCTTGACTCTATAGAGGTCAATGCCCTCAGTCACCAAACACAGAGATCAGGGAGAAATGGTGCATGGTAGGTACAGTCAGGGAGGTGAGACGTCTCACCTCCCTGGTATAGTTTAGTAGGAAGTGAAACAATGGGAGAAGATGGAAGAGGTTCTTTAACCCGTTGAGGACGGTTTGATTTTGCTACAACACACATTTCCCATAGACACCTGCCCGAGTATACTCGGGACTCGTCCTCAACAGGTTAAAGGGATGATATAGTTTTGGTTGAAACCTAATTTCAGGTTTCTTTTTGGTGAGATAATGAGAAACCTCTTGTGCAATATTTGAAAGAGCATGTAATTCCACAAGGATTTCAAGGTTTATTTGATGAAAATTGGTTTTGAAATGGCTGAGATATCCAAAACAGGGCGATTCTAGTCAAGTGTGGGACCCACACTTTATTACAATCGCTTTGTTTTACTTTGTTTTTGGATGTTTCAGTCATTCCAAACCCGATATTCATCAAATAAATTTTGAATTCCTCCTAAAATGGTATGCACTGTACTATTTCATAAGTGTTTTCTTGGTATCTTGCAAAAAGTTAAAAGCCTAATTCTCATCTCCACCAATACTGTACCATCCCTTTAAACCACGGGAGAACTTCAGAACTCACAAGAGATTGGCTTGGGGTAGCACTGAATGTGGAGACAGGAGGTGCATTCACATCTACAGTGAAACATCACGGTAACTCTAACGGAAAATCATAATTATGTGAATGCAAATACAACATGAAATATATCACAAAATACCGTGGTATTTATGATGGTAATTCAAACTCGCACTAAATACATACGCGAGATTTGAGTGTAAATTGTGCAGCAAAATATGACCGACCATAACACACTGTAGGCCTACTGCTCACATGGCATGATACACTTTTCCTGCTAGTTTTCTCCCTGTAAGAGATTATTTACACATACTAGGCCCTACAGGTTTTAATGTGCAAGATTTACCTCAGAGAAGTGTTCTTTCGTGTTAGAAATACTGCAGTATTTCATGGACGAAGAATGGTACTAACTATATTACCACATTATTTCATCAATGAGAATAGTGCCAACATATCACAGTAACTACATAGTAACATACATGTACTGTAGCAAAATACAGTTGAACCTCTATTATCCGGCCTCCCTTTATCCGGATCTCTCTATTATCCGGACGCAATCTCGCCGTGATTTTTTTAAATAATTACGGGAAGAAAGCGGGATTCCCAACTCCTTGAGGACTCCTACCTAAACACACATGAATTACATATTACTTCCAATATGATTAACATACATTGCATCAAATTTCCTTCCAAATTGCTTACCTTCAGACATTTCAACATCCCGAAACATCCCCAAATATAACAATGAAAAGGTTGCAGTATACACATTACTACATGTGGTACTACAATGAGCTACTGTACATGTGTATGTATATGTACATGTATAAAGCATTGAGTCTCCCGTATCCGGCCAAATCCCTTATCCGGATGAGCCCCGGTCCTGACTTGTCCGGATACGAGAGGTTCAACTGTAATTCAAATGTGAAAATGCACACAATGGGAGAGACAAGAGAATGAGAGATGGAAATAGGTCGTTGACCTGGAAGAGTACTTCAGAACTCAGGAAATGGCTTGGGGTAGCATAAAGAACGCAGAGACTGTAGGCCCGTTCACACACAAGGGAAAAAGTGCGATTTAAAAATCTATTTTCTTATCGCGATCAAAATTTCGAAATTTTTTCCAGTGTGGACAGAAAAATCTCACTAATTACCGCGATCCTTATCGCGATCCAACTCGCACTATTAGTGCGATTTTTCAGAATAATCGCGATTATTTTGCCAAACGTCGTGTGTGTGAGCGCGATCGAGATTCGGAAATCGGTATTTTTTGTCCCATCGTTCGTAGCGCGTGCGAAGCTCTATTGGGACTGCGGGGTCAGTCTTCGGTCATGCAAGATTCGCGCATGCGCAGTTTGGCCACTGATCGTTCTTTCCTTGCTGCGAAGTGCGATTTTTCCCTGTGTATGAACGGTCGAAAAAAAAATCGAAATTTGGATCGCGATTGAAATTTCGATTTTCGTTGTTTGTGAACGGGCCTTGTGTGAGAGAGCCAACACAGCATCCAGTGGCAACCCCGGACAGACACTTGCGGACAGACTCAGCTCATGGAATACAATTGCCTCAGAAGGTCAAGAGCAGAAGTTGAATAGATAGATACAGTAAATACACTAAAGAGATAAATACTTGGGGAAAATGTTCACTTTATAGTACAAGGAATATAAACCCGTTGAGGACGGACTGCTTTTGCTACAACATGCATTTCCCATAGACACCTGCCCGAGTATACTTGGGACTCATCCCATTGAGGTCGAGCTGATTTTGCTTAAAACACACGTTTTCCATAAACATCAGCCCAAGTATGCTCGGGACTGGTCTCCAACAGGTTAATGATCAAGCTTCCTCAGCAGTCAGTCCTGAAATAATCAAAGTAAAAAGGCCTTTCCGTTGAGGATGAGTGCCGAGTATACTTGGGCAAGTATCTATAGGAAATGTGTGTTGTAGCAAAATCAGTTCGTCCTCAACAGGTTAAAAATCCTTTGCAATGTAATTTCACTTAATGAAATTAATTCTTGCTTCCTCAGTTGGACAGCATTATTCTCAAATGTCTCTTTCTTTCTTTTTTTTTTCTTCTTCTTCTTCCTTTTTTTTTTTCTTTCTTCTTGGTGTAGTATTTATGTTATACTCTGACAACAATTCCCTTACAGCCAAATGGAGTTCCATGAACTCCAGTTATATTATTGTAGCTGGCTGTACTGATTCAACAAATTCAATACCATCATGTCTACCTTATTGTCTGGCTCAGATAAAGGCAGTGATTGGAAAAGGTGTAACCCAACTGTCCTGGCTGCACCAAATGTTCTTGAACCCTGTTACTTAACCTATCAGTAGGGTGCCAACAGATATATGGCTTAGCCTGCATTCCAGGCTAACCATTTATTTCATCAAATTTGATTTCTTTCATTCTTACCATCACACCATGTACCATGTACTTTGAACCTAACAAACAGGAATCTTGCAAAGCATCTTGCAAACAGAGCAAGAGGTATTGCTAACCCATGGGGGGGAGGGGTCATTTGACAATTGTACCAAGTATTAGAAACTTAAATATTTTTTTTAATGCAAAATTAGATGGCACAACAGCTCCAGTAAGTCATTGCTGCATATTATTGCTCCAGACTTTTTGTATGAGGCAGAGATAGATGGAGTCTTGAAACAAGTCCATTACAAGCTGCCTCTGAACACTCTCTGCAAGCACTTTATTTGTGTAGACTATATGTTTCAGGTAGCATACACAGTTTGGACTACGAAGGGATGAGAGAAACTCAATGAATGGTGGAGTAGCATGCCAATATAAAAGTTGTGAAAGTAGGAAAATGTACCTCAATCATCGAACTGAAGTGTACTTGAAACAAGAGACCCACGGGTCTAGCGCTCACCTGAGTATCGCAAGTTCACCTTTCACGCAGTCACTAATCTAAATTATTCACAGCTCTACTAAAATTTGACCAGGCATTCTCAAGTAGAAGATGAAAATGTACAATAAAAAAAAAAGGGCCCAATTTTTTTAAGATTCCTTAATTTGGGGGGATTGGGGCCCCCCGGGGCCTTCTGGGTGGGGCATGGTGCCCATTTTGATAAATTGAGATCCTGACCCCCTAGGGATGCTACCTGCCAAGTTTGATGAAAATCCACCATGAGGTTTTCAGGAAGAAGATGAAAATGTACAATTCAGGCCCCCATTTGGACCTTCCCAACCCCCCCCCCCCCCAAGAGGGGCACCCCTGGATTTGCTATGAACAAACCTGAAACTACAGTCATTAATGTACTCACTCATAGTATTATCTTAGCTCTATAACTTCTGATTCTAGAGAAGATTTTTAAAGATTTCTTCATTTCGGGGGGTTTGGGGCCCCCTGGGGGCCCCCTGGGTGGGGCATGGTGCCCATTTTAACAAATTGAGATCCTAACCCCCTAGGGATGCTACCTGCCAAGTTTGGTGAAAATGGGTCATGGGGTTCTCAAGAAGAAGAGGAAAATGTACAATTTAGGCCCCATTAGGACCACTCCCCACCCCCCTCCCCTGGGTCCCAAGGGGGGCACCCCTGATTCTGCCATGAACAAACTTGAAACTACAGTCATCAATGTATTAACTCATAGTATTAACTTAGCTCTATCACTTCTGGTTCTAGAGAAGAAGATTTTTACAGATTCCTTAATTTTGGGGGGTTTGGGCTCCCCTGGGGGCCCCCTGGGTGGGACATGGTGCCCATTTTAACAAATTGAGTTCCTAACCCCCTAGGGATGCTACCTGCCAAGTTTGATGGAAATCGGTTGTGGGGTTTTCAAGAAGAAGATGAAAATGTAAAAAGTTTACGCACGACGCACGACGGACGACGCACGACGGACGCCGGACGAAGGGCGATCGCAATAGCTCACTTGAGCCTTTGGCTCAGGTGAGCTAAAAATCATAGATAGGCCATACACATTGCAACTTAACTTGTTGAGGACCAGTCCCAAGTATATTCTGGCAGGTGTCTATGGGAAATGTGTGTTGTAGCAAAATCTGTCCATCCTTAATGGGTTAATAGAGTGAAAACCTCAACAAGATGCAAATTAAGATGAACTGATCAGGATAAAGTTTAGTAGTGCTCTTATTTTTTTTTTTCATGAAAAGCTATACTTGACATCATCAAATCTTTCAAATGAACATTATTTACATAAACACTATTTACATATTTATGTACAATTGTATTCAAATCATCTAAAATAACCAATAGAGATAAAAAGAATGGAGGACTCTAATTTAAAGTGGAGCAGATTAAGTCAGCAAATCAACCAATACGTAAAGAGCATGGGATGATGCAAGTATGTGTGGGTGGTGGTGATCTCAAAAGCATGGGGTGTCAGGACTCAACTAAAGAATCAGGTGTGGAATAGCATGAATGAATGCACCTGAATGGAGAAAGAATAGAGTTGAGAAAACTAACAAGAGGAAAGTTATCTGAAGCAATGGTCATGGAGGTGACAACTGAATATCATTAACTTAACTGAATTAATGCCAGAATGCCATGCAGCGCTGAAAAGAAAACTACTGCAAATAAATACAAGGTATCTATAGACAACAATTGGGGAGTAGACAAATAACAGCAGCAAAGTAAACACAACAAAATAATGGTCTTACAGTAAGGTAGATTTCTGGAATTTGCTGTGACAAAACAATGGTTCAACAAACAAAGCAGGGCTGCAGTATTTTCCTTCATTGGACACAATGTCTCTGACATGTTTTTTTGGAGGGAATACATTCGCATTTTGAGTTCTTTCTTTCAAGTTGTGATCTATCAAAGTAACTAAAAAGTTCTTGTAGGAAGGCCAATACATAATCTGAACATTTGTGGCATTATTCCTAAGGTTAATTCATCCAAAAATGAAACAAGATTTGTTATTCAAAAAGTTTGTTTATTTGAAAACCAACGGACGGTGCAGACTAACAAACCTTATAATTTTCAAATAATCATACCTTAGTACATTTTCAGATTATCTACCTTTATTTCATTTTCAAATTAACATAGGCCTACTCTCTGAAGTACAGTGTACGAACCTTATCTGATTTTCGATATACTATGCCACACCACACAATAGTGGTTTCTGAAAATTTAATAGAGTCAAATGGTTCCTGCTTAAGCATCAATCAAAGACTGTATACAATCATCAGCGTGTTCAGACGCAAAAAATTCATACTAGAACAGTATTGCTATACCAAAATGGTAGCTATATGATGACTTTATACATCTGAATGCTGACAACAAAACAACATGTATATAGCGAAACGACAGTCAGAGCATCATTTCGAACTAGAACTCGAAAACAAATCAGCATTCCATCATATTAATTGTGCGTCTGAATGTATGGCGACCATAGAACGGTATAACTGGGCGGGGCTTAATGCCTAATGGGAGCGAGCATGAAAGGTGACCCCACAGCTGTCACAAGTGACCATAACAGCAAGCGCTGTGAGAAACTGCACATCTATAAGACATTTTCCAGAATGGTCGAGATTAGTGTCTGAACGGTCTGTACGCTATACGATAATTCTTTATACATCATTTCTTTATCGAGTTTCTGTATAAACTGGCTTGCATCTGAACAGGGGGCATGTACATCCACCTCTTAGGAGTCAATGCCCTTTCACTAGTTAACCGAGGACATCAGGCCGAGCTTGACACATCAGGTATATCATGTGAACATGAGACTCCCTTGAGAGCTCGAACACTCCCTTGGAAACAGATCCTGCCTTGTTATGGCCTGATCAAGATTTTAGAAAAGACATGGGAGGGTCAGGGAGCAAGGACAGCCACCTTGGCTGGTGACTTCTCAGGGCACTTTCAGAGAAGGATTCATAATGGAAGATAGAAGATGGGACTCAATGGGTATTCCATAATTTTCTACATTCCTCCTGTTTGGCTATTGACTGCTGCATTAGGGTGATTACTGTAAAACATGGTATATTCGCGGCATGAAAATTTTGCAAATTGGAGCTGATGGCCTTTCTCGTAACATGAAATTTTTGCGAATTGCAACTGGCATCCAATGCATATTGTGTAGGCAAGAACTTTTGCATGCATTTTAATTTCGCGAATGTCAGCGCTTGCAAAATTTGCGAAATTAAAATGCACACAAACATTCCTCGTTTTACAGTATGCAAGGCTGATAATCCTTTTGATAAGGGACCTACTCTATTGGCTAAACTTTCGTTGTTTGTTTGTAGTTTTTAATGTATTTTCCTCAAGATGTACTTTAAAATAAAACAATGTCTATTCTGAGGTGGTTTCTATCATTTTCTTCCAAACTATACTTCTCCATGCATGATGGCATCGTTGAAAACTTGCAGCAGCTAGAGAGGAGGGAGTGGATATACTGACATGCTGGAAGAAAGTTGGCTCTTACCCAAGATGGAGCTTAAACTTGACCCAGCCATGATAGCAAAGACTGAGGATCGCCTTGCTCCTACCAAGGGCACCTGGCTCTACTCCAGAGGCGTTAACAAATTCACCTTCATCCGTGCAAGAGACACCCACAGGAGAAGGTGAAATAGAGACAATTGCTGCCCTGCCAAAGACATACCAGCCAGATTCATTCACAAAATAACATTTTCATCACTGAGCCACAATCCCATTGTGCCTCTGCCAAGCAAAATAATACCAACAGATCATTTTTTTTTCCTTTCTTGTCTTCAAGTCATCACATCTCACGAGACCTGGGTTGTCATTTGAGCTCTCCCCTCATAGAAACTTTTGAAAAAAAGAAGAGGGGGACGCGTGATGTTGCTCGGTGACAATATCGTCACATCTCTGTTGACTTGTCAGAGCTACCACTCCTCCGCGTTGCTCGTTACAGAGGGTGTCAACTCCCTCAGCGGGAGCGAAAGACTGTGAAGGAATGTTTAGTGTTCAATTGCTCGATCGCCATGGCAACGACAACCGTTACAACACTTGGGTGACGTTTAGCATCAGAATTTCTCATGACCTTGTGAAGCGTTACAAAAAAGGAAGGGGAGGGTGAAGGCACAAAATGCAAGTTTCACATACTTCGACTGCTGTGTTGTGATACGGTTGTTTTTGTTGTTGTTGTTTTTACAAGGTAGCGACTGGTTGCAGTGAAAGCCTGACAGAAAAGTCTACATGCTTGAGCGCAAAAAGAAAAATGGCTAAATTAAATAATACTATAGGCTATTTCAATGGATATTTCATCAAAATGAGAACAGTATTTTTTCGAATGCAGTAAACTAAAATCCAATTGTCTGCAATTCTTTCTTTAAAAAAATGATCTTTTTCATATACATACTACATGTACAGAAACATTACTAGACCATCAGGTTAATGTAGAATGAACTCACAATAATCAACAGTTCTTCTTCCTCTTCTTCAACAGGTAAACTTGATATTCTTTTGATTTAACCTAATATTCTTTCTTTCAAATGCTAGAGAAACTTTAAATAGGTCTTTTCATACCACAACTCAAGTGCTCTAGCTATTTACAGAGTAAGCACGATCAGTCTAAAACCAACATTCTTTCTTCACCCACTTCTGTCACACATAACAGCCACAATACCTCTGTGAAAAAAAAAGAAAAAAGAAAAAATCTATAACTGGTGAAAAGGTTAGAACATCCTGAAACAAGTTGGACCAACCCACAATCGAAGCTGCATTTAAGCCATTAATGGTGAGTGAACGAAGAGGCCGTTCCAATTGGGCAAACACAAAAGCCTATCCTCCGTGGATTTGTGAATGGGGAATCGGATGTAATTACTCAGCCATTGATTGGGTCCATTCATGAATTCCCTCAAGATATTGATCAACCAATGCCTGAAACATTCTAATATCATGCCTCTTAACTTCTTGCTTTCATTGCTGAGATGGTATCAAAAGAGTAGAGACTCTTGGTCAATGATGCATGATACTCCACAATCTATTCGTCACTTTATTGGCTTTACAGGATTTCGGTGGTGGTCAGACTGTCTTCACTTCAAATATTTGTCAAATAAAAGTCATACTCCCAGTTTGTATACCCAAAAAGACATACTAATAACTGCAGAATAGATATTCTAGATTCACTTTATAGCACTTTAGCTTGGAGTAAGGGAAGAGAGATGAGGATGGTGATGATGGTGAAGGGGGGAGGAGGAGGAGGAGGAGAACAAGGATGAGGACAAGGGCAGAAGGAAGAGTAGAAGAAATAAGAGTAAAGTGAGATTGAGGAAGAAAAGGGGAAAAGAATGTAGAGGAGGCAGAGAAGGAGGAGGTAGAAGAGTAAGAAGAGGAGGTGATGAAATAGGAAGAAGAATTAAAGGGATGGTACAGTGTTGGTGGAGATGAGATTTGGGCTTTTAACTTTTTGCGAGATATATACTAAGAAATCACTTATGAAATAGTACAGAGCATCCTATTCTAGGAGGAATTCAAAGTTTATTTGATGAAAATCAGTTTTGAAATTGCTGAGACATCCAAAAAGAAGGTAAAAACAAAGTGATCGTAATAAAAGGTGGGTCCCACATTTTATTACAATATCTCAGCCATTTCAAAACCAATTTTCATCAAATAAACATTGAATTCCTCTCGGAAGAGCATGCTCTTTCACATTTTATAAGAGGTTTCTCATTATCTCACCAAAAAAAAAAAAAATGTTAGAAACCTGAAGTTAGGTCTCAACCAAAACTATACAATCCCTTTAAAGGAGGTGTAGTATATCAGGGAAGAGAAAAGGATGAGGGGAAGAGGAAGAGAAGGACAAGGGAAAGGAGGAGAGTGGAGATGAAAACAGGAAGCAGAAGATAAAAAGTTAAAGGAGGAGGCATGCAAGGCAAGATGAAGAGGAGCAAGGTGGAGGAAGATGGGGAGTTGGGAGGAGGAGGACTAGGTAGATGAAAACATGAATAAAAGGAGCTAGTAGAATAGGAAGAGAGAAAGTTGACAGAGGTGTAGGAAGAGAAGAGGAAGAGGAGGGGAGAGGGGGAGAATATGATTAAGATATTTAAGAAGGAGGTGTCACAGAAAAAAAAAAAAAGAGGAGTTGGCAGAATATAAAGAGTTAAGAGGTTAAGGAGGGGTGCAGGAAGAGAACAGGAAGAGGCGAGGAGAAGGAATGAGAACAGGAGGAGGGGATGAGGAGCAGGAAGAAGGAGAGGAAGAAGAGGAAGAGGAGGTGGTGCAACTGGAAGAGGAAGAGTGGAAGGAGGAGGTGTAGGAAGGGAAGAGGAAGAGGAGAGGTAAAGAAGATGAGGAAAAGGGGAGGAGGGGGAGTAAGCAGAGGAGGTATATCATGTGTACATTTAGAGTATTTCATTGTGTCAAGAATCCAACACCATAGTACACAGACAGCTTTCAGAGAAGACAAAACTTTGCCAAACCAATGTAACTAATGCCACTGAACTGTGCATCCACCCTTAGAAATATATCCATATGTCTGCAATGTGATCTGGATCCTCACCATACATAATTCACTGTTTCTTTGACAACAATGCTAAATCTAGCAATAACTTTTCAAGTAATACTGTAAACAAACAAAACTTAACCAAACCGATGTAACTAATGCCACTGAACTGTGCATCCACCCTTAGAAATATATCCATATGTCTGCAATGTGATCTGGATCCTCACCATACATAATTCACTGTTTCTTTGACAATAATGCTAAATCTAGCAATAACTTTTCAAGTAATACTGTAAACAAACAAAAGACAACTAACAGTCAAATGCTGGCAAACATGTATCCTGTTTGACGGATGTAATGATTGCGAACAAAATACAGCTGCCGTGCAGATGAATTACACGCAACATCTCTCAGAACTACAATAGCACTTCTTCCATTAAGCACACCAAGCGTTTTGACACCATTACCAGTATAATCTGCCCCTCATTGGCAAAATACATCACATTGCATGGTCCTAACAGCTTTTCGCTTGCATCAACAGCCTGAATCCGAAATATTCACTTAGCACAGAGCACAAAGCTTCTGTGAAGCAAAATTTACCTGCATTTTAGGCACAAAAGGAAACACACTGTGCGTGCTTTCAATGCGCAGGGGGCACAGGAAATCATATTTCATGCATCAGAGAGCCTCAAATTGTTGCTAATCATCACTTGGTTTTGTGCGGACTCTCCAAATCACTCCGTCACCCACAAATGACCCACGGCTTTTATTCCACGAGTGAACTGTTGAATCAAAAATGCTTGAAGGGCTCTCTCTCCCTCCCCATAAATCGTACTCCCAGAGGCAGCGAAATCTCAAGCTTATCAAGCATGTATATCACTGAATATGAGAATGATCTTCAATATATTGCTGACTTCATAGCAAGGACAGTATCACTACTACATGAATCCTTTAACTCTGTATGTGCTAAATTCGCATATTTTGCTCACACAACCCTGCCCAACCCGATCGATAAATCACCAAAAATAAAAGCTTCACCCGCAATTCCTTCCTCAAATATGTACATGTACAGTGCAGCTTGTGTTTTCTGGTGTTCAAATAGGTAGTGGTGTTCCATCGGGGGGTTTTGAGTAAATTCTAATTTTTTTGTCACGGTTTTGTTTGCAAAAGTCATGCCTTGTAGACCTGGAAAAGAACATAGCATAGCTACTGCTGTCCTGGTCATTTACAAGTGTAATACTCATAGCTTTGTCCAAAAAAAAAATACATTGCAGCAAAGCTTCGAATTTTCTTTCCAATTACTTTGCTCAATGCAAGTCTAGCATGAACATTTCTATAATAAGTTATAGGCCTATGGCTTTGAGAAACCTAGGAAGGAATGGTTTAGTATTGGTTGGGGTGATGCACGGTGATGATTTAGTCTTTACCTTTTTGCATGATTCTTAGAAATCACTTTATCAAATGTTAAAAAGCAGACAATTGTAAGAGGAATTGAAAGTTCATTTGATGAAAATTAGTTATGAAATGGCTGAAATATTCAAGAACAAGGTGAAACAAAGCGATCCTAAATCAAACGTGAGTCCAACCTTTTATTAGGATCAATTTGTTTTGGCTATCTTAGCCATTTCAAAACAGATTTTCAAATAAACTTTGCATTCCTCTAAAATTATATGCTCTTCTACATTTCACAAGAGGTTTGTCATTTTCTTAACAAATCATCATCAAAAAATGTTGGAAAACTGAAGTCCCACCTCAACTGAAATTGTACTTTCCCTCACTTTGAAATCAATCATACTTATCTTGCCAATTTTATACTCCATTAAAATGATTACATCAGAGTTACTTGTAAAAATAGAACAAAAACAAGCATACAAGAGAAAACTACCATGACACGTAACTCTTACATGACAAAAATTCCAACAACTTTAACAAAGAACTGTTTACCCTCCATTTTGTATTGTTTTCGGCACGTATTACAATGTTTTGCTGATTGGTGTAGCGGAAGTTTCTGTAAGATAGTGAGAGCTCCTATTTGTTTTGGGCACACCGCAAAGAGAATATCAGAATGTATATAGTCAGGAGCACAATCGTCGCCACAATGATACGCTTGAATGAATCGTTTCCTGCCCGCCACACCACAAGGAACCAGCCACCTGCAGGGATTCACAGTTTGCGAATTCTTTGTTGAGTCTCCACTTTTTTGAGACATGTTCGAAGACTGGCATTACGTGTGGGAATACACAATGTCACAATTACAGCGGACAGGTCGTGTATTTAAGTGAATGGGCCAATTATGTTGCATTTGTATGAATCTTATTCAACCATCTCGGTGGCCCCTGGAGCTATGTATTTAACCCTTTGACTGCTAATTATGGCATATACCTATCTAGGGCTTGGTGTGGTGTGGCTCATTCACCTACTTGTACAAGTGCTGTGAAATTGGCTGTTCTCAGCACATGAAGCAGCAAAGTGTTTTTAAACAGGAATACTACCAGGATACTTTAGAACTGAGAGGTCAAAATGGGAAATCAAGTTAAGATTTCCTGACAATGAATGAAAGTGTCACAACTCTCTCAACACTTGTCAATAACATCCCTCAAAATTTCAACGGTCTTTTGGTTTGATCAAGGAGCTAAGCTCCTTGGTTTGATTTTAGTTATATTTTGATTTGTTTGGTTTTGATGTGTTTCAAACAATTTTCTCATTAGTGAGAATTTGCCTTCATTGTTTGGCAAGGTCAGTGGAAGAAAACATGTGTGTCCCAAATGGACATGGACACCTATAGGGAAAGCTATACTTTGGAACAAAGCAAGGGATTTATAAAGAAGTGGGAGGGGGAGGGGTGAGTATCAGCTAAAACTGACCCTTTCATGGCACTAAAACAAAACAGTCTGGGTTTCTGACACTTATACAGAAATAACACACAGCAAACAAACATATGTCAGGACGCGTTTCAGAAATTATGTATACATTTATGGACGACCAGAATTCAATAAGTTTTTGATCGCTCCTCAGTGTACCATACACATAGTTGGTTGTACACCGTTGTGAGGTGCCCACAAAAATATAGAAGTTCTCATGATTTTTATTTCAATTAGATATCTTTTAACTGTCATTTGATTTTGGAATCGCTCTCCAAAAATTGTACTCAGCTCAAAAAAAAAAAAAAAATGCATCGACATATAATTCTAGATCTTCCACTATGTAAGCCTACCAGTAAATATACCTGTGTAGACAAATGCATTCATATCACTCATAAGAGAGTGAATAATTCATCTCTCTCACTATCTCCCTCTCTCACACGCACATTTCACATGTAAACATTCCCCCCTTTCTTTCTCGTTATGTCTCTCCACACCCTCTGCACTTCTGTATTATCTTCACCCCATTCATCCTGCCTTTTTAATAATAGTACAGCAAGAATGATTACACCTTCAATGAAAACTAGGGCAGCCATAATGAAGACATTCTATAGTCTTGTGTCTAAAATTTACACATCCATTTTTGATATGCAAGTGAAGAGAGGGGGGGGGGGGAGTAGAAACATATTCTGACTTTATATCATTCATATGCATGACTGCAAGAAGTCTCCTTTCCAACCCCATCCAATATATCTTCTTGCCACACTGAAAGGGCAGACACTTTTGATCAAAACATGAACTTCTCAGCAAACATCAGTCTCACAATCAATGCCATATTTCTTTCTTTTTTACCCTCCCCGATCATCATACTACTTTACTCAAAGTCTTGAACTTTGAGCCCCGCTCTTCTACAAGAGAATTCCATGTTCTAAATATGCATGTATGGAAGACCATCTTTCTTACGTGATTAAATTTGCTCACTCAATATTGACTCAGTTCACAAGGAATCCTCATTCTCCTTTGTATAATTAATGCAACTGATCTTTTTTTTTTTTTCAAAGCATCGGAGAAATGTCTGGTAAGTACCAGTACGTTTAAAACAGATTAGGGCTGACCTACGAGATCCTTCTGATATTAGTCATACAATTACATTTGCATGGTCTCTCTTCGTCCTGTCACAGTTTTTGGACAAAATTTCAGGCCTTTACAGTAAATTCATCACCCTGAAAATGTCATTAACCATATCCTATACCAAGTGATGTTTTGTACCAATTGCCAGATCACAATTTATCCATGTTTGGATTGATGTACTTGGGTACACTAATTTTTCAATATTTACTCAGAAAAGAATGCATTTAATTGCTAATCACTTTGCAAAAATAAGTGAATATTTCTTATTTCAACACGCCTCAATAGAGGTGGGCTCACTTCGATTTCATAGAATGAGACATAATACTTTGCTTATTTAGCTAAAATTGAGATGTGAGGCTAAGCTTCTTGCATCCCAGTATGTAATAGTCAGGTAATCCAAAACCAAATAATGACTACCTCAGGTATGAATTGGCATTGCACAAGAGATCAGTACAGACAAAAGTTAATACAGACCCAGTATAGCTAAAGATAAGCCTAATCATTACAAGTAGAGACAACATTTACACATAGATTCATATACAGACAGACAAACTAGATAGAAAGATAAATAGGATATGGAATGATGTACAGATGTAAGCACTGGTAGTCAGAAGAAGAAGAAATACCTACACTTTACTTTCATAATGCAACAAACTTATCCTCTTTTGGATAACAAGTGAACCACTTGCTGGTAATAAACTTATCCCAACAGCAAATTCTACACAACAAAGTCATCAGGAGTTAATTCTTCACAACAAAGCTAGACGTCTATATGGTAAGACACGACTGACAATTGCATTCAAGTCAGCACACCTCATTCAACCCCTTTGAAAAAGATGCTTAGTCCAAGCCTAGATAGACAAGTAGTAAAAGTACTACACCAACAAGAACAGTACTTGATTTCTTGGGTCACAAGAAGACTGCTGCTCGGGGCAAGGAGGCCGTTGCAAAGCTCAAAATGCCATGAAAGCCGCATTAAAGCTCTGGGGCGAGAACTGTCCAAATACGACCACCTGCACTTCTTGTTATTTTCTCCTTCTTTTAATTCAACTCCTAATTTTTCATTCGCCCTCGGATTGGGGTGGGGACTATTTTGGAGGAAATCGTTACGGGATTTAGAAAAATACTTTGGCATTATTGCAGGGTTTCACTATTTGCCTTGCACTGTAAACCGCTTGAGGTATTCGCGAGGAGCTTTCAAAAGGAACAGTCCATTGACATTCAGAGTTGGCATAAAAATGATTGGCACAAGACAATGTACAGTGTCAATAATGCTTGAGGATGTCAAAGAACATAAAGTTCAATGACGTGCTTATGGTCAGCAGAACTGTACCATTATCCCATCGAGGACAAGTCCAGAGTTTACTCGGGCTATGGGAAATGGGTGTTGTAGCAAAATCAGCCTGTCCTCAATGGGTTAAGATCAGACAGGGCACTTTGGATATCCACTGAACACGTCCATCTGTGCTCACAGATATCATATCCATACTATATCTAAAACATCACTGATAAAACCCGTTGAGGATGGTTTGATTTTGCTACAACACACATTTCTCATAGACACTTGCCTAAGTATACTCGGGACTCGTCTTCAATGGGTTATAAACTGGTAGGAGCAGGTATTAATATAGATCTTTTCAAATTGTCGAATTCAGAGTCTAGTGTTTTTAAATCTTAACTCATTGAGGATGGGATGATTTTGCTACAACACGCATTTCCCACAGACACTCAACCGAGTATACTCGGGACTCGTCCTCAACAGGTTAAGTCTATCCTCACTTTGACAATTACACAAAGGTATATGATGCAGATATTCTCAGGAGGCCTATTGGTTGTTGGGTCGTTTTGTCTAGTTTTGGTTTGTTCGAAAAAATATTTCAAGATTTGGATCACGATTGTTATCCCACTGATTTGTCTGCTTGCGAATGCAGCTCATCTCAACAAACTATGTTTTGACACAAACATGACAGCGAGTGCTTAATTTGAATGCTGAATTACAAACATGATTACAATTATGATTTATATCATTGTTCATTCACACGAACAAGGAAGGATTCATGGATTCTGCGGTTTTGAATTTCACAGCGAGGAGGGGAGGTTTGGTTTCTTTTAACTAGATTCCTAGCTTTTACTATTGAGCTCTCTTTTTTTTGGGGGGGGGGAGGGAGGTGATTGGAAGGTCACCATCATTTCCACCCCCAAAACACAATTGGAGTTGAATTACGTTCACATGGTTAATATTTGCTTTTAATTCTTGATCAAATGTGGCAAAACATGACTGGAAAACATCTCCGGGCCATCATTTAAAACATGACAAGAATTGCATAACAAATCACTCTCCGTGATTCCAGTTTGCATTCACATGGCAAGAAGGCGCTTCATTACAATCGCCTTTCAATTTAGCAAACTGGGAAGGTGTGAAACCTAGGCGTGGCTCCTAGCTGCCAAAGAGTCCTCACCTTGCCGCCATAGTTTCACTATACCAGGTGTGTCCTTTTGAAATTGCTGAGACACCTTAATACCATTCTCTGCCCAGTGCCAAGCATAATTTTCAGATTTCTCAGATAGCATGCTCCACATATTTTTGCCTCAGTCAATGAAAACTCCCCTGGCATAGTTGACCTTTGCTACTAAACTTTGGAAGAGGTCAATGACAGAATGTCAACCTGGTGATTGACACCGGTGACTGAAATTTTACTCTACTGCTGCCACTTCCCTGACTGTTAGGTTTGAACAGGGAGGTGAGACAAAATCACCTCCCTGGTTTGAAGCTGTTACCCTTGTCTTGAAATCCCAACTAGGCTCCAACATTTATTTCACTGCAGTCTGACTTGGCATTTTAAGTTCCCTTTACCCGTTGAAGACAAATCCTGAGAATACTTGGGCAGGTGCCTATGGGAAATGCATGCTACAGCAAAATTAGTCTATCTTCAATGGGATAATGTGCGCATTCATTTGCATACAAACAAACAGTCAAGGAAAAGGAAAAGAAAAAGAGTAATAACTTCAAGACTATACAAACATGTCCAGACCTTTTCAAAACATGTCCTCTACAAGATTTCATGCATGAAATCTCCATTTAAGATCGAAGTTTAATGCTATTCTTCTCCACCAAATATTGTATGTTCTTTGTATGAGTCAACAAAATGAGTCACAAAAATAGTATCTCTGTTCACTCATGAGAATCTCATCCATGAATGAAGGCAGTCAGCCTGGCATAAAAGCACCTCCAAATAACCCGTTGAGGACGAGTCCCGAGTATACTCGGGCAGGGGTCTATGGAAAATATGTGTTGTAGCAAAATCAACTCAACAGGTTAAAGAACCAGACTTGATCAATTACCTGTTATAGGCAATATATCACCATCCATGGAGAATTGTGAAATATTTCATGCAAATGAACAGACTAAGGTACTGGAAAGCCAGAAACACACAAAACTTTCACAAAATGGAACCAACAACCTTTATGGCAGCATGAAACTTTCCAAATACTGTATACGCCATATATTTCGCGAGTCTAAATTTTTCGTGAATCGGGAATTCCAGACGATTTCGAGAGTGGTTAAATTCGCGATCGTGGAGTCCTGCGCTGAACGGAGAAATGCAGACGCGCACGGAGTAAATATTTTCGCATGTTTTTAATTTCGCGAATAGCACCTGACTCACGAAATTCGTGAAAATAAAAACCTCGCGAAATATTCAGCGTATACAGTAGCCACCGGCAGTCAATGCATTGTGTAGATACAGTTGAACCTCCCGTATCCGGACAAGTCGGGACCGGGGCTCATCCGGATAAGGGATTTGGCCGGATACGGGAGACTCAATGCTTTATACACGTACATACATACACATGTACTGATGTAGCCCATTGTAGTACCACATGTAGTAGTGTGTATACTGCAACCTTTTCATTGTTACATTTGGGCATGTTTGGGGATGTTAAAATGTCTGAGGGTAAGCAATTTGGAAGGAACTTTGATGTAATGTATGTTAATCATGTTGGAAGTAATATGTACTTCATGTGTGTTTGTGTAGGAGTTCTCAAGGAGTTGGGTAAAATCACGGCGAGATTGCGTCCGGATAATAGAGAGATCCGGATAAAGGGAGGCCGGATAATAGAGGTTCAACTGTAACACTCTTCTTCTGTGGATTTTACTATATCAAATCATCAGGTTGGCTCCTCATGAAATTTGTGAATGTTTTCATGCAAACGAAATTTCTGGTATCACCATACTATGGACGCTTTAACAGGGCATTCAGATGCAAAAAATTTATACTAGAACGGTATAGCTTTTACCAAAACGGTATAGCTATACAATGACTTTATACATCTGAATGCTGACTATAAACGAAACAACGTATAGCGAAACGACGGTCAGAGCATCATTTCGAACTAGAACTTGATAACGAATCAGCATTCTGTGTGCGTCTGAACGCATGGTGACCATAGAGCGGTATAACTAAGCGGGGCTTAATGGAAGCGCCCACGAAAGGTGACCCCACAGCTGTTACTCAAGACAAGTATTAACAGCATGCACAGTGGGAAACTGCACATCTATACCATGTTTCCCAGAACGGTCGAAATTAGTGTCTGAACGGTCTGTTTGCTATGATTCTTTATACAAGTGTATGTCGTTTCGTTATTGAGTTTTGGTATAAAGTGGCATGCATCTGAATAGGGGGTAAGAAGTCATGAAACTATAGGCCTACTTGTCGAATCTGGTCTTGTTGGGTTGCGCAACATGACCAGACACAGGTATTTGGGATATTTGATATTGACCGGCAGAGTGGGCAATGCTTGACCGCTGGCTAGTCATCCCCTTTGTCTGCCATGAAAGACTTGTTTGGGGTAGTATCTGGATACAGTTGGGTCCATCGACCACCACCCATTGTCCATCAAGAATAGAAAGTCCACTTGGTGAGTGAGCTTGATCCCCACTTTGCAGGTTTTTATCCCCATTGTGTGTGCTTAGCAATGTCGATATTGATTTCTCCATCATTACGGCCAATGGACACACTGGAATATAAAGCAGAGCTCATGCTGTGCTTCTTTGCAGGTATTAGTAATTGACCCCATCTTTGGGGAAATTGTGTGTTGGGGGGAAAAAAAAGTTAGGCCCAGGTTTGCCTTGACTCCATACCATTCTATTCATCCATTTTAAGAAAAAAAAAAATATATGAGCATATTCAAATTCTATGAAGCTAGACATCAGAAAGGTGTAGAAAAAAAAAAAACACTTTCAAGCAAAATATAAGCCTATATCTGGATAAGAAAGAGTTCTTAATCACAACTCCCCCCCCCCCCCATAAAAACAAAACAAAACAGAATAAAAAACAAATGAAGGGTTTGTTTGCAAAAACCGAGAAGTCCATTTCTGAAGATTTTGAAGTACGATCTCTGTCATAAAGTACAAAATAATACCTTTTAAATGATATATTGGTCACTACATATAAAGGTATATTTTTGAAGTTACGGTCAAAAGAAGCAAAAAATTTCTTATTATTCTCTTTATTTTTCTTGACCTTTAATCGCAAATATCTCCATTTGGCAAATATGGACTTATCGGTTTTTGCAAACAAACTCTTCAAATGTTATTGATTGATTTACTTTATTGTCCGCAATGGAGGTTCTGGCTTCAATGGATATCACATAAAATACATTCAAGTAAAACACAATTTTGACATTACACAAACTGAAGAAGAAAACTCATAAAACAGTAGGCCTAAGTTATAATTTTGTGGGGAAAGTGGAGTAATAAAAGAGATCTGTCTCACTTTAAATTCTAGAAAAGGTTGCAGAAATCATACCATTACTTGAATTAGGCAAAAGAAACTTTTAATTGTTTGCTTGTTTTGTATGAATATTCATAAACTTCACAAAACCCAAACCACTTCCATACTGTACATATAGTATTTTCCTTTACGGAAAAAAACAAAGAAAAAAAAAGCTGTTCATTTAAACTGCATTTCTGATGACAGCTTATGGCTAATGCACCTTTTGTCAAAAGAAATTACATGTAAGAAATGCACATCTGGGTTCGAACAAGATAGAGACTAAAAGGTGAACAGCTGCTCATAAGAGCCTGTAATGACACAGATAATGATTTAACTGGTGAAGACAGCTTAGCTCCAATCCTTCTACAGTCTTGAGCCAGTAAACAAAAAAGCAAGGTTTTTGAGATAAAACCGCCTAATGCCCTACGGAAGAATTAGAACTAAATGACCCATGCGGGTACCTCTTTGTAGGCTGTATGCAGATACTTTTTGTATGTGCCCTTGAATGTCACGCATGAATGAGAGAAGTCTATAGAAGATGGGATTCTAGGGTTAATGGGCTATCACCTCACAGGTTTACAAGGAAAAGAAGAAGGGGAAAAGAGGACTCTTTGGAGATAAGTAGGACCCTGTGTGTCTGGAGGGATAAGGGAGGATTAGTTGGTCATTGTTGACCCATTTTCATGGACAGTTGATATGGGATTTGGGCAGTCACTGTTTTTGGTTCAGAATCCTCTCGTTCGATAGGCTTTATGCTTTATGCTAACTGTCAAGTGTAAGTCTAGTTTAAAGGATTCCTTTCTTTTCTTTTCTTCAGTGCTCTAAGCAGGACCACCAGAGAAGAAGGAGCTACTACACCATCACCACTGCTCACATCACCTGTTCCAAGAGTAGGTTCCAGTCCACACAAAGCCCACATTATATACGGGTGAAATATCAGAAACTCCAACCCCATGCACCTTCTGATCTGGAGATTCTCCCACCTGAAAATGGGAGACTCCAACTTGATGGGCGCGCGAAGCACACATCACGAGCATGAAGTGCGAAGTTCCTTGCGGCCGGGGTCCAGGGCCCGCTTACCAGTCCTGGAAGATCTAGGGTTCTAGATGCTCTCTCGTGCTATCTCAGGCTTATTTTTCAACATACAGTGACTCTATAAGAGTACAGTGTAAGAGATTATTTCAAGGGGGAGACAGAGAGCCAGGGCGGGAGGAATTAGATCTCAAGTGGGAGAACGGGAGATTTTGCAAAAATGGGCTTTTGGCGGGAGATGTCGAAAGCTGGAGAGTTGGAGTCTCTGAAATATGTGAGCCCTATCTTTAACTGACAAAGTCTTCACTGTATTGTAATCTAATCCTCAGGTCTATGCTGATCAAGGAGTAACTCCTTGCACTGATCTGCTGACAACCGGTATACTTCCTCAGGTTTCCCTTCATGATAATACTGTATCACCTTGCCAGTTCCAGAAGAACTACTTTCCTGTGGTTCTCTTTCTGTTTGCAATGTTTTATCATTGCTTTTATGTCTTTTATAATTATAACACAAGTTTTAGACACTCTGAAGAACATAACATGAACCAAGATCATCTTACAAGCAATTCTCTAGTTGTTTGATAGATCAAAATTTGGTTTATCACCATGAATACCGATATTTTTTTTTTTATTCAGGGCACTATTGGAGACATACTCGGCTGCTTGCAATGCCCTATCATCTGATCTGAGGTCACAGAGCATTACATTGTTGTAATATCAGTGATGACTGATGTAAATAACTAAATCAAATACATCCCTACCCCCCCCCCCCCCCAGCCCCTACCCCACCCCATTTGTGAGCATCCTGTGACCCTGGTGGGCACTATTTGTAGCAGACACAGTCATTGAATGTCCTCCACATATCATGGCTATTAGGATGTTATGTTAATCAATTTCATGTCCTGCTTTACTAACAATTCCTTTCAACACCACAGTATTCATTTGCAGACAGCATGCTACTCCTACAACCTTAGAACGTGTACATGAAACAGACAAAAATAATGCGCCATGAAGTTGCAAAGTGCAATGCAAACAAAGCTGTTCTAGGCGCTGCATTTTTCTGCCTTCACGGCTGAGCTCACGGTTTGATTCGGTCGAGCTGAAGCCAAAGAGAACAAGGCTTTCTGCTCCAGAGACAATACAAACTTGTCAATACCACATGTACCTGTACCTCACTCCAGCATTCATCCATGTAAATAAAACAACAGACATCTGAAATGTGGTGTCGGGCAGAGGGCAACTGCGGTTAAAGGTACACATCGTGCTGCTAGTATGTACACTGGCTTCCATACGACTTTACATGCTCTGCTTGATCTGCTTCCTTCTTTTTCAACGGTTTTCAACAATAGCACCTGATATCTGTATGAAACTTTGTTATTTACACCTGCTGATATGATTATATTGTCAATTTACACAAACTTGAGGAGAGTGGAGCAATGACATTCTACTAATTCAGTCCATGCCCCTTAGAAAAAATTTGGTAAAACTATGAAATGGGCGAGGTATTTCTAAATAAGGACAATGATTCTTCAACTGATATTCAGGATTGAGGATATAACACACAATAATAATGATTCATGATAATTTGCATAAAAATCAGTATTTCTCTGATTCAGTGAGTTGCGATCAATTGTTTTGGAAGCATTAATGTGACAAGCTCTCTCATACCCCTTTCATAAACTCAATAAGGCGGATAATATCCGCATCATTTGGTCGTAAAATCAGAGCGGGGGAAGAATTATGCGCCTTTTTTCGACCCTTCTATTATCCGCATAATAGCAGCATCGGGACCAGATTTGGAGTTTGTGAACGCAAACCCAAATAATGCGGATAATTGCCGGGGTGTGGTCATAACGTCACCTGTCTTTCCCGCAGGAGGGACGTGTGCAGTCACCATGACAATTATCCGCCTTTTTTCAGGACGGGCGCTCGTAAAAGTAATGCGGATAATTTTCAGAGTTTGTGAACGCATTTTTTATTGAAATGTCCGCATTATTCTTAGGCGGATAATTGGAGGATGAGTTTATGAAAGGGGTCTCATGTGGAGTATGTCACCAGTGATGACTGTTGTCAATAATCAAACATGGTTTTCTGCCAAAAATTTATCATTTCCTTATTTATGCCTCTAGAGATGTGTTCTATTTCACCTGGATCTCCCAATTTAAGGTTACGAAGGTTACACCTGTGAAATACCAGTTGCTCTGCTGGGCTGAATTTTTAAAGGGGGACACATGGGTGGATGCCAAAGTCTGTACGTTCCAAGTCCTTCCCTTTGCACAAGGACCAGACAAGCCTGCGTAGTGGCCCACAAAACCTTAAAGGACCTGTTTACCATTGAAGCAGTTATCTAAAAAAGTTTCAAGATATCACATTTGATGCATATGTGTAGGCCTATTACATATCAAAAAAAATCCTACCATATAAGATTTTCGCAATAAAGTGTAAAATACAAGGATATATCAATATTTTTCTCAATAAACCGTAACTGTAGACGGTTTAGTCTGGAAACATTTTTATTATAACTATTGCTCACATTTTGTGTACTTAACAATACTTAACATCGATTATATGGATTCAAATTTTTACAGTAGTTGTTTCTATCCCTAATTCACATTTTAGAAGTATTTAAAAGCACCAATGCCAGGTTTTTGTTTCATCTGCAAATGGTAAATTATGCCTTTAAATACAGCTGAAAGTACTTGAAACAACACACAGAAATTTTACTCCCAAATACATTATGCAATGCATAAGCCAAAACAGAGCTCTAGATCATTAACAACTCACTTTTACCCTCTGGGTGGCAAGCAATTGGAAAAGGGGATGTGTTGCCCCCTCTGAGATTCATTCTGTCAGACCATCAGGGGCACATTATGCAGAAGAATATCATCATGGTGCTGATAGGGTTAACATCATGCCTTAGGGAGGGAGGGGGTAGGGGTACGGAGGTATAAATAAAGAGCATCTTGAATCCAGACTACGTTGATCTCATTTTTGAATGAATGGAGCTGGTTCGGGGACTTCGCCACAAATTAGTTGGCTGCTGAATCCCTGCAGAGTTGCGGCTGACTGTCAGCCACCGGGGTGTCCCACTTTCCCTTCAAGTCCTTCTATGCACCCCCTTCAAGTACCAGCAAGTCCTGCAATCAATTTACAACCTCAAAACCAACCCTCAAACTCTCTTAATAAAAAAAAAATATATATATAAATAGGGGCCTAAAACAAATAAAACAAAGACAAAAAAACAAACAATTGATGCTTTGTGGAACATATGAAGAGTTTGTTCGCAAAAACCGATAAGTCCATTTTTGAAGATTTTGAAGTACAGTCTCTGTCATTAAGTACAAAATAATACCTTTTAAATGATATATTGGTCACTACATTATAAAGGTACATTTTTGAAGTTATGGTCAAAAGAAGCAAAAAATTTATTATTATTTTCTTTATTTTTCTTGACCTTTAATCGCAAATATCTCCTTTTGCCAAATATAGACTTATCGGTTTTTGCGAACAAACACTTCATATTTTTATAGATATCAACCATAAAATGGAATATCAACATGTAAAAGCAGAGACAGCTATAGTAGTAATAACGATGGAACAAATGACAATTGTATAATAACTATGATAATTAATGATGATTAAATGATAAAACTCTACGGTAGTCATAGGGCAGTCTAATCGGTCCAGCATTCCATAGACATTAATTCTTCCTCCCATGGTGGTCCATTACACTCACAAGCAATGTCCACCATTTGTAGACTGTGCAATACATACTGATAAAAGCCAAAATATCCCACATCACAAATCCCGGTCATTTTTGACTGATCCAACCCATGCTAACTTTAGAGAGTTATTCATTTACATATCCTCGTCAAGTACTGACAAGGCAACAATGATACAGAAGTTTTAAAATATAGGCCTAAATCTTTCATAATCTAAATGCGGAGAATTTATTTCTAATTCAGAAAATGTTATTTTTCAAAAACTGCACTACTGATGATTCAAGGACATGGTTGAGACCCTATATAAAACAAGGCTTAGTATTTTGAAAATGTAAGTGGCTAGGTACACAGTTATCGGGCATTATGTCAAAACCAACAAGCAAAGTCATGTTTACCTTCCTCAAACCAGGGAGGTGTTTTCGTCTCACCTCCCTACTCAAACACACCACAGTCCATAAAACCTAAAGCTTCAATGAACATTCCAGGATATCCAGGGCTAGTTTAAATACCTGGTGGTTATTTTTCTTTTCCTGTCTTTTTGTCAAGGTAGGCTTATTGGTCAATTGTAAAAGACAAAAAAAAAATCAAATCTATAATGAGTAGTCACTTCACAGTGTCATCCTAAGTGGTTTGTTTGGCTCCAATCTGAGTATGTCGGTTTGTTAAGTTTGCTTTGAGACTGTAAGTTCTCGTATAATAAGTTTGTTTGAAGAGATCTATTCCAACTCCTGCCCCATGGTTGATTTACTCTTTAATTGCAACAATCACTAAAATGTCATATTATCTATTAATATTTATCATATATTTGTAATTAGGATCTTACTTATGTCATCATGTTTGAATTACAAAACTACACTTCTATGGGGCTGACAGGTGCATTCTGCTTTTCTGAATGAAATATATTAATATTCTCATCAATGTTCCATGGACAAGTCAAAGAAAATGTAGGCCAACTTTTGTAATTTATTTTCCTTTTTTTTTAGTCACACTAGTCGCTCTATAATCAGGCAAGTTAGAGAGAGTCGTTCTTTAGTTCCAATTGCATCTGTAGCTGGAGGGTTAGCGGAAGTGCATTCTACAGAATAAAAAAAAACAAAAACTTTGACTCTGTAGGTCCTACACCCAAACCTGTGCATCTGTTGCCAATTCATCTTGAAAGAACCACAACAAGGTTGTGTTCTTGTGGTTACTTTCTTTTTATTTGTCCACTTTTGGACAGTTCTACACGTTAGCCATCATCCCTGTCAGGTCTTCATTACACACTGTTGAATAATGACGTACAACTATCAGAGATTGGCGAGACTCTCCTACAGATATGGTCTGTGGTTACAATGACTGAAACAATGCTGGGTCTGGGTAGACAATGCTTTATGATGACAAAAAGAGAAACAACAACATCGAGAAACAAAAGTGCCTTTACCTTTAACAAAGACCATTCATGAAGACATGACTGAAGAGAGTACAGAAGTAGTCTATCATAGAGACCTATTCCCTTCTCTCTCTTTTTTTTTTTTTTTTTTTTACAAACACACACATGAAAAGATGTAGGCCTAGAATACTATTATACTACATGGAAGCATTTTGGAAAAGGGTTAGTATGCTACATTTCCGTTAGATTATTCATGATATAAAGTAGAGATACCATCGAAATACATAGGTAAATTCCGTGATATAAGGGTATACATAATACCTGTCTTATCATCCAGTAACCCCCCCCCCCACAAAAAAAAAAACAAAATGGATGGGGTCAACAGGTACACATCCAAGTCTGAAGTTTGAGACTACAAAAAAGTCAGCTGCAGAAATATATGTTGGGTGTCCATCACCATTATGCTGAGCTCTAAATCTCGGATTGTCGACTGTCTGTGGAATGCCATAGCACAGCCCAGCCTGCCAGGTTGTGTAGTTGTGGAAGTGATCACCTTTTTCACGATGTTGGCCCACTGACTTTCCCAGCCATGTGCATCGCACCCACCGTTGCACCATTATGGGAAACCTACCAAGTTCATCCCCACAATAAGCACAAGCAGGGTTTCTGCACATTTCAATTCCGCTTCTCACTCCTTTGTATTAACAAAATGTTTACAATGAAGAACTTTTGCTATCTCTCTATACAGTTACCCAACTCCCTTTCACCTTTGTTTCTTATTCCGGATTTACAGGATGTTACTAACAATTCACCAAAATGACCATTGTGTTTCTGAATCAATCTCTACAGAGAAATATTTCACCTGTTTGTTGATTTGCTTGAGCAATGGTTCTGGTACCTTAACCACTCACATCTTTTTCTCTTTCTTTTTTAATTTAGGGCATTCTTTCTTTCTCTCTGCTTGTAGACCAGGGCTACCTGTTACTCAGTCACTATAGCCAATTTTATCAATCTATCTGTCTACATAGGGCCTATGTATCCTCTAGATCTATCTACGGTGTACCTACCTATCTTGCTTCTTCATTGATTGCGGACGATATGGGAACCTTGTTGGTCTTGAGCAAAGTGATCAAATTATAAAAAAAAAATAGTAGTGAATAGCTTAAATACATGCAGCTCTCTCTCCCCTATCTATCTATTAATCGATCAATCAATCAATCAATCTATCTATCTACAATGTAAATCTTATCTATCTATCTATCTATCTATCTATCTATCTATCTATCTATCTATAGATCTATTTGTGAAGGACTACATCTATCCACATAGGTAACTACTGTCACAGGCAGGGAATTACAGTACCTACTTTTATCATGCAGCAAAGGCTGGTGGGCCTGTGTGTATCTGGTTGATTTGTGACACTATTTCTGTTTTGCATATATTCGGCAACTACTTGAAAATATATCAGGTAACATACATGATCAGTAAGACAGAGAAACAAAAAGAAAAGGGGAGTGAGCTTTCCCTCAGTCTCGATCTCCATCTCCAACTATAGCATCATTTCACATCCATCTACCATTCTACCAATCTGAGTGAGTTTTTACCCCTCATCTCCTTCACTCAATACACCTGTTTCTAGCAACGCACAATACACTCACAATAGGCACCATCACCCGTGACTCTTCTCTTCCTCTGTCTCACAATAAATGTGGTTTCTTTTAACCCACTGCACAATAGGAGAGTGCGAGCTGTGCACCAAGTCTATGGGATATTGCAATATCCGGAGGCAACAAGTTAAATCAGTATGTTTAAAGGAGGAAATCACAGCTTAGGAATACAGAAGAGGTCTTGTAGTCAAGTCCAGTTTACTCTCCTAACCTCATTAATTGCATTTAACCCATTCCATACAGGAATTTGGTGGCCTGTGTATTAAAGTCTGTGTGCATTTCACATTTCAGTGCGGAACAGATTAAATAACAGAATGTGAGATTCATATAATATATTTTCATCACTACTACCATGATTTTAATTATTCGATGAGTTTGGAACAAACAACATCAACAACAAAATGAGCACCTGGAATGTCCGCATGTATAAGAGCCTACGGTTCACAAGCCACGCTTCGTCTATATGGAGAGAAAAATCTAATCTAATTTTACTGTCTGATCTTTTTTTTTTTTTGCTCTTGCTTCAATATACTATGTTAATCAGGAAAAACAACACACACGCACTGAAACTGACACTAACACTAACTCATCTTATAGGATGTTCTACCAAAGTGCAATGATTATGAAAACTGATGAACTCTCTTATGCTAGCACATAGAGAAAAGATGGACAACTATCCTCAAAGACAGTGGCTGCTGGCTGGAGCAAAGTGTAGTCTGCCTTCTGAATGTCCTGGCTGGCTGCACTAGACAGCTGAGGTCAAAGGTCAGACAGATTGTCACTGATGATCGAGGAAACATATCTTTCTTCCTGTTATTTTTGTTTTCTTTGTATTGCACAGGCTTGGAGGAGATCTGTTGAACTTTTGTCTACTGTCGTGGGCAACATTTACAAAGCATATTGCAGTGATCAATATAATGTGCACATATGGAGTAAATTCAACCAAATATTTACTGCGCTTTAAAACAGACACACCCACATTGCATTCAATCAATCCTTCAATCCACCAGTACATTGATCAATCAAAATCAATCACCCATAAGAGTTCTAATTCTTTCTTCCTTTCTTTCTCTCTTAGGTTGCAATTTGCTTTTGTCTTGTCTTACCTTCAAAACCTTGGGAGCTTACGAGGTGAATAGTACTCAGGAAGAAAATAGAGGTCAGAAAAGGCCCAAATAGATGCCTACAGATTGCAGAAAATGGAAGAAAAACAACAGGACGTCGTAAACAAGAAGCAACAGCCACTAAGACACAAAATATGGGTGGGGGAGGGGTGTACACACATTAGCATCAATGTCCAGGGTCTCTCCTTATATCTATGAAATCTACCCTGCAAATCAAAACCACTTCAAAGTTTAAAATTGGGCAATTTTCAGCATGCATAATATACACATACAGGTGGAAATCACTGATCTTTATGGAAGAACAAGATCATTGATAGAAGAAACTAGCTGCTTGGTGGAGGTCTGCGCTCTCAGGGTACTTTTTAGTTATGATGATTATGATGATGATGATGAAGAGGAGAAGGAGGAGGAGGAGGATTACTATAATTAAATACCATCATCATCATTATCATCATCATCATGCATCATCATCTGACATCATCATCATTATTATTATCATCATTCTAAAGAAAAGCCTAGGATTTGAAGGGAAAATGGCATGGCATTGCACTGATGACCTTTGCTGGGCAAGACAAAAACAGACACAAGCATAGGCACACGGAGTAAAATACCCTTTAGCAGCGTTGGTGGTGTATACACTCTACATGAATTTAACAATAATAGGCCGTGAGTGATGATTATGTTTTGAAGTACTTTGTAACTCGATCCCAGTTTGAAACATGCTGTGAAACTACATTACCTTGCTGCCATCTTGACGAATATTCGCTTTCAACAGCACAAGAGGTAATCATGCGATCTTTTATTCCAATATTATGCCCGAGTATTGTTAATCCAGCAACTGGAGGATGGGGTTGCGGTTGCTCCCACTTCCGCCCGGAGCGTCGGCGGGAGAGGCAGACGGTGCGCGGTGACAGAGGTGGATAGAAGCCGTAGCGTGTACTTGGTGGTCTTGCGGGTTCCACTCCACTAGACCTCGCTAACTTCACCTGACTGAATGGCATAATACGATAAATAACAAACGCAGCAGAAGGATCGCGATCACACTTTTGGTCGTTGCCAATTTGCCAATAATCTCACTTTTTCAAGTTTTTCCTCTTTATTAATACAAAACTGATAATTCACTACTTTATTTCCCTAAGTGAATTTAACAATAATATTTTATGCATCAAAATAATAAATTTATTTCATTATGATAGTTTAAAAATATGTATTGGAGACACTGTGATAATAAAAAGCAATGTATAGATAATGAGGATTTTATTTCGACTTTACCATTCAGGAAAAATAGGGGGGAATTCAAAATATTTTATGTTTATCAGTTGAGTTCTATGAAGGAAAATACCTCAGTTAGATAGAATACTCATTTTAAATCAACATACATTCTGATAAAAAGTAATCAATGTATCGTACAGATTTTAAAGAGTAAAATTGATATGATATTTCCATACATTACCCCTCAAACAAATGTAGTAGTCTAATGCGTGTATAACCAATCAGCTCCTTTGAAAAAGTTTTATTACGGGGGAGGAGCGTGCGGAGGTGACTATTGCGTCATAATACATGTAGGCTTATTAGACTGTGCAGGTGCGCTTGTAGTTCAAGTTCTCACGAACAGTATAATTTGTGTCGCAACTCGAAACAAAAGTAATTATTGAGTACAATTAATCATAATTCTGTTTTGTCTTTACGTATACGTAATGATATCATTACCACCCAAATTATGCACCATGAATACATCACAACGATTGGGGGGGGGGGGGGGTTGGTGATGGCGCTTGTGCTGTTGATTTTTTTTTTTTTCATCTGATCCTTGTCAACAGTGAACTTTGTATAATCTATTCATCGTGATATTCGTTGGAAACAAGAGATAAAATCTACAAACCTTGAAAAGGATCTAGTTAATTAGATGGTCATACTCATGAGCTCTTGTGTAATTTTATTTCCCCATATCTTCCTGCCGTTCTCTAGCTTTCAAATTGTCATTAATATATCGCAACAACTACACGTATCTGATCAGAGTTTATACGCCAACAACCACGACAAGGGTAGAATTACAGACACTGTTTATTGCTTTTAAGTATTTAACCATTAAGTCAAGGCAATAAAAGGTGTCATAGCTTCCTTATTTCTATGGAAGTCAACACCTGACATCCGTCAAGTCACCCAATCAGCCAGTCTGCAGATAAAATCCGTTATCACCACGAACAACTCCCGACTCGACTCTCGAGCAATGTTTCATCGAACAATGTTACTCGTTTCATCAAAATTTGAAGCTTTGTCTACCAAAAAAAACAAACAAACAAACAAACAAACAAACAAAACTAACACCTTTTGGGGGTGCATGTGTGCGTGTGTATGTGCGTGCGTGTGTGTGTTTGTGAGTGTGTGTGTGTATGTGCGTGTGTATGTGCGTGCGTGTGTGTGTTTGTGAGTGTGTGTGTGTGTGTGTGTGTGTGTGTGTGTGTGTGTGAAATCGCGAGGAGAAAACAGGTGGGCATAGACTCTCTTTCTGTGCCGCTGACCGATTGTGAAGACAGAAGATTTGTATAGCTTACGACTGCACACCTAGGTGTTATTTTTTTTTTATTGTTTTCCCTGAGCCTATTAGACTTGTTATTACGGCACTGTGTAATACCCGAACAATGGGTACAGGAAGTTGTACGGACAGAGCGAGCAACAGCAGACAATCCAATGTCTCGCGTGGTTTGACCACTATAAGGAAAACAAGGCGGAAAAAAGGGGGAAACAGGCGAGTGTAAAATTCTGCGTTTTAACTTCCGCCAGTCTCGTCTTTTTTTCTTCATTTTTTTTTACATTTGCTTTTGTTTGTTTTGGGTTTTTTTTTTTTACCTTTTTGTACTTTTGTGCTTCAAAACTGGAGGGTGCCACTGCCCTGGTCCATAAGGTAAGCAGAGAGGGCGCCGACTAGAGTTGAGTAGGTGTCTATAGACACGATATTTCGCACGGTAAGCAGGGCAAAACATTCTCTTAATGATCAAAACTCAGCAGTACTGTTATAATTTTTTCCCCAAATCTTTATCCTTCCGGAAGGACTTAACAAGAGAGAGAGAGAGAGAGATGGGAGGAGATTATAGAGAGAGAGAGAGAGAGAGAGATACACTGAAAATTTATGAGAGATTACTTCCCTCCAAAAGCTAGCGATTCCGAAAACCCGTTTGTAATTTGTATGCTTCATTTTTGTAGTGTTGAAATTTTCCTTTAATGATCTTGAGGGAAATTTGAATCCATTCTGTTCAAGCTGATCTCGATGACAATAGTAAAGCTACAAAACAACTACTGTATAAGAAATAACTATTGCAGTCTGAGATGAAATAAGGACGGAATTACACTATTAAAGTTTAGCAGCGATATCGCTTACAATCACACGAAAGCAGATTTAAAAGATTAGATCATGTAACTACATTACACAAAGTTATTCCATCACGAAATAACAAAATAAAACCTTTCAAGTCAAATACCTCACCTGTTTCATAACAAGGGAAATTCTTGAAGTCATGATGAACAAAACCACACATGTTCTTTTTATTTTCTTTGATGTTTTTTATCAACTATACTCGCGAACATCTCAAGTGAAAAAGCATGGGGTTAAGTATCCTTCTTTTTTATCTCTTCAGAAGCACAATTACTGCGAAAACATCCTTTTGGGCAATATTTCAACAACTTCAATGTTTGCGTCGAGTTAAATAGATTCGCAGTGATACAGGCTGCATGCTGTAAGGATGGAGGATGAAAATAAAACACAACTGCATTGACCATCGAACTAAAAAACCTGGTCATATGATTTATATCTCTTTTGTTTGTTTGTTTGTTTGTTTGTTTGTTTTTGTTTTTTGAAATTCAGTTTGCTTGATCCCCTTCTGTGTAATGTTGTATATAGATAGGAATATGAAAATGTAGACTAGTCTTCACGTCAATGGGGCGCCCTCTGTCCATGCAATCAGGTCAACAGAGAGACAACTTTTCCCTCATGTCGTGGAGCTTCATGGGAGAAAAAAAAAATAAAATGCATAATAACATTACTGACAAAATATGCTGTACACTTACAGCGAGGAATGCAACTCGATGATTCAAGTCATAGAAAACTTTTTGTTTGTTTGTTTGTTTGCTTTTAACATCTGATATATTGCTTTGAGCTAAACAGAAGTATGTAATATTCGCGGGAGATCCAGATGAGAAAAAGAAAATGAAAGAAAGGTTTGTTTGTTTGTTTGTTTGTTTGTTTATTTGTTTTCCAACCTTGCATCACGCATTCACTTTGCCCATTCAAGTAAACTTATATCGTTTCTACTTTAAAACGTTGCCATAGAAACACGATAATATTACAGATCCTCACTGGCCGTGACTCGACCGTTTGGATGAAAAGCTATCAATTGGAATACCGCTCTTTACCCACCATTGGCTGTTCCATGCTAGCACATCAAGTTTGTTCAAATCCGTCCCAGTAATTGATTGGAAACTCAAAGTGGGATGGTGGAAGATAGAAGTGCAATAAATACACAAATTCAATTCTTGTCATTCAAAAGATTTTACTTAGGCTTATTCTCTAGGAAAAATGGGCGGAAACGATGAGATCACCCAGCCAGACGCTCTACTTTTGTGGTTTAGTCGCTCCAATAATAATTGCGGTATTTAGGCCAATGATTTTTTTTCGTTTTTTTTTTTCTTAATCTAAAAGCGCTTTTATTGATGTCGGAATGATAAGAAACGCCCACTATAGAAGTTGTCGTTGTCTGATGAGTAAAAATGTTGGGTTCTAAATCGAATCATTCGGGTCAACCATGCTCCAGAAGGCCTTAAAAGGGAGAATAGTGATCGTTTCATAACATGAGACGAAGAATTAGGAGAGTTTCAGCATTCTAAAGTTTCCACATTTTTCCTACTAGGCGATCATAATCAGAGCCTCACAAGTCTCAAAAACTAACGGAAAGTTGATACGCTATCGCGATTGCTATTGCTTTCTTCTTTTTTTTTCATTTTTGTAATTCAATGGAATGTTATGTTCTCTCCTTTGTTCTTCTTTGCATTTCAATGAGAATTAAATCATTTCCTATAATCATTTGTCAGCATAGGTGTACAAAATAAAATGCGATAGACAGTTAGTCGTGGCAGGTTGGAACATGAAGTTATTAATGACTAAACTCTGCTAACTGAATGATGACCCTCGACTATACAAAGTGTATAATATGAAGAATAATCACCTATAAAACAAGTTAACTCTATTCCTGTTTACTTGAGATATTTGCGATTAAAGCTGCCAAAACACAGAGGAAAGGGGGGAAAGAATTTAAGTGATATTTACAATAACAATTTCAACAATATTCATCATTATGAGTAACAAGTGCGGTATTACTAAACAGGCTTTATTTAGTTCCATCTGATTTTTTTTTGTCAGTGCTCCAAGTGAACATATTTTCAGAACTGCTTATTCGAAAACACTGTTCATGAGAAATATCCCATGTGTTCAATCCATTCACAGATTCGAATTATATTCATTTTCTTTTCAGCTCTCATTTTTTTTTCTTTCACAGTCTCTTATCTACACAATCTGCGAGTCTTTTGTAGTATGTATAACAGTATGTAGCTCAGAATTTTGACGTTGGAAACACTGTTAACCAGTCCCTTTAATATGACCACCAAAATTTAGCGGAAATGTCTCATGTGTCTGGGAAGGTATCATCGGATGAAACTCGTTGACAGGTCAGTTTATCTCCTGTCAACTGTGCAGTGTGTTTATTCCTGTCCTACCGAAAATAGGCCCCCGTTATGACGTCATAAAGACAGGACACCCCAGTCCTCCGAGAATTAAGAGATATCGGGCAAATATGAACGGTATTGCGAAAGTGCCCGTATTTAAAGTTCACAAATGTTTTCCTTTCGTATCCGCGCTTATTATAGTTTGTTATGTTATATTATCTGTATCCTCCTTTCTTCTTTTACTTATTTCTTTCTTTACCTTCTTTTCCATTATAATCAGCAGACCAGCTGTGTAGAGTGTACAGTTATGATGAAATAGGGCCATCCATTAACTATAATATTGTTGTTTTTGCTGTTTTAATCGGTAAGTCGTACAAAAGAATATTCATCTGCAGTATACTGTAACGAAATGATGATGTCACATACCGCAGTCTTTTGTTTCATTTTTCCTTTTATTTATTTCATTTCCAACAATGAAAAACATTTACATACACAAAGTAACACAATATCAATACAATTAACAAGTACAAGTAACAAAGAAAAATATGTGAAATTAACAATACTACGCATCACATAAGCAGATGTTATTACATAGCTCAGAAGAACCAGGTGCATACGCAATCTGGCCAGGTGATTTTAAATGAAATAAGCTCACAAAAAAATTGAGTGGATAAAAAAAAAGAAAGAAAAAATGTCTGTGAACAACATCTCGTTTTGTTGGACCAGTTAAGCTACCACTAAACTCGACAAGAGTGAAATTGATATCTGCGTGTCGCTGACTCTACTTGTCTTCTGGTGTACATAATTGTCTATAACATCATTTCCCCTCAATATTAGCAGTCCCTCTAGAGGCTATATGATACGTATATTTATTTTCTCCTTTTCTGTCTGCATTTCTTCATCTACGAGCTAGGAATGTATTGATTCGTAGATTATTTCCAACCTTATCATCCCCCTCCCCAAGTTCCACTTTTGATTCTCATTTTTCACACTGCAGTACACCACACAAACACCCGGTGTTCATACAGCCAACAAACAACACTAAACAAAACAAAAACTAAACTAAACTAAACTAAACTAAACTAAACTAAACTAAACTAAACTAAACTAAACTAAACTAAACTAAACTAAGCTAAACTAAACTAAACTAAACTAAACTAAGCAAAAAATCAATCAGTCACACGTACAAGCAGATGAATGCACCTTCCAACGTATAAAACTCAACGAAATGGCATTCGATACACTTAATTAAATAAGGCGAGCACCAGGATTAACAACTAATCAATGAGAGGAGGAGTAACAGGTGCAGGCGCGAGGTGAAGCTAGATAGTAAGGAGCTCGTGCTTGGTGATTCACAGTGAACATTGAAGACCGGAAGTAAAACGGGGCGCCTTGGTATAAAGGAAGTACATAGGCCTACTGTCACGACAATGTCAAGGTCATTATCATAGAGACCAATGCTGCTGCTATCACGATGATGACGGTGATGGTGGAGACGATGATGATCACGCTGATGATCACGATGACGATCATGACTTTTTGATGGTGATAATATTACGCCATGTCCGCGTAATTTCAAGTAACTACCAGCTATATATACGACGTGAAAGAAATCCCTACCAAACACACACACACACACACACACACACACACACCAAAGAACACCCCAAAATGAATGTAAACAAAATAATGACAAAACATAAGGAGTAGAAGAAAATAAATGGTAATGCATAAATCGTTGTTAGGGTTATCAGCATTTTTTTAAAGATAAATTTGATAGCATAAAAATTAGATGACAGGTGCGCCACTTAAAACATAATTCAACTTTGTGAATAATGTAGATATTAGAAACCAAACCAGATTGTCATATAAAAATAAGTTATTACTAACTGAACAAAAAAATAAGTAAATAAATAAATAAAATCAATAATAATAACAAAGAAATTCGTTACAAGAGTCCCTTTCTACAACAACGAATATGGTCCCCAGCTCTCACTTTATGATGAAGGTATCTATCCTATATTGGCAGTGGATACTAGGGGGCATGTTTAAGTATAAATTATAGATGATTATTAGAACCCTAAAAGATATAAACAATTTTAAAGTAAAAACAAGAAAACAGGGAATTGCGAAAACGACAAATGGTATCAGAAGAAGAGCGTATTGGAATCTCAACCCAGGCAAGCATTCGAAACTAAGACATTTCGAGTCTTGAAAACCGCTAAGTACATCAATCATCACAATACCATATAAAGGAATCTATGTTTGAAACCAAAAGTTGCGTTTAATGATCGAGACGGGTCCATTGCACTACAGCATTCCTAGACGTTGAGGTAAGACGGTTTGACCTAGTCTAGGAGCTTTGCATATACTTGTACTTTCCACAGATGGCGCCCTTTGATTTCGAGACCCAGAGTGCCGTCATACGGCACTGTTGAGACAGACCCTCAGGCACTGTTGAGACCAAGTGCCGTATAATCATTTTCTGCACACTTTGATACCCGGCCTGTACATAGATTATAAAAATGACAGAAAATAAGGCTGTGATCGCACTCATTTAGGTGATACGCTGTTTGTTTGATTTGTATTATGCCCCAAGAAGCTTTGCTAGGGATAAAGCTTTGAATATTAGCAAATTAGCAGAGCAAGGAAGCAAGTACATTTGAATAGTTATCCATGAATTGACCAAAATCAGAGTATTTCTGGTCTCTCTCTCTCTCTCTCTCTCTCTCTCTCTCCCTCTCTCTCTCTCTCTCTCTCTCTCTCTCTCTCTCTCTCTCTCTCAATGTGTTTATATATTCATGTGTTAAATTGATTTGATTTGATTTATTGGTTCCTGCATTATCGTTGTTCGTGCCTTAAACAAAGTTATAACGCGACGTTAGTTTGTGTCGTGTTTATTAAATCAATTCAATACATCAAGAAAGAAAGAAAAGAATTATCATATCTTTTCACACTCTCACATCTATTCAATCATAACGATCTGTCTATTGCACAGGCGTTAGAAGAATAAAAGGCAAATGGCACTAAAAATGTTTTTGAAGGATGATCGTTGTCTTTTTACTTTTTTTTTTTTTTGCTGTTAATATGGTATAATTTATTTAATAACCGCATTTACGCCTGAGAAGTAATAAATAATTTCCTTCCAATTGGTTAGTTCCACGGGTTCCATGAAATTTGCTCCGGTGACTTGCTCCCATTAAAGGGACTGTACAGTTCTGGTTGAGGTGAGGATTTAGCTTTTAATGTTTTGCGAGATAAACTTTTAATGTTTTTACAAGTTTTCAGAAACCATTCTTTGAGATGTCAAAAAGCATACAATTCTAAGGGGAATCAAAAGTTTATTTGATGAAAATCGGTTTTGAAATGACTGAGATATCCAAAAACAAGGTGAAACAAAGAGATCCTAATAAAAGACGTGGCCTGTCGCCTTTTGTTGTTATGAAGTTGTTTTTCTTTTTTATATCTCGGCTATTTGAAAACCAATTTTCATCAAATAAATCTTATAAGAGGTTTCTCATTATCTCACTTAAGAACATTATAAACCTGAATCCTCCCCTCAACCAGTATTGTACAGTTCCTTTAAATTCCTGCACTCTTAGCCGATCATAAATTTTACCCACAAACACAACGTAATCATAATCCTCATATTAAACTAAACATAAAACTGTATCACAACCACGTATAGCTCTAACTCTACAAGTGACCCTGCACCACAAAACCAACAAAAAGTCGCCAGACATGGATTTTTAGTTAAGGGCAGATTCTGAAAGCGCAGACTCTAAGCAGGGAGGTGGAAGCACCTCCCTGCTCTAAGCTTTAGAATGGTGTATAAATCAATTCAGATGGACTCTCCTAACCTATATAGATATAGGAAAGAAAGCCCACACTCTGGAAAAGTTTGAACTGAGAAAAGAGGCTCTAAAGTACAGGATCTATTTAAGCGCCTAATCTTTACTAGGCCGTGCTACCTGTGTCATGAATGGGACAAAAAAAAAAGTGATGTAAACAACTGCAGCAACAACAATGAAGAGATTACCAGATTAACCTGAAATTAAAAATGTTCTATAAACACATTCTGCTCATGACAAACACCAACTTTCAAAGCACTAGCATTATCCCATTAAAGGTTATTAGAGTTGAACGGTTGAAAGTGAAGAGTGTGCAAAGACTTTCAAGAAATGAAAAAGTGATTCTAAGAAGAACCTGATCACACTACTCTACCAAATAAGGGGTTGTAGACAATCTGCTGAAAACCCACTTTCCCATTTACGATACCAAATTCAAGGATAATGTAGAGGAAGAATAGCTCTTTCAGAAAATAATATTTTGACTTTTCCATATTATGGCAAAGTCAAAATTGACTTGGTTGACCCGTTTCACCTTTTTTGAGTCCTCGCGTAAAATCAAGGGGTGTGATTTTTTGTTTGTTTTGTGATGCACGGTGACATAAGTTCGCGGAGAATATAAACCCAGAATCAATTTTACTGACGTGTAAACGGTTTCATGATGCCGCCTGTTTTACTCACAGCTGCCATAAAAACTTGACAAAGTTGACCCATAACAATTATTGTTAACATGACTGCTATGACCACTTACATAGCATTTGGCCTTAATTTTGCCTAAAGGTTTTATGTAAATGAAATGTGTGATTTGACAAGGGCGATTAGCTAATCGTTGATTTCAATTGGTTTTCATTTCTTCACATATCACTTGTTAAATAGTACAGGGCATGTCATTCTATTAAAGAGGAATTCAAAGTTAATTTGATGAAACTCGGTTTCAGAATGGCTGAGACATCCAAAAACAAAGTAAAAAAAAATGCGATGGTAATAAAAGGTGTGAACCACCTTTTATTACGATTGCTCTTTTTTGTGTGGATATTTCGGCCATTTTAAAAGCAATTTTCATCATAATAAATGTTGAATACCCCACTTAATTACATGCTCCTTTACATTTCGTTAGAGGTTTCTCATTATCTCAACAGAAAATGGTAGAAACCTGAAGATATAGGTCTCAAAAATATTATACGACCCCTTTAATAGCCTTCCCCTTTAATGTTATCGTTAGCTCCTCGCACCCCCCCCCCTTAAAAAAAAAAAAAAAAACAAATCAGGAAAAGTACAGTTGTGACCCTTAAATTAACTAGTGTCAGTCACACATTACCGATCACCATAATCGCTTTCAGGAACACACAGACACTTTGAATGGTTATCTTAATCATCCAGAATGCCTTGTGTGCTCCGCAGGGGATGAGGTGATCGGTAAAGCGTGACCGACACTAAAGTGAATAACATAAAAATATAATGAAATTAATATTCTAAATGTCCATGGTACATTCATAACTTTCCATTTCAGACAGATTGCATTTCTAGGAACTTCGCAGTGCGAAACTCTATATCAGAGGAAATCAAAACAATGAAGGACATGCAAAATTCACCCACGGACAAGGCGTAATAGGCAATACAATCTCGCGAAGAGACTACACAAAACAAAGATATTAATGATTCAAGCCAAAATCACCAGCCGACATGGTTAAACTCAAATCTCGCGTGCAACCGTAGGCGAAAAAAAAAAAAAAAAAACCACTGAATAAACTAAATTGTCGTTCTTGCCCATGGCAATGAAATGAGAAAAGAGCACCATTAAACTCTCGTGGAGTATCCAGGTATATCATTTAGATGGTATTAAAGGGATGGTACAGTATTGGTGGAGATGAGAATTGGGCTTTTAACTTTTTGTGAGATACCAAGAAATTTGAAAACACTTATGATATAGTACAGAACATACCATTTTAAGAGGAATTCAAAGTTTATTTGATGAAAATCGGGTTTGGAATGACCGAAACATCCAAAAACAAAGTAAAACAAAGCGATCGTAATAAAGTGTGGGTCCCACACTTTATTAGAATCGCTCTTTTTTTTTGTGGATATCTCAGCCATTTCAAAACCAATTTTCATCAAATAAACGTTGAATTCCTTATAGAATTACATGCTCTTTCATATTTCACAAGAGGTTTCTCATTATCTCACCAAAAAAAAAAAAAAAAAAATGTTAGAAACCTGAAATTATGTCTCAACCAAAACTATACAATGTATATCCTTTTACGTTCTGAGCATTTTGTATAATAATGCTTAGTTATCAGTAACTGTTCATGGGGGAACTGCAACTTACAAGCCAAGCTTTTCAGCAATGCCCTCCACAAAGTTTCCTTGGTGCAGTCACATTCACAGTTTATGATTGTATACCATGACAATACATAACCACATGAAATGAGCTGCATCGATTTCATATGAATATGCAGATGTACACTGTAGTTACAAATGTTATACTGTACTTATAATATATTATATTATTTTTTTGTTGCAAATGAAATAAATGAAATGAAATGAAATGAAAGCTGCATTTCTTTAGACAAAAAAAGGCAACCAAATTATTAGTGACACTCTATGCTCCCCACTCAGTGCGTTAAAATAACATATATTTTTGGTGAATGATTGTTATTATTTTCTTCCTTCAACTGCATTTTGCACCCACATTTGAAACTACACTGCACTACACCCACCTAATCATTTAATTTCCTCCAAGAGAGTTGTGTCGCCGGATAGTCTTTTAGTTAGGCCCCAATTCATTTCAAGCTTAATCGCTTACGATGGCGGTCTCCTGCATTCTATTATCTCAGTTATTTACTGAAAAATAATGTATATTTTATTGCATGTTTCTGTCTATGTATAATGCTCATTGCATTGCTTATGTGTACTGTTATCGTTTTATTTCAATGCACCTGTAATTCTTTGTCTTTGTCCTTTTGAAATTTATATTCAATTTATATTTGATTGAATGCGGAAATAAATCAAATCAAATCAAAAAGGCAACCTTGGATCACTCTCTCACATTGAGACGGTGTATTACTTCATAATCTTTGTAGCAACGTTATCATTACGTAATAAATTGTTCTGTAAAATCACAATTCCCCATTTGATGTGGACATAGAATTAAAATTGAATTGTAATGCCGTATGAAAATTCGGTGTGCTTTACATCACGATGAACTGCTTCTCCAAAAGGTCCGGCAATCTGTATCTCATTGTGCTATTGTGTGTGTGTTTGTTTGTTTGTTTGTGTGTGTGTGTGTGTGTGTGTGTGTGTGTGTTTACGTATGTGTGGATGGGTAGGTGGCTATGTTGCTGTTTGTGTTCGTTTGTGCGCGCGTGTGTGCGGAGAGGGGGTTGTAATCGTATCCGGGCAATTACCCCGAGAGGGCAATTACCCCCCGGCCAATTATTGGTTGGTGGTAAGGTTAGAGTAGAGATTAGGGTTAGGGTTAGGTTTAGGGTTAGGAGTTTGGGTTAGGGTTAGGGTTAGGTTCAGGATTAGGATTACGATTAGGGCCAGGGGAAGGGTGCGGGGTAATTGCCCAGGGGGTAATTGCCCTAGACCCGGTTGTGGCACACACATACACACGTTATAAACCTGACATAACCCAAAAGGCGTAGATCAACCACTGTCCTGGGGATAATGTGAGGAATTACCGATGTGATGCAGCTTTTTGAATAAGTAATAGTCACAAACAAAAGGAAACTGACCGGAAACGTATATAAATGAGCAAAGAAAATTGGATACCATCAGGATTTGAGCCCGAGGCCTTCAGATTGCTAACCCAGTGCTCTGCCAACTGAGCTAAAGAAAGTCCTAAGTACAGGGCTCACACGGGTAAATAATTCCCCATAGAGACGTGTGTTAAAATTCAAATTTTGAAAAATTCTGTAAAATAGCTGGGAGAAATGAGGTGTTTCATCTTCACTAACCTGAATAAGTGAGATATTACCTTTCATCCATCAGATTGCCAGGGTGGGTTGTTCTGCTCTAATTCTGTCCAGGGGTCCGCAAAGCCAGACTACGAGTTCTTGTCACTGAAAAAATCACCTATTTTCCGTACACGTACCCAATGAAATATAGTCCCCTCAAATTCCATCAGAAAAGCTTTCATCTTCCAACCAAAATGCAGTTTGTAGAGGAATTCATACTCAATATCTACAGCTATTCAGTTTTTTGCCAAACTACATCATTGATTTTTAATTAATTTGTTTCTTCATTTATTTTGGTATCTTTGGTACGAATTTGTGAAGGGGTGTGGGACAGTCCATTTTATTTACAGGTGTGAGCCCTATAGTGTTGGACCTAGCCTTTTGTCAAGGCCCTCTCGCTGTAACGGACGTGCGAACGGACGAGCGAAGAGAGTCCATCCATCCATTCACTTATGAATGTAAATACATGCAGCACGATTTTATTATGGGGAGAGGCATCGACGTACGTTTGCCATTTGCAGCCAATTTTAGAACCACCCCAAGCTGCATCCACACGAGTCTCTGGCATGTATGTGTCTGCAGAAATAGTGAGATGATTTTTATAAAGATACGACTTTCTGAAATTAGGCGTACCAATGTGAAGGGTTTTTTGTTTTTGTTTTCGTGTAGAGATGTTTCTGATGATATTACAGAGCTATAAAGTTAACATTCTTTAAATGGGACATTCTTTTGAATGTGTTTTCATTCATAAGAACTAGCTTGTTTCTTCAAACTTTTTACAACCTTTTTGCGTTTCACACCAGAGTGAATAGAAACATGTGTGTATAGGCTTCTGTATATGTATATATCAGGAAGAGTTTTGCTGCAAAATGAGCTAAACGCCATTTTTAAACATTTTAAAATAAAGTCCGTCATTAGATAAAGCAAAATTAAACTTTCCAGTAATACCACAGTTATGACATAACAAATAATGGTATTATGCTAGAAGTTATACGATTAAAAAAATGTCTTGTATGTTCTTATCATTTTTAGCAGTTTTAATCACAAATACCTAAACTTAACAAGAAAGGAGTTAGCGTATTTTGCTATAAAACTCTCTTCATACTATATATCTTATATATATATATATATATATATATATATATATATATATATATATATGTATATATAAGAAAAAAGAATTTCTTTTGCCTTGTTTTTTTTTTTTTTGGCCTTATTCTGCTCAAACGTATTCAAATTGGTTGCTTTTCTGCTTTTGTGTTTACGTTCCAAGCCCTTGAAAAAGACCGGTAACGCGGTCGAAAGCTCGGGAGAATAAAAGGCTATTAGTAAACACACTGCAACGTCTGCGAGGAGTCATTCCTTCGTCACACCTATATAGTTATATATATATATATATATATATATATATATAATATATATATATATATATATATATATATATATATATATATATATATATAACACAAAAATACAGCGAGCAAAAATATCAGTGAGTGTTTAATAATGCTATGAGGTTGATCAAAACATGAAAAACATCTTGTGAAGACAACACCTTCTTACACAAAGCCCCTGAAGTAGGACCGGACACCCCCCCCCCCCCAAAAAAAAAAAAAAAAGGAAAGAGAGAAAAAAAGATGATTTTCAGCTCAATTCAATCAAATGAATTAATTTGGAATTTTCTGCATTGAATATACATCACAAAAGATATACAGACATTTTTTCTTGTTTTCAACGTAACAGGCATACAGTGTGTACATCCGAACATAATTATGCTTATTGAAATTTACGCGTACAATGATGGGAGATTGAAGAAAAGAAAAAGAAAGCACGTCATCCAATGCAGGATAGTGAACCAAATGATATGACAAATTTATGGTACATATTGGGAATGTGAATGCAGGAGACTGTCGTCAAGTAAGCAATTATCGGTAGCTTAAAGATACGACAGCGTTGAAAGAGAAAATAAAATGAGTAAAACATAATGTGTACTTATCGAATACAAAAGAAAAGAAAAGGAAAAACCCAAAACAATATTGTAAAAAAAATTATCAAATGTATACATATAGGTGTTTTTGTACTCGATGATTTGAAATTATGCAAATCGTCTGTAATGCCCCTGTAATATTGGGAACATCGCACTCATATCATTTGTATACTATGTGATTGGTAAGAGACTGAGGGTTCTTGTAAAGTGCACGAAACAAGTCTTATCAACGTTCATTATTGCACTTGGACCACAATGATACCTTTGACAGTTAGGTATTTAGGGTGCTCACGAGAGTATTTATACATTTGATTGAATATAATTTGTTTGTGTCGTTTGCGAGTAACATGAAGTGAAAAAAAGATGTGATGAATTAGTAACATCATTCACTAAGAATAGGTCCAAGGATAAATCCATTATGGGACACACTACAGGCAATATCGCAATACTGAAGAAGAAGTTTTGGACTGAAACACAACAAACTGTTTCCGATTAAAGAAATAGCTGTTTAACCAGCATTTGACCAGGGGAAAAAATGTCATTTGCCATCGTCAGACAGTCAGTGGGAAGGCGAAGAGTGTGCTTGTTCGTTCTATCATTTGCAGAAGTTGTCATGACAATAAAGAATTTGCTACACTCTTAAAATAGTTGGGCAAAAGAATGCCCAACTTTTAACCAACACTGGGCAACATACTGTCCACACAACTATTGGTCAAAATCTGCCCAATTGATGTTGGGTAATGAGTTTGCTATGTGGTTGGACAAATTAAATTGCCCATCAGCTGTTGACCAATCAGACTTTACCCAACTTTGCAATTTCCCAACCGTTGGTTATATTTTGAGTTGGGTAATCATTTGCCAAACCAATTTTACCTAATTAGATATTGTTGACAAAATTAATTTTGTGTTGAATTATTTGATGTATGGGTGTTTAACAGAACATGTGTATGTCAAGATATTGTTCATATCTAACCCATCATAATCCTACAGCTGGTCGTAAAGCCTATACCTACAAGTAAATCTAGGCTTAGCCTACATCCTAGACCTAGTTAGTACCAGGGATATTTCATTCACATTATATAGGGCCATTTAGTTGTAATGCTTTAAGACATGGTTACCATGTTGATTACACTTTTATTATAAAAATATGAAAATACCTCATCAAAGGTACAAGTTGAAATTGTAAATATCACGGCAACAATATTTGATAAATTTCTAATACATTTCAGAGTTTATTGAAATCATTAAAAAAACATTAAATTCAACAATCTTTTTCACGTAGAGAATTTGAATAGCTTATGAATATTCATGAGAAAAAAAAACAAAACAATGGAAACCAATAGAAACCAACTGGTATCAAAATTTCAATGTTTTAGTTTCTGGGTTTTAATCTGGAATGAAGTGGAAAGCAAATACAGTCAGGCATATAGGTTTCAAATATTGTGTCATCTAACTATTTGCACACAAACCGACACACACACGCACATACACACACACACACACACACACCCAAACACACACAAAACACAAACTAGCAATATTGTGGGAGTATCCTGTAGGTTGCTCCCACTGTTACTCCCACAATGTTGATTTTTTTAACCCCTCCGGTGTTGACGGAATAAAGGGAAACGTAAGAAAATTATGTCAAAATACGTCCACAATGTAGCTCTTGCTTATATATTATATATATATACTGTATATGTAGACAATACCGTGTGTGTGTGTGTGTGTGTGTGTGTGTGTGTGTGTGTGTGTGTGTTGTCTCCCCCCTCCCCCCGTCCTATTCCTAAAACGGAGAACACCCTACAGCAATTCAATTCAATTCAATTCATTTTATTTCCATACTTCTCATTTGTGGACATTGTAACAGAAATCAAACAAGTTCTTTCACCTTGTAAACAATATGCAAAACACAACAATGGCCTACATGGTGATAACACAGTAATTATATGTAATAACTGGTCAAATTCGAAATCGAGATGGGGTTGATCAAAGAAAAGTATGCGGGACCTACATGAAAGCAAGCTTGTTTGGCTGTAAGCCCCGAGTAATCAGTGTTTGTGAAAAAGAAACGGAGAACGGATAGTAGATAAGACCAGATGATGTAAGAGTGCCAAATAAGAAAAAAACAAAAACAAAACTAAAATTTGAACTATTACTGTGACCGAGATATCATTGGTTTCAGGAGGACAACATGATTTGCATAATCATAAAGCCTACTTAGGTATATACATAATGTACACTATAAACTGTTGTTGCATTAATACTATCGCCAGGATATTATCAGTAAGACACAAAAAGTAACATGTACAGCTATCAAGCCATTTGGTGTCCGCCGTCAAGCTCTGTACAGAAAGCTAGAGAGAGAAAGAGGGAAAGAGGAGGAGAGGGAAGCGAAGTAGAATGTGGAATTGATAATGATGAATTCGGAGAGCCTGACAGCAAGACTTTAAAATGGAATCTGCAGCGTGTTGACAAGAATGTTTGATCGGACAATAACATAACACAATATTACATAAGACATTACAATTATTCCGTTTCTGCAAGATATGCACTCAATAAAGACTCTTTGAATTTGCGTTTAAAGGAATATAAAGACAAGCAGCTTGTTATTTCGGGGGAGAGGTCATTCCAATATCTAGGGCCCGTATACATTATCGTTTTTTTAGCGAAAATTGTTCGAGTACGTGGAAGGTGAAATGCGTCACTTTGGCGGGTAGGATAATTATGAATCAAATAGTTTTTCCTGAACATGCGAGTGAAAACATCCGGTAACTCCTTGGCAGAAAATTTATACATAAATATGCCGACGTTGTAACTAAATAAATCTGATGTTTTCAGTATCTTATTTTTGAAAAATAAATCATTCGTGTGGGACAAATATCCAACATGGTTGATATTTCTGATGGCGCGTTTTTGAACACGGAACAGTATGTCAAGAAGATTTGTAGGTGCATTCCCCCAAACAAGAATACCATAATTAAGGTACGGAGTAATCAATGTAGAATAAAGATTAAGCAGGATTTGACTTGGAAAAACATTCTTCAGTTTATTAAGAACACCCGTATTTTTGGAAAGAATATTACTTAAATAACTGACGTGGGATTTCCAAGACAAGTCACTGTCAATAAAAAGCCCTAGAAATTTTATACTACTAACTTGATTTAATTCAGTTTCATTAAACTTAATGTTACAAGGAAGGGTTTTAAGACTGTTGCTAAAAAGCATACAATGAGTTTTATCGACATTAAGTGACAATTTGTTGGCGTATATCCAAGATTGCACAGATTTAAGTTCTTTATTCATTGTGTTAACAAGAGTATAAGGATCTCTGTGTGTAAAAAACAAATTGGAGTCGTCAGCAAAACATATAAAGGAAAGAATTGGCGAGGAACTGGGAAGATCGTTAATGTACAAAATAAACAATAGTGGGCCTAGTAAGGAGCCCTGTGGAACACCACATGAAATTAACTTTAACTGAGAATCACGACCATTTATACTCACAAATTGTTTTCTGTTTGATAAATAATCTCGAAACCAGTCCAAAGCCTTCCCACGTATACCATAATGTCGTAGCTTGTAAATCAGAATATCATGGTCAATTGTGTCGAAGGCCTTTGAAAAATCAAGAAAAACTCCAATAGTGTGGGAGACATCATCTATAGCATGAGCAACTTTTTTTTTTTGATATGGATAAAAGTGAGTAAGGCATGGGTCGTACTGTGGTTTTTCCTAAAACCAAACTGGGAGTTACAAAAAACTTCACACTTTTCGAGAAATTTGTGTGTGCGTGTATATACCAACCTTTCAAGAAGTTTTGAAAATGAAGTTAACAAAGAAATAGGGCGATAATTTATCACAGATTCTTTTTGTCCTTTTTTAAAAATTGGTACAACTTTAGCTATTTTCATTTTTTGTGGAACTATGCCAGTAGATAACGATAAACTAAAAATGTGTGTTAATGGTGTAACTACTTCATTAATGATGTTTTTAAGGAGGAAATTGGTGATTCCGTCACATCCAGAACTTTTCTTATTGTTCAAATTTTGCACGATATCTTTGATTTCTTCTTCAATGACTGGTTCGAAAAAAAGAGACTGCTGATTCTGGTCTTTTAAAAAGTAATAAAAATCAGTGTTTGAGTGTGGAATACTGCTGGCAAGATTAGGTCCTATGCTTACAAAGTATTCATTGAATACTTCTGCCACATCAGCTTGATCTTCAATATACTTATCATTATAGATAATATGCCTAGGGGGTTCAATGTTCTTTTTAGTGTTCAGCGCTTCATTTATCACCTTCCACGTACTCTTGATGTCATGTTTATACTTGATAAATTGCTTTGAAAAATGCATTCTTTTGGCTAAACGTGTGGATGATGTAAGAACGTTGCGATAATGCACATACCGAGACCGAGTTCGACTGTTAGGATCACTTCTGTATTTATAGAAAAGGGTATTTTTACGGTTAATAGACCTAAGGAGAGATTTTGTAATCCAAGGTTTTTGGCGAACTTTTTTTACGGTTTGAACGAGTAAATGGCTTAACGGGTATACTGGAATCATATGCAGATGACAGTATTTGTGAAAAGTGTTCAAAAGCTAAGTTTGCATCGCTTTGGTTATTAACAATTGACCAATCAACGGATCTTAGTCTCTCCCTAAGTCTACTAAGATTGGTTTCTGACATTTCTCGAAAACCAGAACTGGGCGAATGAAAAGAAGCATTACTTATGTTAAAATTGGGCATAACAGCGAAAATCGGAAAATGATCGGATACATCAGACACTATTATACCAAACGTGATATTAGAAAGGGGACTATTAACAAAAATATTGTCAATTAGAGTTGCTGTGACATCAGAAATTCGAGTGGGCTTCTTTATAAGAGGTGAAAAAGACTCGGATAGCATCACATTGAGGAAATCTTGGCATGTGGAGTTGGTATGACAATCTAAAAGGTTGAAAGTAAAGTCACCCATGATAAAACAATTTTTGTTCACAAAATATGTATCAGCTAAAAGTAGCTTGGTATCACCCCCTACAAAATCGTAAAGTTCGGCCATCCTTCCATACGTAGGCCTATACCACACACACACACACGCACACACACACACACACACACACACACACACACATTGTCACATACATGCACACATACACGCGTACACGCACAGACTTTTTTACTGTCCATGAAAATTTACCAACTTAGAAAGGAACGTAACGAAATTACCCAAGTACTGGTAAGAAATACCCAGGCTTAATGTGCAAAATAATGTTGTTAAATTATATAAGGCGAATTTCTACCCAAGTATCAGTTGCCCAACAAAAATTACCCAACACGTATAAAGGGAATGCGTCACTTACACAACAGCGGGGCAAAAAGTACCCAACTCTCCATTTGCCAATTCTGTTGGTAAATATTCGCCCAATATTTAAGTAAGAATAATTGCCCAATGTTGGTTTAATCACCCAAAAGCTAAATTGGGCGATAATTGCCCAGAATAATGATTTTTGTTACCAACCAACAATTACCCAACTAAATTTACCCAATATTTTAAGAGTGTACATAGCAGTTTTAGTGAGTCGAGATAAAAGTAAAACCTAATCCGAAATTAAAAATTGAACAGAATTTTATCTCGGTTATCATCATAATTGCTAAACGAGCTCGTGTTTATAATGAGAATATTGTTCAATATAATTGTGTAATTGGAAAAGAGATGCCCACGTAAAAGACAATCTTGTAGACATGTGGGCCACTCAATAACAGCATTTCACCAATGATTTCACACTTGGTTACTTACGAAGACAATATACACGGAAAATCACTAGCTTTAATGTTTTCAAAGGCAAGGGGACTTACTCTACTGTTGACAAATACGAATGTACAAATCAGCTTTCAAGTTTAAAACTTTCCGAAAGATCTCTACTCTAAAACGTTATTTAAGTCCTATAAAGATATGCTCAAAATGAAATAAAAACAAATATATTATAGGGCCTACATAAATAGTGGGACGACAGATATACACTGCAAAAAGTCTATGAAACACCGAGCTGGTGTCAAATTTCTGCCCATAATGGTGTTAGATTAACACCTCCGGGTGTCATTTAAAAAATATAATTTTTTTTTTTAAATGGTTTCTTAGTTACTGCTCTTCTTGTTGATTTTGAACTTCAACAAGACGATCAGGAGTTTTCCGATAAAGTACCTGATTTTTGAAAAAAAAAATGTGTAAACACATTTACACCACAGTAACACCAGATGTAACTCCAGCAATATCAAATCAACCCCATGCGGTGTCACTGTTGCATTAACACCAACGCAGTGTCAAAAATATCACCAGCTATAGTGTCAAATTAACACCACGAAGTGCCAGGTAAATACTTTTCAACACCATCGCAACATACTTTCTACACCCTATGGGTGTGGTCTTCTATTGACATTTGATCGGTGCTAGATTTAACACCAATGGTGTTAAATCCAACACCGCTGTTTTTGTAGTGTACAATGCTCAGGATTCTTCTGATTCTTGCCTTCTCCCCGTTAAGACTGAGAAATTACACTGAAGCTTGAGCAGTTGATACACCCCTTTCAAGTGGATCGTTGTCTTTATGTAAGCCGTTTTCGCCTTCTTCTCCTGCATCTGTCGCACCAACTTCGCATCACTGCCCGGAAATCCGTAAGTCGAAACCAGCAAATCACGGGATTCATAACAGTGTTGAGTATTGGTAGACCAAGACAAACAGATCGTAAAATTGGTTGGCGTACATCATGGAACACAAGGCTCAAGACAAGGTATAAGCTCATAGGGCACAAACATACTATAGTCGTTGCGGAAATTAAAACAAACGTAATCCAAATTCTCTTATTGATCTCATTTCTCAGTGACGCATCAGTATTTGATAAACTGACATTTCGAGATGAAGACCTGATTGCCCTGTAAACTGCGCAGTATACTGCAACGATGGTCACCAGGCTGATTATGGAGGTAGCAGCTTGCCACACTAAAACTTTCGAAACTTCAAATGAACAAAGATTTACGGTCAAAGTTATGAGAAAGACAACGAGCCAAGTCAAAACGAGTGTCAGGATGAGCCTTTTTGAAGTGACCCAATTGTTGTGACCAACTGGATCAAGGCGTACTACGATCAGTCGGTGGATGGCTAGTCCCAGTGTAGAGATGATAGACTCAAGCATGATGGGGAAGTACAGATATTCAATATCTCCGAGCGCAGTGATGATACGTGAAGGGAGGTCCTGATGATGGAATAACAAGAAAGAAAAACATAAGATATCATGGGTGAAGACATAAACTCTCCGTAACATGTCTCGTTGTAACGAACGTATAATAGCAGTGAGAGAAACATACCCTACTTGGAAGAAATACAATATGAAAAGAAACAGAGCATAGAGCATTCGGTTACATGATCTAAAAAAATACTATGGGTGATGACATAAACTCTTCGTAACATGTCTCGTTATAACGAACGTATGTGACCATGTATCACAAAACCAACAAAAACGTCGCCAGATTTTTTTTGTTGTTGTTAAAGGCAGATTCTGAAAGGGCAGACTCTAAGCTTTAAAATGATACAAAAATCAATTCAAATGGATTCACCTAACCTGTCTAAATATTGAAAAGAAGGCACACACTCTGGAAAAGTGTGAACCGAGAAAAGAGGCTCTGAAGTAGGGTCTATTCCAGCGCTTTAATCTTTACTAAACCGTGATAACTGTGTGATGAATGGGACAAACAGCAGGATGTAAACCACTGGAGCAACAATAATGAAGGGATTATCAGATTAAGCTGAAAGTGATCATGCTCTATTATACACATTCTGTCCATGATTCATGCCAACTTTCAAAGCAGTAGCATTATCCTTTCAAAAGTTGTTAGACTTGAAAATGAAGAGAGTGCAAAGGGTTATCAAGAAATAAAAAGGGGCCTCTAAAGACACACCTGATCTCACTACTCTACAAAAAAAGGGTTGTGGAAAATTTGCCGAAAATGCACTTTCTCGTTCATTTTATGATTCTAAACTAAAGAATGATGTAGCCTTTTTGGAGTCCTCATGTAAAATCAAGGGGTGATTTTTGGTCGTTTTGTGATGCACGGTCACGTATAATAGCAGTGAGAGAAACCTACTCTGATGGGAAGAAATACAATATGAAAAGTAATAGCACCTACAGGATTCGGTTACTGGTCCAAAGGTATTTTCCGAAGGTTGCAAATGTTCGTTATTTCGAAGGTTCGCTCTTCCCGAGAAAGATATACTGAAGGTTTGTTAATCCTAAATGAAAGAAAGTTAGCCTTTCCAAAGGTTCATTAATCTGACAATGAAAAATGGTTCTCTTTTTTCGAAGATGCGATTATCAGAAAATGAAATAAGGTTCATGTTTCTTATGGGTGGCTGATACATAGATCCGAAAACGAAAAAGGCTCATTATTCCGGAGGTTCGTAAATCCGAATACAATAATAAGGTTTGTACGTATAGTTCCGAAGGTTTGTTCAAAACACTAACTCATTTTTTCCACTTTTCGTTTAACGAAAGTTATTACATTTTTCGCTTAATAAATCTTTTGAATCACATTGATTCTTGCCATTTTCGAATTACGGAACCTTGGTGATGAAGAATCATGTTATTTTCGGATCGATACAATAGGAAGAACTAACATTGGCAATAACTCCAATTTCGTAATTCTTCACCGTATTTCATTTCAGATTAACGAACATCTAGATATACAGAATTTGTGTGTTTTTGGAACAACGAACCTTTAGAATAGAAAATCTTAATTCATGTCAAATTAACATGCACTGAAATAACGAAAGTTTTCCTATCGGATACAGACCACAGTGAGCAAACGCAAGTGTAAATTGAAGACCTGAATATAAAAACGACCCAAGTCCAATTTTTGGCCAAATTCAGTTTGACATGGGAAATTGTAGCTTATGCATGGACTCATCTTGTGTATAAATGATAAATCCTAATCACCCCCGGAAGTGCCTGAAATGAATGAGTTAAATCTTATATTAATGTCAGAATGAAGGACTTGGGTCATTCTTACATTCATATAATAGCGCCCTCTCTCATCCTTCTTTCATCTCATTGATAGCAGAATATCATGTATATGAATCAAAGAACGACCCAAGTCCATATGAATCAAAGAACGACCCGAGTCCACCACACAAAATGGCCTCTCCACAATTAATGTAAATGTTAATTGTCATAATATGTTCTAAATTGTATATACAATGTTGCCTTCCCATCACAGTTAAATAGAATATTATTGGACAAATAAAAAAAGATATGATTTTTTTTTTTTTTAGTTTACTCGAAATGGTCTTCCATGGACTTGGGTCGTTCTTATATTCATATACTCAATTCAAATATTTGTTGAGCTTATCCGCATTTTGTTATAACGGAACACATTCTTTTTGTTTGTCCATATTAATGGGACTTCGTCGCAATGAAAATTTCGCTATGACAATAATCCATGTTCGTTGTAAGCGAATTTTACATCATAGACTCTAATAATGATATCACTGGGACTTGAATCTTTACATTGTTGTGACGAAATTTTGTTTTTAACCGTGTTCGTTGTAACGGGAGTGTAGTGTTCATGTAATAGAGCTTAAGTTGAGCATTAGCATGACACTGGTTTTGAACATGGATAATGTTAATGCTGAGGCTTCATCAACATTGTGTATTCCTGCAGTTAGAGATAACGGAAAAGATATCAATTAATTATTCTTAATTTCTAAATTGATTTTAGACTCTGCAATATTTCGACTGGCAAAAAAGAAGAAGAAAGAAAACGAACCTCATAGATTCTGCCAAAAGCATAAGCACACCATCCTACTCCACCCAATGCAGTGAGACAATCAGATAGGGCCAAGTTGAATATGAGAATGTTCTGCTTCTTCCGTAAGCGGCGACTTGCAAGGATCGCGGACATTGTAAAAATGTTGATGGCAATCCCGAGCAAAGATATTGAACTTAAACAATAGAATGCCTTCTTATGCCACGAAGTTTGAATTTCGTAGATTTCCCAAAACCTGTGTATGCCATTCAACGATAGGTTTCTGCTTTCCGTGTCCATTCTGATCGAGGCCTCCGTTAATTTCCTGGCCAAGAGTAAATTGTGACGAGTGACAGAACTTCACCGCCTTCCTTGTTGTAAATGTTGGTGCATAGAAAGCAAACCAACAGGCAGTGTATCCCGCGTTGGAAAAACGAAATGCCAGTCGTCACGCAGTCTTGATCGCACATGCAGCTAGCGCAATACTGGCTCTTTCTGCGAGTGCATGGCGTCACAACAGCATTCGCGCTGTGTTGCATGCCGTTATCATTAATAAGTTATAAATGTTACTTAATCCGGACAAGTCCATTCCTCTCTTGCGTTTGCATTTCCTTTCTCTTGGGGGAGGAGATAAAATGTTTTGATGTTACTCCGGTTTGCTCTCGGCCTATTCAAAGTGTTGCTATTGTCAATGATTGTGTGTGTGTGTGTGTGTGTGTGTGTGTGTGTGTGTGTGTGTGTGTGTGTGTTGACCTTGTTGTTGCTTGTTTGTTTCTGGTTTCATGCTATCTCTTTACAGGGGTGAGTTTTTTTTTTTATTATTTAGTGATATTTGCAGAATACTTGATAACATCATGGAGCTTTTCACATTAAAGTGTAAAATAGATGAGAAAATTACGAATTCAGTACATAGTAATTTGCTGCCGGAAAGCGAAAATCTTTCCAAGATCCACCATGCAATGCCATGATGACCGTTATCTACAGAGCCCACCTGCTGTTTCCATTGCAATACGATACTGTCTTTGCGTTTTGCGAGCAAAATGTTGCTGGTACGTGTACTTAGATGAAGCGTCCTTAATGATCCTTTACCAAAAAGGCATGGAAATATATTCGAGATTGCCTACATACAGCTGCAACGTATAATGTTATCGCTTGTTTTTTTTTTTCATTTTAAAAAGATACAAACTAATTATACGATTTTGTAGGGAAAACTTTACACAGATTGGTGAGGCAATCGTCAGATGCAGGGTGTTTGAACCGGTGTTCTTTATTTCTTCATCACTCCGAAGCTCAGACTTCCAAGAATCGCGGAGATAGCAAAAGTGTCGACAATTATCGCGAAAACTGATATCAGACATCCAATCGACTGCAGTTTTCTCCCATACACACACTCTCGCGTTCGGAATAGTTCGAAGATGAGCTTGTGTTTTCCACTCCTATTGCACTGAAGTCTATGAATCGTTTATATGACGACAAGTAGTTCCGGGCCGCGTGTTTTTTTTTAGACGGCACAGATTGGGGAAACTAAAAATCTGTCGGGGACCCTATCACTAAACCTAACCCTAATCCTAATCCTAACCCTAACCATCAAACCCTAACCCTAACCCTAACCCCAATCCTAACCCTAACCCTAACCATAACCATAACCAAAAACCCTAACCCAACGTTTTTCCCATAGGTTTAACACGCGCCATGCCCCAATCTGTGCCGTCTTTAAAAAAACGCTTCCGGGCCAGCAGTGAATTGTGACAAGTACACGGCAACTCACTCTCTTCCTTCTGTTCTTCTAGCGAAATATCAGGAGTGCAAAACAATGAAAAGCGATCAAGGTTTATTAATTTATGCAGTATTGTAGAAACACGACACCGGCAACACACATTTACTGGCGCGACGTACAGGCCCGGGTTAATGTATGACGTCATCAGGGCATTCAGCACTGTTTTGTATAATATCAGCATGCATTGTGGTAAATGTATGATTATGATCATAAGCTGTAAACATGGTAAAATGTTTCAGAAGCCAGATTAGACACATCCTTTATTTTTTCTTGCACGTTTGCTGTACTTTGTAATCTCCGATGGGGTGAGAGCATGAAATCTTATTTTACAAGTTGTCTCATTATGGGATAAGGGGGAAGGCCTTGGAGTGGTTCAAGAGCTACCTGCAAAACCGCAAACAATACTTATCTCTGAACGAGAACGTTTCAAGTCTCGAATTCATTAAGTGTGGCGTCCCACAAGGTAGCTTATTAGGTCCTTTACTTTTTATCATTTATATCAATGATTTTTGCAGATCATCCGACGTGTTGTCATTTATACTTTTTGCTGATGATTCAAATGTTTTCTTTTCACATCAAAATCCAGATGAACTCGTGCACATTGTTAATTCCGAATTAAAAAAAGTGACCCAATGGATAAGAGCTAACAAATTATCTCTTAATCTTTTGAAAACTAAGTATATGTTATTTAGTATAACTCTATAGAAGTTTTACGTAAAGAGATTATTTTTGATGACATTCAAATAGAACGCGTAGCTCATATAAAATTCCTGGGGATTACAGTAGACGATACATTGTCATGGAGGCCACATATTAATAACATAAGTACAATAATATGACGTAATATTGGAATCCTTAATAGACTTAAGTTTTATATTCCATTGTCTTCTTTGCTGACGTTATATTTCTCTTTAATATTACCTTATCTTAACTACGGTCTTTTAGCATGGGGTAACGCTCATCAAACTTTACTAGATAGATTACTGGTTTTACCAAAAAAGGCACTTCGTGTTACTTGTGGTGTCCCGCCACGTTCCCATACAGATCCATTATTCACTAAATATAAGATTTTAAAAATCAAAGATTTGTATTTTTTTCAACTTGGACAGTTTATGTTTAATTTCAACACAAATGCACTTCCCTGTATATTCAATTCAATGTTTGCAAGGAATCAATTTTTCCATAATTATCCCACCAGACAATCTTCTGAGTTTCATCTACCTCTTCTGAGAACATTATTGGCTCAGAATACATTTATATACACAGGCCCTAGATTCTGGAATTCATTAAGTAGCGAAATAAAAAATTCTCCTTCTTTGTATTCCTTTAAGCGTAAGTTGAAATCCTTTCTGTTAAACCCTCTCTGATGTTCGTTTTTATTAATCAAGTTCCAACAACTACAGGGTTTATCATCCAACCATCAATCAATTTCTGAATTCATTAATTTATGAAATAGCCATTATAATGTCTACACAGCTGTATGCAACCACCGGCTGTTTAAAGAATTTCTTCAATTCCCTCTTCAACTCTCTCTTTCGTTTCTTTGATCAGCGTGTAGGCATTCTCTTTCTTTCTTCCTTCCTTCCTTTCATTTTCCACCTTTCTGTCTAGTCGTGTCATGTTACTGTGTGTCTCCCGTTTGTTTCCGTCTTGTGTAACTCATACTTGTGTCCAGCATATACAAATAAGTATTTAGTTAGATTTTCTTGAGTGGTTCACAATCTACAAGCTTGCTTTTTAGTGGACCTCTCAGTTCTCCTTTTTTTTCAACTGAAACAAAGTCTTGTATTATTTTGCGTATACATATGTTACTTTATTATTGTATCATTTGATATCATTTGTTAGTTGTATGTATACGATTGTGATGATAACCTAATTCATACTGTGTTGTGTTTTGTTGGAAAAAGGAGAATGAAATAAAATGAAATGAAATGAAAATGAAATGAAATGAGATAACTACATTCTAATGACTATTTTAAACTTCAGCAGCTGCTCTTAATATTCATGGCAATACCAACTAACAATAAGGTAATTGTACCCAAACAAATGCGCACTGGTGCTTACTAAATCCTCTCAAAAGGTTGCGCTATACTTTTTTTTTTTTTTTAATAAAACAGTGTTCTATAACAAAGATGTTGGTGTAGGCGTATACACGACGTATTAACTCGTATAATGTTTTTCATCAAACCATGTGAATCAGTGACATCTGAGATTTGATCAAACATTATTCATAAAAGTTCGCTTTCGTTATACGTTGCTCTTTGGTTTATTGTGAGATTTAGTAGTGTAACCTCTGACCTTAGTATTAAGCAGTAAGACACTTAGCCCGACCAGACGCCGTGCGCCAGCAGTGTTGCGACACTTGTGTACAGCGACAGGGCTGTGTATAGGTTATGACACCGTAAATGTCAAAATGAAATACAGGTGGTGTAAATGGCGTCTACTATAACAGATAAAGCAGTCAGTTTTGAACCAGAGGTTGAGCAATGAGATGTACTATGAGTCATGATGAGAGTAACGAGTTAACTTCTAATTAAATTTGTCTAGATATCTGAGCCTCAAAGCGTCATATAGAGGACCATTTTAACTTATGATAATAGTTTGGCCTCCAATTTAATCAGATTTGCATTTGAATTTACTAGTGTAATACTTCAATCGGATACCCCCTCCCCCCCCCCCAAAAAAAAAAAATAAGAGAAAGAGAGAAAGAGAGAGAGAGAGAGAGAAGGATGATTTTCAGCTCAATTCAATCAAATAAATTTATTTGGAATTTTTTTTTTTCATTGAATATATATCACAAATGATATACAGACATTTTTTCTTTTTTTTTTCAACATAACAGGCATACAGTATGTACATCCGAACATAATTGAAATTTACGCATACAATGAGCTTTTAACATAATCATTGAAGAAACGAAAAAAATCGAAAAACGAAAAAGAAAGCACGTTGTGCTGGATAGTGAACCAAATCAATACGACTACTTCATGGTACATATGTATTGGGAATGTGAATGCAGAAGATTGTCGTCACGTCAGCCTATACCAGTAGCTTAAAGATACGACAGCGTTGAAAGAGATAATGAAATGGGCAAAACAGATATGTACTTATCGAATAAAATAGAAAGGAAAAGAAAAGAAAACAAAAACAATACTGCCAAATAAAGATAAAATCTATGCACAGAAAATCATCTCGACTGCCATCAAATCTATACACAAAAAATCGTCTTAACTTCCCCATTTAAGTTGCATCTCATGTAATATTCGGAACATCGCACTCATAAACGTTAAATATTTGTATACTTTGTGACTGGTATGAGATTAAGGGTGCTTAAAGTGCACGAAACAGGTCTTATCAACGTTCATTATGCACTTGAACCACAATGATACCTTTGACAGTTCCGTAATTAGAGTGTTCAATATACCTGTACATTAAGTTTGAATATATAATTTGTTTGTGTCGTTTGAGAGCAACATGAAGTGAAAAAAAAAAAAGATTCATTAAGAATAGGTCCAATGATATAGCCCTGGTGCACACCACAGACAATATCGGAATATTAGATAAGTTTTGGACTGACACACAACAAACTGTTTTAACGATTACATAGACAGTTGTTCAACCGAAAAATAGTATTTGCCTTCGTCAGACAGTGGGAGGGCAAAAAGTGTGCTTGTTCGTTCTTCCATTTACAGAAGTTGCCATGACAACAAAACATTTGCTACAGTTTTCGTGAGTCGAGAAAAAGTAAAACCTAATTCAAATTAAAAAACTGAACAGAGTTTAATCTCGGTTATCATCATAATTGCTAGACAAGCTCGTATTTTATCATGAGAATATTATTCGATATAATAATTGTGTACTTGGAGAAGAGATGCCCTCGTCAAAGAAAAACCTGTAAATATGTGGGCCACTGAATAACAGCATTTTACCAATGTTCAACCAGGAAAAAATATCTTTTGCCATTGCCAGACAGTGGGAGGGCAAAAAGTGTGCTTGTTCGTTGTACCATTTGCAGAAGTTGTCATGACAACAAAGCATATGCTACAGTTTTCGTGAGTCGAGAAAAAAAAAGTAAAACCTAATATGAAATAAAAAACTGAACAGAGTTTAATCTCGATTACCATCATAATTGCTAAACGAGCTCGTATTTTATCATGAGAATATTATTCGATATAATAATTGTGTAATTGGAGAAGAGATGCCCTCGTCAAAGAAAAGCCTGTAAAAATGTGGGCCATTGAATAACAGCATTTTACCAATGATTTCATACTTGCTTACTTGGGAAGACAATAATATACACGGAAAATCACTAGCTTATGTTTTAAAAGGCAAGGGGACTTACTAACTCGACTGTTGACAAATAATTGTCGAAATCAGTTTTCAAGTTTAGATCTCGACGCGGAAACGTTATTCAAGTCCTATAAAGATATGTTTAAAAGGAAATAAAAAGCAAATATATTATAGGGCCTACACAAAAAGCGGGACGGTAGATATACACCGCAAAAAGTCCGTTGTTGAATATGAAACACCGAGGTGGTGTTAAATTTCCGGTGCTCATAATGGTGTTAGATTATCACCTCCGTGTGTCATTTCAAAATATTAAATTGTTTTTAAACAGTATCTACTGCTTTTCTTGTTGATTTGAACTTCAACAAGACTATCAAGAATTTTCCGATAAAGAACTTGATTTTTGAAGGAAAAAAAAAAAGGTGTGAACACATTTGCACAACAGTAACACCAGTTGATGTGGTCTCCTATTGAAGCTGGATGGGTGTTATACCATTGACATTAACTCCAGCAATATCAAGTCAACCCCATGCGGTTTCATTGTTGCAGTAACACCAGCGCAGTGTCAAAAATATCACCAGCTACATTGTCAAATGAACACCACGAAGAGCGAGGTAAACAATTTTCAACACCATCACAACATACTCTCTACACCTGTGGGTGTGGTCCTCTATTGACACTTGATCATTGTTAGATTTAACACCCATGGTGTTAAATCTAACACTGATCTATTGCAGTGTACAATGCTCAGGATTCGTCTCAGTCTTGCATTCTACCCGTTAGGGCTTAGAAATTACACTGAAGCTTATATGAGCAGTAGATACACCCATTTAAAGTGGATTGTTGTCTAATGTAAGCTGTTTTCGCATTCTTCTCCGGCATCTGCCCCACCAACTTCGCATCACTGCTCGAAAATCCACAAGTCGAGACCAGGTTCAGAACGGTGTTGAGTATTGGTAGACTGAGACCAGTAGATCGTAAAATGTATGGGTTTACATCATGGAACACAAGGCTCAGAATCATGAATAAGCTCATAAGGCACGAACATACTACAGTCGTTGCGGAAATTAAAACAAACGGAATCCAAATTCTCTTATTGATCTTATTTCTCAGCGACTTGCATGGATCGCGGACATTGTAAAATTGTTGATGGCAATCCCGAGCAAAGATATTGAACTCACAAAATAGAATGTCTTCTTATGCCGAGAAGTTTGAATTTCGTAGGTTAGGCCCATGTACGATCTTTTTCAAAATTTGCTTCACTAAATAATCATTATTCCTGAACAGATCTTAATTAAAAAAAAAAAACTTAACACAAATAATCCTTATTATTGAAAAAAAAAAATGGATTGATCTTATTGCCTTGATAATTCCGGTCATTCTCCAGTTCTTGTCATGCCCTCAAAATTTCTAAGTAAAACAATGAATCATAATTGCACATCTACCACGTGGGTGCCACAGACAGACAGACAGACAGACAGACACACACACACACACATACGTGTACCTACACAAGGACGTGCTTGGTGTCGTTTATATCAAAACGACACCAATGAATTGTTTGTTTCAAGTAAATTGTTAAAAAATTATGATTTGTATTTGTATCATGTTGAAATCTTTATGTATAAGTTGAATACTGGTGATCTTCTAGTATTCCTCAATGTTTAACCAGTGATATCCATACTTATCCTACAAGACACAGTGAGGACATCATTAGTTTGATCAACTTGCTACTTTTCTTAGCATTCATATAAATAGTTTAATCATAAACTTCATACTATACTTTGAACATTCCGTAAACTTTATAATATTCTCGATATCTTGTATTTTGCATGTTACGTCACTTTTGACATTGATATATTGTAGTAAAAGCCTATGTTATATTTTTGGAACCCACATCGGATCGTACAAGCTTTGCTTTTTAAATGGGTTCCTCATATTACAAGTCAATTATACATGTACGTCCTTATATACATTTGTGCAATTTTGGTTCAAACTGACCATCGTGTTAAAAACATTTCTTTTTCAAAATCAAATGGAATATAAAACTTGTATGAAATGTGGAATATGGAACATGAATAAAAAAAAAACAGCTACTGCAAAAGATAGACATACTTTACATTTTTTTTCGTGTTGTAATTCCTTCTCACTTTTGAGTGCATTTGTTTCTTCTCTTGTGATAACCATGCATATTAAATAACTATAAATAGCAAATAGCAATAATAATGTCACAATAGAGGAATGCATTAAATGCCAATGCCTTGATTTTAATTGAAGTTTAAAGTTTGAAGTTTGAAGTTTGAAGTTTTTTTATTAGCAACAACATTTGAACATGTACATTTTCAATCATTATACACTTGTATTTACATACATATATGAAAAAAAAAATACTTATCTATTACTCCTTTACAATAACATGATTAAATGAAGACATTTGAAATTTAAATGTGATACATGTAGCGTAATTCTACAAAGTTGTTGTTAACAAGGAAACCAAAAGTTAGCTCACGTGCTAGTCGAGATTGGTCACCTTGATCTTCATACTAAAAGCTAAACACAAACGAAAAATTATTACATGGTTGGTTGAAATGGCTGTTAATATTTAAATACAACGTACATCATATATTTTCTAACATAGAAAACTAATTATACTTGATACAATATCTATTAGAGAAGGAAATCTGCAAGGCATTTACGAAATGTAGATCTTTTGCTTTGTTCACGCATTTCTCGTGGCAATGTGTTCCAAAGTTTTGGTCCTAAGTAAGAAATTGAAAATTGTCCCTGTGTGGTTCTAAATTTTGGTAAGTACAACATTCTTTTTTCATTTGTTCTTGTCCTGTAAGTATGATGCACAATTTGGCAATAGTCATACAGAGGGTGCGGAATAGTTCCATTGCAGAGATCGTACATAAATGTTAAAACTGAGAACTTATGTAACCTAACAACATATAGAAGTTTGAATCGTTGGAACAATGGTTCTGAATGTGTTCGTAAAGTCGAAAATGTTATAGCTCTCAGAGCCATTTTTTGAGAAATATGTATACAATTTAAGTGAGATTTATAAGTACTGCCCCATACTTCAATACCATATAATATGTGTGGTTGTATAAAAGATTTATACAAAAGCACAAGAATGCGCTGCGGAACATACTGTCTTAATTTATACAATACACCTACTTTCCTTCGAACACATTTATTTACCAATTGAATGTGAGGTTTCCAAGTGAGATGACAATCAATCTGAGTTCCGATACGGGATGCAACACTCACTTCATCAATGTCTGTGTCAGATAGTTTTATTGCACCCCTCATCGAAACTAACTGGCGTTTTCTTCTGATTACCATATAATTTGTTTTCTTTAAATTGATTGTAATCTTATTGGCATTACACCATGTTTGAACTTTGTGCAGGTTTTCATTTACTTCATTCACATCTATTTCTTTTTGGCGAGCAGCATAAGTATGAAAAATATTTGAATCGTCAAAAATCTGAATTTTCGGGAGCCTCCCCTTTCGTCAGGGATGAAGTGCTAATGAATTTTCACAGTGAAAAGTCTATCCAGCATTTTATAGATGCTGCAGACCCGCGGTATTATGCTGTCAACTTCCATGGATTATGTTTGCACCTATTTCTTTTTCATTATTTAACATCTGATATTACCCTCGCTACGTTGCAGCCGAGGTGAGCCCACTCGATAGGAACCAACTAAAGAAAAAAAAAATGTGTAAATAATTGTGTGACTTGGTAAACACCAACTGTGATGTCGAGCTGTACAGCATCCAGGGACAAAATAGCCGGAGCCTTGCGTGGGCCACTTTGGCCCAACCCGTTCATAAACTCAAAATTTTACGACTTTAATAGCTCGGGTCTGGCCCTAGCCAAGACAGTTACTGATAGGGGTAACTCGAGTCAGGGCCTGTAAACCAAAATTAATGGACCAGACATTGCTGTAATATTTCCCTCATTTGGAAAAATATATCGAATGCAAAGCAGAGAGAAAAACCTCTCCCCGGCATCTTTTACGGCTCATAATGAAAAATTAATATCTGAATTGTACATGTACTTAGTTTATGGGTAATAGAGATATATAGTGAGCATCCTGGTTCAGTGATTACCTGATAAATGGATTATACAATATACGCAATATAGATACGGAATCACACACACAAACACACACACACAAACACACACACACGCACACAAACACACAAAATAATAATAATAATAAACATGTCAAATAGTGTTCGGTAGAGATTAATTTGTGGACCCTTGTCATTAATAGTTTATGTCAACAAGGACATTTTCTCATCTTCTATATTAATGAATGTAATTTCTGCTGATGTATATTTTATGTTCCCATGAAAACATATAAACTTTGATCAATTTACTAAATGCTGGACTAATCAGGGTTTTTTTTTCTGCTTCAGTGGTAACGGATGATCCCTTTACCTAGGCAAAATTGTATGTGCTTTTATTTCGTTTCATTTTTTTTATTTTTTCATTTGTCTTATTTCGTTTCTATGATCAGCCATAATGGTTATGTCCATTGATACTTTCGGAGGAATTAAAGAGGGGAGAATTTTATGTTCTACGGCACAAAACTGTTGAAGGTATTAAATTGTTATACAAAATTGCTCCTGACCTTTTGCCATAATGTATATAGATTCAGACCCTGAAAACCACAATTGATAGACGCTCGCCGTTCACCTTTTAATCATTTGTTCTCCAATACCGAATATGCTATTTGCTGAGTATGACAATGATCCAAAATTCTTCGGAAAAAATTAAAATGAGCCATCAGGCTGATTCACTTCTGTAGGAACATAACATTGCAATAGAAACAACTTTAATCTCCTTTTAAATGAAAATATAGAAGGTGAATTTCTTATGTCATTATTCAGAAAATTCCAATACGTTGGGCCAGTATAAATAAGTGTGTTCTTAGCAAGAATCGTTCATAAGAGAGGTAAGTAAAATTCATTGGAACGTCGAGTGGGATAGTCATGGAATGATTGATTTCTTTGAAACATAGAATCGAAAATGGAGGGGAGTGAGTTGTTGCTGTACCTATACATAAATTGCCCCAAATTAAATAAATACAAATCTTTAATTTTTAGCAGCTTATTTGCGGCAAATAGCATATTTGAGTGGGATGGTATGAAAGGATAACTGATGACACGGTGTCTGTGAGCTTGTATGTGCGTGATCGCCATTTTTCAATCTCTCATAAAATATGGAAATACATTTACAAGCAATATAATCCATATATAATGTATATATATATATATATATATATATATATATATATATATATATCTTTATAGAATAGGTCCTATGGACAAGTGGTATTAATGGTGCCTTTTCATATGACCTCGATCAGATGACATTGAGACCTATTGAGTCATTAGAGTTTTATCGATCGGAGCTGATTTAACTCACTCTAAGATATTGCAAGGATTGTATGTGAGAATAAACAGTATTCCAAGACCCATACAATTGTAACAGTGTGACATCAACATGGAACGAGATATGCTTATACAAATGCTAATAACGTATGCCACATAATCTTGCTGACAATGAGGGCACTTTAATTATTAACAAACAAAATTCACACACGCACTCACACACACACACACACACACACACACACACACACCTATCACCCATGAAAATACATCAGTATAAACACGTATGACACTTTACGAAGTTATGCAAAGTTACACTTTTGATGTCATTTCTTGTAAACGTTGTAGAAACCACGAATGAATACGAATACAATACCGAATATGTATTCCTGTAATAATAATAATAATAATAATAATAATAATAATAATAATAATGATAACAATAATAATCAAACTAACAGTAATAAATATATGATTTGAATGCGCTTCATTCACTAATTCTTTCGAAATTAGAAACATCAATTTTTGATACATTGTCCCATGACACGAGAATAAGAACTCATCTGCAGGTCTACATACATGCAAACATCTACACATTACGTAATGCTTTATAATTATTTCAAACTTCGACGAAACAAAGTATATATTAGTTTTGAAATTAAAATTGAAATTTCCATTTCATATCTTAGAAAATTTAAGTACTATCTTTCTGCTCGAAACCTAGAGAACGATGAATAATGAATAGAGAGAAAAATCAATTCAAATGCAAATGCTTTGAATTGAACTGAATTGAATTCAATTCTATTTCATCGTCTATTTATGGAAATTGTTTTGTTTGCATGCTTATCATACACATTACATCGGTTACAAAAGCCTACATATATAATAAAATGATATATATATATATATAATATTATATATATATATATACTTTTTGTATGTATAATATAGATTTATATACACTGTATATATATATATATATGAAGAGTTTGTTTGCAAAAACCGATAAGTCCATTTTTGAAGGTTTTGAAGTACGGTCTCTGTCATAAAGTACAAAATAATACCTTTTAAATGATAAATTGGTCACTACATAAGGTACATTTTTGAAGCTTTGGTCAAAAGAAGCAAAAATTTTCTTATTATTCTCTTTATTTTTCTTGACCTTTAATCGCAAATATCTCCATTTGACAAATATGGACTTATCGGTTTTTGCAAACAAACTCTTCATATATATATATATATATATATGTATATATATATATATATATATATATATGTATATATATATATATTTATATATTTATATACAGAGCGATAAACATAGATACTTAGACATGACAGATATACTAGATATATGCCACAATACAATATCGATGTGAATGAAACACATGTATAGGAAACAATAATCTCTCATTATGTATGAGTCAACATCGTGTTGGGTGTGATGTGCGTGTATACAAGTTTAATTTGTGTCAAATTCATAATACCAGTGTGACTATATACGAGTTTCAAACAATATAAATGTATGATTTTTTTTTTAATGTCTGAAAAATGACCGTATAAAAATTTTGAAGGTTACATGCATGAGTGTGTATACACTGTGTTTATGTGTATATGGGTATGAATGTATAAAAAGGGGGTCTATATGACTATTTAACCCCCCCCCCAAAAAAAAAAAAAAATATCTACCACCTCACGGTTATAAACATTCTTCTCCTGAACCAAACTATAAAAAAAAATCATATCAATCGTATAGTGTTCACATCTGAACTCCAAAGCAATATGAATAGTGATATCATAGCAATATCAGTTCGCAAGCTCAGTTTGCACGATGGGCTTTAGGCTTTAGTCCTGCCGTCAAAAAAAAAAAAATTTTTTTTTTTTTTTTAATTGAACTTTATATCCTCTACCGACATTCCTGTTCGCACGATCAAACATTCTCTGTGAACTATTATTTATAGATTTTATTAATCACTTAAAGCCAAACTAATTCAACCTTGTGATCTATATTGCATATACAGCTTCATGAGGCACGTCGAATTGACATACCTTTCTTATAACAAATAAAGCCATAAAATGGGCTTTGGAATCTCTGCAATCTGATTGGTCAATTATTGTCATGCATTGATTTTTACTGATCCACACTGAGCCATGCGTCTGGTAAAATCCGAACCCATGGCTCAAGTCTTGTATAGTGTAGCAAGTGTGGCCGGACGCATGATGGGGAAAATGGTTGTATGTCATGAATTTACGGGCCCATTTTATAAGAAAAATGATGCACATGCCTATTTCCTGGATCAGTGAAAATTGGATGCTCTCGTTTAACTTTGGAACAGTCTAAAACCCACTCGCTACACTCGTGGGTTTAAACAGTTCCAAAGTTTAACTCGCGCATCCAATTCTCACCGATCCACTCTGTCCTGTGCATCATGACCATTGTGTATACTGACAATCGAATTGATGCATATCTCTTTTCATTTCATTCATTTCATTTCATTACGTTTATTTCATTTTCAGCATTGTGAAACATTTTCATACACAAAATAACACAATATCAATACAATGTAGTAACAAAGAAAAAATACGTGAAGTAAAGAATACTACGCATCACCAAAGCAAGTGAAAACTGAATTAAATCTACAGTTGCAGGAAATGGAGGAGACATGCTAAAAAGCTAAGCTTGTATTTTGCAGTCTCCTCGTGGACAAAAAGACTAAATAACATCAAAGAAGCAATTTGCTAGATATGATATAAAAGGTGCACAACACATACAGACCTATACAAACAAACAAACAGACGGACAAACAAACAAACAAACAGACGGACAGACAAACACAAGCAACCTCTCTTGTAAAGAGAAAGACAGAGCGAAAAAAAAAGAACATAGTGTATATTTTTTCCTTTTCTATAATGGAGGGAAAAGATAACACCATGTATAGATGGTCATTAAAATGAAGTTTATATAATGTAATAATAACCGATTTTTTCCCTTTTACCTTTCCACTTTGATAACACTGCAAATTATATAGAGTATCTTGTATGAGAAACAAAATGCACGACCACAAATAAATCAATTATGAAACATGGGGACAAGGAGACCTTAGGTTATTTCTTAAATGGGAAATCCATTCCAAATATAAGTTAGTCTGATAAAAAAGAGTAAAAATCTTATCAATCCAACAGTAAAAATTTGGCTGAAATCGGATGAAAAATAAGAAAGTTATGAAATTTTGAAGTCTTGTACAGTGGATATGAATATGCAAATGATTGAGCTGACCATGTCATAACCTCACAATTTTCCATTGATCGCATGCAAAATATGACGAAAGTTTAATGCTTCTGTCATTGAAGTCTAAAGCATGATGTGATTCCAGGTTGTAATTCAGAATTGTGATCAGTTACATACATCTAGATTCAGGATTATAGCATAATTGCGGTTGAATGAAAAACTGGACATTCCAAAATTTTATGTACAAACTATTTTGCAAGTTGTGCGGGTATGACATATTCACTTTGCTATTTGCATATTTTTTTTGATTATTATTCATGTTCCATATTCCACATTCATACAAGTTTTATATTCCATTTGATTTGAAGCAGAAATGTTTTTCACACAATGGTCAGTTTGAACCAATAATGCACAAATGTATAAGGACATATAATTGGCGTGTAATATGAGGAAACCATTACTAAAAAGCAAAGCTTGTAGGATGTGGGCTCCAAAAATATAACATAGGTTTTAGTACAGTATATCAATGTCAGAAGTGACGTAACATGCAAAATTCAAAATATCGAGAATATTAAAATGTTTACGGGATGTACAAGGTATAATATATAATGTTTATGATTAACTTATGGTATAAATGCTAAGAAAAGTAGCAAGTTGATCAAACTAATGAAGTCATCCGAGCGAGGCATCATTTGAGTATATGCAAAAAAAAAAAAAAAAAAATTCAAGTGATTACGGCAAAATAATTAAACATAGGATTTTAGAAAATTGGCTTTGAGATTTTTCTTAAAGGAGCTTAAAGAACTTGAGTGCAACCGAACCGAATCTAACTCATTCCAGAAAGAAGGGCCGGTCGATGTAATTGTCTTAAGGGCTAAAACTGTACGAACAGGGGAAAAATGATAGGATTCGCTGTGTCTTGTAGGGTAAGTATGAATATCACTGTTTTTCACATTCATATTGATCGTTCAAGAACTATTTCCTAAAAAAATTAGCGAAAGGTTTTTTTCACCCGATATTGATCAAAATTTTACTGCTAAACTCGTAATATTTTACTCTTTCTCATCAGACTAACTTATATTTGGACTGGGTTTCCCCTTTAAATTATTCTATTGATGTAAATATCCCCTAAGGTCAGCTTTGATATTGCCAGTAGTCTAGGAGCCTATTAAACAATGGTGTTGTTGTTGGAATCAAGTGGATTATGGTAAGAAGGTTTTGACCATAATTACGGTTGTGTATTCCTTACAGAAGGGTTTCAAAAATCCACTATTAAGCAGACATTCTTACAGCATCTATAATACTTCTTTGCTAGACAAAAGGTTAATATTCAATTATATAATATTGTACGCTCATTTACCCTTAATCTCCACAATATCTTATTAGAATGTTGCAATAGTAGTCACTTCAAATGATACAAAAGATGACGACATTAGCAGAGATTTCATACGTAATAACTTTTTGAAATTAACATACAAGAGAAATCACTGTTGTTAATGTTCATTGATACAAAAGAACTTTCCAGCATTGTTCCAGATTGACATAGAATATTCTTAAAAAAAAAAGTAGCTTTTTAAATAAACAACTCTCTTACAGGGATCTCGACACGGATTTATAGGCCTAAGTGGTAGGATTGAGAATGTTCATAATTCCCCTGCGTGATTCATTCCTTCTCTCTATGGATGAGAAATTACACTTAAATTTGTATCAGCAGTTGATGTTCCCCTTTGTATTGTGTGTTCATCTCGTCTTTTCCTGCATGTGCCGCACCAACCTCGCAATACGGCTTGGAAATCCTTGAGTCGAAGCCAGTAGATCGCAGGATTCAGAATGCTGTTGAGTATCGGGAGAGACTGGCAAACCCCTTCTGAAACGCTTGACTCACGATCCAAAGACGGATACCACAAGACGATCTGGATGCCCGGAGGAAATAGACATAAGATTGTCGTCACGGTGATTAAAACGAACGTAATCAAAATTCTCCTATTGTTCCTATTTCTCGATGCAGCACCCGCACTTGATAAATTCACATTTCGAGATGATGACGTGATTGTTCTATAAATAGCGAGGTATATCATCATAATGGCTGCTTGGCTGGTGAAGATGATAATGGAGTATCCGATTAAAACTTTGCTGAGACCGTACTGAAAAAAGAACAGGTACATGACAACGCTTATGAGTCCGAAAACCAGCCAAGTTAAGACAACTGCAAGGATCAGTCTTTTTGGAGTTACCCAGTCATCATGGCCCAGTGGGTTGAGTCGTACTGCAATCAGTCGATGGATGGCTAGTCCCAGTGTAGTCAATATCGACATAATCGTTGTGGGCATCAACAAACTTGAAAAAGATGCAATGAAGAGCGATACTGTTGGGAAGGCGTCCTGGTTAGCAATAGGCAAGAGAGAGAGAGAGAGAGAGAGAGAGAGAAGGAGAGAGAGAACGGAACAAAATGTCATCACAAACATGCCTCTAGGGAATGATATAGAGCAGTAGGACTATTGAAAGGATACTAATTACGTGTGAATGAATTGCAGAGGAGTTGCGAGTGACAAGTAATTCAACAAAATTGTTGTTTCATAACTGACTGCACATATTATGACGATGTTCTATTCAAAAGTCGAAAATCACTTCTAGCCAGAGTCACAAAATGGAAGAGTGTCACTTTAAAGTAATTAACACCCTCGGCCAAGCAATACCAACTGCCACCGGATGCTTAATTTTTTGAATTGACAAATTTATTTTGCGGTGTTTTCTTCCTCTTTTTTTTTTTTTTTTTTTTTTTTTTTTTTGGTCATTTAACTTCCGTTACAGGTAAAGTTCTGTAAATCAGGTCAATAGCAGACATTCAGTAATTTGGAGCTATGATAGGTAAACGTTTGCATGCACGTCACGGGCTAGGCACTCACGAGTCACACGGTGCACAAGGTATAAACCCTTGAAAAGTGAACTCACTTGTTATAACCTTATGTCATTCCATATTGTAGGCCCTATAGGGCCTACTCCCCCCCCCCCCCCCCCTCACAATAATATTATAAAGTTGTTATAATAGTGAAAAATCGCCAACATGTGGCAACCGGTGTTGATCATAATTTAGGTGTTCCAAGGGAATTATCTCTAAACACTTCACTTTAATCTTTGGAGGGTCTTCTCTGCAGAACATGAGGAGAGGTGTTTGATTACTGAACATTAGCATCTGACTTTCTCATTTTTTAGCTACTGGTGCCAACAAAAGTGATTTCAAAATTGCATTCGCTTTTTGTGACATTACAGACAATAAAGAATGGTAAAACGTTAATCCCATTTTGTTCTGTATTTCAGAAAACAACTTGCATTCTTTTTGCTACAAATCACTGTTTATAGCCGCCAAAATGGGGTTACTGTGATATTTCGATCGAAAGAAGCACAGTAAACACGAACCTCATAATATTCGATGAAAACCACACAAAACGACCCAAGTCCACACGGAGCAGCGAGACAATCAGATAAGGCCAGGTTGAATATGAGAATGTTCTGTTTTCTCCGCAAGCTTCGATGTGCAAGAATTGCGCACATAGTAAAAATGTTGGCGATAATCGCGAATAGAGAGATAGCAGTTACAGAATAAAATGCAATGTCTTTTCGTAAATCAGGATCGGGCAAGTACTGGTAGACGTCCCAGAACAAATGGACGTCGGACGAGTCCCACGGTGAAGCTGACATATTGCTATTCATCGCGATAGAGGCCGTGTTTAAGATGCCAAGAATGTTCCAGGCCAAGAGTGGATAACTGCGAGAGATTCCGCTCGCTAGGAAAATAGCCAAGAATGCCAGTCAGTCACAAACAGGCAAAGCAAAGTGTTAGTAACACGAAACAACCGGAAATGGCAATCACGCTGGTATAACATCTTCTGCTTGCGCGATGGCTTGCGCGAGTGATTATGTAGCTCCCGTTGAGGACGAGTCCCAAGTATACTCGGGCAGGTGTCTATGGGAAATGCGTGTTGTAGCAAAATCAGTCCGTCCTCAACGGGTTAAGACCACGACGCGGCTAGATTGGGGGGGGGGGGGGGGGGGGAGGGGGTGTTACTATACATAAGACAGCGGCTCCCATTGGCCAAAGAGGACTTTATAGCGTCAGCTTGTAATTACTACGTCAGTATAGTCAACGCTGTGTTGTGAAACATACGCATCCATTGTCGTACATAGTATAACGAGATGCTGTCAATTTTTTTTTAAACTAAAACAGTTTTTAACACATCTACTTCATCTTGCTTTTGTGCTGCTGTATGCTATTATTGGTCTCTAATTGGGTGGGTGACTGCATTTAGTCAAAGTAAAGTCCATGTAATTTTCTTCAAACTTTCCATACCGTAACTTTGACCCATCCGAAGCCCAAAATATTATAAAACCACAGGTTCGTGTGCTTACTTTTCTTCTCCGGGACTTTGAAGAACATGACAATCTGCCGTCAAGTACCACAATGATAGCGTTACAATATGAAGACCATGATTGGCAACAAAATATGCAATGACAAACTTAAATCCCCATAATTCTTTCAAAATTAACGTTATTTTCTCCAAATTTGCAAGAATTGCAGAGAAAGATATCCAAAATGAGGAAAAGGTTTTAAAGTTAGGGTTTACACTCTCATTCTTGAGCAAGCAGCGCCCTCCCGCGGCAGAAAACACCGAAATCTCTCAAATCCTGGTCAGGAACGTTTTCTGTTAGGGGTGAGCTAAAGGACAAGGTTTATAAAACTTATGTGCTGTACATTCAAAACCAAGGTAATTTTCACGAAACTTGACCAAACTGTAGAAGAAGGCTTATTAATTCCAGAAAAAGAATAAAAGGTGGGGGTTCATGTGCTTGTTTTTGTGCTAGCAGCCCCCCCCCCCCCCTCATGCGACACATTATATCATCGTAAGATCCCCAAATCTGGTCAGGAACATAATGCAGGATGCCCTGACAGGGTGGGTTCATGAATCTCATTTTCACGAAATTATAGGAGGCTTACTTATTCCAGAAAAACATGTGCTAGTTTTTGTGCTGGTAGTAGCTCCATATGATAGAAATCATCCTAAGACTCCAAAAGTTGGTTACAAACCTATCGTGGGTGCCCTGATTAGTTGGGGTTAATGAATGTCATGCTGTATATTCAAAACCCATGTTATTTTCATGAAACTAATTCTAAGTTTAGGGCAGAGTTTGAAGGAAAACTTTTCCATTCTTTTTATGAATCCAAACTACATAAATAAACAAATAAATAAATGAATAAGCAGAAAATACGCAGAATGATTTTTCTTTTCAGAAAATGTAAAAATATAAAAACGTAAAGATTGACAGGTGTCAATTTTCACATGTTCAGTTCTTGCGTATTAAAAATCAGGGCGTGAGACTGTTTGGTGGTTTTGTGTTGCACGGTCGCTTGTGAAACATAAGTTAAAGAATAAGGCCGAATATCATTGATCCTATGGGCGATCTATGCCATACTGTAAGACTGTGAGAGGGACGTGTCCCCTCGGAACTCCGTTTCTTAAAAAGAAGCTTCAATATTTAAAGTTTTTGATCGGTTTTCTTCTTGTATTGTTTTAGTGTAGAACATGCTGATATCTAATGGAAAGAAGAACCTCAAATATAAAAGCCCTCGAAGATTTATGAGTTGTCAAAACTATATTCGGATTCAGCACCCTAAAAATGCCGTTGGAGTTCTCAAATCGTTTGTTTTCGAAAATCATCATTGACCATAAAGGGTATACTCATATTAGACTTTCAATTTTTGGACGCCATCTCAGATATTTCAACACCCCCATATTCCCCCAGGGATGAAAGAGTTGCTTTAAGCAGATTAGTGCATTCGGAATAGTATGAAACCACATAAAATGATCTATTCATTTTAGATTATCTGTTTACCGTTACTAAGAAAAAAATATATGAACTTCGATTTTCGGCAGCCATTTTCTATAATTATCTCAAAACCCTCAGCTGCGGGTGCAAAAGATGCATCAATCAGATTCGGATTAAGCATCCTCAAGTTAGGGTAACATCATGAAATTATAATGTAATGTTATTTTTCTTTCGGCCGACATTATGAATATCTCGAAATCGTCAATGGTGCAATAAGGGTAACTTGATTCAGATTCAGATTCACCACATTCAATCTATTTTTTTTTTTCAGTCTCTCATTATCTATATTTTGTCCGGAAATGGATTTGGATTTTAGATCTCACAACCCTCATTGGTGCAAGAGTTACATCTAATTCAGATACAGCACCCTCAAAATAAGGTAATCTCATCATGTTTTAAAAGTTTTTCCCCATCTATATTGATAAGGATATTCATTCTTTTTTATGAAGTGCGTTATAAACATACGAGACAAAAGTTTTCGTTTAATTACCTCTCCAGCGTACGGAGAGTACGTGTCCCAACTCATATACACGTAAAAATATCCTGCTTCATGCATTCATCGCAAAGAGTGGGGTGTTTAACCCCGTGAAGGTGGTCCCGCCTCATATCCAACTGGACCCCATGGAAAACCAGCTAGTGAAGTTGAATGGGCTATCCAGCCATCTTCTCAGATAGAAAATCCAACAAAGAAAACACCGATCTCTTGTAAGTAAGTAAGTGTAGCGGACATTAATTTGTTTTTCTTGTATTCTTCTACACATGCATTTTCCAAGTCATAATTTCATTCTTTAATGTAAATAATTCACCGTAGACCACTTTCTACGTCCTGCAGGCATTGCTTTCTACGTAGATTCCTTATATTTCAAATGGCTTAATTCTCATATTTGTCATATTCGATAATTCACTCGTTCATTAACTTATATTCATGCTTATGTTTATTAATTGTTAGAACATGGATCATAAACAATAAAACGGCAATCAGAGAACATTTAAAACAGTGAAGACAATCTTTAATCATGCCCCCCCCCCCTCTCGTAAGTAGGGGAGGGATGGTATGGCTTTGGATGAGATGGGGGATTTAGGCTTACTTCTTGTGAGATGTAGAAACTACTTAGGCCCTATATGAAATATTAAAAAGCATACGACTCTCAGAGGTATTAGAAGTGTGTTTGACTAAATTTGGTTTTGAAACCGCTGAGACATCCCCCCCCCCCCACAAAAAAGGTGCGAATAAAGATGGGTCCCACCTTTTATTAGGATCACTTCACCGTTACTTTGTTCTTAGACATCTCAGCTATTTCAAAACTCGTTTTCATCGAACAAACTTTCAATTCCTCTTAGCATCGCATGATTTTCAATTTCACTTTTCTGCTCTTTCAGAATCTGCCCTTCGCTGAAAATTCACGTCTGCCGACTCTGTGTTGGTTTTGTGCTGCAGGGTCACAATACACTTTATTTCTTTACTAATCATGCTTATCCAAGCCCTATCACTCCAATGTATGTGACCATGTTGACTAGATTGTTTCATTAAATAACGACTTCTCGATCAGACGGGTTTATTCAGTATCTTGATGATTTTTTTTTTTTTTTTGGCGTTCGTTAGTGATGATTATTTCGTGTTTTTTTATTTGCATTCTCTTCATTGTATGATTTCTATGTTTTTGTTATCATCCACGGCCTTAATAATAATATAAAAAAAAAAAAACCAGCTTATATGATAGCAAGCTTTTTTACCGTGGTTAAATGAATAAACTCAACTCGACTCAACTAAACTCAATTAATACAGGCTTTATTGATAATATTGTCCCCGTACTTTGCATACATTATATTAAGACCGTGTTACATGAGTAATTTTATAAGATAGCGACATTTTGATTAAACGCCATGATACACAGTGCACGGATCGTTTTTATCAGTGGATTTTCGTTTCATACATGAAATGAAATGTGCGGGGCATACTTCTTTTACAATCTGTTACACTGTGATTGGTGCAATATTATATAACAGCATATGTACATGCCGGCATTTTTCACCAGAATTATCTGGTCAGCCCGGCTCTACCAGTCAATGCCACTTTTATACTATACCTGGTATTAGCCCTCTATTGTCCAAAATGTGACATGATTATACGTCTATTAGAAAAACGGGGATCGTCTCCAATTGCAGGTACGTCCCCAGTTAGAAAGTTGTGTGTAGCTACATGTATATCCCAGTTTGTGACGATATCAACACACGCACGCACACACACACACACGCACACGCGTGCGCACACACACACACTGATATATCAATTATATACATATATGTATATATATTATTTATAACATAATATATTCTACGTATGGGATGACAAGTTTGAGTGCAAAACGAGTGAGCTCCATTCATGCTAATGTGAGATGTTTTCGATTAAAGGGGCAGTCCAGACGATTTTCATAATTTCACACCATGAAGTACATAAATCGAAAGCTCCGTGAACGGCTCTGTGGAATCTACTGTGATCCTTGAGCAGAGAAACCACTAGGGCCTACTCTGAACAATTAACAAATCATCCTTGTTCATTGCAATTTGTTATAAATTTTGAAAACATTCTTATTTTTGAAACTCTATAGGCCTACTCATTGCTACTAATTTGTGGTTGTTCAAATGTAAAAGTCTGAAAATCACCTGGAGGTTTCCTTTAAAATTGTTAAATCTAAAGAGAAGAAAAAAAAATCATGAAAGTATGAGGTATGTTCAATCATAACTTCAAGAATGTTCTTAGACTTACATTACAATGTTTAAAAATGGCGCTCAGGTCACTATGCAATCAAATTCTTCATGTGTACACATAATGGATTATTATATACCTGTAT